>JAKWBJ010000532.1:1067500-1707500 GCA_023159175.1 Wohlfahrtia magnifica | reverse complement strand
TATATATTAAAACCAATCATTCTCATTTTTATTTTTAATTTATTTTGATATACTGGATATTCTCTGTGTAGCTATGATTCTCATCAAGTCCGAGGTTAAATTTTTGATTATATCTTATGCAGTTTATGCATTTGGCTCTAACTTCCTCCTTACATTCTTCCGGTTTATGGTTATCATGGCATCTATAACACACTTCTTGGTTTCTGCATTCTCTAGCTTTATGATTAAATCCTTTACATTTGTAACACATCAATACTTCAGTTCCATCAAATACTCGTCATTTTTCCCATCCAATGTTAATTTTTTGTATTGACAGTAATTTTGGGTACGACTCGTTATCAATTAATATTCTCGCGTTGTATTTGATATAGTTGTTTCTTTTTGTTTCATATGTTTTAATAATTTTTATATTACTATTTTTTATAACCTCATTTTGCTTTTTCATTTTTTCAACTAATTCATCATTAGAATATTTAAATGACATATCTGTTATTGTAACGCTCATTTCATTATTGCTTGGTGTTTTAATTACATATTTTTCATCCATTTCATTTTGTAAGGCTGATTTAATTTTCTCTCTTTCTTCATTATTCTCACTATGTATAATTAGAGTACCATTCCTTCTGTTTTCAACATTAGCTATTTTCAGGTCAATTGGGTCTACCTTATTATTTAATTATTAATTATTATTTAATTATCACCGTCCACTCGAGCCTAAAAAGTTCAATTAACTTTAAACTACAAAATTATTAAATTATAGTACTACACACAAAATATAAGGTTTTCCGCTGAAATTAACTTCAATTTGTTTGGCGTAACCGTAATGGACAATTTTGCCCTAAAACACTAAATAAACCGTTAAGCAAGGGGGCTTATCCAGTAATGGAAATGACTTATATGGTTGCTCATGTGCTTTTGCCAAAAAATTTATATTTTTAAAACGTTTTAGCCGCAGGGTAGAAGTTCATAAGCGCGTTAATTTGTCGTCAACTACCGTTCGTTAAAGAATTAACGAGCTTGAAAAATTGAAAATTACACAACACGCGTTAAAAATACATTTTATTTGTTTTCCTATCACTATATTAGAAAATCATTCATATATGTTTATTTATTTTTTTATTGTCAGTTGATTGCTGTTAAAACACCAACGCATTAAAAAGTTGAAAGTTAACCAACTTTCTGATGCCAACGCGTCAGAATGTTTTTAATGTAACTCATTCAATGCAAATATACTAGTTTAAATTTTTTTGAGAGAAGTCTAGTCTCACACGCGTACTAACTACCTTTACTTACGTACTTCTACCTTTACTTAAAGGTAATTTATTGGGGAATTTCATTTTTTTAGTTTATTCAACAAACTAAATTGTTTTTGAGTTACGCGAATATATGTTGCGCAACGTCCTCCATTTTCGAATAAAACGGTTAGCATCACTGTATTCAATCATATATATCTACAGTGCACTCGGGATAACGTCAACACTCGCTTTTGTCAACATTCCAAAACGTCAATCCTTTTTTAACATTGTCAACTCAAAAACGTCAACCAAACCAAAAAGCTTTAAAACATAAAATAAGATTTTAGATTTAGTAACAGTTAAAACGAGCATTAAAAATGCAACTCTGCGTTTCGTAATCTGAAATTGCATTCTTTCACTAACATCGGTATCCAATTCAAATTCTCTTATGAATTTTTTATTCTTTATAAGAAGAAGAAGCATACTTGATATTATCAGTTGATTATCTTTTTAGATTTGATCACAATATTTTATTAATTATAAAAAGTGAATATTTTGTGCGAGCAAAAAAAAATGCAACATGCTGTTAAAGTAAGCAAATCAAGAGAAGGCGTCTTGACTTTGCAGAGTGTCACTTTAACTGGACAAGAAAGGATTTGGGTAAGGGGCTTTGTAGCGACGAACGAAAATTTATTTTATTCGGCTCCGATGATATAAATTATATTCTCCGACAAATTATATAGCATTTTTTATGCTCGGTACTGTACATATGTGCGTATATACATACATTTTTTACGAAATTAGTTCCGAATTTGGGAATTCCCCAAAATTAAATTTAACTAGTATAGAAGCAAAGTTACATATGATTGTCTTTGTTCAGTCGATTTGCTTTTCGTATTGGAATCTTCCTTGTTTATTTGGATTTATTTTTGTTTGATTTTATCTTATGAACAGTAAAAACGTTGTAAACTACACTATCAATATGTTTTTTATTTTAAATTTCAATATTCATAAACGTCAACACGCACTGTTTTAATTAGTTGACGTTTTCACGAAAGCATTGTATTAATTTAATGGCTATACAACCAAATCAAAGAAAAATTTAATTTTAAACAAAAGGGAAAGTCCTGTTAAATATTGACGATTGAATTCGAAACTTGCATAAATAAACAAAAAATACAGAAATTTTTATTAAAATCTTTCATTTCGTTTGTCTTATTTTATATTTGGTTCTTAAACAGCGAATTTTTTTATTATTATTTTCATGTAGTTTGGATAAAAGACCTTAGTTATAACGAATTTCTTCATATTTCTTCAAATTTCGATATAAATCTGCTATCAATCAAGCTATTTAGTATACTTTGAAGTATGTTTTTGGTGCTACGGAGCTTAACTTACAGATAAACTTCTGAAAGTGTTTTCCTGCGTACACTAAATAAAAATAAACCAAAGATGTATAATTCAAACTGGTTTTTAACACTAAAGTTATTACGACTGCGTCAAATGACCTGTGTTTAATTGTATGTCAGAACTTCTTGTAAATAAAATTATAAAGTCGTCATTTACCTTTACTACTTTTATAATATAATATACTTTAAATCGAGGACTGAAACCGAACAAGAACTCGAACAGGTTCAGATTCGCTGTTTATAAAAACTTTGTACCCGAACACGTTGAACCAATGTTAGAAATGGTTTATATGGTTCATAAAAAAATATAAACAAAAATAAAATATCGATTATGTGTAACGAAATAGAAACCAATCTTCACACAAAATAGAGTTAAAAGAGAAACCTTTTTTTCTGCCCAAAAATTTACAATTGGAAAGGGAAAAGAATTTCTAAAAAAGGAGAAAAGATTTTGTAAATCAAATTTTTCGAATGTAAATGTCACCGGTTCGATTGATAGCTTATTTAAAAATTTTATTTTGGGAACAACATTAAGCGGGAACTCCATAATCGAATCAATCTGCGCAGATTATATTCGCAGTATCTGCTACACAAGTAAGCGTCCAGAGATCCTTTTCAGAATTGAAATTTATTTTGTCGCCACAATGAAACAATTTTAAAGAAGAAAGGTTAAAAATAAAAAGTACAGTATGCAAAACCCATATTCGTACACCCGATAAAAATAAGAAAAATTTCAAGTGCGCTTTCAGATGAACAACGAAAAATAGTAACAGATCCACACATTGATGGAAAATCTTTACGGGATATTGCCAAAATAATGAAGCGCAGTGCTTCTACTATCCAATACGTGGTGTCGAGATATAAAAAATCGGACAATTTAAAAAATCGCAGCGAAATGTAAACCGGCGCAAGTTAACAAGAAGTGCTCATTCCTACGTCGCCAAATTCGCATCGATCCTTCTATAACTGGCGTTACACTGGCTGTAAGTTTGGAACAAAACTTTGAAATTCACGTTACACCTCAAACAGTTCGAAATTACATTAAAAAAATTGGATTCAAAAGTCGGTATGCAGTCAGAAAACAATTTGTTAGCATGATTATTTTTATTTCAAACACTAACAAAAATTGAGTGCTTTGTTTGTGTTTTACATATAAACAGACAAGTCACTCATTTTGTTTGTCGCACGTCTTTTTACATACGTCTTCTGGAAAGAGGCTGTTAAAATTTCCAAATTTTATTTATATTTTAATCACTGTACACAAACACAACAGAAAAGCCAAACTGATTGATGGTGTAAAATGTCCACCTTTTATAAATAAATCCTCCAAAAAAATGGCTTCGCAACAACTTGCCACATCTGGCAGAACGATCAGCTGACGAGCATTTCATCTTTACACACCATGTTGAATTTATCTTGTACATACCTTGTTCCATCTTATAATGATCTTACCATGGCACGCATCTTATAATGATCGTGATCTGTGCGTTTTGTTGTTAATGTATGTGCTTTGAATATAAATGTATTTTATATTCAATCTTATCTTAATAATTACAATGAATTTTGTCTTATATAGTATATCATTATATATATATATATATATATATATATATATGTATATATATGTATATATATGTATGTATATATATATATATATATATATATATATATATATATATATATATATATATATGTAAATAATATAAATGTAAATAATATATATTTTAACGTATAATTTTAAATTAAAGCCATAAATACTAATCATATTTTTAGCTGAAGGCCCCAGTAGCCATTGCTTTATATATATATATATATATATATATATATATATATACATATATGTGTCTACATGTACGTACGTATGTATGTAGGTATATATATACAATGTATTGAATATATATATATATATATATATATATATATATATATATATATATATATATATATATATATATATATATGTATACACATGTAGACACATGCCTATGTACATACATGTATCTATATTTACTTATTATAAGTTATATTATAAGTTGTATGGTTGTATACAAATTTATATGTACAAAAGCATACGAACAAATGTATGGTTTAGCAAAATTTCGCTTTCTCTTCATGTCTCTGTACACCCTGGTTTTCTTCAAGTAGCCCAGGATCATTCTGATATTAGTTATGGAGGGGTTGGCTAGGTATTGTATTGGGTTTGATTGAAAAAAGCGATATGTCAGTTGAGAATTTCGTGCAATATGATAAGATATGTTCGATAGAAATAGAATTAACATAGCAATATGGACATTGGGGAGATGAGCAATTGACTATTAGGTGTCTCTTTGTGAGTGAAGTATGACCTAATCTAAGTTTGATAAATTTAGAATAATCCCGAGTATTAATAACCTTGTTGACGTTAAAGTTCAAATAAAAAGTTCGGATTAATCTTCCTATACCATTCTGACGTTCTTGCCCATATGTCAAATTACTGGGTGAGTGAATGTCGTATGTGCCTGACAATGTTCCTAGTGTTCAGGTTCTCAGTCAGAATAAGAGGAGATTTGAGTGCCGCCTTTGCCGCATCATCAGCGAACTCATTGCTAGCAATCGAGCAATGTCCCGGGACCAAAAATATTAGAATTCTAGGATAATTTTCAATCAAGAAATGTCTTATATAAGTCGCATAATAGTTGTTGTTGTGAATGTTTCCAATCGCGCGAATAGCCGAAAGTGAGTCAGTTAAGATCATACTTTTACTGTAAGATATTGCAATATATATTATTGTCTCAAATATTGCTATTATCTCCGCCGAGAAAACTGTGGAGTAATCAGGAAGTATGGATGATTTTATAAGATTTTCGGTTGTGATGCTGTAGGAGAGTCCCACATTATCCTGAGAATCATCTGTATATAACATTCTGTAATCACTATAATTGCTCATAATTTTTCTAAAGCATTTTCTATAAATATTTGATGGAGTAGTTTCCCTTGGGTAACGACTCAACGATGTGATAAGACAGTCGGGATGTAGGTGCCATGGAGGTCGAGATGACATGTTAAATTTACTGTATGGTACAAACGGCAGGATGTTGGCTCTGCTAAAGTTTAAAATGCGACTTAAAGTGGACTGAATTTTATTTGAGTTAATCTTTCTCAAAAGTTGTTTTGTTATTTTCAGGATAGGTGAATCCGAACTGTTAAGGACGTTATGTAAGAGTTTAAAAGTGCAAAAATCTCTACTTGTCTCAAGTGTAGTAAAACCCGTTTCGAATAGCATATTGTATACATATTGTATACATAGATCATTCGTAATATAGAGAATGTGATCATTCCAGTTGTATCTTGAATTAAAAATTATACCCAACATTTTTAAAGATAATGTATTTTCAATTGTGAAATTATCTGAGGTGACACATGGTTGACAAGATCTCTTTCTACAAATATGTAGGTGTTTACATTTAGTCAAGGATAGCTTAGCGCCCGAGTAGTTTCTCCAGTTCTTTTTATATGGGTTATTATAGGTCCAATGTCTATGGCCTGATTTTTGTCTTTAGAGAGGGTTTTTATGATGTAAAAATCATCGGCGTAAGCACAAAATTTGTATTCCATGAGTGATAATAAGTGCTCACTTAGTTTGTTGTAGGGGATCAGGAATAAGTTTACCGAGAGTGGTGATCCCTGAGGAATTTCATTGTATAGTAGGTATAGTTTGGAATATTGGTTGCCGAGTTTTATTCTTAATTGCCTGTTAGACAAAAAGTTTGCGATGTACTTTATTATTCTGGGTCCCACTTTCCACTCAATCAGTTGTTGTATTATGGTGTGTTTGCCAATTCTATCAAAAGCTTTTGAAAAGTCTAGTGATATGATCGAGGCGTGATTCTTATGAGAGATGGAATTTGTTATGATACGGTCAAGGAACAGGTGGATATCTGTTACAGATTTCCCCCTTCTAAAACCTAGCTGATGTGAGCAAAGAAGGTTCTTGACAGTAACATACCGCCAAAGGCGGTTGGTTATTATCCAATAGTTTCGAGGCACAAAGGTTCAACGAGATAGGTCTATACGAATTTATTTAGGTCTTGTCCAAGTTGGGTTTGGGAATTGGGACGATGGTACTTATAAAAATGTGGAATGTTATTAGATAAAATTTGGTTATAGAGATGAGTAAGTCTTAGTTTTGTCTTATCGTCAAGGTTCCTTACCGTGGGATAAGATATGCTGTCAATGCCGGAAGTATTTCCTCTTAATTTAACGAGAGCTAGTTCCAGCTCCGATAAGGTGATATTATCCTCTATTACAATGGCTCATTGGAGGGGCTGTGAGCTACAGTTTTGTCAAAAGAAGTGTATTTATTCCGTATAAACTCGTTTGGGAAATTGTGGTCGTGTGATTTCGATGACCAATATTGAGCAAATTCTTCAGCTATAGCGTGTTTGTCAGATAGAAATTGATTTGGGTCGGAAATTTATTGAATCGCGTAAATGATTGTGGCAGGTGGATTCCGCAGAAGGTTCTAATATTTGACCAAATCCTATTAGTTGGGGTTTCCGGATTAATTACCGCAGTAAAGTTAGAAATTGATGTACTTTTCAATTGTCTTTTAAATTTGGCAACAGCTCTTTTATAATTTAGAATGTCATCAGTACCAATATTCCGTTTAAGTATGTGCCATAATCTATTCTTTTCCTTTTTTAGTTTGTTAAGTTAGTTGTTCAACCATTGAACGGTCTTTCTAATGGAAGGGTTAATCTGAGGGATGGAGTAGTTAGCACTTTGCAGAACAATTTTCTGAATATTGGCCGCCTCTTGATTAACTTTATTGTCATCACTGTATTTCAATGACAGATCTCGGATTTACCCCAGTCTGCCTTGGTAGTAATAAATTTTGGTCTTGGTTTAGAAGCGCCAGTTTGCGGTGATGTGAAAAGTCTCATAATTATGAGAAAATGGTCACTGCCATGGATGTCATCTTCGGTTTCTCAATTAGATTGTACGCTCAGACAGGGGGAACCAAAAGATAAGTCCACGTGAGTAGAGAATGATGCGTACTGTAGTGTGTTGGTGAGCCATCATTAAAAACTACAAAATTTGATTGGGTGATGTAGTCAGCCAAGGTGTTGCCCCTTGAGTTGTTGACAGCAGATCCCCATAGAGAGTGCCAGCTGTTGAAATCTCCTGTTATAAGGACACTATCGTCAAATTGATCAAACATGTCATATAAAATTCTCAAATCGAAAGGCTTAGAGGAAGGGATATAATTGTTAATAATTGTAAATTTTCTTCTCGCCTGAATGATAGCACCAACGGCGTCGATGTGATTAGGCAAGGTAAGGACTGTATATTGAATAGAATTGTGTATTAAAAGTGCCACTCCCCCGTAGGAGTGAGTAGCAGAGTTTCTGAAGAAGATCTTAAAGTTCAAGGGAACTGGTAAACCTGATAGGTTGTGTAAATGGTTTCTTGGAGAGATATCACTTTTGGGTGGTATTTTTTATGAGTATTTGAAGTTCATTATAATTGTTCGTATATCCTTTGATGTTCCATTGAATTATAGGAAGGTTCATGATGAGAGAATAGAATGTAAATTAAAATTTGGTGAATTAGGAATGAAGTATTTATAAGTATAGATAAATGAATAAAGATAATAATAAAGTTAATGAATAAGACAGGATTAATTACTCACGCATCATGTTCTCTTCATCACTAATTTCAATTTTATCATTACATAAATTATTCTTAAGATTAGGTTTATTGGTAGGTTTCAGATTCGTTTTTAATTGGGCTTTTAGTCGGTTAAATGCGTTTTTTGGTAGTATTTTGATGACCACCCGATCTTGTAAGGTGGGGTTGGCTGATATGTTCCAAAATAATCGACTGTGGTTGGTTCTTAGCGGAGGGTTCCTTTTGTGGAATGTTGTTGTTGGTTGTTTTAGGTATAGTAGGTTTAGAAGTATAGTTGGAGTTAGTGTCTTTCAAGGATTTCAAGATTGGATCGTCATAGGTAACCAGTTTAGAACGCGATTGTGATGTACCACTTCTGGTGACGGCGGAGAAAGAGGTATTTTTGGATGTTTGCCTTTTATTGTAAATTCGTTCAGAATTGCCAAGACTTGTTTTCTCAAGTGTACGGATGGCTTGGATTTCTTTATGCTTTAAAAAAATTGAGCAGTTTTTGTACTTAGCAGTATGTTTGTAGTCCACAATGCTATTTTCCTTGCAAATAATGCAGGAAATTTCATTTTTACATATTTCATCTATCTCGGGATTAATATGGCTTAAGTTGCCACAGCAGTAGCATAGTTTCTGGTTTAGACAGGCTTTTTGTATGTGTCCGTAGTGAAGGCAATTGTTGCATCTTATTGGTGGTGGAATGTATGGACGGATATAAATTTTTTGGTAGCCTAAATAAATGTATTCTGGCAAATCCGGAGTTGCGAAGGTAAGTATTAAGAGACTAGTCTCTTTAAGGTTATCATTTTCTTTTTTTTTTTTTAAATTTTTTTATCTTCGGTCACTTTTCGGTGAGCTAGGTTTGATTGGATATCATCTTCAGGAATGTCAAATAGGTCAACTGAATATATGACCCCTTTTGAGTAGTTAAAGTATTTGTGTTCAGAAACTTCAATCCTGGTATCATAATTAAAAGCAGTGAGCTTGATGAGTTTATTGGTTTGAATGGTGTTTTTGGTTTTAATAAGCAATGTGCTGTTTCTTAATTTTCTGCATTCTGATACTTCGCCGTCACACAGAGTCGATCACAGCTTTAATTAGGAAAGGGGAGAGATTTTGAAGAGTTTTATCACTTTCTATTCGCTTGATGGAAAGGTAAGTTGGACCGTTTAGATTGGATGAAATTTTTTTGGAAGAATCACAACTTAAGCCATGGCTAAGTAGATTATTTTTATTCAAAACATCGGGTGGTTTGTTCATGTTTTTCCCCTTTGGGTATGAAATAAGTGGGTAATCTTCTTTATTTTGTTGTTCTTCTATTAGATGGTTCCGTTTGTTTTAAAATATGTAATAAGCAAATATTCTTATTTTATTATTATTGTTTTTTTCTTTTTTTTTTGCTAGTTCCGTTAGCTCAAATAAATTGTTTTTGTTCTTTGTGTAGATGCGATTGCTTTTAACGATGTTGATGTTACAAAGTAACAAATGCAACATATTATTATTATTATTTAACATTTTATTCAGTTCCCTTTTAATAAAATTTAAATTCTATACTTAGAGACAACAACGCGGACTGGTAATCTCGATAGTAAACAAAATAAAGTTAAAAATTGTCATTAATTTACCAATATATAAAATAACTTATTTTTTCTCTTTTTCAGATTATTAAAGGATTTTTATTTACTTGGTCGTGGTGAACTATTTTTAGAATTTATTCGTCAAACATACATTATAAATAAGGGTGTTGATAATGAAAACAAACTAAGGGATTTAGTGAAGGCATTTGAGGTAAGATAAAAATTTAAACAATAAAGTTATACCATGTCTTTTTCATTCTTTACAAAAAAGTAACATTTTTTTTTTTTTTGCAAAAAAAAAAATTGTTTTTCAAAATTCTTTTTAGCTTGTCTTAAATTTTAATAATTGCGATAATATGCTACATTTTCAATATTTATCGCGCAAGTATTTTCATAATTTTGTAATGAGCGGATCGGTTACTTTTTAAAAAAATGCCATGAGAAAACTTAAAAAGCATGTTTAGTTATTTTACTTGCTTTTTCACTGAAGAAAAGCATAAAATGAGGAATTTTAAGCAAAATGTGGTTGAAATATTGGGAAAAATATACTCACTGAAGTTTAATGGACACAATTTTTCTATATTAAGAAATGGAGGACTTTGAAAATTATTTTCGAATGTCTAATATGTATTTTCAACACATTTTAGAGTTATTTATCCCATTTTTGTTAAAAAAGAGACGACGGTGAGCCAAACAATTTCAGCAAGGGAAAAAATGGCATTTAATAAAAACAGACTTCTCGGTTTGTCCATGGAAAGACCATAATTTAGGCACGTACACTGGGACCAGAACGTTTTGAGTCCTTATTTTTTTAAATTCTTTCCTTAATTTGACCTCATTGAGTTAATTTTTTTTTAATTCGTCGTCACTGATCTTACTTTTTTTAAGAAAATCATAATTTTTGTTGAGCAGATGCTCTCTTTATTTTGTCTGAATAATCTTTGCTGCTCGTGTCCCACTATTCCGGCAGTGTTTCCATGTATAAAATGAAGTCGTTTGAAATTGGCTCCTCAGTAGTAATTTCGATTTTACCGGCAACAGACACTTTCTCTTTGTTATATTTTACTTTATAGACAAAAATATAGAATACATTTGCTTTATTACCAAATAACATAAATAATATAATATATAATATAAAATTTTTATTTTAATTCTACTATGTGTGTGAAGTTAAATACGAAAGTTAAATATGTTTTTCTTAACATAACAAAAACTTGTGTAAGTTAACAGAATATGTGTGAAGATAAATACGAATATGAAATTTTTCTGTTAAGTTAACAGAGACTTCTATTTTAGCATTACTTCCACAGTTGTGGATTATAAAATATAATTTTGAATAAAAATAACTAAACAAAGGTAAAGAATTACAGAAATTTGAAACAATATTTCTTAATTCTCATTAGGTCAATTTTTGGTTTACTATAATAGCATTGAATTAAATTGGCTGGACGGTGGGGAGGTGGAGGGAAAAAAGTTAGTTACGGTCTATATATCTCCGATCTGGTACTTTGCAGCCCAAAAAGGAAAACTGGCCCTGAAGCCTTGATACCTTGGCTATAAAGCCCACCAGGTCCGATTCCCCCACAATTGCATCTTAGGTCCGATTTTTCATGAACGACATATATATACGGTAAAAATGAAAAATAAAAGTTAGCTACGGTCTATATATCTCCGATCTGGTACTTTGCAGCCCAAAAAGGAAAACTGGCCCTGAAGCCTTGATACCTTGGCTATAAAGCCCACCAGGTCCGATTCCCCCACAATTGAATCTTAGGTCCGGTTTTTCATGAACGACATATATATACGGTAAAAATGAAAAATAAAAGTTAGCTACGGTCTATATATCTCCGATCTGGTACTTTGCAGCCCAAAAAGGAAAACTGGCCCTGAAGCCTTGATACCTTGGCTATAAAGCCCACCAGGTCCGATTCCCCCACAATCTTAGGTCCGGTTTTTCATCTTATATACGGTCTACGGTCTATATATCTCCGATCTGGTACTTTGCACCCAAAAAGGACTGGCCTTAAGCCTATATATAAAGCGGTCCGATTCCCCCACAATTGCATCTTAGGTCCGATTTTTCATGAACGACATATATAAAGTTAGCTACGGTCTATATATCTCCGATCTGGTACTTTGCAGCCCAAAAAGGAAAACTGGCCTTAAGCCTTGATACCTTGGCTATAAAGCCCACCAGGTCCGATTCCCCCACAATTGCATCTTAGGTCCGATTTTTCATGAACGACATATATACGGTAAAAATGAAAAATAAAAGTTAGCTACGGTCTATATATCTCCGATCTGGTACTTTGCAGCCCAAAAAGGAAAACTGGCCCTGAAGCCTTGATACCTTGGCTATAAAGCCCACCAGGTCCGATTCCCCCACAATTGCATCTTAGGTCCGATTTTTCATGAACGACATATATATACGGTAAAAATGAAAAATAAAAGTTAGCTACGGTCTATATATCTCCGATCTGGTACTTTGCAGCCCAAAAAGGAAAACTGGCCCTGAAGCCTTGATACCTTGGCTATAAAGCCCACCAGGTCCGATTCCCCCACAATTGCATCTTAGGTCCGGTTTTTCATGAACGACATATACATACGGTAAAAATGAAAAATAAAAGCTACGGTCTATATATCTCCGATCTGGTACTTTGCAGCCCAAAAAGGAAAACTGGCCCTGAAGCCTTGATACCTTGGCTATAAAGCCCACCAGGTCCGATTCCCCCACAATTGCATCTTAGGTCCGGTTTTTCATGAACGACATATATATACGGTAAAAATGAAAAATAAAAGTTAGCTACGGTCTATATATCTCCGATCTGGTACTTTGCAGCCCAAAAAGGAAAACTGGCCCGGAAGCCTTGGTACCTTGGCTATGAAGCCCACCAGGCCCGATTCCCCCACAATTGCATCTTAGGTCCGATTTTTCATGAACGACATATATATACGGTAAAAATGAAAAATAAAAGTTACCTACGGTCTATATATCTCCGATCTGATACTTTGCAGCCCAAAAAGGAAAACTGGCCCTGAAGCCTTGATACCTTGGCTATAAAGCCCACCAGATCCGATTCCCCCACAATTGCATCTTAGGTCCGATTTTTCATAAACGACATATATATACGGTAAAAATGAAAAATAAAAGTTAGCTACGGTCTATATATCTCCGATCTGGTACTTTGCAGCCCAAAAAGGAAAACTGGCCCTGAAGCCTTGATTCCTTGGCTATAAAGCCCACCAGGTCCGATTCCACCACAATTGCATCTTAGGTCCGATTTTTCATGAACGACATATATATACGGTAAAAATGAAAAATAAAAGTTAGCTACGGTCTATATATCTCCGATCTGGTACTTTGCAGCCCAAAAAGAAAAACTGGCCCTGAAGCCTTGATACCTTGGCTATAAAGCCCACCAGGTCCGATTCCCCCACAATTGCATCTTATGTCCGATTTTTCATATTTTTTGGTGGACGATTGTTTTAAATGTAATTACCGGCTACAAGAAATAAAATTCATTTGTTATTATTACCGTATCTCTCTAATTATATTTTTTTAACTTTTACAATCCTTTACCTTGTTTTGGTTATTTTTATGCCAAATTATGTTTTTATACCAAATTATGTATTGTGGAACTAATGTTAACATAACAGTCTTTGTGATCTTAACAGAAAAATTTCATATTCGTATTTATCTTCACACATATTCTGTTAACTTACACAAGTTTTTGTTATGTTAAGAAAAACGTATTTAACTTTCATATTTAACTTCACACACATAATTCTACTTTAATTTTTTTGTCACTTAGAATCGTACAGGACCATTTTTTAAATAACGCGAAATTAAACAGGCAATACAAAAATTTTATAAAGAAAATTAAAAGGCACGTCAATAATTATTTAACAAAAAAAATTTTAAAAATTCAATTCTTTAAAACAGTATTGACAAAATTAAAAAAATATCGCAATATTCATGCTTCACTTAAAATCGTACACTTATATAAGCTTATAATTAAAGCATTAAAAGTTAAAAAAGTATTAATGTGAAATAATTTTAATATTTTGTTCAGTATTCTTTGCTATCTTTTTAGAGCCTTCTTGGCATGAACTCCACAAGAATTTTGCACGTTTAAGAAGTTATTTAATTATATTTTTTATGTGCTTCCCTTAGGACCCTTATGTTAGATAAGGATATTCCATAATTTTTTTGTCTGGTATTTTCCAGATAGCGTTCATAGCTGGTGGCGACCAACATGGGAAGTTATGATGAAATATATTTATTATATATATATTTTCAAGTTATGATGAAATATATTGACAAACTACCACATTTTGGGCGAAAGATTTTCCACGCCCATAAAAAAAATTTGAGCCCGATGGAAAAAAAAAACTGAAAACGGAATTGAACTCAGCGCATTAAAATCATTAAATTCCATATAGTTTTATTTAAAGGTTTTTTTTTGCTGTAGACCAGTGTTATTAATTTCATCCTTATCTCACCATATATCCTTTGCCGGGTCCTCTTCGGTTCAAGAGGCAGGAAAAGATATAATGTCAAAATTAGTTGGAATAGTCATCAGAATTGTTGGTACGAAGATTGTGCAAATCTTCGTTCATACACGTCGACAAACCCAAAAATAGATTAATGACAACGAACTTCCCGAACGTCTGCAATAATTTAGTAAACAATATGTCGTAACGTAGAGGCTGTTATTACTGTCAAAGGAGACTACACAAAACGTTGAGCCTCAAAAAAAATGTTAAAATATATTAATTTAAGTAAACACAATAAATTAATATATTTTACGATAATTCTTGTAAACGGTACTTATTACAACAATTTTATGGTATTATTGTTGCAACAGATGATTTTTTTTGCTATTTGGCTTTTCAATTTAAATTTTTTAATTTAAAAAAAGATTCGTGACTTGTATATATACAGTTACTCAAACAATTGTTTGTTTTGTGTTGTTGTTTTGTCTTTTTGTGCCTTGGAAGAGCAATCTATGAAACTGTTATCTTTTTATATTCAAATAAATTCATAAAGTGCATGTGTAGATTCATTTTGCTCCTATAAGGAGCATACTGTTCCACCTTAGTCTACCCATTGCTTCAGGTTTCAACTCGTTCCACAATCGTCCAACTCTTGCTACCTCTAAATCCAGTTGCCTACGCCGTGTATAACTTAGACGTCCTTTTTTGCGGCTTCTGTGAGATTTACATAAGGAGTTCCTGGCTATGTCTTTATTGCCTCTGCGGAGAGCAGTTCCAATTCACCTTTTCTTTTTACTATCTCCATTCAAACAGGCACATGTCCAGTTTCATGCCAAGGACGTTTGTTGATTTTAGTTCGTGGCTAAAATATTCTCAGTATTCCGCGGAGGTATCGATATATTCGTGTGATGAATGGTGTCAAACGACCTTTTATAATCGATGAAGATGAAGTATAAAAGTGATCGCCATTCCGCTTACTGTTCGGTAATTGTCCTAAGGCTGTTGATGTAATCCGTACATGGTTTTCTGGGGATGAAGCCGGCTTTTATGCGTCCATCAGACGCCTGTTAGTGATGCTTGCAATTATTCAGTAAACTGATAGATCTCTAGTTCCGGCATTTTGTCAGATTTCTTTTTTTATGTAGTTTTATTATCAAGTCCCCTTTTAGTTCTTCGTTGAATTGACGCCTGTTCCAGAAGCACTTTACGCCGCATCTGCCTTTAAAAGCTCGGAGAAAATATTGTCGAGACCTGGTGATTTATTATCCTTAAGTAATAAGTAAGCCATTGTGACTCCAGATTTGGAGTATGTCACGACTTTTTTGGTCTTGGACACTACCCGGGCTTTCAACGCGTGGTCAACGAACCAATACCGCTTGTCATTCCGGGCACTGTTACCGAGTATCACGCCTGCAGTAACCTTTTTCTAAACCCGTCCTTGCCTCATTAATGTGACATGTAGCAATGCCAAAAATGCTCCGTAAGGTATGCTTTTTCACCATGAATAGACTAAATTTACGATCACATTTGTCAAATATTTGATTAAAAAAATGTAACCACTATTTTATAGAAACTTTTCCTTTTATGTCAGCGTTTCTTAACAAATTGTTTAAAAACACATAATAGTATAAAAAAATATGTAGATTTTTAAATTACTTAATTTAAAAAATAAATAATAAAGGAACAAATATTTGTATAAAATATTGGTCAGTTTTTTTTTTTTTTCGTCAAATATTTGATAAATGTGACCATAGCTTAAAAAACGAACAATTGTGAATCATTGAGAAATGAGTTTCGTAAATTACTGGTTGTTATAATAGATACATCAAAGAGACTATTCAAGCTGTTGTGACAAAATCTTGCACCAGTTTCACTTTATAAGGCATAAATCCATCAACCCGTGTGCGAAGAATACGTATCCAGGAGTATACTGTTATATCGGCTAGTGTCAAAGAATTTTTTGTATGATACGTGAAGTCTCTCGTGTATAGGAACAAGCCAGCCACAATTCCAGCCCTGAGAGGCCCAAATATATATTTCATTCAAATTTATAAAATTTGCCTTTTTATTAAAAAATAAAAAAAACAAAATGGTTAAAAAATCACCCATTATATCTGTACACTGTTAAATGATGCTGTCTACTGCATACTTCTAAAATATTTTTTGCAACAAATTTCTGTTTTATCATACATCTTTTAAAACACGATATGTTGGAAAGCAAATTTTGCAAATTTTCTGTTTTTTTTTTTTTTTTTTTCTTCAAAACCCACGCGTTATAAACGAGTTCAATAAGTAAACAACGCAAATATGAATATGAATAAGCCAATAACTTTGTTTGAATTGGTTGGATTAGTTGATCAAGTGACTGTGACTTCGTATAGCTAAACGGCATGATATGTTCCTATCAACTATATTCTATAGCATCGTATTTGATTAAAGACCAATATCCGAATTTATTTATACCGATCGAACAGACTCAGAATCACTTTTTCAACTAAATAACATAAATTGACCAACCGATGCTAATTTTACATCTGAAGATCTACAATTTGATATGAAACTCAGTTCAACAAAAGAAAACAAAGGGAAATCGTCAAAGAAAAAATTTTATAAATATTATAAATTCGTGCATACATGTAAAGAAAATTAATTCGCATGAAAAGGTTCTGTTGACAATTGTTAACGAAATGTATTCACCTCTACTTAGGAAGCTTTGCTATTGGTTGGTGTCCAGGGATAGATTACCAATCACATCAACGTGTTACAAAATGTATTTAAAATTATGTTAAAATATATATGTTATACCAGTACTAACACTGCCATTAATTTTCGATATAAACTTTGTAATTATATAATCATTGAACAGAATACTTACTTCATTACTATAACGAAAGAAAAATTGACTGTAGCTAAAATCGGCGTTGCTAATAATAAATTTCAACGTTTTATATGTGAATCGAACTGCGGATAGTAGATCTCATTCTAAAGACGTTACTGTCAATATGTTAAAAATTCTTTGTAAACAAAAACAGGAACTTAAAATTTGCCACATAAATGCTCAAAGCCTTCTTCGTCATATATTTGAAAAATCTGGTATGCATGTTATATGCATATCTGAAACATGGTTTCACGACTCAATTACAGACACTATGATGTCAATGAATGGGTACAAGATGTATATAAATGACAGGAAGGATGGATACGGCGGTGTTGCAATATATGTAAGATCTGATTTATATAGTAAAATTAAAATCACAAATGACAAGACAACCATTGATAAAGTTGTACATTTATTACTAGAGATACTACCCAATCGGTAGTGTGTACAGGCCAAACAATCGTATTGATTTATTCTATTTTTAAAATACAATGGAAAAACTAACACCACTTTATACAGACGTAATAATAAGTGGGGATTTCAATTCTGACCTGGTATCTGATTTAAGTTTAACTGAAAACATTAAATTTCTCGGTTTTAGTCCAACTAATATAAGCACTTTTGCTTTACTTGATTAGTTCTTTGTCGCCAACGAGTACAATGTTTCGATGTATGATCAATTATCAGCATCATGTTTTTCCAAACATTAACTTTTTTTTGACATATAACATCATTATAATAACATAATAAGTTTTCGTAACTTCAAGCGAGCTGATCAGAATATTTTGGAGGAGAAGATTTTTAGGATAAATTAGAGCCAAATATATTATTATTCAACAGTAGATGACCCGTTAGCGTTTTTAAATTACCATATATTGGCCTTTACCTTACCATATTTAAGCATAAACCATGGCTTACTTCTCATATTAAGCATTTAATGAGAGAGCGCGATATTGCTTACTGGCGTTGGAAGAAATATAAAACAAATGTATTATATGAGAGCTATTGATTGGCTAAAAAAGACGTAACCAAGGCAATCAGGCAAGCGAAGTCGTCGTTTAATGCGGACAAATTTGGGAATTCGGCAAGTGTAAAAAAGAACGTGGACAACCAGAGAAATTGGGATCTTTCAAGGGAAGCGTGCTGATGTTTACCCGAATTCAGATCCAAATACCATTAATAGGAACTTTATTTAGATCCCAATGCCACCTCCTGATTACTTGTTTTACAATAAATTTCATGATGAAAAATCACCAAGTAGACTTTTCAACTTTGATTGTGTCAGCGATTTTGACGTTTTGAGATGCTGCCATTCAATTAAATCAGTGGCAACAGGTGTTGATGGAATTCATCCAGCTTTCCTTAAAATGCTTCCTCCATATATCCTGCCATTTATAACACATATATTTAATTTTATAATTACAACTAGAACCCCTCCGAAAATGTGGATACTAGCAAAAGTCCGTCCTATCCTGAAATCATTCTCAGATTATCGTCCAATTAATATACTACCCTATTTGTCAAAGGCTTTTGAAAAAGTCCTACATAAACAAATAACGGAATATCTTGCTGAACAAAAACTCTTGACTAGCAAACAGTCTGGTTTTCACGCCGGACATAGTTGTGTCACAGCTCTCATAGATGTAGCAGAGTACATTAGAAAAGAGCTGGATGATGATCACATGCTTTTGATGGTCTTACTAGACCATTCTAAGGCCTTCGATACTCTTGACCGTACTATATTTCTTTAAAAGTTAGGAAAATTATGCATTTATTTTATACATCTTCCAAGTTGATACGCACTTCCTGTGATCGAGAGTAATACGTAGAGGTCAACGCATCAGCTAAATCAACAACCTGTCATTAGGGGCGTACCTCAGGGTTCAATTTTGGAGCCTTGTTTTTCTCTATATACACGAATGAAATGCCGGATCAACCGATGCACTGCAGTATTAGAATGTATGCTGTTGACGTTCAAATATATATAAGCAATAGGAAAAAAGACTACGAGAGTAAATTTAATGAAGATTTGAAAATAATATTTTTATTGGCTGCAGTTAACGGCCTGAGCCTTAACCCTAAGAAGTCAAAATGTCTTAGTCCATAAAAGATTCCAACAAATTACAGAAATACAAAATGTAATTGCTGACATCCAGAAAATTGAAGTCGTTAATAAGGTTAAAAGCGTAGAACTTATATTATTGATGATTTAATAAAGTTAAGATCTTTGATATTATTGCATAAAGTCGTAACTTCTGGTGAACCTGAGGAACTGTATAAGCGACTTAGTTTCAGTCGTTTCGGTAGAAGCAAAGCGATGATACCATTGATAAGTAAAACATTGATTTGAAATTGGCAATTTTTCGTATCCGCGATATGCCTTTGGAATGCTGAAATTTTTCAATATTATGACAGCTAATTAAGGACTGAGAATGAGAATATTTTATGATTTGATATACACAAATATATTTATTTTAAATGTTTTCAACTTATATTTTGTTTGAATTACTATTGTTCTATTTGTTTTAATTTAATTATTATATATTTATATTTATTTCACCAATGTGCCCATAATTTCTTTATTATAAGTGTTAAAATAACTAATTGTATGCTTCTACTACTTTAAGACTTAAGTTTTGTTGTAGAAGGTTCCAAAATAAAATAAATAAATACGCCATGGTTGTATCAGAAACATTACCAATTATCGAAGAACGACATCTATGAATCAGTCGTTAAATTTAAATTTCGTTGCCTGAATCTAATAGTAGGTTGTAGAATTTACTAGAATTTTATCAATGACTCAAGTAAATAAGCTGCGGCAGTCGCCTGAGTCGTAATTCAACCGTCAAAGAGTAAAATCGTGTGGAACGTAAAGGTATTTGTGTATAGTAAAAAGTTTTGAGTTAATAGTCAATTCACAATGCCACTGGTATCGTTGTATAGAGTGTATTATTGTATTACAATACAATAGTTGTATTTGTTGGTAATTTTCATATATCCATAACGTGGATTTGGCGCTTGCAGAAATTCAGAGCAGTGCAATAAAAAATAAAGAGAACTTACTAACATATAAAGGCGAATTTGAAACAGCACTAAAACAAAACGAATGTGAAATAAAACAACTGTTACAAGCGATTGAGAGAAGATATGAAGAGAGGCTTAAAAAGATAGATGAAGCACAAAAATACTGTGACAAAAATATAAAAGAAGTTAAAAAGCTGTACATAACAATAAATGAACATGAAAACAAAAACAAAGAGATGTGATACAATTGAAGTAAATAACAAAATGATGTGTGATTAAATAAAAAAAAGCTATAACGGAGAAAAATGTCAGAGCAACCAGTGGGCTATCATTTGCAGATGCATTAAAAAATAAAACGGTGATGCCAGATAAGAATAAACAAAACCTGCTGATAATTAAGCCAAAGGAAAAACAAGGTATAGCCAAAACAAAAGAGGATCTCAATAGAAAGGTATATCCAATCAATTTGAAAATTGTAAATGTTGAAGAGAGAAAAAATGGAGCTGTTGTTATCCAAAGTGAAAGCAATGAAGAGAGAGAAAAAATAAAAGAATCAGTACAAAACGAAATGAGTGGAAAATACGAAATAAAAGTACCAAATCAACCGGAAATGAAAATAGCAGTAACAGGAATGTCATTTAAATTTTCAGAAAATGAAATAATTAATAAATTAAAAAAACAGAATGATATTTTAAAAAATAGTGAATTAAAAGTTCTAAAATTGTTTGGATATAAAAGATATGGTCGCACCTTTTACAATGCAGAAATAAAAATTGATAGCGGATCGTATATGCAAATAATGACCGTACAAAAAGTTAACATTGGATGGGAAAAATGTAAAATATATGATGGTACTGATATTATACAATGCTTTAAATGTAGAGGGTATAATCATAAGTCGTCAGAATGTATAAATCAATAAATATGTCATAAATGCCATGGAGAACACAAATCAAAGGAATGCAACAGGGAAGTAATGAATAAATGCATTAATTGTGTTAATTAATTGTTAGAATTAATAAAAGATTAAATTTGAGCTTAGATGAAAATCATGTAACAGCAAGCAGAGAATGTCCGGTATATCGGAACAAGTTAAATGCTAAAAAAGAAGAATAGGATTAACAGCCTAACAATCAAGGCAAATATACAGCATTTATACCAATATACAAGGATTACTTAACAACTTTAATCAGTTAGAGATAATTACGGAAATGGAAAAACCAGAATTTATTATTTTGTCGGAAACTCATTTAACGGAAGATATAGAGGAACAAGAAATAGAAATAGAAAATTACAATCAATATACAACTCTATCAAACTCAACAAGAAATAAAGGCGTAATAGTTTATTTCAAGAAAAGATGGGATGTGAGAATAGTGGCCGAAAAAGTTATTAACTCCAAAATTTGGATAACTGCATACATCGCTAAATATGAAAACTACATGTGTATAATTACGGATGTATACAGATCACCAAGTAGCGCAGAGGCAGAGTTTATTGCAGCATTTGAAGAAATTTTAGAGAATATAAACGAAGCAAACTGTGATATAATAATAGCAGGCGATTTTAATATAGATTGGAGCAAAAATGGTTTTTACAAGGACAAAATAGAATGCATAATAAATGATAATGGCCTTAGGCAAATAATGACAGAATTTACACGGATAACAGGAAGTTCAAAAACCATTATTGATTATATAATTACGAATAATAGAAACATAACAGCCAAAATTAATGACTCGAATAAAATTGCTGACCATGAATCAATTGATATAATAATTAATGACTGCGATAAGTACTTAGATGTAGGTAAAAGGAATAAGGAAGTTAAAATATTTAAATACAACAGCACCCAATATAATAGAGAAATTGAAGGTATAAGACAAATAAGTGAAGATGAGGACCTTGATGGCAAAGTTTACGTCTTTGACGGATATTTGGAGAATGCAGTTGAAAATATGACTATTAAAAGAACTATCAACGGAAACAACTCAAATAAATGGTTTAACAATGAACTAAGGCAATTAAAAAGGGAAAAAATTAATAAATACCAAATAACGAAAATAGATAATAGTAACGAAGCATGGAATAACTACAAAGTCGTTCGAAATTTATATAAGGTGAAAATTGAAAATGAAAAGAGAAATTTTATAAATAACAAAATAATTAATGCTAAAGACCAAAAGGATATGTGGAGAGAGATAAAGAATCTAATACTTAAGGAAAACCAGAATACAATTCAATCTGTGATATTTAACCAAATAGAATATAAGGAAAATTTGCAGATGGCTGATAAATTTAACGAAATTTTTGTTGATAGTATAAGATCTATAAGAGATACAATACCTTACGTGCAATACTCAAACCGAATTCCTGTGACAAACTCTAAATTTAAATTCAGTGCTATAACTCTGAATAAACTAAAAATTATATGTAAAAATTTAAAGAATAAGGCGGACTACAACAAAATTTCAATTAAAATTATACTTAATAGTTGGAATGTGATAGGAAGAACGATGTTTGATATAATAAATGAATCTCTAAGAACAGGAATATTTCCTGATAATTGAAAAGAGTCAATGATAACACCTATTGAGAAGATTGCTAAGACAAAACTTTGTGAAGAATTTCGCCCAATTAATACCTTGAATACGTGTGAAAAAGTAATGGAAAAAGTAGTAAAGGTAAAGGTAAAATAGTAAAGTATCAGTCTGGTTTCCGAAAACATTTCTCTTGCGAAACAGCAGTTAATTTTCTTATAAACAGGTGGAAAAAATCGGAAAGAGACAAAAGGATTGTTGCAATTTTTCTAGACTTTAAACGAGCGTTTGAAACAATTGATATAGGTATACTACTGCAGAAATTTTGCAAGTACGGCATTCAAGGAACTGAATTAAAATGGTTTGAATCATATTTGACGAATAGGAGACAAATAACAAAGGTAAATAATATTAAATCCAGGACAGCTAATAACGAATATGGAGTACCACAGGGGTCACTTTTGGGGGCATTGCTTTTTATTATATATATAAACGATATGCCAAATATAATAAGTCATTGTGAAATAAATTTATATGCGGACGATACACTTATATATATTGAGGGTAGTACAGATGAACAATGTTATGAAGGACTCGGTAAAGATATTGAAAACTTAAACAAATGGCTGCGGATGAATAAACTTAAACGAGAATAAAACTAAAATAATGGAAATTAAAAATAAGACCAACATTGCCTTCAAAATCAATAAAGAAGAAATAGAAAAAGTAAATCAAATGAAATACTTGGGCTTTGTAATAGATAATACTTTGAATTTAAAAGGTCATATTGACTATATTTGCAAGAAAATTGGAAAAAAACACAACCATACCAATTGAGGAATAATGATGACTTCAGAATTCAAAGAACTACAACAACCGAACATATTTCGAAAAAATGTTATATTTTTTGTTATAAACAATGTATTTTAAAGCTAAAGCTTGTTATTTAAACTATTGTAAATGTAGATTCAAAGTATTATTGATACTAATAAAGAAAGATAATAATAATAATAATAATAATAATAATAATAATAATAATAATAATAATAATAATAATAATAATAATAATAATAATAATAATAATAATAATAATAATAATAATAATAATAATAATAATAATAATAATAATAATAATAATAATAATAATAATAATAATAATAATAATAATAATAATAATAATAATAATAATAATAATAATAATATAATAAATTTATACACTCATACACTTTTTTCCAAGTGTTTTAAAAAAATTGTATTGGTTGCTATTAATGTAATGTGAAAGCCAATAAAGAAGAAGAAAAACACAAAATAAATTTTTTATTGTCAAAACCAATTTTTTTTTTTTTTTTAGAAAATATAAAAATAATGCCAAAAAGGAAATTAACTATATATGTGTGATTGTATTTAATAAATTTTTGTGTTTTAATAAATTGTGTGTTTAATGTTTTTTGAAAAAACAATGTTGTTTATGAAAATCAACTTATGAATGCAAATTTTCTTCTTATTTGGTTTTTGAAGTTTTAAATACATTAAAACACTGATACAACGGTTGTTCACAAACAAGTGACCAAAACGTTTGTTCAATATATGATACACGGATACAAAACTTTGTGAATTCAGCAAGTGTAAAGTTTAATAAGTAGAATATTGTGTATGTTTATTTAGTCTAGCCAATAAAGACTAATAATAAGTTCGCTTCATTTTATTAGCAATTTGATCATAATCGTTTTAAAATGTATAACGTGACATTGGTATCAGAAGTGGAATTGAATGTATAAAATAAATAAAAAATACAATAATAAAAAGATAAGATAAATATAATAATAATAAAGATATAAACTTAAAAGGAGGGGATATGCCCAAATTCGAGTTGACAAAATTGGAGCTGACAAGAACTGGTAACAAAACCGAAATACAAAATGTATGTTAGAGAATTTTCAGAGGCGTGTCATTAACGTTGATAGGTTTAAATTTGAAGATGAGAGAGAGCCTGCCCCTACAACCAAAAGAAGTAATTCATTGCATAATGCTTTTGGATGTGGTACAGAAAATTTCTAGAGGTGAAGTGCGAGAAATTTGAAAGCAAATTTGAGAAAACAACGGGAAAGTTATAAGAAATATATGAGACGGTAAGCGAGAAGATAGATGTAGACAGGAATATGAAACCTTAATAAATCTGTTGAGGTAATAGATGAGAAAATCAGTCTTGAGTGCCAACGACCGGAGCCAGTGCGAATTTTGTACCAGAGGGTTCCAGCAGACCTTTTGCTTTGATAGTGTTCAAATTTTAATTCGATACAGGGGGCAGCAGAAATGGTTCGAACAATGAAGAGAAAGCTTCTGAATTATGAAAGTTTAAAGTTGTACCATTTGGGCTCTGCAATGCATCCGCTACATTTAAGCGCCTTATGGAGTGAGTGTTAGAGGGAGTAACATTGGAAGACTTACCTGGTATGTCTCGATAACATAATAGTGATGGGTAAAACTTGATGAACATCTCAAAAACCTAGCCAAAGTTCTACAGCAAATATCTAAGGCTGAAACTAAACGTTAAAAAAACGCGTTGTGTTCCAAAGCCAAGTAAAATAATTGTGGCATCTGTCATGGCAGATAGCAATTCCGCGGATGAAAATAAAATGCGGCTGGGCTCGTCCCTAAAATCTTTGTGGACTACGCAGTTTTTTAGGACTCTGTACATATTAGAGACGTTTCGTGCCTAACTTTGCAAGCGTGGCAGCAAGCTTCAATGACCGTACCAAGAGATCTAAGCGGTACCGTTGGGATAAGTCAGAAGAAAAAGCGTTTTAAGCATTAAAAGACGTATAGTGTGTAGAACCGATTTTGGCGTATCCAGTCCTGGGCGAAAGCTGTATGCTAGCTGATATGGTATTGGTGGTGTACTCTCTCAAGTAGTCAACGGAAAAGGTCGTAGTTATTACAATCGAACGCTGGCGAAGCCAGAATAGAACTATTGTTCGACCCAACTTGAGCTGCTAAATGCATAAAACATTATCACAAGTACCTGTGTGGCTCAAGCGAACAGTTTAAAGCTGATTAATACGTAGGTGCTTATATCGTAATTGGGAAAGTGCAGACGGCAAAACGGCTTTCAGTTTAATAGTGATGCCTTCCTGCAATAAGATGAGTGAAGCCTTAAATAAGTTCCATAATGGAACTAGCGGATGACACCATGGTGTGATAAAAACTCTTAAAAAACTTCAACAGTGTTTTTATTGGGTTTGATGTCAACAAGCAGTGTTCGTTTAAAGTTGAATAAGTTTAATATTGTACGTGTTAAATTTGTCCAATAAAGACTGTAACAACATATCCGTTTCGTTTTATTTTATTCGCAATTTAAAAGAACTCAATCGTTTTAAAAAGCAAAACGTAACAATCAAATATTCCTAGATAAACAAGGCAATAGAATTTCGTTATTTTTTATTATTTTATTAAAACATTTTAATATCCTCTTAGTTTTGGTCCTACAACTAGTATAACGCTATTAATCTGCTTTCTAAACAAAATGTTCATTTTTTAATTACACTTCGAGAAATGAAATAACGCATATTAAAAAAAAATAGTAAGATTTTTAAACAAACTACGATTTCAAAATCATTATACTCGTATATATTGTAAAATATTTTGCATATTTTTTAATAAATGCTTTTAATTTAATTTAGTCTGCAGCACATGGCGTTGGTGTATCGGAAGAATTAGAACAGTTTTCAATTTATATACCAAAATCTTTTGATTGTGATGATATTCAGGAATTTGGTTACTTGCAATTAATTCAATTACAATATAAGATAAATTGGCCCCTGCATTTGTTATTTTCTCCAAAAGTGCTAGACCGCTACAACATATTATTCAGATTTTTGCTTTTAATCAAGAAAATACAATATGATTTGCATATGCTGTGGTGTCAACATACGAGAGAGACCAAACTGAAGAAATATCAAAATATACTGATAATGCATTTGCGTAATGAGTTAATGTTCTTCGTTAACAATTTACAGTATTATATTCAGGTCGACGTGCTTGAAAGTAAGTATACGAATAATGGAAGAAATGTGGTATATCGTCAACTGAAATGCAAAACCATGTAACTAACATTTTTACTATTTTTCAGTACTAACAAGAAACACTGCTCGCTACTTCAATATGATACCCTATGTAGTTCTAAAACATCCTCTTACATCTCTAAAACTATAACCGTAAAATTATTAGTAAATGTAGATTTTCATGCATTATTTACTTCTTCTTTGGAGAAAAGCAGATCTTTTTTTAATTTTTTTTTTTTTTTTGCTTACAAATTACTATGAAAATATGCGTCACTTGAATAGAACATCTCATTCAAATTTAGTTATTAGACAGAATTTCGTCATTAAGGTTACTAAGTTCGCTAAATATGATTGTTTTAATAAATAAAAATTGAAAATGAGGCGTGACAAAATACTGCTTGATGTTGAAAAGGCAAAAACTAGCCTACAAGGATATAGACTACTTAATAGCGTTTAGTTGAGCCATAAGCAAGTTTTATAGCTTCAATAAAAAATTCGCTTGGAACATTCGAGTATTGTTTCCTACTCTCTTGGCTCTTTTGGATAACCATCCCCAAATATTCTTGTTTATACTAAAATCAGGGAAATAGTGGGTCAATTCAAATACAAATTTTAATATTTTGGTTCTCTATATAACTTTATAATCCTTGCAGTGTGAATAGGTGCGTTATCCTGTTGAAGAATCTTAGCAAAGGGTCCAAAGGAATTTACGAAAGTCGGGAAAGCCGTCTTAAGTTACTCATATTAATTCCCATGACATGACATGAAACACGGGGACTTCTCAGTCAATAAGTTGCAACCGATTATATTTTTAGACTCATTGAAATGGTCCTACAGTTTAATGCTGGCTCCGAACGGCAAATGCATTTGAGAAGTAATACTCAAAATCAGCTACTAGCTATGTTATGAGGTGATACCGCTGTTGAAAAAAACTTTCTTACTTAAGATGGTCTGGCCTGGTATTAAACCTAGGATCTTCTGGTTGGTAGGCGGGTGGCTTACCTATAATACCAAAGCGGCACACAAACGTCTTTCAGTGAGATGATGATCTAAGCATAATAGCTAAAATTGTCAAAAAATGGCTGTTGCAACAAAAATTTTAGGTAAATTAGTGGTCACCATAAGGCCCAAATTCTAATCCAATGGAGAATTTTTGGGCAGTAGTATTTTTTTTCTTTTTTTTTTGGTACTCCTGTTGTTGATAATTCCGCTAAATCTTAGCGTCATAGCTTAACATTTTCAAAAGCTGCGAAGCCAAGAGTACACCTATCTCTATGTGTGTTGGCGATTTTTTACAATTTTGACTGTGTTGAGGTCGCAAAAGACATGGTTTGCGAGACTGAATCCGATCTCACATTCATCAAAAGAATCATTACTGGAGATGAGACGTGGGTTTATTAGTACGACACGTAATCCAGACATTAGGCAAGTGAATGTTCACCATATGTGCCGAAACCATTTTCAATCAAAAAAGAAGGCAATGCTCGCGGTTTTCATGGATTACAACGATGTAATGCATCATGAATTTTTGCCAGAAGGCCAGACAGTAAAGAAAGAGTATTATTGGGCGTTATGAGACGTTTGCGTAAAGCACTTCGCCGAAAGAGACCAAAATTGTGCGCATAAAACTTGGATTTTGCACCATTTGATAACGCTCAATGCCATCATTATTCGAAATTTTTTGCGAAAAATTCAACAAATACCATCCAACGGCAACCGAATTCACCTGATTTGGTTCCCTGTGACTTCTTTCTGTTCAATCGAGTTAAAAAACCATTACGGGAATGCATTTCAGCAGCCGAGAGAAAATAATGTAAAAATCGCAGGAAGTACTGAGGGACATACCGAAAATAAAAAATGCAAATATCAAGCTATAACGCTAAGATTTACCTGGATTATCAACAACAGATGCACCAACTTAACACAAAAAGAAAAAAAAAAAAAAAAAAAAAAAAAAATTCAAATCGGATCGATGGGACCGCCACACGGGGTGGTTTATTCCAGAAACTTTTTGATCAAGGTGGTATGTCTAAATTCTTTAAAAACGCCACATAAAAAAGAAGCTCTAAGAAGAGTGTTGAAAATATAAGTTTCTTCCTATTTAAGCGAAAAGTGCAAAACGAAGTGCATGCGGATTTTTTTATATGATTGGCTTTCCCATTCCAGTATTGGAATATCTATACTCTTTGTTCATGTTTTTTTTAAAGGACTTAGGTGCAGGTAGGTGCAAAAGGCGGTACCGAAATATCCCACCCAGAGACCACAGAGGCCCATTACGGAAAAACCCTTTCCTGAAAAGACAATAAGAACAGAGAAAAGAAAGGAAGGACATAAAGGAAAGGAAGTAAATATGAATAAAAAAATGTATGTAAGAAAACAGACGTGCAAAAAGAACCGGACACACCTAATGAGCTGGCCTAGACCTGACAGAAAACGCTTCAGATCGCATATCCTAGCCGACGCATTTTACCGAGACCATTAAAAAAGCCCCGACCCAGCAACGTGCGCCTGCGTCCATGAAGAGCCTGGCAGAAAATAGTGTGCCTGCTTCTCAAATCCCCGTCCTTGCCCTCAGAGTACGGAACCCAGTCCACAAAACCTATCAGAATCAAAGAGATACCCTCCTCAGATTGAGTACCCAATGATTATTATGATTATTATGAGTATTAATATGAGTATTATGAGTATTATTATGATTATTATGAGTATTATGAGTATAATTATGAGTATAATTATGAGTATTATTATGAGTATTATTATGAGTATTTTGAGTATTATTATGAGTATTATTATGAGCGTTATGAGTATTATTATGAGTATTATTATGAGTATTATGAGTATTAATATGAGCGTTATGAGTATTATTATGAGTATTATTATGAGTATTATTATGAGTATTATTATGAGTATTATTATGAGTATTATTATGAGTATTATTATGAGTATTATTATGAGTATTATTATGAGTATTATTATGAGTATTATGAGTATAATTATTATTATTATTATTATTATTATTATTATTATTATTATTATTATTATTATTATTATTATTATTATTATTATTATTATTATTATTATTATTATTATTATTATTATTATTATTATTATTATTATTATTATTATTATTATTATTATTATTATTATTATTATTATTATTATTATTATTATTATTATTATTATTATTATTATTATTATTATTATTATTATTATTATTATTATTATTATTATTATTATTATTATTATTATTATTATTATTATTATTATTATTATTATTATTATTATTATTATTATTATTATTATTATTATTATTATTATTATTATTATTATTATTATTATTATTATTATTATTATTATTATTATTATTATTATTATTATTATTATTATTATTATTATTATTATTATTATTATTATTATTATTATTATTATTATTATTATTATTATTATTATTATTATTATTATTATTATTATTATTATTATTATTATTATTATTATTATTATTATTATTATTATTATTATTATTATTATTATTATTATTATTATTATTATTATTATTATTATTATTATTATTATTATTATTATTATTATTATTATTATTATTATTATTATTATTATTATTATTATTATTATTATTATTATTATTATTATTATTATTATTATTATTATTATTATTATTATTATTATTATTATTATTATTATTATTATTATTATTATTATTATTATTATTATTATTATTATTATTATTATTATTATTATTATTATTATTATTATTATTATTATTATTATTATTATTATTATTATTATTATTATTATTATTATTATTATTATTATTATTATTATTATTATTATTATTATTATTATTATTATTATTATTATTATTATTATTATTATTATTATTATTATTATTATTATTATTATTATTATTATTATTATTATTATTATTATTATTATTATTATTATTATTATTATTATTATTATTATTATTATTATTATTATTATTATTATTATTATTATTATTATTATTATTATTATTATTATTATTATTATTATTATTATTATTATTATTATTATTATTATTATTATTATTATTATTATTATTATTATTATTATTATTATTATTATTATTATTATTATTATTATTATTATTATTATTATTATTATTATTATTATTATTATTATTATTATTATTATTATTATTATTATTATTATTATTATTATTATTATTATTATTATTATTATTATTATTATTATTATTATTATTATTATTATTATTATTATTATTATTATTATTATTATTATTATTATTATTTATTATTATTATTATTATTATTATTATTATTATTATTATTATTATTATTATTATTATTATTATTATTATTATTATTATTATTATTATTATTATTATTATTATTATTATTATTATTATTATTATTATTATTATTATTATTATTATTATTATTATTATTATTATTATTATTATTATTATTATTATTATTATTATTATTATTATTATTATTATTATTATTATTATTATTATTATTATTATTATTATTATTATTATTATTATTATTATTATTATTATTATTATTATTATTATTATTATTATTATTATTATTATTATTATTATTATTATTATTATTATTATTATTATTATTATTATTATTATTATTATTATTATTATTATTATTATTATTATTATTATTATTATTATTATTATTATTATTATTATTATTATTATTATTATTATTATTATTATTATTATTATTATTATTATTATTATTATTATTATTATTATTATTATTATTATTATTATTATTATTATTATTATTATTATTATTATTATTATTATTATTATTATTATTATTATTATTATTATTATTATTATTATTATTATTATTATTATTATTATTATTATTATTATTATTATTATTATTATTATTATTATTATTATTATTATTATTATTATTATTATTATTATTATTATTATTATTATTATTATTATTATTATTATTATTATTATTATTATTATTATTATTATTATTATTATTATTATGATTTTGTCCACCTCAGCATAGGTCCGCATATGCTGGAGATTACTTAGCCTGGGTAACGTTACCAAGGGATTAAGCTCTGTGGGAGTGTAGTCCGAGTTCTACACCCATGTAATTTGTATTTTGTTCGTGTTGTTCCCTCATCCTAAGACTTCCCTAACAATTGATGATGTTTTAATCAGTACAGCCTTCTGCATTTTCGTTTAAATATCTTCTTGCAGACTCAGATATCTAATCGCTTCTGTTGTTGTTTTCGGTATTGTTCCCGTTGATGATATAATAATTGGGAGAGTAACAATTATATCCAAATTTTGCGACCTCTTCAAGTATTGGGACAGGGGGTGGTATTTCCTTATTTTCGTAAGCCTTGTGTTAATTATGTTGCTGTCCAATGGGATGGCAAAATCGATAATTACTGCAGTCTTATTCCGCCTATCAATTATAATCATATCAGGTCTATTTGGTATCGATGTTCCGTTCTGCGTTATATCTGTTAATATAGATCGGTCCCAGTAGATCGTGATCTGTTCATTCTCCATTACAGGTCGAGGATGATACTTGTAATATGGCGGTGCTTCCCTTATGAAATTAAAATGTTTGGTGATCTCTATATGTAATATTTTGCCCATTAAGTCATGCCTGTTCTTATAGTGACTTGCCGTTAAAGTTGAACAGCTGTTAATAATGTGTGCTATGGTTTCCGATTCACGTTCACATATTCTGCATAGATCGCTAGTGATGCTTTGATCTTTAATAATATACTTCATATAGTTCCTAGTGCAAGTGACTCCGTCTTGTATAGAAATAATGTTCCATTTGTGAGCCATCTATGCGTACTTTGTACGTCGACGTATTCCTGAGAGATCTCATTTGGGTATCTTCCATGGATTACTTTAGCTTTCCAAGCGATCTCTAGGTCGTTCAGTGACGAAGCTTGAAGCAGTGATCCACTCTTCAGGCTTAAGGGTGTAAGATTATCGTCTATTTCCTTCAGGGTGCTATATAGGGTGTGAGTTTGTGCTACCGTAGTAAAGTATTTTTTCAGGCTGTTAATCTGCCCATCATGTAGCATCGCTATGTTCAAGATTCCTCTACCTCCTCTTTTTCGGGGTAGGTTTACCCTTTCCACAGCTGATTTTGGGTGATGGTATCTGTACTTAGTCAAAAGAGTTCTCATTTTACAATCCAGTGAGCTAAGGTCGGTTCTTGACCATGATATTATTCCAAAGGAGTATGTTAGCAGCGGAATCGCATACGTGTTTATGGCTTTGGTGATGTTACGACTGTTTAGCCTCATTTTACATATCCCGCTCTTGCCAGTTCATCCGCAATCTCATTTCCCTAAACGCCAATGTGCCCCGGAACAGCGCAGTTTTACACAGTCAGCGGCCTGATAGCCGCCTGACTCACTCACTCAGCAGCCAAATCGCGAAAACGCTCAGCTGCTTTGAGGACAGCAAAGATTTCAGCCCGATAAACACTGCACTCATCCGGCAGACTAAAGACCGTTTACAGTCCACTACCTTGTGGACAGTGACAGCATCCTGCACTTACTAAAGGCGCATTCCCTGACCCTGTAGTCCGTAGAACCAGCGCGAGTCACCGAGGTTAAGCATAGGATAAAATCCAGTGCTGCCTGAGGAGGAGTACTCATAGAGTCACCAGATATGCCCACAGCAAACCAGCTGTGCACCTTATCCAGAAGTCTTCTCCGACTAGCATTTTTTAAAGCCCTCCACCATACGATGCAGCTATAGGTGAGAACAGGTATGACTGTGGAGTTATAGATCCACTTTACCATCACCGGCCCAAGACCTCATTTCTTTCCAATGGCACTTCTAACCGTATAGTAGGCATTGAAGCCCTTATTCATTATCAGAATGGTATTTTCCCTCCAGTTAAGTTTCCTATCTAAGAAAATTCCTAAAACTTGGACCGTTCAGACAGTCTTAACATAATCACATTTAACCTAGGTAGTTCAAACTTCTCAAATCTATATATGCTGGAGAGGATAACTAGCTCAGTATTTGAAGGATTGATGTCAAGACCTCTGACGGACGCCCAGGAAGAAGGCTTGCCAAGCATAGTGCAGACCTCTCTTAATGTGACCGACGACCACGTGTAGAGCAGTCTCCACAGACCTACCTCTCAGGTAGACATATTCAACCCTATTAAAGGTCCTCCTATCGATCCTGCTCCTCAAATGAACCAAGAAGGAAAACCTTAAAGACATTCACAATGAACCTCAGGACAGAGATGGAGACATTTTGCAACATGGCCGGAAAAATTCCATCCGGGCCAGGAGACTTATAAGACCCAAAGAATTGGAAAGCCCATGTCACCCTATCCAATGACACCATACCAGATACAAAGCCCATTCCTCATCCATCACCGTGGCAAAAAAATACTCTCCGGCTCCTCAACCATCTCTCCCGAATGTTGCCAAAGACAGCATTGCCCTTGGATAACACCCCTCTGATCCTGGACAGCTCATTGACAGAATTAGTGGACTCACAAAAGTTTGTCCAAAACTCTCTCTTGGCCCTCGATATTAACCTTGTACCTATTGAAACAGAACATATATCTATCTCAATCCTCAACCAAACGTGTGTCCTTGGCCCTGTTGAACAGTCTCCTAACCTCCGAGCGCAAAGATACCAGCTCCACTGTTCACCAGCGGGCCAGGAAAAACCCTCGGACAGGACTGCTCGAAGGGCCTAACACAGCCCTCAGCCACTCCATTAACAACCGAGGAGTTGATGGTCTCCGGAAACAAATCGTCCAGACTAGTCCATACACTGCCACTAAAAGACGCCAAACGGTCTTAGGATTCCTGAAAGAAACCCTCCTAGACCCTGCACGAACGAGGCTGAAGCAAATCAGGCTATAATCCGAAACTCTCCAGTTCTCTGCAAGGCCATCCCTATTAGCGAGTGTCACATCAATGACCTAATTCTGTTCCTTAAAGTAGGCACATTGCCCTATTACAAATAATGAGTCCCCGATTGGTAATAAAATTAAAAATGGACTAACTCTTGCGTTCACGTCAGCACTGCGCCATTGGCATCGCATCGCAGCACCAGGAGGACTCCATTAACTTTGACAGACTCAACCAGTCCTGTCACTTCAGCCCCTGGCGGATCAGTCGCCTCGTAGGGCAGACAGACGGAAGACAATAAGAACCTGGCACCGTCCGTAGCTTCAGCCTCAACTGACGGTCAGATTGCCACTCAAGGTGGTTAAATGCAAGTTAGCTAGAATATAAAACCTCACCTTATCCAATGTGCATGGCACATACAACTTGTAGCCCGTGACTCTTAATCCGCGATCCCTATAAGTATGTGCCATACTTGATTGACAATACTGCGTAAAGGAGGTTGTAGAAACCGTGACCAACTAATGAACTCGAAAAATAATACACTACCGTACACGACAGAGCTGTAATACTTGATATTGAAGTACATTGGCACCTAACAATTAATTCAAATTCAACCAGAATCTGTAAATTTTCAGATGGATTTTTCGTTGTCACATATAATCGTAATAATCTAGCGGCTTTGGTGTGCCAGCGATCTAATCTAGCGGCTTTGGTGTGCCAGATCCACCGAAACCACGCCGCTAGAAATTCCATGGGCCATGTCGTATAAGTACTTCGAATCGGTGGAAATTAAATTTTTTCTCGAGCAGGGGGCTTATTTTTCAACGCAATTTTCTCAAAGTCGTCCAATAGTAAAATAAAGTAGTCAAATGATTATAGACGGTTGACAATTAAAATAAATGAGTGATAGCAATTACTTACCCGAAGAACTTCACATGTTTCGATTTGATAGTTCAGTTTTTCTTGAAACAAATGCCGAAACGGAATTTCGTTGAAGGCAAACGAACCAATGCAATGATCTTTTTAACAGCAATTCAAATCGTCGTATAATTCCACCGTGTGGCCAAGTGTTTGTTGGCGCAAAATCATTGTTTTGTATTCAGCCGTTTCATGTTCCAGTCTTACGTAACCAATCAATTGAGAACTTAGTTCTCTAAAAATAACAATATGCGGTTCTTTTACCATCTTAGTATGATACTTCCCATCAATTTTATCTCACGTTACAGTATCATCTTTTCTACCATCGAATGAAAACGCTAACAAATTGGTATCGTCTTACCATTTGCGGAGCACTTCTCGTCTGTATTTGTCTTTTTTTCTACGAACTTTCAATTTATCCATGATGAGAGGTTCGGCATGCCGATCTTTCATTTCGAAATTAGCTTCTGTTTAGAAAAATCTTCATTAAGTGGCATGAGATGATGGTAAACGTGATGTTCAATTGGATTTTAATGATATGAATTCGTAATGTTGACTTTATAGGGATTATTTTAGAAGATATTACTTTTAATCAAAACACCAACTTCTTGTTTGGATGTAATGTTGTATAGAGTGTTATGAAAATAAGCTGAGTAGTCCCTAGATGGTATAGGGTTAAAATTAAACTTGCAATGAGTTTCCTGAAGAGATATTAATATAGGGGTATACTCTTTTATTAACAGTTTAAGCTCGTCAACATTGTTAGTGAAACTTCTCATGTTCCATTGCAATATTTTGAGGTTTTCCATATTAATATTCATAAAGAGATTGTAAATTTAATTAACAATAGATAGAATCTTATGATATGTTCGCACGACACTGTTTTTTCATCATTCTCTCTCTTATTCATAATACAACCCCCGATTATGAAATTAATTACATAAAGTTACATACAAAATCTTGAGGGAGAATCAGTCAAATTGTAAGTAATTCTATTTCTATTACTCTTTGTATTACTTCAAGATCAGTATCATCTATAATTTTTATAAAACAGATCAAGAGTTTGGCATACTTATTAGCTCTTAATCAAAATGTTTTAATTATAAATTTAACATTGCAAATTTATTATATTGACCTCCCTAAAGTATGCTGTCAAGTACAAAAAATAAACAAAAAATATTGTTACGAAAATAAGGTTGGGCATCAGAGCGTTTATTACATCGCTAAAATAAATAAACAAAAGCTGCAAGAACTACTATACGTGCTGTTTATAAATAACCAAATCTACAATAACAACCATTAGCAGAGGCATAGTAAATAAAAATAACACGGCAACAACAATAATTAAGCAGCAAAGAAAACAAGTAACAGACAATAAACAAGCAACAACAAACACTAAGAGCTGAAAGAGGTAGATGTTTAGATACGCATGGCTACAAAAGAACTAAAAAGAAATTAAAAGAAAGAAATGGAATCGACCTGAAATATCGATGTGTTGTTTACTCAGCCATATAAAAAGCACATCGATGCGAACAACAATCAGTTTATTTGGTGTAAACTCAGTGAACAAGTTCATGTGTCGTAAACTCAGCGAGTGGAGTTTAAGTAAAGTAGACTCAGCGAGTGCAGTTTGTGTGAAAAGAGTTTATAAGGAGTAAACTCGTGAAGTCAATCGTGAAGTAGAAAACCAGTTTAGTTGGAATTAACTCAGTAAAGAGAGTTAAGTGTGGATAACCTCTGGTTGAAAAAGTTGTGATCGAACCTAAGTTATAACTACGATCGGGTTGGAAGATCTTTAGGTAGAAAGATCTGTAGAGTAATTATTGTTGCTTACAAGATTGTAAACAGACAGAGTAATTAAGAATAAAAATTGTTATTGCCTGTAAAAAGATTACAAGCAGTGGTGCACATAACTGTGTTGAATAAAGGATTTTTAATTAAAACCAAACACAGAATTTATTTTATTTTAACTACAATCTACGAACTCATAAAAACGTGTTTTTAAAAAGGTAAAAACTTAACAATATAAACGAAATATAGAACAAACAAAACAATGGCCGATCACTCCATTGACTTCATATACTAGTTGTTAAAAGGTGCCGTGCGAACGGTAGAATCCAATTAAGTATTACAAACAGTACGAGGTAATCCGAAGTCTCGAGCGAACGTAGCATTAATACGTAGTTACATATGTACATTAACTGAGTAGCATTATTCATCCGAATGTTTAATGGAGAAATGTAATAGGTATTATTCTTAATTAGTTCTTTTGTAATAGATGCAACTGGCAAAGGTAAATTAGAACCGGTACTTTCAAATATATCCTCATCAAATGTATTGTTGTTGGAATTATTTGAATTGGTTGAATTTTGTAATTTCTGTAATTTTTTTTTATTGGTTTTATCTTTTTTTTGTTGTTTTTGCTATTATTTCCTTACTGTCCTTTGCTAATATATCATGGTAATTGGCTGTGATTTTTTGTTGTAAAAGTGGAGCTTCTATTTTCATTACCGATTTCGTTTGATGAACATGATTCAGATATTTCAGATTTCAGATTTTTTTTTTTTTTTTTTTTTTGTTTTATTGTTTTTTAAGAGGTGATGCAGTTCTTTTTGGTATGATTTTATTTGACTGTGCTTTATTATTTGGAGGATTTCTAAGTATGTCATATTTCATATTTAGCTTCTATTTACGATTCGCTGCACCAAAGAAACAGTTCTAATTATTTATTTTTCCTGTATGTATCTTGGAGAGTACTCGTGTGTAATCATTTGGAGTGTGAGGTGGTAAATTGCATGAAGTTGGATTTGTGCATCTGTTCATAGGATGACTAATAAACTGCCAATTGCGACACCGCATTGGGTTGGGAAACTAGGTTTTCACCATCATTTTATACCAAGCTACGTCTATTACTTTAGGAAGGTTGTAAAGATTAAATGTTAATACCATATGTCGATTATGTGCTTTCGTACCATCTTCTTCGTTTGAAGTATACTTATATACTGAAGTAACTCCCTGAGATTTAAGTTCCGAAACAATTTCCTCTTTCGATACTTCGGATGAACAGGGAGCATAAATAACAGCCTTGATAAAGTTTAACGTCTCATGTAGTTTAACTGTAAACTGGCAAACACCGGCCAAAGTTTTGGTCTTCAGACAATATTCAGCTGATTACATACGAGAATAAGTAAATTTCTATCCCTCAGTTGGCTAATAAGATCGATTAGTGTCGGTATTGCATTAAGACCCTTATGAATGATGAAAGGACTTAGATTTTGCAAATTGTTTCCATCAGATGATATAACGAGGTATTGTGGATCACTTAGTAAATTCTGTTTCACTGGTGGTAAATGCAGGAAATTGTTGGTAATATCCTAATAACACTGACCTACAAAAAAAAAAACAAATTTCTATATGGAATATAATGATGTTGATGCGTTGAATTCAAATCCGTTTTCAGTTTTTCCAGCGGGCTCGAATTTTTTTAAGTTATAAACTCCGAAACTGTTGAAAATACAAAAAATGTTATTCAGGTGATTTTTAGGAAATTTTTTCCTAAACATTTGTTGGTACTTGCATTAAAATCGGTCAAGTCGTCTTCAAGTTATGATGAAATATATTGACATAACTACCATATTTTGGGCATCAAAATTATTATATTTCATATAGTTTTATTTAAAGGCTTTTTTTGCTGTAGACCAGTGTAATCACCCAAAATTGAGAATCTTTTTGAATTTTTATCTCGTGACCGTGGACCATTTTTTAAAATATTTATACAAGTTCAAGATACAAATTGTTTTACATTGAAAATTTAAAAAATATGTATAACAATAAAAAAATCAAATGTTTAAAGTCCCTATCACAACAACTCCAAAAGAAGAAGAACATCCGTTAGCCGTTATATATGCGAGAAAAACGAAGACTAGTCGTTATAGAATATAGCTTTTATCGTCGTGTTTAAAAAAAAAAATGTAAATAACGCAATACAAACTTGCCGCGACTATTTAGGCGACCGATATAATACGGTTTCCTTCGAAGATCATAAAACCCGGTTGGGTATACATCAGGCCCTTCTAAATTTATTTTTTCATCTGAGAAAATCATATGATGTCAATCAGTAGTTGTGGTTATGTGAATGAAGCAAAAGTTGCGAACTTTTCCTTGCGAAATGTATTAATAGGTAGTTTTTACTTTTATTTTCATTCTCTTTATATGCTCAGCTTTAAATAGTTTTGATAGTTAAGCTTGTGTTTACTCTTCTTTTTTTTTTTTTGGTATTTTTTCGCTATTTAATCCTTCGAATTAGAAGTTTATCTTAAAAAATATTGAAGGAAGTTTGAAGATAACATCGTTCTTGTCCAATGATTCCACATATTAAAAAACACGAAAGCCATACACTTATTGTGTTTTCTAATGCAGGCAAGAGCATTTTTTTATGAAAAATTTCGATTTCGCAGGACTCAATAGCGAAAATAATACAAAAAACAAGCGTCAACGCAGGCTTAACTCACACCAATATCATTCTGACCAGGCACTCTTGCAGGGCACTCCGACACTTAGGATCTATTGTGCCCCTTCCGGTCTACAGTTTGTTTAGCAGATCTGTTTGCTCCTTAATGAAGACCAGCAGATTTGAAACCCTAATGATAGAATGTCTCCCAATGAGGCCCTATGTCTCCAAAAACATCTCCATATAAACCTATCAAGAACTCCCCATTTACACAATATGTGTTCCGCTGTCTCTGGTGCCCGTGGTCAGTCCACAAACATCCACATCTAGAATACCATCCTTTGCAGATGCGCTCAGTCCAAAATGGCTCGTAAGAAAATCCGTCAAGAGTTTTAAGTCCGGCCTGCCATACTTGAGAACCTCAAATCAACGCCCAAATTACGGATCGCTGCCCTAAGTGGCGAAGTCCCTTTGAGCATTCCAGTGTTCCAAGTATGTGGCAATTTCGCAATCTTTGACTAGATTGAGGATGGTAGTAAGTGGTGTCGGACCAATATAGGGTGTTGCGGAACCTTTCAGAGTGAATGCACCCGCTGTTTCGTTACCAGCTATCCCACAGTGTCTAGGTACCCAAAATAACTGGACATTATTTCTAAGCGAAAACGAACTAACTCATCCCGAACTTATGCCTAATTAGAACAACAATCCATAACAATGGAGCAAATACTCCACCCTGAGGGCACCCTTTTGGCGCCATCACCGTGGGTTCCTCAAAAAGTAGACTTATGATATATACACATAAATAAGTTTTTTCGTCTTCAAAAGAAAGGATGACATACTGATAGCTCTATACCACATGGAAAGATCACTAGGCCTACCTGTCTTCGGTATAAAAATAACCGAGACTTTCTGCCACGTTTCTAGTCTTAAAAATAGCTAACAGTTTTGATAGGATTATGTCAGATCTCATTTGCAAAAGTACTGGAAGTATCCCATCCCTACCTGCATCTAGTGTAGGCTCCGATTTCAGGACCCAATACCGTTTCTTAACTACCATACGGAGCGTAAAGGTTGAGCATATAAAGAAAATTAAGAAAAACCACTTAGCAAACAAAAATGTACATATTTTGCTGAAGTCAATATCCTAAATTAATGAGTGGCATGATGTTGTTTTCTCACATTAAACAATTTCAATTTGGAAAGCCATGATAGGTATAACTATTTTATGATCTTCGAAAAGATAGCCTACATAGTCGCGCAGAAGATATTGTGGTATATAGAACAATTTTATATTACGACATTCATTTTTTAAGCACTATGATAAAAGCTATATCCTATGAGTAGCTAAAAACGGCTTTCCCGACTTTGAAAAATTTCTCTTGACCGCTTCCTTGAATCCTTGCAGAGGAAGACGTAACGATGCACACTATCCGGATTTTAAAAAGCTTAGGAGAATGCAAACAATACTGAAGTGTTCCAGAACTTATTCAAGCCATAAAACTTGCCTATGACTCAATTCAACGCGATTTAATAGTCCATATCCTTGAGAGATTTTTAATTTTTCCCTTTTAAACCTCCGGCAGTGCTTTGGTCACGCCTCATTTCGAATTATTTTTTATAAAAACAGTCCTATTTAGCAAATTTATTAACCATAACGATAAATTACTGACATAACCAAGTTCTAATGATATTTTATATTAAAGTGGCCCATTTTTCACAGTAAACTCCGCCCTTTTAGCCTTAAAACTCAGTAAACATTTGGTCGAGACCAATACTATCGTTCCAATGTTTTAAGGAGACTCCTGTTGAAGAAGGATGAAGTAAGTTCAGTTAGGCTGAATTCCAAAACGTCAAAAACTTTGTAGCGGTACGGTTTTACTACTGTATCGATGCAAAGCAAACTACACTGTTTTGCTTTTTAAAAAGAAAAACCTTATATATTTTTGCATTTAGATAATTGTAAACAAAAAGCATCGATAAAATTTATACTACATTGTTTGCTTTTATAATACATTTAGAAATGGATAACTTTGTAAATGTTTGAATGTTTGCGGTTAGGACTGCATGACATTGTTGGTTGCTTTGCAAATGACGTTTTGGAACTCAGCCTAAAACCTCCTAAGCCTCCCTTTTGGTGAAGATGTCCACCATCTAACTCCTCTTGTACCCCTCATGTTCCGGCTCCCAGACCAGGGTTCTTGTATTCTAAGTAACCAGTACCTCGTTTCTGTATTTCTTTCTGCATCGAAAAGTGTGAAACAAAAAACATCGCTTCTCGATTTGTGAGTAAATGGTAGTTCTGTTACTCAATGTAAAAAAAGGTAACGTTGGTTATGTTTTCATTGGAATATTTTAATAAAAAGCTGTCAAAATGAAAAAATTTAAAAAATTATCGGCAGCTTTACAAATGGCACTACTTTACAAATGCTTAGGAAATGGAGACATATATAAAATAAAGTTAAAAATTTTTATACAATTTTAAATTTGAAGTTAAAAATACAATTTTAAATTATACAAGATTCGCTTATAAAATTTGTTACGTCGGAAAAATATTTTATAACAAAAAAGTGGTAAAAATTAATAAAATTATATAATTTTAAATACAATTTTAAGGATCATTATTACAACTTGCCGTTAGCTAACAGATGTTATCGGACAGATAATTTGGTTTTCATTATTATAAGCAGAGACTGAATGAAACCATGCAAAAAATAGGCACAGGTTCGGGTTCGGGTCAGTCAAAATTAAAAAGGTGAGGATCGGGTTCAGATTGGGTTCAAAATTTAAAAAAGTACTGATGTTTTATTAGTATGGATTTTATTTGTTTTTCAAAGTAATTTTGGTTTCATTTTACAACTAACTCTAAACTTACCATAAGTGCTTACTTGACCGGTAGTACCTATTTCTACCGCGGTCGGTCAAATAACTGGTGCCATTTACATTCGAAGAATTTATAAAACTCTTCCCTTTCCACTTGTAAATTTATGGGGATTTCCCTTTTTACTCTATTTTGTGTGAATATTGTGCTCTGGTTACTTTGTCGTTAAAAATACTAGGTATATTCTTCCTTTTGTCTAAATTTTTTTCTATTAACCACTTCCGCACCTGAACCCATTAACCACTTCTCACATGGGTTCAACGGTCTATAATTTAGACTAAAAGATTTTGATTTTGTTTGATTTTGCTATATTGACGCTTGTTTTTTTTATTGTTTATTGTTTACACAAAATTAAAACACAAAATAGAATATGTTAAATTACTATTATCTTATACAATAATACCAACACGATGTTGTTAAGTAAATATGTCAATTTATTGATTTAATTTAAGTAATAGAAAATTGTAAAATCCGTCTAAGAAAAGTAAGTTAACAACCATACAAGGCACACATACAATTAAGAACATCAGTATATAAAGAATATTAAATTAAAATTAAATTAAATTACAATCTCCCATGCTAATACCGGACGTAATTAGTAAGGTAAACCGGTGGCCTTCTAATATGACTGGATGTTCTTATCAAGAAAGAAAAAGGATGTTGTAAATTTATATCAGTACCGTGAACATTAGATGGAGTGACAACCATGCGTTATATTTGATCTTTTTCAACTCTCGATTTTGCCTGAACTGGTGGTTTAGCAAACGATTAAGACTTTTTCGGTTTGGACATTTTGTCTTGTATAATTTATTTATATGACGTTTTAACGCCTACCCATTCTCCTATCTTTATTTAATAATTGAAACGACCAAACTTTGCTTTTACCGTTCCAAACTTTTAAAGTTCACTGTAGCTAAAGTTACTTTTTACTACTCGAACTATAAAGGCAAATTGTAATAATGATCCTAAATAAAATTATTTTGAAACATGTTTGATTTGTTAACATCTTTTTATTTTAACAATTAAACATTTTTGATAATAACTTATAATTTTCGCTTCACTTAAAAATGAGAGTTGTTTTGACAGCTCGTTCAAGAAGCTTACAAAATAAAGTTACAGTTACGTCAAACGACTCAAAAGGAAAATAAAATTTACACTTAAAGATAAATAACTGAAACACTTCGAGTAAGATACGATTTTTTGTTTCAATTTACATTGTTTAAATTGCATCGTTTCATGTGAAAAGTTTCTCGATGCGTAAGTTACTAAAACGAGACACGGGTGATGTTGTTAATTTGAATCACAGTCAATCAAAAAAACTGATTTCGAGTTTTTTGTTAATTGCGTGGTTTTGTATTTCAGCTAACGTTATATAATAATATATATTTTTTTAATTATAGGTCAATTTAGTATTTTACTAAGCACGATACTTAACAAAGCAGACTTTGAGCAAATTCAGAGATCCCATAGTATTTTCCAGGCTAATATTCTATCATTATGTTTTCTTCTAACTGATGTAAGTATTTTTCAAGGCAGCAAAAAATATTTAATTATATTTCTTTTTAATTAAGTTTGTAATGGGAATTTTATTCATATGATTTGTATTTAGTATTAACCTTCAAACGATAAGTGTATAAATTTGGCAGCAATCTGACTATTGATTCGTGAGCAATAGCTTTTTGTGTGAAGCAAGTTTTGTTATTGAAACAAACAAATCGAAATAAGTGAATTTCGAGTTTTGATAAAGCATTGCGTTTTGAAGAAAAATTAGAATGGAAACCAAACAATGGCTTGATAAGCATTATCCAAACTCTGCTCCATTGAGACAAATGGTAGAGAAGTGGTTTGCTGAATTTTAACGTGGTCGTACCAGCACAAATGATATTCAGAACGTAGTGGACGATTAAATATGGCTGTTATTCCAGAAAACATCAAAAAATCCATAAATTGGTTATGAACGATCTCAAAATAAATTTTCACGAGCTAGCTGACATTGTGAAGATATCAGGTGGTAGTGTTTTTACCGTTTTATACGATCATTTGGGTATGCGCGTGACTGCCGCGTGACCTCACAAAACGATGGCAAAATTGAATGAATTAGGCTTCGAATTGCTAACCCACCCACCGTATACTCCACCTTTAGCCCCCAGCTACTTTTTCGTGATTTCAGATCTCAAGAGAATGCGTGCTGGAAAGAAGTTTGGGTCCAATGATGAAGTAATCAGTGAAACTGAGGCCTATTTTGACGAGAAAGATAAATCGTGCTAAAAAAGTGGTATCGAAAAGTTGGAAAATCGAAGACAACTATGTTGAATAATAAAATCAAGTTTTGTCAAAATTTTGTTTTTTGTTTACTATCCTACGGACTTATTGAGTGACCTGTTTTATTTATTTATTTAGTAGTATTCAAAATATTGTATTGTTTACAATTCTCAATTCTATTGTATTTTATAAAAATTATAATCTTTCTTTTAAAAACATTAATATTAATTTCAGATTTAATTTCATTAGGAAGTAAATTATAATGGTATAATCACTTACGAAAAAGAGACCATTGTATAGCTCTTATTGTAGTCCTCTGTAGTCTGAAGTTGTTATCGCTTCTCAGATAATAGGGTTGTACTTCTCTTACGTATCTTATTTTATCAACAAGGTATTCAGGTGCCTTTCCTATTTTCATTTCTTGTATAAACATTTTAGGGCATTTAGCATTATTTCTATCGGTGTATGGATGTTACATTCCAATATCGATCTCATTCCTTTATTTTGCAAATTTTGCAGTCTTTCTATTTGTATTCCTGTGCAACATGTATATATTATTGTTGAGCCAAATTCAAAATGTGGTTTTATCATAGTGTTATATATAATTTATGGCGGTAATTGTGGATATATTATTGCGTATACGTTTAAATAAACCAATATTTTGTCAATCTTTTTGCATATGTATTCTATATGTTTATTAAATTGTAATTTTTCAACTATTACAAAGCCAAGATATTTAATTTGACTGGCTCTCTCTATTACTTGGCCATTAATTTTAAAAATTTAACTACAATTCATATTTATTTGCATTATTTTTGTTTTATCTTCATTTAATTTCAATTTATTCATTTTAGCCACTCACTAACATTATCGATGTCATGTATCATATTGTTATAACATTTTTCACCCGGAGATCCTCCTGTAATAATATTATTTCCCATTTCGTTAGTATTTTTTTCATATCATTTATGTATATAATAAAGAGTAGTGCCCCCAATATTGAGGGCTGTGGTACACCATGTTCGTTACATATCGTCACCTAAAACGCAAACATTCAAACAATTGATTTTGTATTATTTTCATACAAATTGTTTACTCACTCGATTTTATTTGAATCGTACACTCAAATGAAATTACTCGCAATGGTTGAGTGAATTAAAAACTCGATTCATTCCAAACCAAAATACGCACTTATTGTTGACAATACACAAAGTAACAATGGATTGAGTGCAATGCAGTGGAATGCTCGTTGTGGGTAGCAAAGAGCGTTACTCGTGCAGTGCTCTACTATCAACAAAATAATTGATAAATTGATCGGCTATTCGATATGTTTCCTTATACTCTACATAATTAAATATCACATATTGTATTGCATTTCGCTTTTTATTAATGACTAGTTCGTTCCACATTTGTTTCTGATTTGTGGCTTTATTTATTGTATTATTTATAAATTTCTTTTTTTCGTCATTAATTTTTGTTTTGCATTTATTTCTTATTGCTTTATATTTATTCCAAGCATCTATAGAATTTATTGTTTTTGCAATGATTTGTTTTATAGTTTTATCTTTTTTTAAGTTTTCTTAGTTCATTGTTAAACCATTTTTTATATTATTATTTTTTTAAATGTAAATTTTTTAATTGTGTTTTTAATGCATTTATCGATATCTGCGTTAGTGCTCACATTATCTGCTTCAGAATAGTTTAAAGAACTTCTTTCTCGTTTGTTTCATGTTTTTATTATATTTAAACACTTCTATTTCATTATTATTTGCTGTTCATTATTTTTAGTTTTTATAATTATATCAATTACCTCATGATCAGTTATTTTATTTGCATCATTATTCTTAACAATAACGTTGTTATTATCATTTGTGATTACAAAATCTATTAATATTTTTGTATTCTCTGTTAAAGTCCCTTGCAATAATCACCTTGTAATTCGTTTCATATATCATTTCAATTATTTCATGAAATGCATCGCAAAACTCAACCTCTCTGCAACTCAAAGATTTATAAATTGCCATAATGATAAGGATTGTATTCTTATTTTTTGCAATATAAGCACTCATCCAATATTTTGATTCCGCTATTTTTTCATAGTGTTTCAATATTCCATCCTTTTTTAAAATATACTATCACTCCACCTGTTCTTTTCGAATTAGTAAGTGTAATGATCATAATTCTGTAGTTGGTATTCCTGTTCTTCAATATCATTTGTTAAGTGTGTTTCTGAGAATATCATAAATTCGGCATTTCGTAGTTCTGCAATTATTTATATTTGATTGAAGTTATTTAATAATCCCTGAGCAATTGTGTGTACACCTGAGATATACCTTGATTGTTATATATTATTTATTTTCATTTTATTTTGGTTTACCGGACATTCCTTGCTTATAGTCTTATGATTTTCGTCTAGACCCGGGTTAAATTTCTTAACATATAATTTGCGCAAACTTAAAGGTTTTTGAACATAAATTTACTTTTTATATTATATATTTACTTGAAAAAAATTAAATACTTAAAATCATAGTTCATATTTCATTAGAAAAAGGCGTTCACATTACTCGATAGTTAACTATATTGAAACTTCATATTACCGCGTATTTTCTTTTAAAATACTTTAATAAACTTTATATTATTTTTAATACTTTTTCTTTGCTTGTTTTATTTATTTTTAATAAATATTTAAACCCTTAACTTATAGGAAGAAGCCAACAAGTTAAGCATTTTACACTCTTCAACGAATTCAAGTAATCCAGTATATTTAATAATCAATGAAATACTTCACATTTGTGAAGATTTCTGCAGTTTGGTGGATTCACAAATAAAAAAGGAAATTTTATACGTCAAAATTAATGAACTCAACGAACGGTAATTTATTAAAATTTAATATTTTCAAAACTAAACTTTTTCAATTTAAGATTTGGGTCCTTAATTCAGCAACTTGTAAATCTATTAGTAGGATTGAAGACTACACCAAGCACAACTCCATTATCACAACTTTTATTAAGATTGGATTTTAACCATTGGTTTAGCATCAAGAAAAACATAATTAATGAGTAAATAATTTATTGTAGTATATTATGTATGTAATAAAGGTAATTTAGCTTTTTTCGACCATGATAGAATAACTATAAGGTACCGTAATTGTATTTTTTTTGACATTTTATTTAAATTTAAACTTCTTCAATAATTTTGTAAAAAAGAATTAAATAAATGTACATTTTTAAAATTTGTTTCGCACTTTTGAAAAGTTAAGCACAATAATATTTAACAACGCAAGACTTATCACATAGATGATATGAAGCACAAAAGCAATATGTTGAAACAACTTTAAAAACTTTAACACAAAATATGCGTTTGGTAGAAAATAGTAAAATATACTACCTTGATCAAAAAGTTTCCGGAAAAACCCCGTGGTTCCATTGTTTCGATTTGAGTTTTTTTTTTTAGGTTGGTACATCTGTTGTTGATATTCTTGATAAATCAGCGTTATAACTTGACATTTGCAAAAGCTACGTAGGATACATCTATCTCTATGTGTGTTGGCGATTTTTTACAATTTTAGAAACGGCTGCTGAAACGCGTTCCCCGTAAAGGTTTTTTAACTCGATTTAAGAAAAATGTCACAGGCAGCCAAATCAGGTAAATTCGGTGGCTTTTGGATGGTATTTGTTGCATTTTTCGCCAAAAAAAAATTGGGAATAATGATGGCACTGTGCGACGGTGCGTTATCATGGTACAAAATCTATGAGTTTTCTGCCCACAATTCTGGTATCTTTCGCGGAATTGCTTCACGCAAACGTCTCATAACGCCCAAACAATACTCTTTATTTACTGTCTGGCTTTCTGGCAAAAATTCATGAGCAACTACACCGTTGTAATCCATAAAAACCGTGAGCATCTTTTTTGACTGAAAACGGATTTTTTTTTTTTTTTTTTGTATAAGCTCATTTAGTGAAACATTCACTGGCCTGATGTCTGGATTGCGTATCGTACTCATAAACCCACGTCTCGTCTCTAGTAATGATCCTTTTGATAAATATGGGAGCGAATTCAGCATCGCAAATCATGTCTTTTGCGACCTCAACTGTCAAAATTGTAAATCGCCAACACACATAGAGATAGATGTACTCTTGGCTACGTAGCTTTTTCAAATGTCAAGCTATGACGCTATAATTTAGCGGGAATATCAACACATGTACCAACCTAAAAAAATAATTTGAACGTTAGGACCGCCACACGGGGGTTATTCTGGGAGTTTTTGATCAAGGTAATATTTATATTTTTTCCACAAACAATATTATTTTTTTTTTTACAAAATGAATGTAAACAAATAATCGAAAACATAAACAACTTTTTTAGTCTTCAGGCAATTGCCGTGTAAAGACGTGTTATTATTAACTGTGCTTTTTTGATCTGCGTGTACAGATCGTATCCACGTGTTTCATATTAATTAGTTGTTCATATTCTCGTTTTGCTATCTTCTCTTTTTTCTTTAAAAGTTAATTTTTATTTCGAGAGTTAGATTTCTCGTCCGGTAAGAAGAACAGGAACAAAAGACTAAGAACTGAGGACATTATACCTCAACTTGAAACATCAGTGAACCAAAACAACCAACCACGTTATCTATTCGCATCGACATCATATCCTTAAAAACATAAAAGTGCCGCCAAACATCATAGAAGTGTGCAAAATTAATAAGAAAGAAAATGGTAAAATTGTAGCTACTGGTGCAGCAGTAATTACTTTTGAACTTTTTTATCGATCGGAATTTTTAAATCTAGGCTGGGAGAGAATCCCTATTAACGTATATATTCCGAACCCTATGCAATGTTTGAACTGCCAAAGATTTGGCCACACCAGAAAATGGTGTAAAAGTTTTGAACAGTGCCGAAAATGTGGCTATACGGAAAAACATGATATATGCTCTCGTAAATACTGTGTCAACTGCCAGGTGGAATCTCATCCCTCTTACAACCCAGAATGCCCGACGTTCTGGAAACACAAATTAGTTAATTATATCAGAATATCCAGAAATGTACAACACGAGACGCATGGAAAATTTTTAATGAAAACCTAATTTTGTTTCAACCATTTCGTAAAAACGTCAATCGAAATCCTACATACGCACAAATAGTAAACAACAACACCACAACAACTAAACAAAACTACATCAACTGAATCTTCTACAAACCACGAAATCAATCAAACGCAAGTCCAAAATAAACCAACGAATAAAACAGAACATACAAAACTCAAATCTAGCTCAACAGCCCTTATCTCACAATCTAATAACAACTACAACATCATACAATCAACACAAAAACATTTAAACATGAACACCACTGATAGCCAAGAATCTTATCAAACTACACAAAATTCTAACTCTCAAATAACTTCTTACAATAAAAATCAACCAAAAAATACTGCTATTACCTCAACAACAAACGAAGAAAGTAATAATTCTCTCTAAGATGACTGCATATTCAGCGAGGGTGAAGGAACGATCTCTAATATCTCATTAAATGAAACGAAACCTGGACAAGATATCAATGATCAAAGGTTTATCACGCCACCAAGAAATACAAATAATATGACAACTGATGAAAATGATTCCCCTTGTACATATTTATACAAGAAATTTCCGCAAATGAATGTACTTATAACTCCCAACACTTTTAGAAAAACACGACGAATAATAATAATAACAAATAAACCTTTATGACTATGGACCTTAACATAGCAATCTTACATTGGAATATGCAAGGCTTCATTAACAACAAATATGCCCTTGAGATTTTAGTAACAAAACAAACCAAACATAATAAAAAAGGGTCCGCCATCTAACGTTTTGTTTTCAACTAGTGCTTATTTCGTGAATGGTAACACTTAGCTCATGTCTGATTTGACAGATAATTAGTTTTATTCTTCCGCTGAACGAATATGGTTGTGTATACGCTTGAAAAACGCTGGGAAATATTGCGACATTACTTTGAAAATCGTGGTAATGTTGCAGAATGAAAAAAAGAAAAAATCATCTTTTAAGATGAAGCTCATTTTGATCTTGGCGGGCTTGGAAAACCCGCACGCATACATTGAAAAGCTGATACACCCAAGACGAGTCACTGTTTGGTGCGGATTTTGGTCCAGAGGCACAAAAATTGAAGAGGAGGATATTAGCAACATTTGGTTTCACCAGGACGGTGCTACGTGCCACACAGCCGAAGCTACACTCGATGTTTTGCGCCCTGTTTTTGAAGATCGCATTATCAGCCGCAGAGCTGATGTCGCTTGGCCACCTCGGAGCTGCGATTTGACACCGTTGGACTATTATTTGTGGTGCCGTCAAAGATAAGTGTTACGCCAACAAGCCAGAGACGATTGACGCCTTAATGGACAATATTCGTGGAGCTATTGGTGAAATACAGCTGCACACAATCGATAATGTGCTTAAAAATTGGACCGATCGTGTAGGCTACTGCATGGCCAGCCGAGGCAGCCATTTGAATGTAATTATTTTCCATTATTAACCGGAAGGATTGTACTTTCAAATAAAAAAAGAAATTTGAGAAAATATGCAGTAATTTTTTTTTACAGCATTTTCAAAAAAAAATTATTTAGCGGACCCTTTACATTTACCGGGATTCCATGCTTTTCATCATTATAGTATTGAACACGTCTATGCAAAATCAGGCATAGCTATTCTTGTAAGAAAAAATTTAAACGTGACAAGGCATATAAAATCTACAGGTAACCTACTCTTTCAAACAATAACTATTAAAGGTAAAGAGCAACTAAATATCACAAACATATATAATGGGAATAATATCAACTTAACTAATGAGATTCCCATTGACGACAATACTCATCATATTTTTCTGTGTGATCTTAACTGTCAAAATACACTTTGGGGTTCATCCTCAAACTCACCAAGCGGTAGAATCCTTGAGGAATTTGCAAACGACTACAATTTGGTAATATTGAACGATGGTTCACCCACATTACTAAACACTAGAAATACGCTTACTGCGGTCGATGTATCAATGTCATCTATTGATATTGCCCCTTGCTTGAACTGGACTTGTCTGCCCCTTCCAGAGGTTGGTGATCACTTTCAATTATGTGCAAAAATCAAAAAGTGTAAAAAAACATGGAAGAATTTTCTCAACTCCCTAAATCCATTAATGGATATAAGGGTTCTATGGTGTAAGGTAAACAGAAATTCAGAATTTTTCAAACATATATGTAAATGATAAGAGCCTTAATTACCCCTTGGAAATTGCTGATGGTTTTGCACATTTTTGGTCATCTCTTAGCTCGGGCGCAGTTTTCGATCAAGAAGTCATGGCTACCAAAAATAATTTTAATATTTACAATCTTCCATCAACTTTATCAAAGATACTTGAAAAAGTTTTAGCTAAATGACTTTGGAAGTACACAAAACACAATTTATTAAAATTACAACACGCCTTTATACCACGACATGGAGTTTACAGCATATGTCCAACTTGAGGAAATTTTGCGTAGAAACTTGAAAAATGGCAAACAAATACTCTAGTCCTCTCGGAGGACATAGATAAAGCTTTCGACCGAGTTGTGTCATTTGTTATAATTGAGCTGCATGAATGGGGCATTACTAAAAATATCCTTAAATTATTGGATTCGTTCCTTAAAAATCACAGGATTACCGTTAAAGTGGACGGATACTTTTCTTTGACTCATTCACTCAATGGAGTTCCACAAGGCTCCCCACTTTCTGTAGTATTGTATTCTGCTTATGCAAATTCATTGGCTAAAGCTGTGGAAAACCTGACAGGAATCGATTATATTGGTTTATACGCAAGTGGTCCGTTTTAGCTTAAACAATTTGAATTTTAAAATGCATCAATGGGGAAAAAGCAAAGGTGCTGTTTTCTAGTTTGTAAATCTGAAATCCTTCATGTTTGTAGGAAAAGAAATTGGACTAACAACACAATCTCAATCAGAGGCTTAAATCTTGATATTACAAATCAAATGAGAATCTTAGGCATACTATTTACGAGAAACCTTCTTTGGAATGATCATGTCAAACATCTGTCATATAAACTCAGTAAGATTAACAATCTGCTGAAACTAATTTGCCCGAGAAATAAAGGTCCACATTTAGAAACAGCCATTAAAATCTGTCGTTCATTAACAACTGGAACAATTTTGCATGGCACTATTATGGTCGGACATAAAAAAGCGTAGATAAAATAAACACCTCTATCAATAACTGCTTCAGGCCTCTTCGTACACCTTTAGAAAAATTGAGATCTGAAGCGAATTTCTTCAATTTCCATACTCTTGTTGAAAACTGCGGTCAATTTAGCTTCCAGAGCAATTACTATATTTATTTATTTATTTAAATGAGGTCTATGGATTACATTTCCTTACAGACTAAATAAAAAAAGTAAGTATAGAAAATTCAAAAACATTAATTCATATATAAAATAATTTTTCTCTTTACAACATCAATAGAATCACAGAAATCAATTAGGTGATAAAAATGATTAAATTTCAAGCATATCTGACGAAAGGAGTCGTTGTTCGCATAGACTGATCGATAATACTTCAAGGTTGATAGTTGAAAGTTGCGGGTTGGTCTAGTAGGAACATTGAGCATTATACGACTTAATAGGAACTCCGAATCAATGTTACCTTGAATTAAACTCCACAGAAAGGAAATACTCAGCATAGTTCGTCGGCTTTTCAAAGTAGGTAATTTAATAAGTGCGAGCCTGCTTTCATATGCAGGAAGTACATACCAGTTCCAACCAAGTCCTCTCAAGCAAAATAGAAGAAACTGTTTTTGCACCGATTAAATTTTGTTACTGTAAGTATTGAAGTAGAGGTCCCATTCCCATATAATAGATCCGTATTCAAGGATTGGGCGAACTAAAGATGTAAATAGAAGTTTCGTTACGTAAGGATCGGAAAATTCTTTCGACCATCACTTCATAAATCCGAGTACACTATTAGCTTTATTCACCATCATTGAAATATGATCATAAAATGTTAATTTATGATCCAACAAAATTCCAAGATCCATAATGTTAACTACTTTATTCAGAACATTTTCATTAAAATAATAGTTGGTATCAAGTTTCGAAGAACGGAAAAACGACATATGTTTGCGTTTTTTAATATTTAAATCCAGTAAATTAAAATTACACCATTCAGTGAAATAATTAATATCAGTTTGTAAAGATGATTGACCAGTAAAATCATTAAAGGAATTAAATATTTTAACATCATCAGCATACATCAGAATATTAGAATGAAGAATAACGCTTGGAAGATCGTTTATAAATAATGTAAATAATACCGGACCAAGATGACTGCCTTGATCATCCGATGGTTTGCATGAATCCTTCTGCGAAATTCTAAACCACGAAACATATAAACCAATGTCAGCCATAGCAAACATAATCTCTATTTTAAAAAATTCGAACATCTTACCGCAAAAGCCATCGACAGCCGGGCCTTTTAATTTCATTGTTCGTGCTGACGATAGTTTAGGCTGTTATGTTACAGACAATACTGATCCAACATGCTTTAAGAAAATGCTCTCCCAGAAGATGTCATCCTTTTCTCCAAACCAAATCTATTACACAGATGGATCATTCCAACGCCAAAACTTCTTATGCCATAATAAGGCAACTATCGAACGCACAATTTTGTAACTATAAAGGAGTCTCGTTTTCACCATATCATACGGGAACCTTCACAGCAGAAACGGCCGCCTTAAAAACAGCAATAAATCTTGCTTCTCAGCATGTTTGAAAAACTCTTATTTGCACTGATAGCCTTAGCGCAATGCGAGCATTAATAAAAGACCATAACGGTGTTTATGATGACATTTTGCTGCTAGAAAATGAATCATACCATATTTTAATATTGTGATTCCATCACATATTGGAATTCTTGGCAATGAAGAAGCCGACCATTGTGCTAAAAGTGCGTTAAATTCACCACATTACTGAAACTCCCTGCTTTCCAAAGGCCATTTCTAATGTGTTTAAAGCCATCCTATAGAACACAAATTCAAGAATACCTAAATATAACAGGAACTTAACTAGACCTCAATGTGTACTGTTAACCCGCCTTAGAGTAGGTAAATGCATATTCAACTCTAAACACTATTTGGAGAAAACAGATCCGCCTAGAGGTTTTAACTGCAATGTCTTACTTGACATTTCACATCTACTGACAACCTGCCAATCACTGGAGGAAGTTCTCGATTGTAAAAACACAACATCACAAGGACCAAAGGAAGTCTACAGCTGCACAACATTCATGATGTCTAGGTCCAAATCTCATAATATTATTCTTAATTTTTCTGATAAGTATACTATTTCTAGTAACAAACGGAAAAAATTTATGTTGTTTAATTTTGCCTTTTTAAGTAAATTGTTAACCATATATGAAAATTTGAATGTGAATATATATATATATATATATATATATATATATATATATATATATATATATATATATATATATATATATATATATATATATGTATATTTTTTCATTTTATACAAGCGCATATTGTCTTGCTACCGGCGCCTTTTTTCAATATTTTACAAATTTATTTTATAAAATATTCTAAGATAAATATATGAACAACTTTTGACGTGAAGCAGTTCGCATTCATATGACGATGAGAAACTACCTTATAGTTATTATATCATTGTTTCGACTAAACAAATAAACGATTGATTATTTCAAAAACCGAAACTGTCATATATATGTCAAAATTTTATTCGTTTTATATCCTCCATTCGAAAATCGGTTCTAAAAAATAATAAAAGTTTATCTAAAATTATTTGTATACATTGATTAAAATAGTACCTCAATGTGAGTATAGTTTTAACTTCACTTGGAGTTAAACGCCATGTAGATAGTTCGGATCCATTTTCGGGACTCCAGTAATCATTTAACTCAGACACCTTATCCAAGTTTAATATAGTTGCAATCTGATACAGACGAGTCATTTTGTCACGTATAGACCATGATGTTGCACTTGCTAAGTACGCGCCTAAAACACGTACTTCCTGATCCAACACCAAACCGCCCAACTGTAGAAATACAATATTAAAAAATATATGCATAATATATTTATTACAAATAACAATAACTTACGCGATTAAATGTAGATTTCTTTATAGCCCTTTCTAAACGTAATGTCAACTCCGTGGCCACGATACTAATGAAGGCATCCAAATTACGTGGTGTCAACATTGATTTAAATGTATTTAAAAGACCATCTATTTGAATAATCAAAAATTGAATAAAAGTTTCACCAGCCTCGTAAGATGCTAGCTCATCCTTAAAGTATTTATTATTATTATTGATATTTAATTTCATTACATATTTGTACATTATACCTCTGATAAATGATGCTTGTAATTTAAAAATTGATCTACCCAAGGATGTAGACGTGGCTTTATTGCACTCGACCGCAATTGCTGCATTCCAAAATCTACGCATGCTTTTAAAGTATCTCTAATTGTTCTTAGTTCTGTCACACAGCTTTCAATTAATTGATCTTCCAAATTTGTTACACATGGAAAAGTGCCTTTAATTTCTTGTTCCATCGTTTGGCATAAAGTTTCAATATATTCTGTTGACATGTCTGCATTATTTAACTGCACCAAAAAATGTATGCGAGCCTTTTCGTTATCACTAGACTGAATTCTACCCTGTTGTAGTGAACTTTGTATTGCATTATATGCTTGTGCCAAATCAATGTAGCCTGACGGATATCCTAATTTTAATGATGACCGCAGCGCATTAATAAAATCCCTTTCTAAACATGCTGCGGCATTGTTTATAACAGCACATGTTCCATTTACAGATTGACTCGATAGAGCTCGTCTAAATGATTTTCGTAGTATAAAAAAAACATCGTCTACCATTGAGGAATTAAGTTGTCCGCTTTCATAGGCATCCAAAGCTATAGCCTTTATAACACTTTCTTCCATAAAATATCTGCGAAAAAACTTGATCTTAATAGACTAACTAAAAAAAAAACTTATGTTTCTAGTCCGAATTTTTTTTTTTTTTTATAAATTTACTACAAAGCCTGAAATCAAAAGTTTTTACCGTTCAAACAAAAGATAATTTCCAAGTAACTCTTGCATTTGTCTTTTCAAATCCGAGTCATTTAAAATTTTGTTAACTTTTCCATGTTGCTTTTCTTGCTGCATTTTATCCAAATTACTTGCTTCAATATCTGCCTATTTTAAATTAAGATTTACCAATTTTCTATTCGGTGGGAAATTTAAGAACTTACCGTTATTCTTCGCTTCATAAACCGAAAATATAGTTCTGCTCTTGAGTGCATTATCGTAATTTCCGCTATTATTGTATCTATTTCTTTTGGATTCAACTTATCGATTGATCCACCTGATGGTTTACGGTAATGGCCTAGTACTGCAGGTGCATTGGAATTACTGTTACTATTTCCATGAGAATATCCATCTTTAACTTGTCGTATCCGGTGTCCGAGTTTTCGATTTTTGTTAAATTCAAATAATAAATTTCTAACATCACTATCGCATTGGCGTTGTAATATTTCTAGCATATTTAATAAATATCCTGAACCGTAGCAGGCTTCAATGATTGGTTGATTAACTTCAATAACCCTAGCAAAGTTTTCTAACAACGAAGTAAGTGCATCTGCGTATGCCAGTGGCAAACGTTTTTCAGCCTTTGCAACATCCAAAGCGTTTTTTATTTCTTTTTGTGCTTTAAGAGATAGCTTTATACAAATATAGTTGGAAAATTTGTCAATACCTTCGTGATGTCGACCCAACATAGGAAATATTTTAAAAAATCTCTCTACTGAAGCTAAATCGTCTTTTTTTACCGCCTCATTGAATTTTCTTAGAATCAAGTCACGCAATTCTAAAGTTGCTACTTCCAACGTATTTATTGCCTCAGTAACTGAGCTAATAGACCCTTGAACATCATCAGCTGTGCGTTTTAAAAGCTGTAAATCCATAGCTAGAAATCTATTTATGTGGCTTGCCCCAATTTCAAAATTTTCTACAGCAATTGCAGCCGTTACTCCTTGACTGCATAACTGTAAATCGATAAGATCATGTACACGTTGTTGGCACTCAGAAACCCGATTTCTCGCCAAATCTAATCGTCTAACTTTAGCGCTAACAGATTCTGCAAGACAAGCTGTCCGTACTGTCTGCTCATTGAGCTTCTTCGAGTCCTTTCCAACATCGCCAAGCATAACCAGAGCCTTAGTAACACCTCTCATTTTGGATTCAATATGACACTGCCTTCCAAATAGAGCCTTTAAATCCATTTCAATTTTATCCTAACGAAAGTAAACACATTGATATAAAATAATACATTAAAGAAAAACGTACAAACAAACCTCTATATCCTTTATTTTATTTAACACATTTTCAACACTTGAACTATTTTCTATAACAACATCACCTAGTAACGTTTTTAACTCCGATAAATTCATTTTTCATTCACAAAAACTACGATAAAATCAAATGGCTTTTATCAACACGGAATGAAAACCACAGAACAACATGAAAACAATGTGTAGAGTACAGTGAAAGAAATAAATACCAGATGACACGTCAAAATGGCAAAAGCGTTGCCAGATTTACTGTTTGTTTTTACAACCAGCGTTGCCGCTTTGGTCCGATTGGACCAAACTTGGTAGTTTTTTGTTTTTTAAAAACGTTCGGTAGTTTGGTTGGTTTGTTGCAATTTTTTTACATTTTTGGTAGTTTTTCCTCCTGTAGCAATTTTTTTTGGTCATGGTAAATGTTTCTTCTTAAAAATAAAGTACATAACGTAATTAAAATAAAGTAACTTTGAATTGAATTAACAACTTTCAATAATGATACCACTGTTACCGAACAATATGTGCAACTGCTTACCACTGTTTCACGTCCCACAGACAATTTATTTGATAAATTGGATAACCTAGTACAATAAAAGTGCAATTAAAAACAAACAAGGCTGTAAGATTGCTCTTCCTAAAAGACAGCACAATAATTCACAATAATATAAAATATAAATTAACAATAAAACAATTTAATTTTTTTTTTTTTTTTTTAATAATTAGTTACCTAATACTGCAGAGCATGTATACTTTTCTGTGTGCAGAAAATTGTATTTATTACTTTTCTTTAAGCTTAGAGGATATGGTATGCAAAATCCTAAATACTTTGGTTTTTTTCGCGTAGATTTACATCATATCGTTTTTGAAAGTCCAAACCTTATAGTTCTATGTAAAATCCAGTTTCCGACGTGATATGTATACTTTCCGTGTGAACGTATATTCAAATTTATATGAATTTGTTACATACATATATATTTGCTTTGCCTGCTAGTACTGCTTCCACTAAAAGAATTTTTTAAAACTATCACTGATTAAAAAAAAAAACTTACAAAATTAAAATATAAACTTGTAAATCCATGCTTTCCTCTCTCAATTCGCTCGAATCGTGGCTGGAAAATGGACTCTCAAGTAAAGAATTAATTACAAAATATAGAAAAAATATTTCTAAAAAGTGATAAACATTATCAAGAGTTTTTGTAAAAGTAACTTTTTTCTTTTTGATAATATGGCTAATATTTGAATGTATCTGTGAATTGTTTTTCAGTTTTAACATCGATTTATAATTTAAGTATGTACAATTACTTTTATATTATAATTTGTATAATTACTTTTATTTTAGTTTAGTGTATTTAATTAACTGTTAAAATTCGTTTTTGTTTTTTTCTTAAATTGAAATAAGTTTTATTTTTTTTACAAAAAATCTTGACCTTATTTTACTTTAAAATACCCTTTTTGGCCTTTTTTCATAAATACCCTTTTTATGACACTTTTTCGAAATTTTCAACGACAACACTGTATATAAGTTTTCTTATGAGCTTTATCCCATTCAGTACGTCTCCGTCAACGCATGGTACAATAGTTTGGTTATGTTTAACGTACATCCAATGCGCCATATTGGATTTTTTAAGCTAAATTTAGATTCACCCATGTTTTGAAAAATGCATTTTGCTTTTTAGATTTGAAAACGCCAAACAAGTGTTCTGGCAAACGAAAACGCTAGAAATCTGGTGTTTCCAAACCGCTAGTGTATGCTGAAGCGATATGGTCATTTTTATTTAAACTGCACTTGAAAGAGAAAATAAATTGCTGTAAAATTAAAATTTAATATGTTCTGTTTTTATTTGAAGAAAAACTTTTAACATTTTTTCACAATTTTAATTAAAAATACGCAATTTAAAATTTTGCTTTGCTTTTGTCAATTGTCGGTATCATTTGTTTACTTATAAACTGGCGATTTATGCAAACAGCTGGTCAATTTGATCTTCGAAAAAAATTAAGTTTTAGTGGTGTTAACTTTAAAATTACTTACTCTTTTCAAACTTAATATTATTTGAAATTTATTATGTTCACATATTTTAATTAAAAAGTAGTAAACAACCCTTTATAAAAATTCAAAAATAATTTAAAAACTGTTCAAGTACATACAAACATGTACGAGAGATAAACAAATTATTCAAGATCCTATTTGTAACCGGCAACCCGTGATGAAACTCACCAATTTTTCGCAAGTGCTTATATGTAACATCTCTAAATAAAAAGGAAAAGCATTTGTGGCCATTGCACTGATATTTTACAAATAAAATTAAATAAAAAAGCCGCCTGTTACTGTTTCACAAAAAATATTTAAATTTTAAATACATTCTTACATACATATATGTAAGTACATAAAGAAATATTTTTAAGCTTAATAATAAATCTAGTTTTCCATGAGGGGCGCCGCAAAAGTCAGTAGAGCAGTGTAAAATATTTCTGCAATTATGGAAACACATCAAGATATATATATTTTAATTGATAGTTTATTAAATACTTTCAATAAACAATTTTTGTTTTGAGCATTAAAATAGTCGGTTTAATTTAAAATTTATTCAAACAAAATTTATTTTTTGATAAATTGACGATTTGATTAATTGACGAATTTTTATGCATAATTTTTTCTATGTTTATGTTTTGTTATTATAAAACACATGTTTTTTATTTGTTCGAACACAACTTCGAAAAAGGCAAAACGCCAGCAAATCGCTTCGTTTTCAGAACATGCTTAAATGTGTTTTGCGTTTTAAAAACGATTTGCGATTTGAAAACGCAGCGTTTTCAGAACATGGGCGATTATTTTGTTCGATTGAGCTTTGAATTTTTTCAAAATTTATTTAGCTTTTTCCAAAATTTATTTAGCTTTTTCTGTAATTCGAGCAAAAAAGGATAATAAAGCACATACATGTAGTAATCATATAAAATCGTCTCAATAATAATAGTAATAAATAATAACATTGTAAAATCTGACATCGAAAAACAGCTAAATTGTAGCGTCGCAGAAACGATAGTTTCTGCATTAGTTACATTGTAATATTAGTTATGAAATTAATTAATTAGTTAATCTGAAATTAATTAGTTAATCTAACGGGGTTTTTTAAAGAAAAAGATAACATTTCAATTTATATTTTTGGTCAAAAGATTTTTCAATTCGTGTAAAAAGTTATATTAATTTGACATACTGAAAATTTTTAAGTATAAGAATAGAATGCTGTGGATGAACGCCGAGCCCAGAAATCAAATATTATCAAGATTTTTTCGATATCACTATTACGGAGACAATGAACATTAACCATATAGTAGTTTGAAATCATTTAGAAAAGGTTGGCTATACAAGAGCCGCATTAATTGATCAAAGAAACTTTATTGATATGAATCTTTCCGAGGAGAAAAAGTAAAGAAAAATATGAAAATAATGCAAGGTTTGATCATTATAATGCTAACAGACTTCTTTGATCTCCCGAAAATTTACTATATTTGGCCGGGATGTCCATATTTACCTTTAGTCTGGACTCCACCTTTATTAAGGTTCTACACAACTCTTTTAAAAATATGAAGTTGATCAATCAACAATGCCAATGGCTAATATAAAAATAGACTAAATAATATCAAATAATATAAAATTAAAAAAATATATATTCTACAACTTTATTGAAAACTACTCAACTGGCGTTGCCTTAGAATCTATGTATATACAGTATTGTTCGAAACACAAGCAACAAATCTTATAAAAACTAATAAGTATACCTAGTAGAAGGCTTGATACAAGCAATTGTAAAAATTATTCTAAGTATCTGGGAGACAAGGTGATGGTGCCTACTTGCTTTTCAGAAAATAGGGCAGGATCATTTCATAATATGAATGACATAATGGATCGATTTCTTGCACAAAAAAATCTTAGAAACGAAAATGATTCAATGAGCTAAGTGAAATATGAGTGTTTTAACGAAATAATGGCCTAAAACACACATCGAGGTTAGTCAGAGAGATCATTGAAAAGAATAAGCTTCAAGTCCTTGATTGGTCGGCACAATCAACGGACTTAAAGCTCTTTTGAGTAATAAAAAAACATATCAGGAACACGATTCAAAAACCAAAAGGAATTCTTTGAAATCTAGATGGTGAATGGAAACGTATTCCGGAGTCCATACTTAATAGCCTTATTGATTCCAGGCCGCGCTGACGTGGCAAAGTTATAAAAAATAAAGGTTTATCAACGAAATATTAATTTGTTGCTTTTGTTTTGCACACCTTAATTTGAAGACATCGATTGTTTTTGTTGATTTTTGAAAAAAGGTTGAGATAAAGCAATATATTTTTTTATGCAAATATAAGTGCATATAAATATAAATAAATTGCAGAAAACCTTTTTTTCTAAATGAAATTCTTTCAGAAATAATCGACATTATTAGTTTTTATAAGCCTTGTTGCTTTGTTTTGCACAATATTGTATATATTTGGAAAGAACAGAAATTAACCATTTAAATGATATATAATTGTTTAAGTAGTCTTGAAGAATCTGGGTGTATTTCTCCAACAAACACATCTTTTATCCAATTTTTTCCCATTTTTCAAGTTTAGATGCGTTTTTGCGCACTATTTAATGTATATAGGCACCAAGCTAAATTTTTGTATTATTTTTTAACATATTATTTGGTTGTATATTACATATGGTTAATATAACACTATAAAATTGATTTTTAAAGAATAATGTAATGGAAAGAGAACGCATATTGTGTATTGTTGATAATTTTAAATTTAATTAGGCCAATGATAGCGAAAAACTAACTACTGAATAATTTCCCAAAGGTCTTAATAACGCTTCCCCAAGGTCCCGATTTAAATATTATTGATTTGTGGGACGAGCTTGGACGTGGAATGCAAAATCGTTCGTGTACCAATAAAGAACAACTAAAAGTCGATTTTCAAGAAGAATGGAGTCAGATAAGTCCTAATGTGTGAAAAAATTATTTGAATCTGTACCAAGGAGACAGTAGGCTGTTGAAAATCAAAAAGGATATGCAAAAAAATAATAATTTTAATTTTAAAATTATTTATAAGAGTCTACCAGTGAGAGCTTAAATTTGGAGTTTCCAATTTGGTTTGCTTTATAAAATTTTATGTGGCAGGTAGAAATTTTTTTTGTTTGTATTTATTGTTTAATTAGTGCTTTATTAAATGTAATTAAAAAAATTTAAAAAGTTTACTTTTGTTTATTTAATGTGCACCTAAAGTTTTTGTATGATTGCCCGACTTTCAATAGGAGCGACTGTAGCAACGGGTGTGACGTTGCAAAAATAAGTTGTCAGTTAAAGTTCCAATCTGTTGTTATATGAAAAAATTAAATCAAGTAAGAAATACTTTATGGATAGATACAATTAAATTTAAAGTATTTATTTATAAGTAAAATTAGTCAGTTTTTCTTATAAAAAAATTCTTAATATTTTTTTAAATAGTATATATCTGTTTTCTCCTCGGATATCTTTAAATCAATTTAAAAGTAGTTAAATTAGACAGATGAAGGACTAACAGTTATTACTTATTTATATTAAATCGGTAATACGCAAAGATATATAGCAAAAAACTTATATAAAAATCAAACCGTAATCTGGAAGGTAGTCCCAAAGTACACTAAAGAACACGAAGTTTGTAGAAAATAAGACCTGAGCTCCATAAAATAGCTTCTGAAAAAATGAATATGCAAATTTTACTAATTTTCAGAACTGACCCAGCATAGCGCCATAGTTACTAAATGAGGCTAAAAGGTACCTTAGATCTATATAATACGTTTTCGATTGTGTCAAATCTATAAGCAAAGTCTGGTTACTGGTAAAATTGCAAAAATAAGTTTTCAAAGTAAAGACAAACAATAGAAAAAATGAATATTTTATAAGGAACAGACTCAAAACTTTTGGCATAGAGTGCTTGGGACAGATAATTCTATGATTGGACTTAAATATTCTTGCGGTATGGTGTTTGTATGCCGTAACCCTAGCGAAAAGCTTACATGCAAGTGTAACCTACTCAACATTAAGTCGTTAGAAAGTGCCCGAATGATTTGGAAATGCTTACCGGCGAGTGGTAAAGGTAGTATAGTTCTTTTGGATGGGAGAGCTGTCTCTCTAAAAACTATTGAGGAGACTGCAATAGCAGAAGGTAGACGACTAACAAGGAAAAACTGCAACAACAACACTACAAAAATAATCAAAGATTATTTGAGAAGAAAAAATATAAATGCTTTAAAGTTGACTTCGCAGAACACAGATATGATAAAAAAACGCTTGGGAATGTTTAAAAATCCGAATTTTTAAGGATAAGGCTCAAAAACTAAAAGATAAAGTGAAAAGTGAATTGAAAAACAAGAATAAAATGACCAATATAACGGAACATAAGTTTGAAACATGTTTAAAAACAAATAATTCAACATCAATATTAAGATAGAAAAAATGGAAACAACAAAATATGAATATCAAAACAAATTATAAAAATAAAACAAAAAAACAAAACACTAGCATAAAAAAATAAACACACACTTGACAATAATCAATTTAAGTACAGACGAGATTAAACATCAAGAAAATAAAAAACTGTTTGATCCGTAGTGGAAAATTTAATTATGTCTCCTACCATCAGTAATAGTGTTATCCCTTCCCCTCATTAATCCTTACCACACCTTTGGGTGCGAACCGCTTGGAGGGGTTGCAGTTGGATTATTCAGTAGCGAAGGTATAACACTGGCTGCTGAATAATCAATCAGCAGTAACCCACTTCCTTGTCCGACGCATCCAAAGGAAGGTTGTTTGATTTTTGTTTACTCGTGGTAACTTATATATATTTTTTTCTTTTATTTGGTTCAATTTGCGTAGTGGCGCTTTCGGATTGATTTCTGCAGTCTGCGTGGGCTACGGGCAAACCTTTTCTCCATGTATGCGCACATTTGCTCCATAGGCCGGATGTTTTCGCCTTATGTGGGATCCAGATTTCTGAAAATGCTGATCCACAGGTTTTTCATATCCCTGGGTATCACCTTCTGACCCTTTTTAATTTTCATAGGGGTCTTGCTACGTACATTCGCAATGAAGTTGTGGACCAATGCCAGCAACCTCTTGGCATATATGATGCGGAATTTAAGTGGCTATGGGTTAAGTTCAGAATCAGGACACATTTTTTGCACTTCTGATTTTTGTATAGAAGCCCAAACGCGGGAAGAGAGGTTACTATATCTGGCGTCTACTCTCCTTCCGACTCCATATCGAGTATCCTTGCGAATTATCAGAACAGTGAATTGTTGCTGCTAGTGATTTCAATGTTCATAATTCGTCTTGGTTACACCATTCAGGCCGCACAACTCTGGAAGGCCAATAAGTTCAGTAATTTGCATTTGTTTCCTTGACTCAAACGTCGATGCCATGGCAGAAATGGTAGTGAATATAATAAGGCCAAAAAGCTTTCGATTAAACCTAGAAACAAATCTTGGTTTAATCTGACGTGTAAATTGGCAGTCAGATCCAAAGAAGAAGCGTTCAGGAATTGGCACAATAATAAATGTGCCCATACTGATTTGCTTCGCAAACAGGTAAGATCTTCATGTACTACAGTACTTAGATGCGAAAAGGCTTTATACGGGCAGCGCCTTCGTGCTAAAGTTCTTACCTTTCCGCGGGGAAGTAAAAACTTTTGGTCATTCGTTAAAAGGCTGAGAAACAACGCTAGTTCGGTTTCTTCCCTAATAAGGAATAACCATACATTCACCATACATTCATACAGGCAAACCTTTTGGCTGAAATGTTTGCAAATAATTCTCAATTGCCGGAGAGTGTTTAACCACTGCCCGAACATGAAAGAGTATCAGTAACTATGCCTAAAATATTCTTTCGAGCCCGTGCTGTAAAAAGGTTCCTAGTAAATCTCAACGTTAACAAGTCTTCTGGGCCGGATGGCATACCAGCACTGGTTTTAAATCAGTGCTCTTCAACGCTTGCGCGTCCATTAGCTTACCTTTTCAGCGCGGCATAACGCGCCGGTATTTTTCCATCTTGCTGGAAGGTTGCTAATGTAACGCCAATCCTCAAAAAGGGCGAGTCTAGTAACCCTGAAAACTACCGTCCAAAAGCAGTTTGTTCCGCACTCTCCAAGGTTAAGGAGCGTATGATTAATCCCCACCTTGTGAGATATTTGGAGTCCAACGATTTGCTTAGTGATCGTTAGTACGGTTTCCGAAAAGGACGTTCTACTGGTGACCTGCTGGTGTTGCTCTCGGAGAAGTGGAACAAGTCCATTCATGGTTTTGGCGAGAGTATTGTTGTGGCTCTGGATATCTCAAAGGCGTTTGGTAGAGGTTGGCACTAGGCTCTCATTTTGAAACTTAGTGTATTTGGTGTCGGTAGTCACTTCCCTTAATTTAAATCGAGTTTTCTCAGCGATCGCTCTATAAGAGTGGTTATAGAAGTGGTGTCATCCGACGAGTTCAGGATAAACTCAGGGGTACCGCAAGGCTCTATTCTTTCTCCTAGTCTTTTTCTAATATTTCTTACGAATTTTTTCTTCTCAGTTCTAATCCTATCTACTCTTTTGCGGATGACAGCAACATTTGTCACTCATATTCTTTTGATCGTAGCCCGAGCCTTTTGGAAATTGGGGCAAGAAGGATGAATATGAACCACATACTCATAAGTGACCTGGTGAAAATCTACGAGTGGGGTCATGCGAACAGGGTCGATTTTAATGCACGCAAGACTCAATGTTGTTTTTTAAAACACAGACGTGGTGGTATGTTGTCATCTGTGTCAATGGGTAATGTGGATATTGAGAAATCAGATGCTCTTGATGTTCCGGGTTTGAGAATTCACTGTGACGTCATTGGAATGATCACATATTCAAGTGTCGAAAGAACCATTCAAGTGCATTGATTTTTTAAGACGGTGCAAGAAATACTGCACTCCATCTGATCTCCTTAATATTTACAAGACCTATATCCGACCCAAGATGGAATAAACCTCTCATGTATGGGCTGGTGCTTCAAAGTCTATTTTGGAGCTTCTCGATCGATAAAGGAGAGGGCGAAGATACTCATTAATGACGGTAGGGTAGCCAACTCTATCGATTCATTAGAGCACCGTCGCAATTTGGCCTGTGTTTCATTGTTCTATTGGTACTATAATGGAATATGTTCTGACAAAATTAACGAATTAATTCCTAAAAATCATATATTTTTACGTATTTCTCGTATTTCTTGTAGAGCGCATCCCTTTGTAGTTGATTGTCCAGTGAAATGTACAACGCATTAGAGAGAGAATTTGTTCTTTGGTCGCACTGTTCGGTTGTGGAACAATCTTCCAGTGAAAGTATTCCCTGCCACTTACGACACGAGTAAATATAAATCTAACGTCCATAAACACTACTCTCTCTGTCCTACTTCCCACAACCTATTTTCCTAGTACTAACACAATGCACTGCATGAGTAGGGGCCATCCACTGGGTGCTAGTCTTATGAAGATTGTATCTTTTGACATTGGATAATTTTTTACGGGGTGTGTTTTAAGTTCGTGGACCCCGTAGAACACAGACTGGGCAAAGTGGCCACTCAAACCTTTGGGTATTGCGGATATTAGGTTAGGTTAGGTTAAAAGGGCCGCCAGACAAACACCCAGGACACTGAGGCCGGATAGAGCCCATTGTGGACCCAAAACTTTCCGCTGACAGCCTGATCAGTTATCTGACCAGTTTGCCCCTCAATAAATTTGCTATACAGCCCTACAGGAGTTTCCAGTAGAACCTCAATGCCAACAAAATACATACCGAATATCCTGTACCTAAGTCCCGTTTCTACCTCCTCCTCTAAACAGCACCTATATAGAACAGAGCCCATCTGATCCAGCCTAAAGCCATGTCTCCCCGCTAAACAGTGACCCATAAGTGCCCCTATAACCGCTGGTATCCTGCCTCTCGGCAAGTTCAGCAGTTGCCTAGATCTCTTGTTCACCCTCGGCCAGAGAATTCTATCTAGTCTACAAGTTGGAGCTCGCTTCCACCCCTTATCAAATAACACCATATGCCCATTCCCTACACGTAGACGCCAGGTAGAGATCGGTATACCAAATCCATCCGCCGCCGAAAGAATCCTAGCCATATTCCCTGTCTAGCCAGTTCATCTGCTACACAGTTGCCCGAAATATTACTATGATTCGGTACGCAGATGACCCAGCCTAAGCCATGTCTCCCCGCTAAACAGAGACCAATAAGTGCCCATATAACCGCAGGTATCCTGCCTCTCGGCAAGTTCAGCAGTTGCTTAGAATTCTTCTTGTCCACCCTCGGTCAGAGAATTCTATCTAGTCTACAAGTTGGAGCTAGCTTCCACCTCTTATCAAATAATACCATCGGCCCATTGCCCTACACGTAGACGCCAAGTAGAGATCGGTATACCAAATCCATCCGCCGCCGAAGGAATCCTAGTCATAGTTCCCTGTCTAGCCAGTTCATCTGCTACACAGTTTCCCGGAATATTACTATAACCCGGTACCCAGATGATATTGATATCAAAGTACTCAGACATCACTCCCAATAATGAGTGATATTTTCTCACCGTCAGAGACTAGTATACTTATACTTAGCCCCTAGGGATCTATTAGCAGACTGACTGCCCGTATAAATGTGACACGTTCTCCTAGTAGGTTAGCAACCTCTGCCTGAAAAATACTGCAGATTAAGAGAATGGACACCATGACCTACTCCACCATCCAGCTTTGTCACGTCTGTGAGGAATCGGATAATTCCCATATCTCCATCCAACGACTTTTTCCAGGTATTCCTATTCGGAATAGATATCCTTAGATTGGTCGTTGGTAATAGACAAGGGATACAGTAGTCCGTCCTAACGGTAGACAAACCCATTCGCTGCATCAGCTCAGCGAAGTTCTGCGATAAGCAGATTGCCGCTTTCGAAGAGAGTCCCAAACGCCTGTCAATAAGCCTCTTTGCAGCAGTATAAAGCAACCGATGTCTTTCTTACTTTCTCCTCCACATTGGATCTCCACGACAGTACCTGGCCTGTTCCGTCAACCTTAGTCGCTCCCCGTCAACAGATGGGGTTTTGAATACCGGTATCTTATACTTGCGAGATTAAGATTCTTTCCCGTAATGATGACAGCAATGCCATTGGCCGAGGCAAAGACCTTACATCCAGCCTGCTCCAAGCAGTCCATTTACCGAGGTCAACCACAGTAGTAGAGATAAGACTCCCCCTGAGGTATCCCTCTATTAACATTGACCTCTGCCCATTTCGCCCTAACGGTTCTCCAAGTCAGAAATTTCTCAATCAGGTCTGTCACGGAATAATCAACCCCCAAATCACTTAACGATTAAAACGGTTGAAAGAGTGAAACAACAAGACAAAAAGTGAAACAACAAGTGTTGCAGTCATATTTTGTGACGTTTGACAGCATAAAACACAATAGTTTTGTAAACTCTAGCAAAATTAAAAAAAAGAATTAAATAAATATATTGTATGTATTGTGTAAAAAAAACTGATAAAAGGACAAGTGATTGTAACAAGGTTGGAGGAAATTGTAGCATATGTAAGTATCCAGTACTTTTAATATTGCTTTTAATTTAAAAATAATAAATATTTTTACCAGGTCGTGCCAAAACTTGAAATGATGGCTCAATCGAAATTCTTGATAAAATACAAGATAGCCATCAGTCTGTCGTTGCATAACTGGCGAGATACAGGACAAACATCTTGACGAAGTCGCATGCATACTGCAATTAATGACATTGGCGGATGGAGAGAAAAAGTTGGAACACCCAGATTTTGCTCAGTTAATGGTAACAAACACAAATTAATACTTTATTATTTATTTAATACTTATACTTCTTTACAGATAACATTCGAGCAATGTTTGCAGACGACCTGCTTAGAAGTAGTATTGGGAAAGGAGGAGGAAAGAGCATGCACTAGGCAAGCTCATGTTGTTCAACATGACTGAGAGCTATTCAAATATATACATCTACATATAAATGATGAAATAATTAGTAACTTATATACTTGCGCATATAATTAGTATCATTAATATATCTTTTCTACAACTTTCAGATCCTTTTCAACTGTATAGATCCAATTTAGTTCAAAACAAGTGTAAGAGAGGCGGTAGAACGCATTACTGAGAGAAATAAAAAATAAATTGAATGATGTACATTGTATAATTAATTTATTAAAAATACATTTTTAATTTACTAATTATAAAAAAAAATTTACTAGTATACTAGTATAAAAAATAATAAATCATATTTTATTACAAAAAGTGTAAAAAAAGTACCCATCAGCTTTGACGGGTTTATACATCAAATGTGACTTATCTTGAACTAACATTTACATCATCTTCGATAAGTAAACAGCAGCAGAGTGAGAAGCTCAGATATATGTTTTACAGTCGACAGAATGCAGAAGTCAAAGAAAGATGAAAAATCACATGTACACAAATGATTCGGTATTTTTTTTTTTAATTTTACCCTTAATAGCTTGATAGAAAAAAATGGTAGATATTTCTATCACAGTGCCAGTCAATTGACCGGTCAAATGACTGTCGCTGTTCTTGTAGGGAATAAAAACGTAGAAGACATTACCTCTTTTCACATTCAGTTACAGAAACGCTTCTTACTCACAAATCGAGAAACGATTGAGTTTTTTGATTTACAGTTTACGATGTGAAAATAAATACAGGAACTAGGTACTGGTCACACTACTTACGCTGAGTAGATTTATAACTGTTAGTTGTTTTTTTTTGTGATTTTGCTTTTTGTGTGATAGCAAAAATAAGACATTATAAAGAAAAATTAGATTTATAAAAAACTCTACAATATCGTCAAATTCTATTGAAAGAGTTAGTGTTTGATTCTAAAAAAGGAAAGCCAAGTTCGTGTAAAATTGTATTGAAGTTTAAGCCTGGTTATCGGCTACACAGTGAGGAGTTTTTAAATGCCCAATTAGTCTTGAAGGAACGTAGACGGGACGTAAAAGTAACGTGATCAAAACGTCAAGTGTGTTTAGTTGGTGAAGTAAAAACGTGTCAGCTGTTTTCAACTGTGTGAGTGTAAATAAAAAAGAAAAAAGAATAAAAAAATAAATTATAAATTATTTCATGCACTTGCACCAACAATATTAATTTTTCATCATCAATTTTATTTATTATTATTTAATACATAATTATAATTTAAAACACACACTTTTAAATGTATCTTTATTTATTCATATAGTACGTTTATGCCAAGGATTGCAAAATAATTGTACGTACAAGCGTAGATAATATAAGTAATAATATATATAATAGATAATATAAATAGCAATAAGAATAAAAATATAGATTTTTATAAATATAATACATTATATATATCCAGTAATGTATGCCCGTATGTGGAAAACTAGAATTATAATGCAATTACATACAAAAGATATTCTATTGTTATGGTTTTTCGACCTTTATTAATCAAATATTAATAGCTATTCAAGCCTAAGATATTTTTAAATAATAATTTCTTTACTTTTTTTTATCGATATTTCGCTACTTTGTGCAGTTTCGGCAGAAAATATGTAATTAATTATATTTATTTGTAATAAATTACATATATGTAGATGTATATATTTATTGATATAAAAATAAAATAATTTTTATTTAAAACGCCTTAAGCTTCAGAATTTATAAATATTTAAATATGAAAGTAAAGTCCTGGCACCATTTCAATAATTTCCATACTTTTTCACATAATTTCAAATAATGTGCACATATTTAAGTGCCATCAATATTTTGCACAACTGTTATTATTTTTTTTTTAATAAACATACATACATATATTTATGTATACTTAAATATTTTTTCTTCTTTATGTCAAAAACACTTGATACGATCTTAAGCATTCTATAAGTGGCAGAACGTTTACATTTACGTTATATTCTATAAGTGGCAGAACGTTTACATTTACGTTATATTTACATTTACGATTTCTACGGTGAGCTAATGTGGCCTTTAGATTCGATCACAACCTTTTCAATCCGAGTTTAACTCCCTTTACACTAAGTTCAAACCAATAACTCGTTCACTGAGTTTTCACCAAATAAACTGATTGCTGTGCGCATTGATGTGCTTTTTATATAGCTGAGTAAGCAATACAGAAGAACTTTCTTATGCGAAATATTTTTGAGCGACTTTTTTGTGCGATTTATTTTTTATGCGATTTATTTTATGCGTTTATTTGTGCGATATATTTATTTTTACGATAGTTTTTGGTCGCTATATGAAAGTTAAACATAATAAATGAAGTTTTCAACAGTGCTTGAAAAAGGAAAGTAATTAAGAAATATTTCGGTTATTTTTTGCTTGGTATATAATATTAAAATATATTGTTACGTTTTTACCTTTTTAAAAACGTGTATTTATGAGTTCGTAGATTGTAGTTAAAATAAAATAAATCTTGTGTTTAGTTTTTAATTCAAATCCTTTATTCAACACAATTTTGCGCACCACTGCTTGTAACCTTTTTACAAGCAATAACAATTTTATATTCTTAATTACTCTGTCTATTTACAAGTTTGTAAACAACAACAATTACTCGTAGTTAGATTCGATCACAACTTAAATTCTCTTCGAACAGAGCTTAACAAGACTCGTTCGCTGAGTTAACTTTACTTAAACTGCTTCTTGTTCGCATCGATGTGCATTTACATGGCTGATACAATACATCGAAAGCTCTCGAACCTCTCGATATTTTAGGTAAATTCCATTTCTTTCTTTTAGTTCTTTTGTAGCCATGCGTATGTAAACATCTACCTCTTGCAGATCTTAGTATTTGTTGTTGCTTGTTTATTGTCTGTTACTTGTTTTCTTTGCTGCTTAATTATTGTTGTTGCCGTGTTATTTTTATTTACTTTACCTCTGCTAATATTTGTTGTTGTCGATTTAGTTGTTTGTAAACAGCACGTATAGTTGTTTTTGCGGCTTTTTTATTCTTTTTAGCAATGTAATAAACGACAGCAATGTAATAACAGTATTAACAAAATTTATGCGTATTTTGTTTAATTTTTTAACAGCTGAGTTATTGATAGATATTATATGTTGCAAATATAAGCAAATGTGCCACATTCTCCGTTTAACAACTTTGGTATTCTTTCATTTAAATTCAATTAATTTCGATTGTGTGTATTCTGCCACAACTTTATATATATATATATATATATATATATATATATATATATATATATATATATATATATATATATATATATATATATATATATATAAAGTATATAATTAGACACAAACTAAAATAACAACAACCATACAACAAATTTTACTGCAGAGTATGAAATTTTGCTAAAGCTTACGAATATGAGATACCAAATATTAACTCATAATATAAACACACACATGGCGGTGATGCAATGTATGTAAGATGCGACATTAAGTGTGTAATAAGGCTGAAATCGGTTGCCGGTAGTGAAATTGAATACTTATTTTTGGAAGTGACTGCTGAGCAGAACCATAAGATTCTTGTTGGAAGTGTCTGTAGGCCTCATAGGGATATATGTTTTGACTCTTATTAATGTCTTGGGGGATATATCTGTTCAATATACGGACATTTTTATTATTGGAGATTTCAACAACAACTTATTAGGGAGCAATCCACTAATTGATCCGATGTTTTCTCTCGGTTTAACACCGGTGAACACCGTTCACAACATATTTTCATGGGCAGTCCAGTAGCTTAATGAATTGAATCATGAATTCTTAAATATTAGTATCCTTAAACCCTCTAACAATCTATATACTAATTTGTGTTCACATTCAGTTTTAGTTGTTTGAATCAATGCGATGTTTTGTTAAGCTTCTCTTATGTAAAATCTAAGACTATTAGTGTTGATGGGATAAAACCCACTTTTCTTGGAGTAATTTTGCAGAGACTACGACCATTTATCACGCATTTGTTTAACTCAATATTAATTATCTCTTTTTCCTGAGGGATGGAAGCTATCGAAGAAGAAGTTATCTTTTATTATCTAATAACGACGCCAAAAAGACATAAAGGGTTTCATGTAAAAATCGTGATTGTGTTTGTCCGCTATATAAAACGAAAATTAAATAAAATATGTTGTCCTACCTCATATTTCGGTGATAACATGGTAAACGATGAACACAAGAATGATGCTTAGAAAAATAAATAAAAACAATAATTTCGAATTCTTTCGAAATACTTTTGTCCAGTTTCCCTTTAAGATTAAAAATAATTCAAAAATTTTTGAATACAGTAAAAACAAAATATCACTTACTCTGTTTGGGTTTCTTGTTCCTTGTTGTATTGTGGAACTTGTTCAGCTGTCATTGTAAGCTGATCCCAGGTAAAAAGTGGCTCAAAATATTTTGGACTCATATTATTTTCTCCAATATAGTGCGCTATAAAATTAAAAAATTCATTTTAATTTATTGATTTCAGTATTTTATCTTTTACAAATAAGAATACTAACTGCGTTAATGAAACATCATTACCAGAATTATGAAAGGTATCTGTTTCTATTGTTTCATAACTCACGGGTGACAACAGACTTGGACTGTTTTCTTCAATGAAGCTTACTCTAAAAAAAGAAAGAAAATATATTAAAAATTGTTTAGATTGTAGTTTTTTAACTTTCACAAATATACTTAATCTGTACAACAAAAACGTTTTTTTTAAGTGATACAATTTAAATTTTAAACATGGCGGCTCTAAAAACGCAAACAAAGGAAAAAATGTAAAAAAGAAACAAAGAAGTAAACAAACTTTGACAGTTGGAAACTGAAAATATGCATGAGCAAAAAATATACATATGTAGACAGACTCGCAAGTATCTTCTTTAGTGTGCTCTGGTACATGTCGTATTTACTACGTCGCCATATCAAAAAATAGAAAAAAAAATAACAGCATTATGTTTATTTATTTTTTTAATATGTTAAATGTGTCAACGACAGCTGACGGAACATAGGGTTGCCAGATATTTATCAGTGCTTGCAGACGTTCTGTTTTTTATGTACTTATTTTTGTTTAATGTAGTGATTTATATATAACATGTAAATCAGTATGCAAATGTACTGATTTTTTCATGTTTGTCCTTTTGTACCGCTTTTTACCTTATATTTTTTCCAATCGAAGCTAAAGGATATATAAAAACGGTTCCCATTTATCATTGCCATGATCGCAGGACACTGCAAGCCATAGGATCTATTGTGCCCATTCCTTAGAAATATCAGTAGATCTGAAGCCATAATGGTGGATATGTTTCCCAATGAGATCGTAAGTCTCATATTTGTTTCTCTGTCTCTAATGCCTATGAGCACAGTCTACAAGCACCCACATACGTGATCGCCATTCGCTTCATATATGTTCTCAGTCCACAATGGCCAGCAAAAAATTATAGTGTTTCAAGTATCTAGCAATTTCCCAATCCATAGTCAGATGGAGGATATTGATAAGCTGTGTGGCACAGTATGGTTCCGAACCAATGTAGGGTTCGGTTTCCTATAGTTATAAGACATTTTTCAAAGCAAACTAGTAAAAATTCAAAGCTTTTCATCTTATTCGAATTAAATTTAAAAGTGTCACCTAACACTGATAATTCTTTAAAAACCAATTAGATAAAAAAACAAGTGTATTTTTGGAAAAAATTTACCTGTGAAGTTGTGTATATTGTTCTTAACAGCGCATTAAAATAATATGATGTTATTAAAATATGATTTGCAAAATATTCCATATAAATTTTTTTTATTAATTTAGCTAAGCGAAAAATTTAAATTTTTATCAATCTACAGACGAAAATTTCTAAACAATGGTGCATTCATATATTTTTATTACATCCAAAGACTTTTGCAAAACGAATTTTTAATTTCATGTTTTTGAATTGGAGAAAAGAAAAAAAAACTGATATTGAAATATTGAAATTTTATTGATAATAGAGATAAATTTTGGCTACACTTTTAATGAATTTAAAATTTGTTAAAAACTGAAACGAAACGAAAATTTATAGAAAAATTACAAAAAAGCTGTAAAATGTGATCGCCACAGAATATATACAGATACTCTTATAATTATCTTTTGCAACAGTTGATTAACATGTACATTTAAAATATTTTGTTGGAACTGTTTTAAATAGAATAAATTTTTTGCTTTAGTCATTATATATTAAACTAGAGTAATCCAACCCGCGTTGCTGGGAGCCTGTGTGTTGTACCTGCTGTTCGACTGATGTGAATAGATAAAGAAAGCTTTAACTGTTACCGTTCTCTACACATACAAAATTCCATATTTATTTAAATGTTGGTTCGTATTGACTGCTAAGTTATTTAAACCAAATTTAGAAATGTCAACACTAACAATTCTTAAGATATACACAAATCCACTTTTTAACTGATGGCTATATAATAAGTCATTTAGACCAAATTCAGAACCTTCCATTCTAATCGTTCTCTATATATACAAAAATCAATATTTAATTTGTATAGCAGATGCCACACTCATTTATTCAATTTCGCTCATATTTTGACCAAGTTATTTAGACCAAATTAAGAACCTTCCACTATTTCCGTTCCAAAGATATACAAAAATCAATATTAACTTTGTATGGGAGATGCTACTTCCACTTATCCAATTTGGATCAATTTTTGACTGATGATTTGTATTGACCACAAAGTTATTTGGGCCATATTTAGAGACTCCTACTATTACTGTCTTATAGATAAAGACATATAAATACAAATTATATATTGGCGTGGCACCTCCCAGTTGAACAATAGTGAAGCCAAACACCAAAGGAAAGCTATCTACATATGCCTTTTATATACATAGTTTTAAAAATATTTTCTAACTACAAAGGGGTTCACTCTAACGTCAATAACTCGCCAACCAAATAGACTTGCAAAAACCGCATATAAGTAAAACCTTTGTATTGACTTCACCTTTCGTTTAAGGGCTCACAAAATATAAACGGTCAGCGCATTTCAGAGAACATTAATTACAACGCATTTTATAGTCCTCTTTTATATATATAGACTTATTTTATGCCAAGATATTTGAATTGTACTAACTGGAGTAATGATTATGAGAAATTCGGATGCTTTATCCGGTAACTCAACCCTGAACATTTTTGTATTGTTGGCAACCTGAACACGTGGATTGCTGAAGAACAAGTGTTAAAGGCTGCCATTTAAAAAGATACTCCAAATATCTGTAAAGTCGGATGCCCAAAATATAAAACATTGAACAGAGGAGGAAGAAAATTAATGAATTTAATAGAAAGTGTTGGAGATACCAAATGAGCGAACTGAAGGCGATGCTCAAGGTGATTTCTGTTTTCATCGAGCTAGGGGAAACAGTGTTATTGACTATTGTATATGCTCATATAGCTTCTTACGACGTATTGATGATTTTTATATATCTATGAAACCATACTCTGACTACATGCCTCTATGTTTGAATATATAATCTGCTAATTATAATATTTGCAAAAACAAAAAACCCAAGAGAGGTTACGTTGGAATGCTGGAATGCATTATGTTGGGCTACAACTATATAGATGGATGATTTAATTTCAACGGTAACAAATAAAATTAAGAAAGCTCATGTTACAAGTGGTAAAAAAAACCCTTTTTTGAACCTAGGCAAAAGTGGTTTAATTAGGAATTTGCTCGCTATCATAAATGTATGAAGAAGAGTCTTAGAGCATATGTGTAGAAATGAAAGTAAAGATCAAAATAAAAGTCGGTACTTATATACTAGAAGCAAATATCTTACGCTATGCCACACAAAAAAACTTGAGTTTTATGAAAATAATTTATTCCAATTAAATACAGGTAAAAACAGCAATGATTGGTGGGAACTGTTTAACTCTATGAAAGCTCGAACTTTTACAACTAACAATACTATTACGAAAATAAAAATACAACACATCAGTGCTTTAAAACTGTATTGTGTCACCCTGTCAATTTGGCAGCACTGCCAAATCGACCATCTTTACGTTACATTTAAATTAACGGGTATGAAAATAGGAGATGGTCGATATTTCCGGAACCTCCCCAACTGTAGGGAATTAGGTACATAAAGAGACTGTCAGTTAGTTATCGTTTGACTGACAATAAATAAAGTTTTGTTAAAGCGGAAATAAAAGTGTTGTATAAACGAATATTAAGTGTTGTATTAAGACAAACAGTATACAAGTTCTAGTGAAATAAATAAATAAAACTGTAAAATAATAAATAAGGTGGTGTTTATTTTATTTTAGCGCAATTTAAACGAACTCAAACGTTTTAAAAAGGTTAAAAACGTAACAATATGTTAATCTCTGATAAATTTTTCTTACATTTTAGCAAAATATTGCAAAGTAGTGAGACACGTAGTATAAGTTGGGCTATGCCATACACTGTTGATGCTTTATAGATAGAATACTCCGAATGTCATCTGTTGTGAAAATACTTAAACTAAGAAAATGATTAATAAAGCGCCAGGACAGAATGGCATAAGTTTTGAGTTCTACAAACATGCGCCACACTGTTTTTTATCAGAAATATTAAATATATGAAATATATTAAATATATTTTTTTTTGCATGAGGAAATCCCTAAAAGTTTTCGAAGATCCATTTTAATTCCGCTTTTCAATTAGGCAGATCCAAAGCTACTGGTAAACTACCGTGGGATATCACTAATCGATACAATATGTAAAATATTCACTTCCATTCTACTAACCAGACTCACATTTTGAGTAGATAATAAAAATATTTTAAATAAATACCAAGCTGACTTTAGAAATATTATTCCACGGTGGATAACAATTTTAACCTTACAAATATTGTATATATCGTGTATGGGTCTTTCTTTTAAGATAATAAGAATATTGCAGTGTACTTATGATGAAACTGAGAGCAGATGGTAACTTGTACTCTGACTCATTTACTGTTAATGTAGGAGTAAAACAAGGATGTATTCTGAGTCCAATCTTATTTTCACTATATATATTAGTTGATGAGCTACTAGATGGTGTTAACGTTGCTAGTACTGACATTAAGATTTTGCTTTATACAGATGATATTGTTATTTTATCTGACACATCTACAGAACACAGAAAATGATTGAAAAACTGTACAACTATTGTTCAGTGTGGAATCTAAAAGTGAATTTTGATAAGTCAAAAATAGTTATTTTCCGTACGGGTACTAGAATTTTTTCGGGCTTAAACTGGAAGTATGGTCGGAGCAAAATAGAGATAGTAAACTCCTATAAATATCTTCTCTATCTTATCCTTCAAAAATCACTTAAGTCAAAAACTGTCATCTGCAAAATTAGCTGTCAACTCTACTTGGTCTAAATATATAAAAAATACTCGAATTTTAAAAAGCAACAAACTTAAAATATTCAGGCGGTTTCGAGATCAATATTGTATTATACTGCACAAATCTGGCGTTTTCAAAAGTACGATGAAGTCGAAAAATTATTTAGATTTTTTAAATTAAATTTTAATTTTTTTTTTTAAGATGCTATATTTACCGGATACAACGCCCAACTACATGCTCTATCAGGAAACTGGACTTGACTCATTATACTTCGACACTCTAAAAATGCATTTTAGCCACATTATTACGGTAATAGATACGAATCCAAACAAGTTACCACGTATTGGGCCACAGAATGGAATAATCGCAGGCATAAACTACAAATTCTATCTGATAATACAATCATCGCAAGAAATAATTGAAAAATAATATTAAATCGATTGAAAATGAAGGAAAGAGAAGAATAAATATCCTCTGCATCTAGTTCACAGTTTCACGATCTTTATTCACAATTAGACTTTAATGTTACACCCATTTTGGCAGGAGACTACTCGCCACGGTGCACTATACTTATAATAATAGCTAAAGGTGGTTTAATAGAGTTAAACTCAAGAGCATTCAGTCGGTATATGAACAGTATGCAATTTGAACGTTTCCAAAAACACATTCCACTTCATTGGTACTTTCGCCATTTTGTTCCGGGAAAGCCATTATAGGAGCGACTCTTAAAAAATGACCGGGTGTAAGAGCGTTTAGCGGAAATTGGCCGAGAATTAAGTATGCCTTCAATTTTCGCAATGATTGTAGAGAACTCTTCAAAAGTTAATTTCTGTGAGCCAATAACACGTTTGAAGTGAAACTTGAAGCTTTTTACAGCTGCCTCACATAAGCCACCAATGTGAGGAGCGTGTAGTGGAATGAATTTCCACTCAAATCCATGAGCGATATATTTCTTTTGCTACATTGTCAAAAAATTGAGCAAATTCAGTCTCGAGAGCTCTACTAGCTCCCAAAAAGTTTCTGCCATTATCCGTAACCACCTTCTGGGGGAGCACCCGCCTCCCAACGAAGCGAGAGAACGCAGCTTGAAATGCCGTCGAAGATAAGTCAGAACAAGGTTCTAGGTGTATTGCCTTTGAGCTAAAGCAGACAAATACAGAGGCATAACTTTTTGCAGAAGGGGATTTTCTTGCGTGAAAAACTTTTATTTCAAAGGGCCAAGATAAAATCTATGTCAGAAATTTGGAATGGCGGGGATAAATAACTCCTGTCTGGAGGTAAAGGGGCCATTATTTGGGTACATGGCTTTTGTTTGTAGATAATGCAAATTTTACAATTACGAATTATCGCTTTTACCCGTGGTTTTAGCCTGAATATGTAAAATTCAGTTTGGACCATATGACACATTTGTGAGCATTCAGTGTGACATAAGAATGTGTGAAATGATTGAGATATAAATAGCAAAAATGACAGTTTCCGGGTAAGATAATTGTATAGCGTTTGTTATATGGGAGAGAAGACTGAGTCAATCTCCCGTTAACACGCATTATCAGATTCGAATCAAGAAATGTTTTCAGGGTGCTTAAGAGACTTCTCTTTGGAAAATTCTCAGAATTTCGCAAGCATTCATATTCCTCGCCATAAAGTGCTTTCTGTGTTAAGTAGAGTAGAATGATTTTTACAGCCTTCAACTCTGAGGTGGACAGTTCAGTACGACTTGTTACATTAATTTTCTCCCTGAGTTTCCGTAGACTTTTATCAATGAATCGCGAAACATAACACATGACTTGTAGACTTCTGGTGTAGGAGGAGAATCTACAAAGAATATCCTTCTGTTCGATCTCTGCATGCATCGTTTGCACCTCCATAGAGTTTTCTACTACTTTAATGGGATTGCGTTGAGGCCAATATGTTTCAGGCTTGTATAACCACGATGGCCCAAACCACCATTGAAGGTTGTTAGAGAGTTCATGAGTTCAGTTCGAGAGATCCGAAACGAGATCATTCCATTTCATTATGCTAGCCAACCAGCTGGGTCAAAAATGCTTGTAACCTCTGACAAAATTTTACGTTTTATCATAGCAGTAGATTGCTTAATTGGGAAGAAACTGTAGGTAAATACATGAGAAAGCGCATTTCACTTAATTCCAAGCGTTTTCGCAGTACTTGAGTGGTGGTAGGAAATCTAAATCATATAAGTCTTCCTCTGGTAAATGAGTAAGTAATTGAGAGTCTGCTGATTTGAGCGTGTTGATAATCTGTTTTTGTGCGGACAGTGCATTCTCAAGAGTATGTCCTCCGGACAGTATGTCATCGACATAGGTTTCGGATTGCAGAATGGCGGCTGCTTTAGGTTATCGTGATTCCAAATCTGATGCCAGTTGAAGAAGGGTCCACACCGCCAAAAGGGAGCACAATTAACTCCAAAGATTACTGTTTTAAGCTGGTAATCTTCTACCGGTCCACTTTGTTGCCTTTGAAAAAATACTCTTTGAAAGGGTCTGTCTTCTGAGTGCAACAAAATTTGGCTATATATTTTCTGTATATCACCATTAAACACATATTTATACTTTCTCCAGTTAAGGACAATAGTTATCAAGTCGTTTTGAAAAGTGGGGCCTGTGTGAAGTAAATCATTAAAGAAAAATTTGATTTCATTTTTCTTGAGGCATTGAATACTACTCTTACCTTTGTTGTTTTATGATCGGGCCTAGTTTCAGCATGGTGCGCTAAGTAGAATGAAACATATTTGTCCCCAGGAACAATTTCGCTTGGTGCAGTTTTCTCCATGTGGTCTAAGTCCAAGTATTCCTCTAATATGTTGTTATATTGAGTTTTTAGTTCAAGGTTTTTGGTCAGAGTTTTTTCCATTTGCGAATAATGCGCGAGAGCAATAAATCTCGACGAGCTAGGGAGATATTTTCAGGAAATTCAGGTTTGAATGGTAGTCTTACGACATACCTACTATTTTCATGTCGATTGGTTGTGTCCGAATAAAATTTCTCACAACATTCTTCCTCCACAGATATAGTACGGGACGTGGGTACTTCTTCATCCTCCCAAAATTCCCGTAAGAGACATTTGAGTTCCAAAGTATCAGACGGGATAACTGACGTAGTAAAATATTGGGCCGCTAAGAACCCATCTGAAGACGGTATTTTACGCTGAAGCTTGACCACATACATTTATTAATGCCATTCACATTGATGTAATGCTCATAATCGTTGCCTAGAATAAGATCAATTTGCGAAGCTCTGCTAAACGTTGGGTCCGCTAAGTCCAGTTTCGCCAGTTCTTCTGAGTGAGGTACCTCAAAGGTGAAGGCAGGAAGGCATTTAGTAACTTTTGGCAAGACTATAGTCTTTTTTAGCTCCTGTTCTATGGGCATATAAAGTGAACTCACACTCTTTGTTTGCTGATTTCCTTTGGCCGCCAATACCAATGATTTCGAAACGGGATTTGTTGTATGCGAGTTGTAGACGGTTTCTAATTTTTTCGGATAGGAATGTCCTTTGTGAACCGGGACCATGAGAGGCCGTATTGTGAAATGCTCTCCTCTATATTCGATTTGCATGAGTGCGGTTCTCAGAAGAATGTTCTCAAAACCTGTTCTCAATTTGCGCGTACTTGACCAGAAGTCGAAGGGCGCTCGGCTTGAGAGTCATTTTGATCAATAATATATCAATGATATATGATAGTTTTTGAGTGTTCAATAGTTTATTTGAGGTATTTTTCGCACAAGATCTCTCAGTTTTTAGGGTTGTACAGAGTGTAGTGTGTCTTCTTGCAAAGGAGACAAGTATGTTTGCTCTTGCAATTTGCTTTCAAATGTGATGATCCTAAACAATTGTTGCAATATTTTTTTTGAAAAACGTAATCAACCTTCTGTTGCGCCGTAAAGGCTTTAAATTTGGGACAACCTCTAAGAGGGTGAGCGCCATTGCACAACTTTCAAGCCGGGTTCAAATTCTACTGCGAAACATATGCTTGCACTCTAGGGGAATCTGTTCATATTAGGCTTAATGTGCCCTTAGTGTTCCTTATGCTCGTAAGGCGTTCTAAGGCCTCATATCGTTCTATCAGAAACTTTTTTGACCATTTTTGAGAGCTCACGAGGGGATGTGAGAGACTGTTCCCATAAAGCTAATGCCAAATTGGGTAATTTGGTTGATATCAACCTAATGAGAATCGGGTCCCAAACTGTAACTTCGACTCCTAGAGTGGCCAGGGTTGCATTTTGACGATTTTGTGCCTAAAATTATCAAAATACCGATTTGCCGATTTTTGCCCCAAAAATGCAGATTTTTCAAGAAAATCTAAATGCACGGCAACTTTATTTGTTTTAGTAACATTTACGATTTTTGAGAACAATTAAATATTTGCTATATTAAAAAGAGACAACTGTTAATAACTCAACTATATCCTAATAACTCTTTCTTAAGCGTAAGTCTCGTTTTATTCATAACTTAATATAATTTTCACAAAAACGCATATATGTTAACTTGAAAAATATGTGAAAATTGGATGAAAAATCTGTTTACTTGAGAAGTACACCAAGATTCTTCAAGGCTGCTATATCGTTTATATATATCATTTCAAAGGTCTGTTTATCTTCTTTCCAAATCCGAAAACCTTAAAATGGGTAATATTCAGCTAACATATGCCACAAGTATATATGCTAATATATGAGCTTATAAGTGCCTGAAGGTCCGAAAAACCGGTTTTTTACCCGTAACTTGAGTTTTGGAAGTGTTTTGAAAATTTCAAAAAGAGATCCTTCTTTTGCCATTTTTTTGTCGCACTGTGTAATTTATCTATTAGAAGTACAAATTCATTCGGTTCTTTGTATAAGTTCAAAAAACATATTTTATTTTAAAAATTAACGAATTAAGAAGTAAATGAAAATATTGTCCATTATAACTAACCACTTCTCCCGACCTCTCTGGTAATCTTCGAATCTCGTCTCAAAAAAAACTTCTCGTCTTTTGAGGCGATCCAATTTTTAAGCCAATTTGCAAATTTTTCGAAAAAAGTAAAGCTGTGGCCCGCCAAATTATGTTGTATACGTCGAAACAGCAAATAGAAGAAGTAGCAATGACGGAGAATAGGGAGGTCACGACAAGATATCGCATTTGATCGTTCCTAATTTTTTTTTTTTTTGGCAACTTTTGCGACATGATGCCTGGCGTTGTCACACAAAATAATAACTCTATCATGTTTGTTCATAAATTCCGGCAATTTCTTTCATAATTTACAGCTCAAACGAAGTAATTGCAGTGTGTATCATGATTTTAGCAGCTCGTAGTACATAACGCCTTCTGTGTTCTGTCAAGAGTGCAAAATTTGTTATAAATAATAAAACATAGTAATTGTACTAACAAATAGAAAGATATTGAGGAATTACCCGATGGGCTTTTTTTAAGCCCAGGTTCTTGCCAACCCTGCTTGAAGCTGAACAAGGATGTCAGTTATTTATTTATTTATTTTTTATTGGGCTCCCTAGCCAATTTATTCCACAAATTTTCAATTACATAAGGTCCTGGGTTCCGCGCGAATATTTCTTAAAATTTTGAATGGTAACGAAAGCTTTGTGACATCTGACATGTTTTTGGGAACGTTATCTTGATAAAATTTGCTGTTGTTTGCGGTACTCAATTTCTTTGCACTTTACTTTTCCTCTCGAATAGAAATGTGACCATTGTATTAACAATAAAACGCAGTTTGTTTGTAAAGTAATAGCAAAATAAATATTGTTAATAAAGACCCTTAAGTGCAATAAAACTAAATTAGTTGCATTTTGTGTTAAATTTATTTTTTTGAAACTTGTTTTATGTATTTTTCAGTTCACTACTTGGAATCAAATTTTCTATTTCCTTATCTAATAAATTTAATGAAGACAACATGGATGTACAAGTTTCTACTTTTAATCTAGATGTTAACTTATTTTTCACAAGGCCTAATTTAGCGCACGCGCTGTTGCGAGTTCACACATACACGGCCAGCTTATATAAGTTTAAGTACAAAGGTTCATTTAATTAATTTTTAATATTACCTATTGTGTTGCAAAAATGTTTAAAATGATTAAATATAAAATTGCATTCATATTGTTTATCTTCTGGCTTACTCTAATAATGTAAATTCGCTGATAACAACCTCTAGATCACTTACATATAATATAATTAAATTCTGAAATGAGATCTACATATATAGGCAATATCTTCATTGCTTGTAAAAGAGCTCGGTTTAAAAAAACTTAAGACTTTAAGCCTTTTATCATTGATTTGATATAATATTTCGTCACATAGATTTTGGTAAAAATTTAAAATATTTGTTTTTATTGTTGTACATTCTACATCCGATATATTTTTTTTAATTTATTGATATTTCATCTAAAGGACCTATGTATATATTTTTAATATCTTTTATATTAGTATTCTCAGTCTTTGTTATTTTAATGTACTCTATTTTGAAAAATTTGCACTAAAATATCTTTTATGTAACTCAGTAAAAATATAATTTGTGATTTTTTAATCTAAAAACATTTATTTAGTTTGTTCATTATACCTAATATATTGGACATAAATTTTATATAAACCAGGCTTTCAAATGTTAAACCTTCTTGAATAACGCAAATTTTTTTTAAAGTTGATATTATTTATTAATATTCTAGCGATTATAAAAATTAATTGTGAAAAATCCGATTTAAAAGATAAAAAATGTTAGTGGTGCTAATGTATCAAAAAAAAAAAAAAAAAAAATGGGCAAAAGTAGCAAAATTTAGTGCAAAGTCACTCAAAATGCTTTTGGTCGGTAAAAAAGTTGCAAAATGCGACTTTAGTCAATATAAATCACATCAAGATGAGTATGAGTTCATCGCGAACTCTCCCACATTCATAAATTATATGTATGTATATCTGCCAGATTAGACGATTTTTTTTGGCAAAATGACGATTTTTGTTAAATGGACAACTGGGAGCTCTAAAAGTATTAATAACTCTTTTTAGTTGCGACAACTAACTTACTTCTTCTAATTTTTGCTTGCGATCAATGTTAATAAAGATAAAGAAATATGCGCGTGAGTTTTTTTAAACTAAAGACTGTTTTTTTTTTTTTTTGGTATGTTTATTCAATTACTGTGATTTCATACCAAAAATATCAACTAAACAAAAGAGGTAACGGTTGTTTATGTATAAAAAATTAGTAAAAAAATTTGAAAGTGAAAAAATAAATTTTAACTAAAGTAATTTAAAAAATCAAAAATAGTTTTACAACTTTTATAAAGCTATTACTAAAATTATAAGTAATTTTGTCGTTTAGTATTATTAAAAGTTACCATAAGAGAAATTTGTTTTAATACTATAAAATATATTTTTAAATCTATAGTGTTTTGACATTACTATCTTATAAAATTCTAAAAGAGAAGCTAATCGACTTGGCTAATGAGGTATTCATTCGTAAACAGCTTTAAGAACGTATTAAACATGTTTTATTTTTCATATGTATTTTACGGGTACTGTAAAAAAATTAAAAATACTAAAAACATGCTTGTTTTTTTTTTTTTTTGTTACGATTCCTTCGACGATTTTTTTAACGATTTTCCAAAGCTGAAATGACGATATTTTTAAAATTTATCGGAAAAATTACGATTTTCTGCCAATTTCATCTGGCAGCCCTGCTCATGAACTGTCATAAAATTCTGCTCGAAAGTACATCTTAAAAGGCCCTCCCAAATCGTGATTGCAGTTAAATGATAACCATATTCGACCAAGGAGATGAACTCAGGGGATGCTACATAAGATGACATTAGACACTGTGCGGTACAAATTTTTCCATCAGTAAACCAAATTTTTCTTTGGCTGAAAAGCACTGTAGCAACGTGAATCATATACATACATCATACAACAATATGTGAATCATATACATTTTCTGAGCAGTCCAAGATGAATACTGATACAATTTGGAATTCCCGTTGCAGACTAACGATTTAGAGATTAGCTTTCATTAGCCATATAATAAAAGACTACGAGTATATGTATTCTATGTTGTAACAGTTTTTATGTCCCAACTGCTGTTTAAAATTTCGTACGTTGAAAAAAATGTTGTTAGAAATTTGTTACAGTTGGAAAATAATGTTGACATACATTTCACATGTTTTACGTAAAAAGAACAGAGTACTGCTTCTCAACATTATTTCACAATTATTTTGTACGAAATTGTTTTATATGTAATTTGACAGCATTTCGTACGAAATTTTGACCACAATACCGGGCTTTAAAAGAAAAAAGTAATTATATATAAAGTATTTCTATATTTTTAGCTTTAATTTAAATGCTTAACATGTAAAATTTTCATTCTGAAAAAATGTTTATGACTTTTTGGGAAAAAAAAATTGCTCTAAATTTGCGCGAAAAAAATTTTTTTTCGCAACTAAGTTACGAATAACTCCGAAACCGTTGAAAATACAAAAAAATTATTCAGTTGATTAATAGGAAGTTTTGTTCCTAAACATTTTTTGGAAATTGCATTAAAATCGGTCAAGTCGTTTTCAAATTATGATAAAATTTATTTACATAACTACCACATTTTGGCCGAAAAATTTGCCATGCCGTTAAAAAATTTGAGCCGATGGAAAAAACTGAAAACAGATTTGGATTCAGCGCATCAAAGTCATTATATTCCATATAGTTTTATTTAAAGGCGTTTTTGCTGTAGACCAGTGTAATTTTCACAATATATTTGGATACACCAAAATATATATGTCCGATTAAAAGCTGCTACAAATATGAAATACCAAAGAGAGACGGGAGGAGTACCAAATCAGTTCAAATGCTTGTCAGCAAATGACCAATTCATATATAAGCTTATTGGTATGAGAGAATCAATAGAGGGATTAGAAAACTCTTTGATGTTTTTTTGCTAGAGAGTTTTTATGGTAATCAAAAAGAAATTATACCACCAACACCATCAAATAAAGATTCTACTGTAGAACCTAGTGATTCCAAACAGGTACCATCGCCAACGCAGGACTTCGAGTTAAAGAAGTTGAAAGCAAAATTAACGATTAATAGAAATAAAGGAAATGGTTATTTTTTAACTTTATATATATTTTTTGCTTTTAGATCTCGTGTTAAGGATTAAACTAAATTTTCCTTCTTTTTCTTTATCTATTATTTTTTTAAATCTCTACTATTTAAATTAAGGTGTGAATATATACATATGTATATGCATTTTATGATTTTTTTTATACATACGTAACTACCTGAATTAATTTGTGATTATACTTTTATTTAATGTAAAAAGAGTATATATATATAAATTTATATTTCGGAAAAAAGTACAAAAAGTAAAATAAATTAATTTTTATGCGTATTAAAGTAAATGTTATTTTTTATTGTATATAACTAATTATATTTTTATAAATAGTTAGTTATATTATTTAAAATTCTTTGAGCAGTAGCCAACTCCTGGCCGCATTCAACTGAATTTGTATTTATCGTTTAAGTGGCTACATTTTCTTCTATGTCTTGCATTGTTATTTTTTCAAATTCGCATTTATATGCTATGCAAATATTGTGTAACGCTACATAAAATTTAAAAATTTTAGCTGGCCATCTTTGGCTCGTCTGTTCCATCAATTTAATCCACAACACCAGGCAATCCAAATTTGTGATACAACTCTTCAGTTATCACTTGCCCTCGTCTTCAGTCGGCTAAGTTATCCATTTGCGACCAAGATTTTGCTCTAAAGCGTCTGATACTTGTGAGAGCATTTTGCAGAACTTTGGCTGTGCCATTCCGACTTCGTAATCCCTAGCTACTCCTTTTTGATATCCGCCTTCTGCGAAGAACCGCCAGCAAGCACATAGTTTAATTATTGGTATTATTCCAAGGATTTTTTTGTAAATGACAGAGTATTATTAAGGATTTCGAAAATGTATGTAAACGCAGACTTATTTACCCTGTAATGTTGTATAAATCTAATACGAAAGTTATTTGAAAAGTACAATTTTTTAATGTGATCAGGTAAATTACAAGGTTTTAGGTAACTCCAAGGGATTTGATGCTTCTCTCAAATGTTTACGATCATTCGATTTTCTCTTGATTCTTCTTCTTGGAGGATAATTAATCTTCCAATTTTAAACATTTTGTTTTTTAACTTTTAATAAATGTTTGCAATAATTCTTTTTTTCTAGCACTTACTGTAAACTTTCAGCTTACTTTAATTTGTACAGCTGTTTAATGAAGGGAAATACGATTTCATTGGAGATTCATGATAGCAATTTTTTCTTCGAGGGGATTGAAAATTCATGGAATACAAATCTCTCGTGATATTTGTGGTGGGGGTGAATATTAGAATTTTGCTCCTTTGCGTTTTCTTTAAGAGTATAAATAGAATAAGTGTATTAATAAGGTGTTTTAATAAAGAGTTCAGTTTGTGAAAAAAACTCAAGAATTAAAGTTGCATTTTATTGGCGTACTCGGTTAACGAAGACAAGGCAACAAATAAATTAAAAAATTGATTTAAAAAAACATTATAACTATTATTAAACATAAAAGAAAAATAATTGTAACATTTTGTACAAATAAAAACACAACAAATGATTAAAAAATGATTTGATAAATAAAAAACGGACATAAGCAAAGACAATTTTATCAACAACATTAAAAAAACTGTGTGACATGCACTGTTCAACTGAAAGCAGACGGAACGAATTTCTATTATTGTGAAACAAAAGTGATGTGAAACGTGTTTCATACGCTTGAATTCCATTGGCAGCAGTGTAAAATTAAAAGAAAATGAAAATAGAAGAATAAAAAGATAAAACGCCTATACCAGCAGCAACAACAGCAGCCAAAGGAAAGTTAAAGTAAAAAAAAGAAAAATAGAACAGCGGTGACATCAAAACAACAACAACCATACAGCAGCCGATAAGTCTCCATAGTGATTAACAACAACAAAAACTGGATGAACTACAATCAACTTTAAATGTAATAAGGAATTAAAAGTAATACAATTGGAAATAAGGTGAACTAATTTATTTATTAATAAGAAATTAAAAGTAATATACTTAGAATAAGGGTAAATTAATTATTAATTAAAAAGTGTATAAAATCCAGTGATTTTATAACTTCAGGCAAATTTGTAATTGATAGCTTTTGTATACATATATAAATAAATATTCGTAACGAATAGTTTCCAGTCTCCTATTGTATATTTGAAGACTGTTAAACTTAATGATAAACCGAGAAATTGCGGACAGATAACCCTCATGTAAAGGATTTGAGTTTAGTTAAATCAGATTCCTAACCACCATCGTTCAAGTATCATCAATTGCAAATATGCAAATTGTTAAATCATGAAATTTTTCTAAAATTATTGAAATTGTTAAATCAAGTTTTCAACATCTCATTGAATTTAAATTTTAATGCACTTGGAGTAAAATTTTTCTCATAAGTCTACTAAAATTAATGTTTATGTAATTTAAATCTATTCAAATTATTTAATTAAAAACTAAAATTGGAGCTTATAATCTTAAATCTTATACAAAATTTTTTTCTAATTGGAGGTTTCAAAGGAAATTAATCAAATTTGGAATTATTGTAAATTGATAAATCATTCATTCATTATATCAGTGTTTTTTTTAATACAGTTCACTTACATCACATCATTCAACCCCTGACTTCTATGTATATTTTAATTTCCTAAAATCCCCATAACAACATTGTTGTTCACGGTCCTTCAAGGCGGTTATTAACTCGTCTATTAATCCGAATTTACATTATTGTTAAATTTGAAATTTCTTACTCGCGAAACGTCCTTTTAATTCGTTATTCCAACCCTGTATTTACTAGAATTTTACTTACCTCTTAACCTGTAGCATACTCACCTGTAGCATACAGCATCCGCAGAGACATCAACATATTGATTGCACAATGGGATATATACCATATTATTTACGATTACAGCTCCCTGAAAGCTGTTCACACTTTTCTTTTACGAAGTTGGCTTTTCTATCTAACCAGTCGACTAACCTTGTAAAGGAATATTGTTAAGAATAACATACATACGTTGCTTAGCAAACTTCACCATTTTTCAAACTTTACACTCGCTAAAAGATCTTATTTTCGGTCGATTCTTTAGGATCTCTCATTTTCTCTTTTTGAACTTAGTCCAACACATTTCTTAGTAGTTTTAGTCTGCAAATTTTACCTCGGACTTATTTTTACACTGCAAGAAAACCATAATCCATACTCTATTCCTAATTTATATCGGCGACCGCTTGGATTTGACCGAATTCTACGCAGGCAGTGTGACCAGATTTTAAAATGACATAAAGCTATATATAACATATATATATATATATATATATATATATATATATATATATATATATATATATATATTTATATTTATTAAGTTGGGTATTATATAAGGTTGATATAGCACTATATAAATTATTTTCTTTAAATCTAAGGTAAAAACAATTGTTTAGGTGATAAACTAGATATCACTTTTAAATCTATTTTATCAGTATAAAAATCAAACTATTAATTGAACAAATTTCAATAAGAATTCAAATAAAATACATTAATGAACATAATTTTCAGTTTAATACATTTTTCAAATCCATGTTTGTTTGGTAATCACTCGTAAATGACTAAACCGATTTTGCTGAAATTTTCAAGACAGAAAAAGTTCTAGCTAACGAAAGAGTCTATGTTGTTTTTCAAAATAGAACCTGGGAAAATTGGCCAAATAAGTCACATGAGTTGCTACTTAATATTATTTATTAAGTTGGAAAACCTAAAAGTATGCGAATAAAACTAATAAATAGTTTTGTTTATTCAGTTCGTTTATGAGCCAATCACGCGTAAAGGACTGAACGTATTTTTCTTTTAAAAGCTAACATTATCAGACTCTCTGCCAAAGGGATGCACAATTGCATGTGCAGACTACATACAATCTTGCCATTCAACTACTTTGTCGGAATATTACATTAATTGGCACTGTCCGTAAAAATAATTCTTTTTGCCATTAAAAATTCTAGATATGAAAAATAGCCCGTATTGCACTCTGATTTTTGTTTTCCAATATAACAATAGTATCCTATGTTCCAAAAAAGTAAGCTATTTTTGCTCTATGTCCTTTTTTGATGAAATGTGAGAAAAGGCTAATAAAAGCTAAATGCATTTTTGCAAAAAGCTAAAAAAAGCTAAATGAGAAATGTCGAAGGTAAGTCGAAAATACTAAATTTAGCTTAAAAAAGCTAAAATTGCCACACTGTACACAGGAGAAGACATTGAACAACGAGAACGCTAAGAAAGAAACAAAATTTCTTCTTAATTGCGATCACCTTTTTGATTTTTAAATTTCGAGAACTATAGAGAATATCCTCTATAAAAACTACTAAGAAACGCTTCAGTCTTCCCGCTGCTTCTCATTCAAATATTCAATACTATTAATCACAGGAACAACTCAGCGCTACGTGTCACCTATGCAATGGTGATTTTTCTCTCAGAACATGCGGAAAGTTTAAAAAATACACAGCTCAACAGAGGATAGATCACGTCTTCAAAAACAACATTTGTAACAATTGTCTCTTGTCAGGCCATACTAAGTTAAAGTGCTCCAGTCAAAAACTCTGTATAATTTGCACATCGGACCACCACACTCTATTACATATCCGAAACTCAGGAAATTTCAAAGGAAATTCAAATTTTGTAACCCAGGACTTCCGTAACAACAAAAAATCGGAATTTAAAGACGATTTACCTTCCACATCTCGGAACTCAAAGGTCCAAGTAGATTTTTCATCAAATAGCAACCGTATATTGCTTCAAAAAGCATTAGTACACATAGAATATGGAGGCGAACTCTTCACAGTCAGAGCGCTGATAGAACCCGGATCACAATGAATATTCTTATCCGAAAGAACCAGATCTTTTGAAACTACCTTGCCAAAAGACCACGTTGAAATCATCGGTATTGGTGGCCAGACTCAATCGGCAAATAAGGAATGTACTTTCATAATGTTTGGATCTGAAAAGAATTCTGTTAGGGTACATTGAGGACCGGTTAGTGGGTAAAGCAAGGGATTCTATAACGAGGAATGGGCCAGTAAGAACGTGGTTAGAATTGAAAGAGATTCTGGTTAGGGAACATGGTGAGAAAACACCAAGAAACAAAATTCTGGACGAGATATCTCTCTGTCGCTGTACTGAAGGAATAAAAAGTTTTTACAATAAGTTATATCACCTTTTGGTCAGATTGAGTAATACGTATCTGTTGAATAAGGACTTAACGACAACGCTATTTGAAATTTTTATTACAGGTTTGTGGCTACTTTTACCCTTCTTCACTCCTTGGGTCAATTTGATCCAACTTTTATTATATCCATTATAGGGACGAAAATTATGTTTTTAAAAGAAAATAATAAAATTTAGTTTTTTCCTTTCCCATTGTTGGGTCATATTGACCCAAATGATCATAGGAAGGGCACATATCCAAGGAATTCAAAAGGGTTAAACCTTTAATGAGTTTTTTTCTATTTGTTTTTTATTTTTTATAAATAAAATATTTTTTGTTTAATTTTGATTCATTTGAAATCATAAATAAAATAGAAATAGAATAGAAAATAGAAATACATTCATCTACCGTTTGCCTGTACCCAAATTAGGTGCTAAAGCCCAGGACAGTAAATGTACCACTGTTTCTATGTATCTGTTAAACATTTTCGTCTCATCTACTTATTTTATCCCTTATGAAGAAGTGACTAGTATTATGCCCACCTTGACTCTTAGACCTTACTGATACATACCCGAAATAACCTTGGCGGTCTCAGATTAGGCTACAATGTCCTGGAAAGTCTACAGTCAAATATCTCCTTCTATTCATTATTCGTCCTGTCCAGAGTCTATTCAGAAAAAAAGTGGGTAATTCCTTTTTTAATTCAGTAAAAAAACGGTTTTAAAAGCCAATTTTGTTAAATTCTTTAGTTTGTTTTAGTTAATTTTTTTAACAAAGCGTAATATTATTTTATTTATATCGATTTTGTTAACAATAAAAAAGTTTTTTATCATAACAAACCCGAAAGTGACAAATTAAATAATATGGTGTTGCCAGCAGAACAATAAAAACGTTTAATAGTAATTTGCTGTTATTCAACGTTTATGAATAAGAGTTTTTAATTATTTAAATTTTTTTATTTTTGTTTTATAAGACAAAAAGTGTTTAATAACTAATGTGTACTTAAAACCTAAAATATTATGAATTAAGCCGTATGTAATTAAAACAATAAGAACTTAAAAAGAAGAGGAGAAAATAAAATAAAACTTAGTATCAATAGTGTCTAATGAATTATCGAATATTATTCATTAGAAAAGTGTGCCATCATTGCGATCCTAAATTGCGTTGCATTGTTTTTCAATTGAACATCTGATGGAAGTTTGTTCTATAGACGATTAGCGTTAACATAAAAATGTATATTTTCAGATATTTGCCTCTTATATCTCACCGTGTTTATCTTATAACCCCTATTAGATATTGAAAATTGCAACATATTATACAAATAACTAAGTTTTCCCTGTAAATAATCTTATGTAAAAGATAAGTGTACGATATTTCAAAAAATTCTCCAACGACATATTCTAAATTTGCCTTGAGTAAAGTATAATACTGTTATTCCTATTGCGCCCATATATATCTGGCAATATTATTAAACGTAACATTGAGTTTACGCCTGCTAACCGCGTTCTGACCTACAAAGAGTTCGCATACATAAGTGCAGGAATTAAATAAGTTTTCGCCAAAAGCATACGTATATTTATAGGAGTATAAAACTAAGTTCACCATAAGTTCCTCAACATAGCATAAGTTTTACCACAAATAACATTGATTTGTTAGTCAAAGTGAGCTGCCTATTAAACATTGTACCGAGATTCTTGGCACTTTAAACTATCTGTATAAAGAAGTTTCCAATTGAAATGATTTTTCCACTTCCTCAGAAGTGACATTAACAAACTGAAAACCAGCATTAATCAGATCCAAAGTCTCACCAGCATTCGAAGGGTCATAATAGTTGATACTAACGCTGGGCATTGGTATATTGGCAAATTCAAAATTTAATTGATCAACATCTAATTCATAATGCCCTTGCGTAAAACACCCATGTCACGAGATAAAGTAGTAGAAAATTTATCCCGATAGAATTTACTTTTAGCAATCCTTATATTATAGTTAACCTCACTTCTTCGATTCTTAAAAATGTGCCTTAGTTCCGGTGTTTTAAAACTTTTCAATCTTTCGTACGTATTATTCCTTTCATTAATTAAGACCATAATCTCATTTGAAAACCATGGCTTTATATTAGCACTCAGCGTTTTCGTTGAAAAAGACCACCTGTTCACCAACGTGTAGCATTGTGAAGACCTTGCTCCATGGAAAGCTCCCAAGTTCAACCTCTAGAAAGAAAAAATCTATATTTTTAAATAAGTCACGAAAGGTTATTTTCCTGTCTCCTGAAGATGTTTTGTAGTCGTACGATAGAAAAATTAGATCATGGCTTGAAAAAAGTGATGCAGACAATTGATAATATAACTGAACGCGAAATATTGTCAGTAAAGAATAGATCAAGCAGCGTTGTGGAGGTAGGTTTGTAATGTGTTGGCAACGCTTTGTTAACTAGGCTCAGACTCATTGCACTCGTGTCTAACATTAATCTACTATCGACCACGATATTCGAATTAAAGTTTCCAGTTAAAACGACATCAGAATATCCAAGCGTGAGAGAAGATATATTGTCAATAAGGGGCTCTATGTCTACATACATTTCTGTTTGGTCTGTGTTCACTATCTAATAATAATTTTCTTTTAGAGTTAAATATCTCAAGAAACAAATATTCCATACAAGTTTACACTGTATAGGCAATTTAACATATACATATAGCCCAACCACCACCATGAGATAATTTATCCGATCGAGAAATACGATATCCATTCAGCTCATAAGCATCATCGGCCATATGACAATGAAATCAAGTTTCTGAGATACACATAATATCCATTACAGACACTTCCAACAAATAATGAAATTCGTCCATCGTATTATTAAGGCTTTGAGCATTGATGTAGCAAATATTTAGACCCGTGATCTGGATACACAAAATACGTAGCAAACTATGTAGGTTATCCCCAGAAAGAACTCCATCACAATTATCACTAAAGGCCTGGTTAGCCGAAAGTTGTCAGAGACATAATGTAACGTAAGTAAACAAATAATTTTCTCGCCTTTAAAAAAAACTATATAGAATATAATGAATTCAAGTCCGATTTTTTCAAGTAAATTAGAGCAATTTTTTTTAAGTCATAAAAATTGTTTCAGAATAAAAATTTTACATGTTAAGCATGTCTTATGCTATCATTGATCGCAAGCAGACGTATTATTTTTTCTTTTTACTATTCCGTTACGTACAAAAACAAAACCAGTGTAATTACCAATAAAATAAATTAACATAAGTTAGTATTACGATTTGTGAAAGCAGAAGTATTGATAATAAATAACATCATATTGATAATCAACAACAACTAACTGGTACAAAAATGCATTCATTAAAAAGAAAGAAGATATCAGGCAGAGCGCCAAAAGAAAAATATAAAACTATATTGCAGTCATTTGACAATGAAGACGATAGTTCAGTGAAGAAGATGGTGAAGTACGTGAGTATAAAGTTGTTGTTCCCCCAATTGTTGTGGACGCTGTTCATAAGTTCCAATCCGTGTACAAACTTATTGGAACATCGTATGAATTTAAAAAAATGTCAATAGGCACTAAAATTATCTCACCATCATTAACGCTCTTCGAACAAGCAAAGAAGAAGCTTATTGCTAATGGTTATACTTTTTACTCTCATGAGTACAAAGACACCAAAATATATAAGTTGGTCCTCTACGGTCTACCACAAATCAGCCCAAATGAATTTAAAGACGAACTTAAAAATGCATATAACATCAATGTCGTCAATATTAAGGAAATAATGACATCTCGCTCGTCTGCTGATGATGCCATTTATATAGTCGAGTTTGATCGCACTATAAACTTAAAATCCCAAGTTTTAAAAATAAGACGCTTGTGCCAAATTGTTGTCCATTGGAGAAAACCTCAAAAAGGAAACAAAGGTCCGACGAAATGCATAAAATGTGCTATGTACGGCCACGGAGCTAAAAATTGCTTTAGCAAAAGTGTATGCATTGCTTGCGGGGGTGATCATGATGTAGCCAGCTGCCAAGTCAATAAAATCCCACAAGGCGGCCCCGCTGCCTACAAATTCTTCAATTGCATTGAAAAAAATTTAAAGAACAGTAACCACAGGAAGAAATCCAACAATAAAAATCGTCTTCTGCCCGTTGTTTTCGATGAAGCCTCCGTTGATTTCCCCCATTTAAACAGATCTTCAATTGCTCGAAGTCTGGCTAATCCCTCCGTCACGGAAAACTCCTATGCCAGGATTCTCAAGACACCTACTCAAAAATGTTCATCAACAGCTGAACTTTACAGTATCGACAAATTATTTCAAATTTTCACAAGTGCTATCTCTGACCTACGCAATTGTAGAACGAAAATGGAACAACTCAATCACAGCTTTCAGATAGCAGGGTATAAAGTACACCGAAAAGATAGAATTTCTCATGGAGGAGGAGTTGCAATAGTCATTAAATCAACACTGAAACACAACGTCGATTCATCATTCCCAACTAAACTGATAGAAAACCTACGCGTATTTGTGAATTTTCTACAATCTAAGGTCAAATTCATATCAGCTTATTGTCCTCGTTACACTGACATCTGCAACTGGCGACTTCTTCATCCTAGGAGATCTAAATGCTCATTACCTCAGCTGGAACTGCGCCAAATCCGATACTGCTGAAAATCTTCTGTTTAATCATCAAAATAATAGTAATCTTCTGCTAACCAACTCTTCATTAAATTTCACAGATTTAGAGACTTGCTCACATAGTTTATATTCTGATCATGTTCCAATAATATTCTCTATTATTGAAGATATTACCCATACAGAAAAGTATTATTTAGACTTCCGTAATGCTAATTGGATTAGTTTCAGAACCTCATTGAAGTCAAGGATAACTTCTTTCTCATCCCTTTATGATAACATATCTTCTTTGAATATTGATGATTCTATAAAAGAGTTCACTGAATTTGTAAGAGCTTCATGTTTTGTTTCTATTCCCCTCAAGCCCAAAAAAATACATAACTACAATTTAAATGACTTCTGTAAGTGTTTGATTTCAACAAGAAATAAACACAGGCGCAAATTTCAACGATGTACTGATTTTAATTCCAAAATCACCTTGAGTGCAATACTAAGGGAACTGAATAAACTTATTAATATTAATATGAAATATTAATAATGAAATATCAATATTAATAATGAAAAAAACGCTCAGTGGTCAAAATTTTTATCCACAATTCGGTAGTCGGTAGCAGGAAATTCTGGAAAATTACGAAAAAGATCAAAGGTGGAAATAAGTCTATGAAAAATTTAGTTGTTGACAATGAAGAGATTTTTTGTAATAAGAAAAAGGCTAATATTATTGCGGACCAATTTGAAAGAGCCCATTTAATTACTGCACGTTATCACAGCTCAATGGAAAATAAGGCCAACCCTATTTTCAATACGTTGGATGGAGATACTTCGTCAAACACTGATGTCCATTCTTTGACGTCTTTAGACGAAATAAAGTTTTTCATTTCCTGCCTCAAGAACTCCAAAGCGCCTGGAATAGATCAAATTAACAATATTTTGTTAAAGAATAAGCTTACTAAGCTTCTTGGTCAAACTGTTTGAGAAAATTGATTATCACCGTCTCCATTGTTTTGTAGAGGAAAACAACCTGATTCATCGCTACCAGTTTGGTTTCAGAGCAGAACACTCCACTATTTACCAAAGAGAGTTGTCAACATAATAAAATCGAATAGAGATCGCAGGTACTCCACTGGTATTTTATTCCTAGACATAGAAAAAGCGTTTGAATCTATCTGGCACAAAGGTCTTATTTTCAAGCTTCACAAAATGAATATTCCAATATACCTAACGAAACTGATAAAGAGTTTTCTTAATGACAGAAAGTTTGTAGTTGGTGTTGACGGAAGTCAATCCACCCTGTGTAACATTCCAGCTGGTGTTCCTCAGGGGTCGATTCTATCACCATTGTTGTATTCTCTTTACATTTCCAACTTCAAAATTACCCAAGGCAATGACGTAGCATTTTATGCAGATGATAGTACTATAATCTGTCACGGAAAAGTCTCTAATTCTATTGTGAACGAAATTCAGAATGCTTTGCTATCAGCCGCAAAATATTTTTCTAAATGGAAAATTCAAATTAATGAGGAAAAATCTTAAGCCATTTCCTTACAACAAATCCCTTAAGAGAATTTCGTCGAAAAAACTTAGGATACAAGGCACTGAAATAGAGTTCGCAAAATAAATAAAATATCTAGGAATAACATTAGATCAAAAATTAAATTTTAAAGAGCACATAGCGAGCGCATGTCTTAAGGCAAACAGGTGTGGGCGATCTTTATACCCCATTCTAAATAGGAAGTCAAAATTGAATTTTAAAAACAAATTACTTTTATTCAAAATGTGCATAAGGCCAATTCTTATGTATGTATTTACGTGCGTATACGTACGTATTTGGTATGGTTGTGCCAAAACACACCTAAAAAAGCTTCAAGTTATGCAGAGTAAAAATTTGAAAATAATTTACAATCTGCCTTCAAGACACCCCACTGACGAATTGCATTCAAGGGCTAACATCAAGACGATTAAAAACTTAATATCCGATATGGCGCTGTCATTTCAAGAAAAATGCAGAAGTCAAACCATGCCCATCTGAGAGGTTTGATTTGATAATATCTAATTTCAACTATCTATTACGTATAGAGTTTATTAGATGTTGTCTTAGAGCTTCTCTATTTTATTTTTGTGTGATAATAAATTGTAGGTTTTTTACTATCTTTTTCCTGTTAAATGGATAATTTTAAGTAGTATTTAGAATTAAGCATAATGTGATAATTTGTTGAAATATCTTAATGATAGAAACTCAAAACAATGTAATGTAATGTAATGTTATCCAATGTTCCTATGATAGCAAATAAAAAAATAAAATAAATAAAAAAAAAACATGTTAAGCATTTAAATTATAGCTTAAAATGTTGAGAGTAAAATAAATAAATCATGAAAGTCGGATTTCCTATCGATGAAAGAAAATAATATTGGCTGCCAAAAATATGTTATAATACTTGTACAAGAGTTTTAAGCGGTTGGCTTGACGGCAATTGTAAGATCATGTCATTTATGAAACCAATGACATGGAGTGAACGACAAAATCACGAACATGATTGTTGTTTCTGCATGACCGCTACGCGTGGATTTACGAGAAAATACAAGCACAAAATCATATATCCGAACATTTCATCTGCCCGACGACCAGTTTTTCGAAACAGTAATGTTTCTTTACATATACTTATGTACATATGTGTATATATTTTTTCCTACCAGACATTTCTTTTCAATTGTTTTGTGTGTTGCCTAATAATGTATTACACATTTTTGTCAAAGTTAGGCACCTGTCTTAATGGGTTATTTTACTTTCAACATATCTGATTTTCATTTTAATGATTAAAATGTAAAATTTATATTCTAGGACATAAAAGAAAAAATATTTCCATTAATTTTGCAAGAAAAAATTTGTTTTGATCAAAGTTAGGTATCTGCATTTAAATTCGAATAAAATCAGCACTATCCAACCGATTTTCATGATTTATAGCTTATTTTATTCTCAAGCTTTAATTTATATGCTTAACATGTAAAATTTTCGTTCTGAAAAATTTTTCATGACTTTTTGACAAAAAAAAAAATTGCTCTAATTTTGTTCGAGAAAAATTTTTTTTCTCAACTTAGTTACGAATAACTCCGAAACTGTTAAAAATACCAAAAAATTTTGTTCAGTTGATTTATAGGAAATTTTGTTTCTAAACATTTGGTGGTAATTGCATTAATATCGGTCAAGTCGTTTTCAAGTTATAATGAAATATATTGATATAACTACCATATTTTGGGCGAAAAATTTTCCACGCCCATAAAAAAATTATTTGAGCGCGATGGAAAAAACTGATAACGGACTTGAATTCAGCGCATCAAAGTCATTATATTCCATATAGTTTTATTTAAAGGCTTTTTTGCCATAGACCAGTGTTATATAACACTTAAAAAAACGTATCATATCTCTTTGTCAAATGTGTGTTTATAAATTATTAAAAACGGAAAAGAAACAGCTGTTAAATCACAGTGATGAATATTATAAATGTTTGAATTGTGTACGCCTTGAAAAAGTACCAAATAGATTTAAATAGTGTATTTTATCTAATTATATAAAAATAATATAATTGTATATGTACATATTTACAAATATAACATTAAAAATATATGTACCGAATTATTGCCAAAAAAGCTTATATGGAGTATAAAGTTATTTATCAAATGATTGTAATTTTATAAAAAGTCAACATGCAAAATTTTTCTTTTAGCCTGGTGCACAATAGACCAATGTAACCAAATATTTGGTACACCAAATTAAAATCATTGGATATATCTTTTACCTGATATCCTTTTTTTGTTTATCATAATTTCAAGATAATACTCAGTTAAATGTTGAATCTAAGTGGCCCACACCTCGGAAACTAGTCCTTGCTGATCTAAAGTTCTTTTAATTTGATCTAAGAATTACATACATACATAATTGCTTACCTATCATTAGCGTATAAATATTTACTTGACACCTAAGAATGTTTATTAAAACTAATTTTTAAGTTTATTTCTTTTCCACATGACAATATACGTAGGAACTATATTGATATTAAAAAATAGTAATATTTTTTAAAATCGGATACACATTTTCTAAAATATATTTTAAATTTCTTCAAATTATTATAAATTGCTTTGTTTAATTGTTTTAAATCGCTCTTTTTAATTGTATGGAAAAAAGTGCCAAAAAGAGTAAAAATACCCCTAAATAATTTAACTTACAAACAGTCCATTACTGCTTTACAAATGCCACGTAACGCCGTTAAGAAATTTTATTTTCTTCAGAACGCTTCGTTACAGCAACGTGACATTAAAATTCAATAAACATTTATATTGATTCCCATATAACAAAAGCCAACAGCTGACACGTTACGTTACGACAACGTTCGGCTAATTCTACCTTAACAAAAATATTGACAATTATTCCTAAATTACTTAATCTAAAATTAAAATTACATTAGCATAGGCAACAGATATAATGGTGTCCATAATGCTCAGACATAATGGTGTCTAATTTTATGTTTTTATTTGGTCTGTAAACACACCTAAGCAGCAATTTTTCGCCATACGAGGATAGCTCTACCAGTATATACTAAGCTAAGAAGCATACACGAAATATCGCTCTTTATATAAATAGCCACTCTACCAGCTTTCCCACGTCAGTCACATCTTATTAATTTATAGCCTCTTAATTCAACATCGTGTGCTTCATAAACCACGTTTCTGAGATACATACAGCATCCACACCAGAATCTTTAAAAAGGTAACGAAATTCATCAATTTTACAATGTAAACTTTCTACATTGATGTGACAGACATTCAATCCCAGATGTTGTTTAGATAGTATGCGAATAAAGTTATACCTACCCTCTCTGGAACCAAGATGGTCAATTGTAGAATTGGACATAATGAATAGTCAATGCAACGCCATGTAATAAAAACTTGTTAAATGTATTGAATGAGAAAATGTTATAAAAAGTAATTAAGTTAAACTTTAATAGATATAAAAAATAAAACAAATAAGCTAATAAAATAATGAAAATTATTGCAATCATACTATGTTTACTAATCAAAAGACCCATCTAGGTCCTCAATGTGTTCTTTAAGAACAGGTTCATCCATGCTTTGCCTTTTGAAATAAACCATTTCTCTAAGAGTATATGCGGAATTAAGCTTACCATCCTTTTTCAACCGTAATACTACCATCAAAAATTGTGGTTGTGTGGGATTAAGTCGTCATTTATCTAAATTGGTTGATGGTTTTGCATTCCCACATGTTTAAGAGTCAGGTTACTTCATATTGTCAATTTGCTCGAATTTTATTTCTAGCTTTTTGACCCTCTCTCTCTCTCTTTGACACGTAGCAGTTCTGAAGTCCTGAAACTCAATTTGAACCAAAGACGAATTCGCTGTTCACTTTCCGAAATAAGCAACCTAATATGGTCAAAGTGTTTTTTTCACTTTCTCTTATGGAATCTTTGATCAATTTGGCGGTAAGAGACTCACTTGCCTGGATAAGAGCCGCAAAAAAATTCTTGTCACTACTAGATAGACGAGGTGCTCTTAAATCATTATCAACAGGTGAAACGGATGCTGAGTCTCCTAGTCGTTTATTTGCGATATACTGATCCTTTATTTTTGATAAATTCCGTGTCTCCATTTTATAATTATAATCCTCTTAATTATTTCAGTATCAGATATTTTATTGTTTATAGCTTCTTTTATCATTTTCGAGAAAGTGCTATTTTTTTGCCCAACAGTGTAATTTTTAAATTTAACAAGCAAAAGTTTAAGTTCGACGGATCAAAGAATAAGTTCCGCAAAAATCTTTTATATTGACAAGCAAAATTAATGTTCATCTTGAGAACACTGAGAACCCAACTTTAAATAAAAAAAAGTAAAATTATTACAGCTTGTTTTCATATGATTTTCTTTAATATCTGCAATCTAAAAAAACTTTCTTATTGTATCATAAACAATATTAATATTAATTATTTAGCTTTTCTTCCATTTTGGATATTTTATAAAGATTCATGTTGATATTTGGTTATTGTTTTATTGTTGACATTTTATTTTAATGATTTTGTAGTTGTCACAGAACAGCTCTGTGTATTTTCTTTTGTTATATTTTAATGGGCTTTTGTTGTTCTTTACAAAAAAGAAATTAAATTTTTTCTTTTTTCTAAACTTGTAAAAAATCATGATGCAACTCCTATTTTATTTTATTATTTACTTCCTTTTTATCGATATATATTTAAAAAATCAAACATGATTGATTTGGCCAAGGGTTTTCATCAAATAGAGGTGGAACTGTCACAGGGCAGAATGCCTTTCGGCCTAAAAAGGTCCTCTGTTACTTTTCAAAGGATGAGGAATAACAGCCTCTCAGAATACATACATAAATAAAATATGAGTGTGTATTTAGACGACATATTGATATTATTCACCTCTATAGAGGAACATTTAAACTCTCTTAAACTGGTATTCCAGCAAGACTGTCAAGGAAATAAAGTCATTTTTGGAAATAACCGGATACTATCGAAATTCATTAGGGATTACTCCAAAATTGCTTACCATTCGACCACGTTTTTAAAGAAAAAATCAAAGATAAACATCGCTGACAGCGAGTACATTAATGCGTTCAAAAAACTTAGAGTTACTAATGAATGACCCAATTATTGTTTACCACGTTTTTCGAAAAGATATACACTTGTCACAGATGCTTCGAATTTGAATTAGTAAAGTAATCTCCTACTATAGTAGAACACTAAGCGTTAAGGGCAAAACTATGCCTTACATGTTAAGGCCAAAACTGTGGCAAACGGACTGCCAAGGTTGCCTAACTTGGACGTAAATATCAACGAAATACCATCAGAGGAACAAAACCAAGAAGATAATAGTTTAACTTTAGTAACGATACATAGCGGACAAAAGAACAGTTCTCGTTATATATATTGTTACGGTTTAATCTTTTTAAAACGTTTGAGTTCGTTTAAATTGCGTTAAAATAAAATAAATAAATTTAATAATTTGATACATCGGTGAATTATTTTACAGTGAATAAAATTGACTGCTAAAGTGAAATGACTATCGACGTGACATCTGTTTTTAAAAGATTGCGTGAACGTCAATGTACATCGTGATTACCAAATACAGATTTTCCTCTTAAATTTTTTCAAATAATAAACAAACGATTTGAGAAATTGACTCTTAAATTACAAAAAACAATGGAGGATATTTTTAATGAGTTTAAGGATCATATCTTGAAAGAATTTGAGACAAAAATAGACTTAATATTAATAAACTTGAAGAATACAACTTAGAGAATAGAATAGAATCGCGTGTGTTGAGGAACTTACAAAAGAGATAAAAATGACTGTTGCAGATGAAGTGGATAATCCTAAAAATAAAAATAATGAACTGAAATAACGTATTTAAAAAGCCTTTCTAAAGACCAAGAAAATACGACCGTTGCGTATGAATATACCAGGGGTCTAGTTGGCGCTTTCGATATCGAATAGTCTATCGTACTAAAATTATATTCGATATGTGTCAAGTATTGAGAATAAATTTATCAACTTTTAAAAAAATCATAACATACCAACGTGCGTAGAAATCTACATATGTATACTTTTATAACTTAATTAAGAATTTTCTACTTAATAGAATATAGATCAACAATTATTTATTCTAATTTATTTTTACTCATCTGAATCCAAAGACGACTATGACTTTTTATCTTGTTTTTTACTTTAAGATCATATTTTTTAAACTTATCCTAAAACGTTTACAATAACACCGGTCTACAAAAAACAAAAATTTTCTGGCCTTTAAATAAAACCATATGAAATATAATGATTTTGATGCGATGAATTCAAATCCGTTTTCAATTTTATTCTATCGGGCTCGAATTTTTTTTATGGACGTGACAAATTTTTCAAGGTGGTTATGTCAATATATTTCATCATAACTTGAAAACGACTTGACCGACAAATGTTTAGGAACAAAATTTTCTATAAATAACCTGAATAAATTTTTTTGTATTTTCAACAGCTTCGAAGTTATTCATAACTTCGTAAAATTAAAGCAATATTTTTTTTTTCAAATAGTCATAATTTTTTTTTTCAGAATGGAAAATTTACAAAGCATTCAAATTAAAGCTTATACACATTACTTTCGATATCTTATCGAAGAAAGAAACAAATATTGGCTGTTAAAAATATGTTTTAATACTTGTTCACAGATTTTAGAAAAATTTCCTTTAATTTTGCAAGAAAAAATTTGTTCGCTAATTTTGGTCAAAGTTAGGTACCTGCATTTAATTTCGAATAAAATCAGCACTATTCAACCGATTTTCATGATTTATAGCTTATTTTATACATTTAAGCTTTAATTTAAGTGCTTAATATGTAAAATTTTTATTCTGGAAAATTTTTTATGACTTTTTGAGAAAAAGAAATTGCTTTAATTTAGCGCGAAAAAAATTAATAATTCTGAAACTGTTAAAAATACAAAAAAACTTTTGTTCAGTTAATTTATAGGAAATTTTGTTTCTAAACATTTAGTGCATTAAAATCGGTCAAGCCCATTAAAAAATTTGAGCCCGATAAAAAAAAATAAAAATGAATTTGAATTCACCGTATCAAAATCATTATATTCCATATAGTTTTATTTAAAGACTTGTTTTGTTATAGACCAGTGTAATTAATTGTGTTTTAACTTAAATATAAATAAAACATCCATTTTCCACAATTTTTCGTTGACTTGGTGTTTTAAAAATATATTTTGAATTGTTTACGAAAGCTATTTTACTATCGAACGACGTTTAGAAAGATCACACTTGATTGAAGAATCGCTCTCGAATGCCGTAATCCCAAAATGAAGTTATTCGATCAAAATGATTCGTTATCGAAAGCATCGATTAGACCCCAGAAATTATATGAAAGACTTCAAATTAGCCCTACAAATATAACGTAAATTTTCCGCTTAAAAATAATAAACGTAATGATGTAACAAACGGACTAAACATAACTTTGGATGCCGCAATTGTAATCAAGTTCATTTGCCCATATAATAGGAACAGTGTTCTTGCGCCAATTAAAAGATTTCTTAAGACGCAGAAAGATTGTTTATGATTAAATCTTATTGGCTTCAATAGTTCAGTGGCTTTTTATGTAAACGAAAACCTAACTTCTGGGAACTAAAAATTTTTTGTCGGGCATATTGACTGAAGAAGAAAAAAGTTTTATTGGCAGAACAAACCAAAATGTAGAGCCGACTCGGTAATGAATTAGATAATAGTTTTCGGAATGATGTATCAGAGGGTTTATAAAGATTTCATATCCCTTTTTTCTTAGATTAGTTGAATTTTGTGGTATTTTATTACTTAGTATATGGTGTAGAATGTCTCAGAAAAGAAAGTTGGCTTGCATTATTAAAATTATTTTGAATTTTGATAACTTTACGTAATACAAATATGATGTTTGTCTCTGAGGATAACCTGAATGCAATGATTAATATACTATCTAGGAAAACTTCTGGATCGAAGGTTTGTCATATTAATGCCCAGAGTTTAAATAACAAGATGGGTGAGTTTAGATTAATTGTTGATATTGATATTATATGTGTTTCTGAGACTTGGTTTCATCTGGATGTTGATAGTTATGTTTACAATTTAAATGGTTACCGATCAAGAATGATAAACTAAAGATTACGCCATCACGCACACACAATTAAAAATTCTGCGCATGTTGAATCAATGACGTCACGCAATTTGTGTTCCTATTGGCTAACGCTTTTCGGCTGTCAAACTTTTATATTTATATGTAAATTTAACAGTGTGACAGTGACAGTGTGTTTCTACTAAATTATTTATTAGCAAAAACTTTTTTTTTTCAAAAAATGTATTTATTGAAAACTCAATAAATAAAAATTATTCAACAACATTTTATTAATTGAAATATTATATGAAAATAAAATAAAGTGAAAGAAGGTTTTTTATGTTATTATTTTATTAATTTTCCTTTTTCTTTTGTTAATATTTTGAGAAATTTCAGTATTTAACAATCTCATTCTAAAATATGTACATTCTACATCTAAAAAAAGTTTTTTCACTTCATTATTTCCTTCAATGTCCTTTGGTTCCAACAAGGGTGTTTGGATATACCCGCTCGTAATCATCAATTGTTCTGCATTTAATTTCAAAAAAATCACACGGTTTTAATGTTTTCATTAGTGTATCTGATGACTTACTTAGCCTACCTTCACTTAGGTGGTTGACCCATGTATACGTCGAGTTCTCTAAAGCCAACATCGCAAGATTGGGATTTTCGTGTTTTAACTTGTGACAAATAAACCGTCATACTGTAGGTTTTCTAATTCGATTTCATTATTTTCGTGTAATATGTCCTCTGGGGTATCAGTATTAATGTTCTTAAATATAGTACCTGTAGAAACCAGAAGGAAAATTAAACACCTTTATTTTAAATTGTATGTCGAGATTTACCAGTTAAAGAATTATGTACTTCTAAATCGGGAGTATTGTCGACCTCCACATTTGCATTAGCAGCTAAAATGCCTTCCTTATAGCCCAGAATATATGACCGAAGTCTATATTTGAATTCTTGATGATCAGGGTGATCAGGCTCCACCCGCCTTTCGATCTAATTATTCCAAAAAATTTTCCAGGACATTCTGATTTAGGCGATATGTTAAAATAAATTCAATATTATATTTTTTTTTTCATTTCACTGTATAGCATTTTTAAAGCGTTGTTTGATTGAATTATGCCTGTGAAATAATATGTTAGTCAAATAATTTTAAAAGTATAAAATTATGGAATTATTTAAAAAAAATGTTATTACCATTTTAAACAATTTATGACACTCGCTCCAATTTTGATTTTCCAAATATCCTAAACTGGCAGCTCGCGTAATAGATTGTGCAATTGTATGTGAAAAAAGTTTGGTAGCTAGTTTAACCTTCCGCCTTTGAACTCCAACCACATTTAAATTTTGTGCTGATATTTTATGTGTGATCTTTGGTGATCTTTTATCTTTAAAGACAGAAGATTTAAAATTATATCTTTTTTAATTATATCTTTTTTTTAAGTAACTAACCTCTCAGCCAAGCTACTTGGATGTAATTAGCTGGAACTAGCATAGAGTCTGTTGGCTTGTTGTAGCAGTACTTTTTTTCGCTTTCATTTCGTCAAAACTCAATACACATAGATTTTCTTTTTCTGACATTTGGTTAGCCGCAGACAATATTTTAACAACAGGCTCCAAAATACCCGTTGACATATCCAATTTTTGCGACCATCTTTGCAACGTTCTCACCGAGGGAAGAGGAAAATGCTTTTTCCTTAACAACCTGTAACCCTTGGCACTTGTGGAATACAAAGTAATGGATTGGGCAATATCTGCCTCTGTAAAATTTTGCCTTTTATCACCATTTTTAAGTTTTTTTATTTGGTCTTTTGTAAATAAACATCTCAATGATTTTTCCAAATTTACGTCTGAAGAACTTAAGCTCTGATTTTGCCGAGTCAAATTTTTTATGGTGATGGCTGATTGACTTTGTGACATTTTCAGAATACCATTCTCCTGGCGCAATGCATCTCTAAAAATAATTTTAAATGAGCATTTGTAATTTTTTTCAAAAACTTACATACATTTTCATTTCCAAACTTTTTATGTACTGTTGTAAACTGTCTTCTTGAATTTCAGTCGTCATTGGAAAGCTTTTCTCGTCGCACTTTAGAATTTCAACGTTGTTTTCAATTTCAACTTCGTTTGCAGTTTCAACTTTGTTTGGAATTTCAGTTTCCTTTGCTGTATCGACCGCATCTATGGTCGGAACTGCTCCCGGTTTCAATTTTGGTGTACGCCGGTTGCTAAATCCTGTTCTTAATTATTAAGTAAAGGACTGCTAAATTTATATTGTGGAATTTATCCATTTCAAATTTCTTTCAAAATCTTCTTGGGTGAAATGTAAGGAACAAATTTTCTCCTTTTCAACATATATGGCTTTCCATCTGTTGCAAAAGTTTACCCAAGACTTCCTTTGAACTGCATTTTTTGGAAATTTATAAAATGATACATCTACATCATTTAAAAAATTATTAAAATTTTATTAAAAATCCGGGATATTTGATTTTCTTTAAATTTCTCACTTGTTCTTTTAACACTATTTTGCTTGCACTTGCCCACTGCACACTTCATGTTTTTATTTTCCGGCAATATTTCTTTTTAGTTTTCCTTTGTTTTATAGCTTTTTTAAGAAACTTCATTAATTTATTTTATAATGTTAATTTTTTTAATGTTATTTTTCACTAAATTTTTCACAAAATTCGATGTATATTTCAAGAATAAATAAATATTTTTTTTGAAAACTGTCAATGTAATTTATATTGCAGGGCTGCCAACTTTCACGTATTGCACACATTTTTCAGAAGAAATGGTAATTTCACATATGAAAAATACTTGGAAACCTTTCAAAGAGCCCAACTATCTCATCTAACGGGAAATCATGCGCAAGGCGTAATCTTTAGCTTATCATTCTTGGTTATCGATTATTTCTTTCTGGCAGGGCAATCAATGGAGGAGGTGGTGCAGTTTATGGAAAACCTGATATTACATGTAGGGAGAAAATTAAAAATTCCATTGGGGATAACATTGAGTATGAATTGATTGAGATTTGTTATGGTAATGGTAAACTTTTGGTTGGTACTATATAGGCCCAATAGGAGTATATTGCAACTTTATTCGGGGAACTCAGCATTGGTACTCTAGGATATGACGATGTGTTTTTAATGGACGACTTTAATGCTTATATTTTGGGTATCAATAGTTTAGAGGAGAACATGGGCTCTATTGGATTATATTTGGTTAACTATAGGGTACCAATCCATTTCACTTTGAATTCAAATACCTTACTAGATCTTTGTTTTGTTAATAACAATTCACGTCTACTCTTGTTTAATCTACTGTCTGCGCCAATGTTTTCGAAGCATTATCTGTTGTTTTTATCCTATAATTGTTTTTATCCTATGAGTTCAAGAATTTTCGAGTATAGGGGCTTTAGGAATATAGATGACCGATCGCTTGTCAATGAGTTACTACAAATTAGAACGACATTTTTTACATTTTTAAACTTGAGCAATTGAATTTTTTACACGATAGGCTGGTATATCTCTATAAAAAATATATTTCTACTAAAACGAAAATTGACGGGCTGGCAAACGGTGGTTCACATCTGAATTTTCAAATTTTATAGAAGATAGGTTTCGTGCATACAGACGGTGAAAGCGTTTTAGAACACCTGACTTTTTGTCATATTTAAGAGCAGCAGATCAGTAGTCAATATGAAGATAAATAGCCAAGTGTACATTTTATGATAGTAAATTCCAATCATGTATAGATTCAGGAAGAAAATGTAGGAAAATTCGTAAAATGGGGATAGTAAGACAAAACTGCTGATACGGATGTAGCGGAAGTGGACCAACTGAATCAACAATTTGCGAATTTACCCATGCCTCCAATCGACATTAATTTTTATGAGAGCTTGGAATTAGGCCATCGACAGGATATATTTAATTTTACTCATCTTATGCACGACGAGATACTGGAAGCATTTATCTCTAATAAATCCAATGCAATTGGATTTGATGGTTTGCATTCAAAATTTACTGGAATTATACTTCCATATATGCTAAGCTATTTTACTCACCTTTTTAATATGATTTTAGCAACGTCTATTTTTACAACTGGATGGAAACATGCCAAGATTATACCAGTTTGGAAGGCCGATTAAAGCTACTGACCAATACCAATATTGCCTTATCTATCGAAAATTTTCGAAAAATTGGTGCATTCCCAAATTAACTTATATTTACATATCAATTCCTTGTTGAATGAGAGACAATCTGGATTTAGACCCAAGCATAGCTGCCTTACTACTCTGATTGACGTCACATGGTAAATGAGGCGTGAAATTAATAAACGACAGAGAATATCATTTCTGATTTTCCTTGACCAATCTAAAGCTTTTGATACTATACATCACTCTATTCTTTGCCGGAAACTTTTCTTTAACAGCATTGGAGCTTTTGACATCATATCCCTCTGGCAGAAGCCACACTGTTTTTCATGAATCGAATGTGTCTAGAAGTTGTGCTATGCCAAGTGGTGTTCCACTGGGTTCAATACATTATTCTATTTATGCAAATGATCTTCCGCTACAGCTGGAACATTGCAAGGTTCAAATGTATGCCGATGATGTGCAGCTGTGTACAATTGATAAATCAGAATTTAGACCGAGTCTATGTTTGGGCATCTGCGAATGGCTTAACCCTGAATCCAAGGAAATCTGTTGCTATTATTATCGGACCGACTGGTAGTATACCCGCTGTAGTACTACTATAAGCTTTGTTGATACGGAGAAAAATCTTGGTGTTGTTATTAACAAACAACTAAATTAGGCGAATCATATAAGGGCAAACTGTGTGAGAACGTTGTCTATGCTTCTAAATCTTTAGATTTCAAGATATTTTACGCCGGGCCATATTCAGATACTTATTGCAAAAACTTATTTATTGCGAACCTTAATGTATTGTTGCGAATTATTCGCCAGCTGTGATGCAGCGAGTAGACGTAGACTTAACGTAACGTATAATAATATTGCTAAATATGTCTTTGGTGTTAGAAGTACAGGAGCATTTCATAGTATTCAAGGAAAACTTACAACATTACTTTTGAAAATTTTCTAAGATGCCGCATTCTGCTATTATTACATACGGTCACATATACTTGGCAACCTGGCTATCTATTTAATCAGCTTAAGTTTTTAAGGTCGAATAGGGGTGATATGGTTAACACCATTATAATAGGGTGAATTCTGAACAACACATTTTCACTAGCGCCATTCGCCTTTGGAGCCAACTATCACCTCTGATTCAAATTTTAAACAATGCAAGGGAATTTAAATCTGCGATATTTCAACACTTTGTTTAATTAGGCTATAATGGAATCTACCATAATACCACAATTTAGATAATTATTTAATTTTTATATATGTAAACATTTATTAATTTTTTTTATGATATTTTTTTACATTTGTTTTTTTCTTTCTTATTTCTTTTTAACTTATTTTTTTCTTCTTTTTAACTGAATTAATTTTGTTTTTTTTCTATTCCTTATAGTATGTAGCAATGTTATTATTTTTATATTATTATTGTTATGTTTAACTCAATAGTAGAAAAATGAAGAAAAAGAGTCCAAAATACAAACGTCTTCCACGATTTAGGAAAGAAGGCAAATATGTAGTGGAAAATAGTACTAAGAGGAACACAAAATATTACAAAACCCAAATGAAGTGCAGATTCAAACAACAGATTTAATGTCCTTTTTCAGAATGAGTCTTTTTTATTGATGTTGGTATGACTCTCTAGAGCGAATGAGATCACAGCCTCGCGAATAAACTCTGACAATGGATTTGTGATATATAAAATAGAACCCGAAGCGGTAGTGTAAAAACACCTTAAAGTGTTGCACATCATGGATTTTGGGATATTTTAAAATTGCTTTCTAAGCATAGAAGATAATTTGAAAAATCTCAATCTGGTCGACGAACACGACATTGACTTAATTGCACAGGAAATAAAATAGGGTAAAACAGTACTGTCGGCAATGATTCAGATAATGTTGTAACAAATTTCGATTCAACTTCGAAACCGATTTTATTCTTCTTAAAAAGGAGTGAATCGGTGACATGCCAAAAGATATTGTATCCGTCGAAACAACCAATAGTCAGAAGGAGCAATATTTGGAGATTACTGATGGTACGCAAATTTATCGTTTCTAACAGTTGTTTGGCAACTTTTGAGACGTGAGACCGATCATTATCATGCAAAAGAATAATTTTATTATTGTCGAAATGACGACTAATAAATACAGGCGGATCTTTTATGAAGATGCTGTGGTGAACAATTGATGACGACGACGCAAAGAAAATTTATGACCACCTGCAAACATTAAACGATAACGCCAAATAGATAACAGAAGAGGTAAACAAACAGGGTAAGAATCTGAACATCGTGGTAAACAAACAACAAAGACTAAATGCGTTTATGGGTAATATTACAGATAGAACTAATAAAGCTCTTGGTTGTGCGGAAGGGTTTAAAGCAGGCATGTGCAAAAGTAAAAATGTAGTTGTATTAGTGAGAAGATGAAAATTACTCTCCCAGAGAAATAAAGTTGATGTTTAAAAAAATCAACATGCATTCGCCACTCATGTGCATTTATCGCTGTTTCAGTGACAACTAAAAGTAAGATCGTAAGAACTTTTTAAAATTATTTTTGTATGCCTAAAAAATATGCGTACTTTCTCTTTATATGTACTATGAAATGAACACCATTGGTTTAAATTTTTTTTGTAAACCTATGAAGATCTCAACATTTTTAATAGGCTAATAGAAAAATTTTCTGGCATAGTAACGATGAGCAAACAGAACATACTTTATCATTACGTATTACACCAAGAAGAAAAAACTAAGCACAATATCACAGTAGAAACTCTGCCTTTTCTTAAAACAAGTGTACTGTTTTTTGAACAAAGGATAGTCATTGTTCTTAAGATACCAAGATTCGCGACAGAAACATATTTCAGAGCTTTGATTATATCTTTTCCAAATGAACGACAAAGGAACTAGACAGTCCAATAGAACAGATTGTAGTATAAGGAAAAACAGTATGCAGAAAAATACAAAAAATATTAGTGAGAAGAAATCTTTTAGTACATAATAATGACTACATACACAATGCCTTTCAGGAGAATAGCGATTGTAGATTAAAGTTTAATAAGGAATAATCAGTTAGGGATTGTGGCCGAGCTTGGTCATAATAAAGCTAATTGTCTTTTTTCTGATAATTGTAATGATCAGCCATTTTCTGTCAGGGGAAACAAAATTATTAAATGCGATAATTGTAAAATTAAAATAAAATAATTTATATTTGCAAACTTATTTAATGAATTTAATCACGGGGTGTTTCGTTTCAACCGTTTTAAAACGTTTGAGTTCGTTTAAATTGCGTTAAAATAAAATAAGCACCACTCTGTTGTTCTTTACAGCTTTTTATTTATTACATTGTAATTGTTTATCTTAATACAACAGCTTAATATTCGTTTATACAACACTTTTATTTCCGCTTAAATACGACTTTTTTATGACAGCAAAACGATAACTAACTGACGTGTAGGTAAAGCAGCCTCTTTATATACCTAATTGCCCACAGTTTGGAAAAATCCGGAAATGTGTTATATCCTCTATTTTATATCCGTTAATTCAAATGCAACATAAAGATGGTCGAATTGGTAGTGCTGCCAGATAACGAAAATAAGTTAGGGATTGACAGGGTGGCTCATAATGACCAAATATACCAAAATCACACAATACTGTTTTAAAGGCGCTGATGTGCGATTTCTTTTTAGGCATTTTTATTTTCGTAACACTGCCTCCCGCTTAAGCTTGTTCGTTCCGAATAGGCCCATTATTTTTTCCCATAGCTTGCCAGGCGCTCTAGATGTACCACTTTAATTTTTGATCGCGGTTTATTGTTTTTCTGTATTCTGTATACCGCGTTGTTTAAACTTTTGACTACTTTATACATCCTAGCTAGTTTTCAGCTTGGGAGATAATCCTTTCTTCCGCTGTAGGTTGTAGAGTAAAACCTGTTGTCCCTCATGGAAGCACTCCGTATTCGCTGTCCGATCATATCTGGCTTTCACTCTATCGCTGACCATTTTAATTCATCTGCGCACAAATTCGTGAAGATCATTGGGGCTTTCCTTATTTCAGCGTATGTGGCATTCCTCTGTGTGGTAGGCTTAACACCAAACTCTAAGTCACCAGGTAATTTTAGCTCAATCCCAAAAAAAATCTTGGCAGGTGATCTAGATGTTGAGTTATGGACAGCTAATCAATACGCCAGTATAAACCTCGCAAGTTGTTCTTCCCAATCCTTCCGTTGCTCGCTCACTAAAGTAGTAAAAAGGTTACCACAGAATACAGAAAAACAATAGACCGCAATCAAAAATCAAAGTGGTACATCTAAAGTGACTGGCGAGCTATGGGAAGAAAGATAATGACACTATTCGGGACGAACAAGCTTAAACGGGAGGCAGTGTTACGAAAATAAACAATACCTAAAAAAGAGATACAACACATCAGCCTTTAAAACTACATTGTGGGATTTTGGTAACACTGGGTTGTGTCAAGGTTGTCAATGTGTTACTCTGGCAATGCTGTACTCATTTGTGTATTTTGCAGCATTGTTAATTCGACCATCTTTGTGCGTTAAATTTGAAATTAACGGAAATCGAATGTTGTAGGAAGAACAAGAATATTCGAAAGTAATGTAAATCAAAAGCGGCACCTTAGTTTCATAGTTATCGTTTTGCAGTCATTAAATAAAGTCGTGCTTAGACGTAAATAAAAGTGTTGTACAAACGAATATCAAGTGCAAGTTAATAAGTTACCGTATCGAGATAAATTGTATAAAGATAAAGTGAGGAAATAAAAACTATAAAACAACAACAACGTGGTATTTATTTTATTTTGATGCAATTAAAAAGAACTTAAGCGTTTTAAAAAGGTTAAAACGTAACAATAATGTATTTTGTTGTTGGAAAAATCTTTCTTAGTAATACTTTTGTCACCTATGCATTGTTTGTTTTGTCAAATTTATTATTACAGATTTATTTAATTTATAGTTCAAGTGATCCTAAGCTTTAACAGTTTAAGCGGTTTTCTGAAAATAAGACATAACAAAGCGTCTTTTATAGTAAAACAAGTAATTGGTTTTCATTACAACCATCTTCATTTCCCCTATTTCCTTGTTCCCCTATTCTGAAAGAAATTTTCTCGGGAAATGTTTCCCTTTTCAACTTCGAAAACAAAAAAATTTTCCCCAGGAAAAAAATAGGTATTACGTAAGTCAAATAAAGGGAGAATGTAATGACAAATAGTGCGAATAAATTGCCTTAAATATTACACGAGAGTTGTCTTATAAATCAAAGTATTTGAATTTGTTCTTATAAAAAAACTGGCTTTACGCACCCATTATTTTCCTGGAACTTTTGTAAAAACCACATGTTTGTTAAAATCTTCACCAAAAATGAAAAAAGAATCTAACAACCAAAAACTTAAAATTGAGTTTTTGATTGATGACTGTACAGCGAATTAAAACAAACATCTTTAAAAAATTTTTAGCTCTCTATTTGTAAAAATGCTTTGTTAGTGAAGTTCAAGAGTACATTACCTCAAATGATTTTTTTGCACAAGTCAACATATTAGGCCATATCAAAGTAGTAGTAGTAGAAAAAAAGTAGTTTTAAATAAATACTATTTTCCATTTTCCTATGGAGTTAATTTTTTAATTTAATGTGCATCTTAATAATAAAAAACCAAGTTGAAAGTTATACCGTAACAAATATTTGTACTGTAGGAATGGACTACCAACCTAAAATTCAACTTTTATCCCTTAATTGGTCAATAAAAGTGCAGCATTTGAATATGTACGTTTGAGAACACTTTTTTTTGCATGAGACCAGCACTCGGGGGATAACCCATACTTATGCAGTGTATTATGCTGGAAAATAGTTTGTGGGAGAGAGGATAGAGGGAGTAGTGCTTATGGACGTTCGATTTAAATTTGCTCATGTCGTAAGTGACAGGGAAGACATTCGCAGGAAGATTGTTCCACAAACGAACAGTGCAACCAAAAAACGAATTCTCTCTATAATGCGTTGTGCGATTCACTGAACAATCAACTACAAATGGATGCGCTCTACGAGAAATACGAGTACTACGTAAAAATATATGATTACTAGGAATTAGTTCCTTAATTTCGTCAGAACACATTCAGTTATAGTACCGATAGGACACATGCCACATTGCGACGACGCTGTAATGAATCGACAGAATTGGCTACCGTACCGTCATTAATAAGAACCTTCGCCCTCTCCTGTACGGGGTCGAGAAGTTCCAAAATAGACTTTGAAGCACCGGCCCATACATGAAAGTTGTATTCCAATTTGGGTCGGATATAGGTCTTGTAAATATTAAGGAGATCAGATGGAGGAAACTCTCATGCCCAGAACATCTGATTCCTCAATATCTACATTACCCATAGATACAGATGACAACACACCACCACGTCTGTGTATCAGAAAACAACATTGGGTCTTGCGCGCATTAAAGTCGACCCTGTTCGCGAGACCCCACTCAGAGATTTTCGCCAGGTGGCTTGTAAACGTATCGTGCGATTTCTGAGAAAGCTCGATATGAATCGAGAGAAGTGACTACCGACACCAAAAGCAATAAGTTTGGATATGAGAGCGTCGTGCTAGACTTTGTCAAACGCCTTGGAAATATCCATGACCACAACCTTACTCTCACCAAATCCATGAATCGACCTATTCCACCTTTCAGCGAGTGCGCCAGCAGATCACCAGCAGAGCGACCATTACGGAAACCATACTGGCGATCGCTCAGAAAATTATTGGACTCTAAATATTTCACAAGGTGATGATTAATCATACTCTCTATAACTGTGGAAAGTGCCGAACAAACTGCCATTGGGCTGTAGTTTTCAGGGTTACTAGCCTCAGCCTTTTTAGGGATTGGCGTTACATTGGCAATCTTCCAGCAAGATGGAAAAAAACACGCACGAAAAGACGCACTGAAAAGATTGGCCAATAGACGCGCAAGCGTCGAAGAGCACTGCTTCAGGACCACGGCCGGAATGCCATCCGGCCCAGAAGACTTATTAACGTCGAGATTTGCAAGAGTCTTTTTAACTGCACGGGCTCGAAAGAATATACTAGGCATAGTCACTGATACTCTTTCAAGTTCGGGCAGTGGTTGAACGCTATCCGGCAAGTTTGAATTACCTGCAAACATTTCAGCTAGAAAGTTTACCTTTTCAACCAGGTTAGTGAATGTTTGGTCATCCTTTATAAGGACTGGAACCGAACTAGCGCTGTTCCTAAGCCTTTTAACGCATGAGCAAAAGCTCTTACTTCCCCGCTGAAAAGTAGGAACTTTAGTACGTAGGCGCTGTTCGTATATGGTCTTTTCTCGCCTAAGTACCGCACCACACGAATATTTCGCCTGTTTGCGTAGCGAATCAGTATGACCGCATTTGTCATTTCGCCAATTCATTAATGCTTCCTTTCTGGATCTGACTGCAAGCTTGCACGTCTGTTTAAACCAATATGTATTTCTTTATTTAATTGGAAGCTTTCTGGATGGGACGAAATTATACATCCCTAGCTTTATTACATTGACAACGATTTCGGCCATGGCATTCACGTTAGAATCGAGGAAACAAAGTTTGCAATTGAAATGCCTGTAGAAATCGTTAAGTTCAGCCCAACGAGCATTCTCGTTATTAAAAATAGAGCGTTCCGTACCCGTGGGTGGAACCTCACGAAGAGTGGAGGACGAGAATGAGGCAGAAATTATGCAATGATCCGAATTTCCGAGAGGTGCAGGAACCTCAACTACATACGAGTACTTTTCAGGGTGTGTAGTAAAGAAAAGGTTGAGGGTATTGTTCTGGTGCCCATCTACACACGATATATGTGTAGGTTCATTCACTAATTGCGCAAGGTGATTGTGCGCGGCAAATAACTCAAAGTATTGGCCTTCTGGAGTTATGCGACCTGAATGGCGTAAGACGAATTATGAACATTTAAATCACCAGCAACAACAAATTTACTGTTCGGATAATTCGCAAGGATACTCGATATGGATTCAGAAAGAGAGTCGAGCCAGATTTAGTAACCTCTCTTCCCGCGTTGGGCATCTATACAAAAACCCGAAGTGCAAAAGATGTGCTCTGATTCTGAAGAAGACCGCGCACATTGCAGAAATCTATCTAACTATTTATCATTACGCAAATAAAATAAGAATAAAATATAATATAAATGATAAATAAAAAACACAAGCAATCAAACATCGAACAACCATTCTCCTGGTGGGGCTCCAAGCGGTTCACACCTAAAGGTTTAAATGAAAAAGGAGAAGATGGAAGTAGGGGATATCAGTTTTTTCTTCTGAAATTTTCCATTCAAAAAAGTCCATCATATATCGGCTCTTAAATTCCGATATTACCCGTTTTTCATTGCCGATTTGTTAATCTAGTTTCTTGTTAAGTGTGTTTATTTTTTCAATAGTGTTTATCCCCTTTTCTTCTCTTTTACTTTACTTATTCAATTTAATATTTATATTGAGTTATGCTTTGTTTTGTTGTTTGCTTAAATATTGATATTGCTTTTTGTTTTCTCTTTTGTTTGAATATTGATACATATTTGTTACGTTTTTACCTTTTTAAAACGTTTGAGTTCATTTAAATTGCGTTAAAACAAAATAAACTCCACGTTTGTTGTTGTTTTACAGTTTTTATTTATTCCATTATAACTTTTATACTGTTTGTATTAATACAACACTTAATATTCGTTTATAAAACACTTTTATTTCCGCTTTAACACGTCTTTATCATACGACAGCTAAACGATAACTAACTGACATGTAGGTAAAGCAGCCATTTTATACCTAATTGCTTACAGTTTGGAAGGTTCAGGAAATATCGATCATCTTCTATTTCCATAACTGTTAATTCAAATGTAAAGTTGGTCATTATGGCAGTGCTTCCAAATTGACAGGGTGACACAAAATATACCAAAATCCACGCAATGCAGTGTTGTATTTTTATTTTCGTAACAATATGTATGTATTTTGTTTATTATGAGTGCTAGTCATTTTATTGTTGCATTAGTTGACATTGTTGTTTCGTCAAGTGTGTGATAATTATTGTTTTTGTTTTTTATTTTGTCTTCTATTTTAACTGGTGTTATATTATTCTCTTATATTATAAATGTTGTTTTCAAATTTAAAATATTTATGTTTGTTGGTTCAGTTTAGTGCATTTTTGTTGTTTGTCATTATATTTCAGTTATTGTAAAAGAAAAATTTTTATTGTTTGTAATTTAAAAGAAAAAACACTGAAACAATTGTGGACGGATAAAAAAACATGTATTAACGGCACGAATGATAAAACACTACTTTTGGGGGATAAAGAAAATTAACAAACAAAAAAACTTTGCTTTAAAAAAGAAAAAATATAATTTTAGAAGAAAAGTTTTGACCGTTTTAGGCCTAATTTTGAATAAACATCTTATTAGGCTTTCATTAACTGATTCTGTGTTTAACATAATCAGTTTAGTTGGTTCTCATGACAGACTTATAACGCATTGAATACACAAAAAAATACATATTTCAGTTTTCATCACATATATTTAAAGGTGTCAATTTAATACATTTTCAATATCAAATGTAGGATAAAAAAGTTGTAATTGAAATCACTAAAATATGCCATACAAAAAAAAAAAAAAAAAAAAAAAAAAAAAAAAAAAAATGAAAATTTCCTTTTCCTCCCTCTCTGTTTGGATAGGAGGATTTTATAACTAGAAAAAATGTATTCCATGGAATTTATTTCCCAGGAAATTTTCAGAATTGGGCTGATAGTGTCAGGTGATGTTGAACTTTAACTGTTAAAGTGGCTTTCAAAAAATAAGTGCACAAATAATGTAACGGGTTATCCATATTAAAACAAATTTTGCTTTTAAATATATTGTTAAAAAAATAAGCAATGTCTAAAGAAAGACACTATAGCATAGACACTGTATATATAGACACCATATATAGACACTAGTATAGTTGCAGTCTTAGCTATAAACTTAATAATGGAATTTATTGGTTTGTGTCAAGGCTCTTGTGTATCTCTCACTCTCCTAATTGTCTGTGCTATTAAGAGTGCTACCACTTGCATGTTTACCGGTGTTACCAGCTTGATTCCTTTTTGTGTATTATGATTGTATTACCTTTTAAATTTAACGCAAATAGAAATGTGTAGTAAATACAAGAATATTCGATATTGATGATGATTTGCTATAAAAGGTGCACATCGCGCTTAGCGGTTCAGTTATAATTTGAAAGTCATTATGTAAAGTTGTAAAACATAAAGTAAAGTCGTGTTGTTTAAGCGTAAATAAGGCTGTTGAGTAATTTGTGTATAAGTGGAAGTTAAATTGTGTAAATAAAAAGATTATAAAATAAAACAACAACTATGAGTTATTTATTTTATATGACACAATCCAAAAGAATTCAGACGTCTTAAAAAAAGTTAAAACGTAACAATATAAATATTCTTCTACCAGGAGGTAAAGAAGATGGCATCATTTGAAATGAAATTTCAATGGTTCCAAAACGGGTACTAATCGTTGTAGGCTGCCTTTAAAAGGACATTGTGATTAATAACCATACTTATGGAAAAAAAATCTGTTTCTGGTAGATTTTCGTTGACAGAAACGCCAATAGAATCATTGTTGAAAATATGGTAAAAAAGAATGCCCTTATAGTTTTATGTTAAAACTCGTAAGTTGACTTAAAATATGAGATCAAAAGAATTTTTTTTTTACGGAATGGTTTTTTTAATTTGGTAACTGTGATTTAGAACCTACAACAAGTTACAATAACGAAGCATTTAAATTCGAGAAGCATAGTTATTGTATTTATGATACAATTATTATGTTTCTCAATTTAAGTTCTGATTGTGTTCAAAGGTTAATCCCAGCACACTTGGGTGAGAACATCATCATTGCAAGAATTATTCATTCTGATAAAACTGTACACCTTCTAATCTTTTCGGATAATAAAAAAAATCTTATAAAAGTTATCTCCGCTGACTATTATCAAGGCATAAGGGCAAGACCTTCAAAAAAAAAGTAGTGTATTTACCCGAACCACCTCATAAGCCCAAAGATTGTTTTTAAAGAAATATTATTAAGATACTTAACAAGAAATCTAAAAACGACTGAGTTTGTTTCTCTTTTTTATAATAAAATACATTGGTCACCATTATTCGCATTTAATATTTTCACTTTATTATGTTACAAAACACTAGGAGTGTAAAATATTCGCACGAGTGATCTAGTTTTCTTTTAATCAAAACAAAATATTGTTTAAAACACTTGAACACCTCAAAAAAATTCAAATCAGCTGTCAACGTCTTAAAAGTTGAAAGTTGACCAACATTTTCGCGCTAGAGGCGAAATACACTATTTAAACTTTTTTGACAGAAGCTTGCAGCACACAACACTCATAACACGAGCTATGTACTTCCACCTTACCCCACGGTTACACGATCAAGTTTTTCTTGAAATTGCTTCACATATATTGCTACTCAAAATTTACTAAAATTGATAACTGTGACGTAGGCGGCACGCAACTTGAAATTAATTTGAAAACAATTTCTTTGTTTAAAATGTATGCGCAGTGAATACAACTACAAATTGTTCATACTAATTATGATCAGCTGTTATCTTGAAACCAACTTGAAACACTCGATGGAAAGCAAATTTTAAGTTGGTATCAATTTTTGAAATTGTTAGTGTTTAGTAAAAAAAGTGTGAGCTTTACGATGTGTGCAACTGCTTACCACTGTTTCACGACGAGTTATAGCAAAGTATAAAAATGTTATGATCACAATGTATACAGTGTGGACACCAACGACAGCTCAAAAAGCGAAAATCAGCTGTTTTTTGTCTACAACAATTTACAACTCAGCTGGAGTAAAAGAGAAAGCAACATTATTTTCCGTAGGAAAATAAAGCAGTGCGAAAAGCACAAAATATATATGCTTTTTCGTATGTGTATGCAAAAAAAGAAGTAAATAAAAATAAAAATTATTGTAGTAAAATTGAATTTGTTGTGTTTTTTTTAGATTGTATATAAAAAATTTGCTGTTTTATTTAATGATGAACGAATTTGCAACTAATAAAGGTAAGTAAAAAATGTGGAATAAAATTTAATATTATTTTTAACCAAAAACATTGTTTTTTATGTGCCACATCTGAATCGTGAATCTTGTTTGCCGGGCTTGGATAAATATAATAAACTTACTTTTCAATGAGTCCAAAATCAACGAACAATAAAGAAATTAAAAAACAATTATTCATGAATATTTTATTTATAGAAGGCTGAAATAAAATAAATTATAACAAACATAAATGAAAATATACATTAAAAAAATTTTTCAAAAAAAGCCTATTAGTTTTCAAGATTGCAATTTTAGTTATAAGTAGAATTTAACAGAAATAAAGACGAAATTTAAACTATAACATTTTATTTCTTTAAATATCTCAAAGAATACCTGTGTTAGTATGAAAACTTCATTCTATTTTTTTATGTTAAGACTTATGAAAAGAATTTTAAATTTTTGAAATATATGTAATGAATGCAAAAAAATGTAAAACAAATATATGTACAATTTACATAAATCGAAATTAGTTTTACCACGAAATAAGAAAAGGGTAAGGATTTTTATAATTACAAACAAATAGAACAATGAATTTTTTATAAATTTCAGTTTATAGAAAATATTTCAAACTTTGTAATAGTGGTTTTAATAAAGCATTCTGAACTATTTATAAGAACCAAAAATATTTTAAATAAAATATCCCTTACAATTTTGTGATCAATATTTCGTAATATCTTTAACAATTTTAATAAGATTCCTCAATAATTTTTGAAATACATATTGAAATATATATCCACTTTTATTATAACAAATTTAATAAAATATGCATACTTATTTTAAATGTGAAAATTTGACTTTAATTATATAAAAAATACACCACATATCTTTCTTTTTTTGTTGTTTTTAAGTTTTATTAATACTTTTAAATTTGGCAATGGGCCAATAGTACTTTTGTAGATATCTTAGCTTCGTTTCTTTTATTCTAAAGGGATATATTTGAAAAAGAACTTTAGTAAAGCATTTATTTTGTAATTATAATTTAAGGCTATTTAATCATAGATAAAGTTGCGTTGTCCTTTAAAGTTGCTGTGGGGCTATTGGCTGTAGTATTAGCCATTTAATTTAAAGAAGCGACTTTTTGTTTGAAAATTTCTAAAAGGCCAGCCAAAGTTAAGCAAAAGGCACGACTTGCTGGTATTAAGGGAAATTCATTTTTTTCATTCTCAGTAAACTGTTTTGACAATTACATTCAGCCCCTAATACGTTCGTACATTTTAAGACCGTTTTGTTTGAAGCGATTTGAAATTTCTTCACGAAATACTTCAGGAATATTTTTTTTCGAATTTGCTTGTACCAATTTTATTATGACTATTTCATTGTACATGCGTGAATTTTTTTTACCCTGTTGAGTACCTAAAAAAAAGAGTTTCATCATAGTTAGCTATGAAGCTCCTTTCTTTTAAAACACAATTTTGTTTATAAAATATTGCATGGATCTAAGACATTTACAAGATCATTTTCTTTGAAATACAGAGTCCTGAATGAAATAAACAGTTTTGTACGCAAACCGATAACAATCTAGCGCATTTAAACCCGTTGAAAAAGTGCACAAAGCTCCTCGGAAATGAAACAATTTCATTTCTACCACTTTGAAGAATATTTTTATCCTATGCTATAGAAATTGGGAAACACTACAAAAGAGCTACCTACACAGCTTTAAGGATAGAGGACAAACAAAATCAAGTAAAATGTTTCAAATTCAAATTACTGGATATCTACAATGAAGTAATTACCTGCAGAAAATGCAAGTAAATCTGCACTTCGACGTACTATTATAATTTTTAACTTACAAAAAAGTGCTAAAGATTAGCTATTGTTGGTCATGTTGGCTTTTAACTAAAAACAATTTTAGAGCCTTAAGCTGCTGTCGTTGTCATACCGAGCCAACCGTATTCAGTTAAGGCTTTTCAGTTTTTGTGAATGGATGTCTAATGATTTAAATAGCGCGTCTAAATGCTGACTTAATTACATTTACTCTAGGTAAATGCTTGGTTTTATAGATCGACTTGAATTTGAAGAAGCTCATCAGATTGTCGCAGTGTTTTTTCTCATGGAGCTTTTGCACTTGGTTGTAGGTATTAATATGTACATATGTACTCACCTCGACATATACCGCGTCTTGTTGCAGGAAACATATTTATGTGTTCAGCTTCCATTTTATGATGTGTTTCTTGATCCCTGAAAAATATTACATTATAATTAGCTTAAAATCGTTTATAAGACACAATACTCACATTTTGCTTTTCTTCTACACACCAAAATTTTACCTAAAAAAGAAAACACTTTTTTAATAATTTAAAAGTATAAATATGATCATTATTTTACTCACTTTAACTACCTGCAAAGAAAATTGAAAATTTTGGATAAAATACTTAAATTTTTTAAAAAATTTACAAACACAAATTTTTTTACCTCTGAAAAATTTTATTTATTGCGCCAGAATGCAATAATAAAGCAAAATAAAAAATTGTACAACTCAGCTCGAAAGAAAGAGATAGCTATATTATGTTAGAATTTACTGTCTCGTGTATCCCTACTGAGTTGTAAAATTTGTTGCATGGTTGTTGCTATTTTTGTTGGTGTGTTCTCACTGTATACATTGTGCTGTATACATTGTGGTTACTGATCGTTTGACTGTCGTAAGATAAAAACGTGTTAAAGCGGAAATAAAAGTGTCGTATAGTGAATATTAAGTTATTGTAAACTGTATAAAAGTTATTGTGTAGTAAATAAAAATATAACATTAAAATAAAAAAATAAAACGGTGTTTATTTTATTTTAACTCAAAGATAGGTTAAAACGTAACAATATACATTGTTACGAAAATCAAGTTAGGAACCACTGTCGTTTGTTGTATTGCTAAAAAAAAATAAACAAAAGCAACAAAAACAACCGCGTGCTTGTTTACAAATTAAAATAAACTACAACAACAAAGCAAACATACAACGAAACAAATAAGAAACAACAACAACACAATAAGCACTGAAACAAACAAGATGTTTTCGATCAGATTGCTGTATAAGAACTAAAGAAATGAAATCTACCTGAAATATCGAAAGGCTCGAGGTTTGTCGAAATATTATCTACTCAGCCATATAAAAAGCACATCGATCCGGATAGCAGTCAATTTATTTGGTGTAAACTAAGCAAGTAGAGTTTGTTGGATATAGACTCAGCGTAACGAATGGGATGATATAGTCTCATAATTTCGATTCTCTATCCCTTTCTTGACTAGATAAGTCTATTCCAATTCTCATCTCATACACACTCATATCTTATTTTCTCTTTAACTCGCATAATATTTATTTTATTAATATTTATGTTCATTTTAGCTCTCTTAGGAATTGTCGGCAGTGCAGACATTGCACATAATCATATGAATGTCGTCAGAGACGCCATTGCAATTTTCGCGAAAGGAAAGTCCATTTGGTGTGTCCACTTTGTCATTCGATTCATGTTATGCGTTTTTGTCGGGCAACAATACTAATGAAAGGATCTTTCTAATATTAATATGGATATATTGATGGATTACTCTTAATTTAAATAATTATATTATAATGGATGAATTGGAAATTAATAAAATTTATAATGTAATATGAAATGACTGTCCTTTTTTCTAAGATGGAGTTATCTTCAGGTAATGGTTATTGGAACAAATATAATGGAAGAATACTTACCTTTTTTATCTCTCTCTCTATCAACCCTACGCTACATATGTTGTAAGCAAAACAACGACAATTTTCTTCCTATACAATTGATTTTGTGGAGAAAATTGTTTCATGATACCTCAGGTCATTACAATAGAATAAGTTTTTATACCAAGGTATCAAACATACCAGTAAATAACTTTTTAAAACAAATTAAACATTTTTTATAATAATTTTTTGAATAAAATTTATTTGTAAGCAAAAAAAAAAGTAAACAGACACAATCAAATTTTGACAGCGTCAATCTCTTAATTAAATTAAATTGTTATCTCTATAAATTTTGAATAGCAACATATTGTTACGTTTTATCTTTTTCAAAATGCTTGAGTTCGTTTAAATTGCGTTAAATTAAAATTAAACCATTTTGTTACAGTTTCTTTATATACTTCACTATAACTTTTTTACTGTTTGTCTTAATACAACACTTAATATTCGCTTATACAACACTTTTATTTCAGCTTCAACACAGCTTTGTTTATTGACAGCCAAACGATCACTCACTGACGTGTAGGTAAAGCAATCCTAATTGCTTACAGTTTGGAAGGTTGAGGAAATATCGACCATCTTCTATTTCCATATCCGTTAATTTTTTCCATCATAGCAGCCAACAGCGAATTAACGTCTATACTACTTATATCTCTTCTTCATCATCAAATTCATAACTATCGATATTAAGTCCGCATCGATGAAATTCCTCTAACAAACGCTTCTGCACTTCGGTCTTATTACTAGTTGTTGAGAGCTCCAATTTGTTTAATTCACGTCTAAGCCTGTCCACTTTTAATTCTGTTCTGTTTGTATATTAAATTATACGAGGAAATTTTTACCTTTTTTGACACTTTTTGCACACAATTAAAAAGAGCAATTTAAAACAATTAAACAAAGTAATTTAAAATAACTTGAACAAATTTAAAATATATTTTAGAAAATGTGATCCGATTTTAAAAAACATTACTATTTTTAAATCAAAATAGCTTCCTACGTTTATTGTAATGTGGAAAAGGAATAACCTTAAAAATTCGCTTTAATAAACATTCTTAGGTGACAAACAAGGATAGATAAGCAATTATGTATGTATGTAATTATTAGATAAAATTAAAAAGAACTTTGGATCAGCAACCACAGGTTTCCGAGGTGTAGGTCACTTAGTTTCAACATTTAGCTGAGTAATATCTTGAAATTTTGATAAACAAAAAAAGAAGGCTGACAGGTAAAAGATATTTCCAATGACTTTAATTTGGTGTGCAAAAATTTTGGTTACATTGGTCTATCGTGAACCAAGGAGAAAGAAAAACTTTTGAATGTTGAGCTTTTTTTTTTTGGCAAGAATTTGGTATATAATTTGTTGTATTTTATATTTGTAAATATGTACATATATGATTATATTATTTATATATACTTAAATAAAAAATACTATTTAAACTTAATTGGTGATTTTAAGCAAATAAAAGCAAGATTAGCGGTTTTTGTCCCTATTAAAAGCATAAAATGGCAACTCAATATCCACGAAATGTGGTAAGATCGTATGGTGAAAAGACGAAAGAAGCGTGCAACAAATGTTATTAAAAAATAATATATATATTTTTATATTATTTACTTATAATTTAGTTTATTTTCTTTAATATGAACTGAATTTGTGGATTTCATTTACTTTTTGTTGATTAAAATAGTTAATATCAATAGTGTCCCCTGCAATATGTTCCTAATAAACATTTACAAAAATTATTTATTTTTAAATAAAAAACGTGGTATCTTATTTAATTTCTATTCCAAACAAAGTTGAAAAGCTACTTTTGACAATACAATTGACAGTTTGTGCACAGGCACAGTAAAAATCGGTTTTAAATATATTTTAGTCATTTCGACTAATAATTAGTGTTTATTAAAAATTCATTATTTATTGCTCTTTTAAAAAGTAATAAAATAAAGTCAGTGGCAAAACTTATTTACTTACGTATTTGTTTGCTTGTAAAAACCAGGCTATAAAAATTCTTTATCATTAATATATGTATGTAAATATGAATAAACACAATGTACATATATATTCATTTTGTATTTATAACTAGTATTATTAGGTAAAATAAATAAATATCAGTTTTATGCTGTTTTTTCTGTTAAACAAAAAACTAATACTTTTAAAATCGTTTTTATTAAACATTTTGTATTGTAGTGGCTTTAATGATTTGTTTTTTGTTGCCAAGAAAATATATATTAGTCTAAGCTGGGCAGCAGCGGCAAAGCTTGATGCCTAGGGTTTTGTCGTGCTGCCGTTAAAATATTTATTCTCATATCAACGTGTGTATTCTAATTCCGCCTTCTTGCTACCGGCTGCTCGGTAACGTCTGAGTGTTTATAGCGTAATGCTTTAAATACGTAGACGACAGTAAGGAGCAAGTTGTTGTCAGCATTTGCTGCTTGCTATTGACTTCACAAATATTTTGATAGTAGCAAAAAAATTAGTTTTAATTGTCATCTATTTTATTTGTCATAGAAATATTTGTAATAGAAAAATATTTCTCAGTGGTGACAGTCAAGCTTATTAAATCCACCAATATATAATCGCTTCTTTAAAATATTAATCAAAAATATGAAAATTAATGAAATTATGTGTTTAAAACTTTTTAATATAATATATGAAATATAAATAATATAAATGCTGTTTGATACAATATATTAATTTTATACAGTTGTTTTCTAATAAATAAGAAAAAATTTATTTAAAATTTTATATTGTATTGGTATCACTAATTTTTGCTTTGATGCATAAAAAATAGAAATTATTTTATGTTTAGCAGCAGCAGTAAAAGTCGTTATCTTGGCTCTTGCTGTGCTGCCTTTAATATAATTGTGTTCATATAAACGTATGTATTTTAATTTTGACATTTTGCTGTTTGCTTCTTATAATCGGGAACGTGTTTAATGCTTAAGGATTTTGCATACTTAATATATGTACACTATGGTGCAAAAATGTGGCAATGTAAGTAAAATTAGTGTAAATGTTCCTATATTTTTCTGCTTGTTTTACAAAAAGAAAACATTTTGAATTTTTTTGATTCAATATTTTGTCCTCTCTTAAAAATTTAATAAACATTACTTTATTCGGTTCTCTTATTCAGAATATACCGACCTCTTTAATTCAATTGCATTGCCTAACTTTTGCACCAGCCAAAAAATACCGAATTAACTGTGCATTAGTAAAAAATTTTTTGGATTTAACATTATTAATTTTGAAAACTTAAAGATTGTGTGCGTGCTAAAGTAAAAAATAGAAAAGAATCAAATCAACCTGAAACAAATTTTCGAATGTCATCAAAATCTTTTTTGAAATAAGAAAGTTACAGACCTTCAATATTTGGTTAGAGTCCTTTCACAAAGCGGGAATTGATTGACAGATAGACGAAGTTTGTTAGCTAGGAGTTAAAGAGATAGAGTGAATAATACACGACTGTCTGTACTGGACATTTTTTGTTTCTTTTTCCTACTTTTTGCAATTTTCATTCTGCTGCTTCACATTATTTTTCTCATTTCATTGTGATTTTAATACTTTGTCATATGAAAGAAAGGGAAAGAAGTAGTAGACTAAATTTAAATTTAAAATTTTATGTCCGGTAATTAATTTCTTGTTTGTAAAAGGCTTAGTCAAATTCAACAGAAAATGCAAAAATTGCCGTGTTGTGAAAGCGGTCTTAAAAATGACATAAATCATTTTCGAAAAAGTATAGCTTAAAAGATATAGACCAACAAACTTTTCGTCGGTAAGAAAATTCATATTTTCAAAATTTTTTTAGTTCTTTTTGCATAAAATATTTATTGTGCTTAGACTTTGTTAATATGGATCGATTGGGTATAAAAATACGAATCAGAAATGGCATAGACCATTTCTGAAAAAACTATAGTTAAGGAGATATAGCCTAACAAATTTTTCGAAAATAGGAAAAATTACATCTGTTTAGAGTTTTTGGTCCTTTTTGTATGAAATATTTGTTGTATATGGATCGATAGAATATAAAAAAAGGAATCAGCAATGTTATAAGCCATTCAATGTCCGTGTTATTAATTGGCCGCTACACTCATGTGATTTGACACCGTTGGACTTCTTTCTTTAGAATATTTAAAAGAAAAATTGTACGTCAAGAAGCCAAGACCAATTCAAGAGCTAAAGGATGAGATAATTCGGCACATTAACGACTTTGAAACTTAATTATGTCTCAGAGTCATTGAAAGTATGGACCGACGGATAGAGGTATGCCACCGAAGCCGTAGCGAGCATTTAGCCGATATTTTATATCACACATAATTGTCCTAGATCTTCTATCATAATAAAAAATATTAAGATAATTTTGTAAAAACTTTTTGTTTTATTTAAAATTAACATTGTGCGTTTTGGTTAGACCACCCTTTAGCACTTTTCTATGTTTCATTCTATTCCACCATTTTGTGCTACATATATATTAATACACTTAAAATTTTTTTATTACAAAAAACAAATACAAAATTAAAAATTATTATTGAAAAAAGTAATCTCACAGGCTAGGTTTAGTTTAAAGCGTCAAAAAGTTTTCTTTTTCTAAGATTAAGCTAAATGGATGTTAATCTATGTCCGCCCAAAATAAAATTTAAAGGGAAAAGGGGTTTGCTTGTCATAAAAGAAAATAAATTTCTGTCGCTTGTGTCGTCATTAATTCCTCTGTGCCTAGCATTTATTTGTTTGTTTTTTAATTTTTGCTCACAAAAAACAATATTTTTATTTATTTAGTGTGCTTAATTTAGATTCATGCCTTCTATAAGACGAGCAACAATTTTTAGTTGAAGAACTCGAAACGTTACAGACGAAGTTAATATTCAATCTGTTCGAGTTGAATAGTAACGTGCATAGCGAAATGAAATTTAAAGGATTTGAATATTAAAATTTTCATCAAAGCCAGCTCTTAATAAAGTAGGTTATTAATGAAATCCATTTTCGTTTTAATTCAGTAGGATTGATCACACGTAACCGTCCCTAATCGGAAGAAAATATTAGTATGAAAACGAATTCAAAAAATTTCTTATAAGTACTTTTCTTTAATATAAATTTTACTTGTAATAAAACAAGCATTATTTTTACTGTTAAAAACATTTCGAAAATTTGGCGGTACACAAAAGTGCCACGGTACTGCCGTGAAGTATGTATATATTTAAAACATTTGAAAGTTTCAGTTTATATTAGCTCTGTACCACCTTCACAAAGGGAAAATCACTTTGACGTGGCTGGTGTCAAGGCTTACACTGCAAGGACTCAACAGGTCGTACTGAGAGCAATTGCTCTGACGGAGAGTAATTGCCTCCCATGTCAGATAGGCAGTTGAGGAAAATTGTCCCAGAGGCTGGATTAAGGTAGCCAAATTCAAGAGTTAATAGGCCTTGCCATGACATACGGCCTTGCCATGACATACGGCCTTGCCAGTCCCGACAGTTCGCAAGACAAAGCTCCTGGCTTTAGTAGCAAAACAAAGTGGCCTCCAAGATTCAAACAAGAAACAATGAAATCAGTTGGCCAACCGGTTAAAACGGAATATAAAGTGCCGATAAGTGTAGAAGAACCCAACGGTACAACTAGAACAAAGGCTCCGCCGAAGACCAAGGGCAGTATTGCACATGCTAGCAAGGACATTTATCAAATTTAACCTGAGCGTGATACTGATTCAAGAGCCCTGGCACAATAAAGGTGCAATCAGAGGACTTGGCTGCAATAGCGGAAATGAAGTATATGATAACAAGTCTAGCTTACCTAGATCCTGTATCTTAATAAGAAAAGATATTAAATTTATTTGTCTTACAGAATTTATGACGCGGAACCTAGTCCCCATACAGGTCAACGTGACAGCCGGCGGATCATAGCAGTGGCTTCTGCATACTTTAAAGGAGATTAAGGTTTACCTCCCCCGGCAGAGATACGGAGGTTAGTGGACTACTGCGGCGGGTAGAGATTGCCACTGTTACTGGTATGTGATGCCAACGCTCTCAACACGGTATGGGGCAGCACTGACGTTAATAGTCGAGGTGGGTAGCTTTTTGAATACTAAATGTGGAAAGCAAACCAAATTTTGTTACAAGTGTAAGAAAGGAGGTTTTAGATATTACCATAGCTAGTCCAAGCATCGATGGGATGGTAAGAGATTGGAAGGTCTCAGATGAGGAATCCCATTCGGATCATATGATAATTGAGTTGGGGGCTCTAGATACCCCGTTAATAGTACTTAGGAATCCGAGAAGAACGAATTGGGAAAGTTATTACGAAATATTGGGCTACAATTTGCGGGGAATTTTATCGAGCAGGAGTATACGAGCTAGTATCTATTAGCTCGAAGAAAGTCTGAAATCATACAGAGGGGACTTCAAATAGTCAATTCTTCCTAGGTGGAGGAATACTCAACATCTGGGTGAGGAAATATCACCAACAATGAAGGTTAAATATCTAGGAATAATAATGTAGTAAGCTGAAGTGGAAAGCTTAAGTAGAGTCTGTTTTAAGAAAATCTACGCATGCGCTTATGGTGTGAAGGAGGTTAGCAGGGAGATCTTTGGACCGCGACCTAAGAATATTATAATGGACGTATATCATGATGGTCAGACCGATTGTGACATATGGGCCGTTGTATGGTCGATAAGAGCCTATGGGAAAATACACCATAATAATCCGACGAAAGTTTATGCAATTGAGAGATGTGCTCAAATTAGCTTGGAGAGGTAATATAGAGTACAAGACATAGCCATACTATCTGATAGTCAGGCCGCCATTCAAGCACTTGGCTCCTATGAGGTTTACTCAAGGTTAGTTTGGAAATAATTTTCTAATAAGTTACATACGAAAGTAATTGAGCCAAAGTTTTATGCCTCTGGCTGATATATTTTTTTTTCTTTCTAATGGCTGAGTGTAATAAAGGCAAAGGAGCGATGAGGGGAAAGTGGGATTGAGTGTGAGGGTGTATGTGGTAAAATATATCATAGCGCCATAAAATGTGGTGATATTGACCAATATTCAATTGGAATCCTGAATAAAAGAAACTTTATAAGATTTATATGCGAGGATTGCATACAATATATCCATAACATTGATGAGGTGTTGGGTAGTATCCAAGATGGAGTTAGGACAAACAAACAACAATTGAAGGATTATAAACATGAATTTGAAGCTTCACTAAAACACAATGAAAATGAATTAAAACAACTTTTGGAGGTAATAGAAAGAAGATATGATGAGAGAAAGAAGAAATTATATAATGCGATTAAAATATGTGAGGATAATATAAAAAAATTTAAAAATTTTAATAAAAAAATAAGCGAATTTGGGAATGGAAATAATGAAATATGTGAATGTATTGAAAACAGTAATATAAAAATATGTAATGAAATAAAGAGAATAGTAGAATAAACAAGTGTCAGAACAAACCAAATAACATATGCGCAAACAGTAAGAAACAATATTCATGTGATGCCAAATCAAACAAAAAAAGTCCCACTTATAGTTAAATCAAAGGAAAGGCATAATGTAAAGAAAACCGAAGAAGAATTAAATAGTAAAGTTGATCCTGTAAATTTAAAAATATCAAATGTATAAAACAGAAAAAATTGAACTTTGGTAATACAAGCTGAAAATGGTGAAGAAAGAATAAAGATAAAATCAGCTATTAAAAAAGAAATGAGTGAAGGCTATGAATTAAAAGTTCCACATCCTATTGAAATAAAAATTGATATAAAGAACATGACTTTTAAATATAATGCAAGTGAATTGATGGATAAATTAAAAAAACAAAATAATATGTTACGGGAAAGTGAACTGAGCATCATTAAAATTTATGAATATAAAAGACATAACAGAACAGTTTATAATGCAAAGGTGAAAATAGATAATGTATCGTATCATGAAGTAATGAAGGAGAAGAAAATTAATCTTGGATGAGAAAGATGCAGGGTATTCGATGGTACTGATGTTATACAATGTTTCAAGTGTCAGGGGTTCAACCATAAATCAAATGAATGTAAAAATAAAGAAATATGCCTAAAGTGTCATAGAGACCATAGAACAAATGAGTGTAATAATGTAGTTATAAAGAAATGTATAAACTGTACAAGGGTAAATCAGAAATTAAATCTGAGCCTGGACGAGAATTATGTTACAATGTCTAAACAATGAACTGTGTATCAAAATAAGCTGAACAACAAGAAGAAACAAATAGGATTAAATTTCTAACAACTAAAGAAATGGCGTGGCATATACACTAATATACAAGGTTTACTAAATAACTTTAATCAACTGGAAATTATTGCATTAAATGGACATTATGAATTTATAATATTATCAGAAACTCATATAACAAATGATATTGATGAAAATGAAACAGCATTAAATGGATACGAACAAATTATTACTTTATCAAATTCGAAAAGAACCGGCGGAGTCAGTGTTTATTATAAAAGACAATTTAAAATGATAAGAATGATTGACAAATTCGAGGATTTTAAATACTGGATAAATGCGTGTATGTTAGTATATTGTAATACACAAGTTATAATTATGGCGGTTTATAGATCACCAAATTGCAGTGAAATAGAATTTTGTGATGCCTTTGAGAAAGCCATAGAAGAAATATTTGAAAATAATAATGATATAATAATTGCGGGAGATTTCAATACTGATTGGTCGAAAGAGGGAGTATATAAAACAAGAATTAATAACATAATAAATGGTAGTTTTTTAAAACAAATGGTTAACGATTATACCAGAATAGCGGAAAATTCAAGAACAATAATTGATTATATAATATCAAATAAAGAAAATTTATTGATGAAAATTAATAGTATGAATAAAATTTCAGTACATGAAGCAATTGACATAATTTTTGAATGTGAACATGAAATCCCTAAATCTAATGAATCGAAAGAAGTTGAATATTTTAAATATAATAAGTGGTCATACAGAGACGAAATAAGGTCTATAACGAACTTAAACGACAACAATAACGTAAATTATAATGTTGATTGTTTTGATAATTCAATAGAAGGTGCAAAAAGAAAATTTACAGTAAAAATGAATATTAAGAAACACAATAAAAACGAATGGTTTAACAATGATTTACGACAACTAAAACGGCATAAAATTTTGAAGTATCGAATCGCTAAAATGGAAAATACGAATGCAGCTTGGCGTGAATATAAAATTATAAGAAACTTGTATAATATTTAAATAAGTAAGACCAAAGACCAGAAACAAATGTGGAAAAGAATAAAAGACTTGGTTCTTAAAAGAGAACAACATGTAATAAAATCTGTGATATTTAATCAAATGAATATAAAGAAAATTACACCATAGCCAATCAGCTTAACAATTATTTTATTGAAAGTATTAAGACAATTAGAGATAATATTGAAAATGTGAATTATATAAATAGAGTATCTGTGATAAATAATATTTTTAAGTTCCGTGCAGTAAAATTACATGAACTAAGACTACTATGTAAAAAAATGAAGAATAAACCTGATTTTAATAAAGTATTAGAAAGATTTTGTTAAAAATAATTAATATATCGATGAATAATGGAATTTTTGCAAACAATTGGAAAAATTCTATGGTGACGCCAATTGAAAAAATAAGCAAAACAAAAAAATTTGAAGAATATCGAACAATAAACACATTAAAAACATGCGAAAAGATAATTGAAAAGGTTGTAAAAGGACAATTAGAAGAATATATGGAAAAGAATAACTTATTCTCAAAGTATCAATCTGGATTTCGTAAAAAATACTCATGTGAGACTGCTGTTAATTATTTAATAAGCAGATGGAAAAATGTAGAAAAAATAATAAGATAATTGCAATATTTTTGGACTTCAAAAGAGCATTTGAAACAATGGATCGAGAAATTCTTCTTAATAAACTTTATATGTATGGTATAAAAGGCAATGAGATAAAGTGGTTTGAATCCTACCTAAGTGAAAGAACGCAGACAACGGAAGTAAATAATATTAAATCATCTGTAAAATTAAACGAATATGGAGTTCCCCAAGGATCCGTCTTAGGAGCATTATTATTTATTATATATATTAACGAACTACCAAATACTTTAAGCAAATGTGAAATTGTTCTATATGCAGACGACACGTTAATTTTTACTGAAGGCGAAACTGAACAAATATGTCAACAAAATTTAACAAATGATTTAATATATATAGAAAAATGGTTAAAAATGAATAAGCTTAAATTAAATGAAAGTAAAACTGAAATAATGGAATTAAATATGAACAGTAGTATAAAAATAACAACAAATAAGAAGGAAATTGAAAAAATAAAAAATATAAAATATGTACCTCGGTTTTATGATAGATATTGAATTAAAATTTTAAGAACACATTGACTATATATGCAAAAAGATTGGCAATAAAATTGGGTTTTTTAAAAGAATAAGAAATAAAATAAATATAATAACTGCAATAAATATATATAATATAATGATTAAACCTCATTTTGAATTTGGTTCGATAATTATTTATACATGCTGTACTGAATAGACTACAAAAACTTCAGAATAAGGCAACACGCTCAATCCTAAAATGTAGCCGTTATATGTCTATAGGCTATAGGTTAAATTATTTGAAATAGTTAAATATCAGACAAAGACTTCAACTAAAAACATTAATCTTTATTTACAAAATGAGAAGAGGAGATGCACCGCAATATCTATGTGACCAATTGAGTTATGTTGGAGAAGTACAATCTAAGGAATGCTATAGATTTCAAATCACAGAGGGCAAGAACTAGTGCAGTACAGAAAACACTTTTTTGTAAAGGGTTATATTTATTTAATTTATTACCAAATAATATAAAAAATTAAGAAAATTTTGTATTAATAATAATAATAATAATAATAATAATAATAATAATAATAATAATAATAATAATAATAATAATAATAATAATAATAATAATAATAATAATAATAATAATAATAATAATAATAATAATAATAATAATAATAATAATAATAATAATAATAATAATAATAATAATAATAATAATAATAATAATAATAATAATAATAATAATAATAATAATAATAATAATAATAATAATAATAATAATAATAATAATAATAATAATAATAATAATAATAATAATAATAATAATAATAATAATAATAATAATAATAATAATAATAATAATAATAATAATAATAATAATAATAATAATAATAATAATAATAATAATAATAATAATAATAATAATAATAATAATAATAATAATAATAATAATAATAATAATAATAATAATAATAATAATAATAATAATAATAATAATAATAATAATAATAATAATAATAATAATAATAATAATAATAATAATAATAATAATAATAATAATAATAATAATAATAATAATAATAATAATAATAATAATAATAATAATAATAATAATAATAATAATAATAATAATAATAATAATAATAATAATAATAATAATAATAATAATAATAATAATAATAATAATAATAATAATAATAATAATAATAATAATAATAATAATAATAATAATAATAATAATAATAATAATAATAATAATAATAATAATAATAATAATAATAATAATAATAATAATAATAATAATAATAATAATAATAATAATAATAATAATAATAATAATAATAATAATAATAATAATAATAATAATAATAATAATAATAATAATAATAATAATAATAATAATAATAATAATAATAATAATAATAATAATAATAATAATAATAATAATAATAATAATAATAATAATAATAATAATAATAATAATAATAATAATAATAATAATAATAATAATAATAATAATAATAATAATAATAATAATAATAATAATAATAATAATAATAATAATAATAATAATAATAATAATAATAATAATAATAATAATAATAATAATAATAATAATAATAATAATAATAATAATAATAATAATAATAATAATAATAATAATAATAATAATAATAATAATAATAATAATAATAATAATAATAATAATAATAATAATAATAATAATAATAATAATAATAATAATAATAATAATAATAATAATAATAATAATAATAATAATAATAATAATAATAATAATAATAATAATAATAATAATAATAATAATAATAATAATAATAATAATAATAATAATAATAATAATAATAATAATAATAATAATAATAATAATAATAATAATAATAATAATAATAATAATAATAATAATAATAATAATAATAATAATAATAATAATAATAATAATAATAATAATAATAATAATAATAATAATAATAATAATAATAATAATAATAATAATAATAATAATAATAATAATAATAATAATAATAATAATAATAATAATAATAATAATAATAATAATAATAATAATAATAATAATAATAATAATAATAATAATAATAATAATAATAATAATAATAATAATAATAATAATAATAATAATAATAATAATAATAATAATAATAATAATAATAATAATAATAATAATAATAATAATAATAATAATAATAATAATAATAATAATAATAATAATAATAATAATAATAATAATAATAATAATAATAATAATAATAATAATAATAATAATAATAATAATAATAATAATAATAATAATAATAATAATAATAGTAATAATAATAATAATAATAATAATAATAATAATAATAATAATAATAATAGTAATAATGTCTGGGTAAACTAAATCAGCTGTGCAGGGGGACAAGAGGGTCAGCTTATTATGGGTCCCGGGTCATGTAGGTTTTCCAGGAAATAAAAGGGCTAAATAACTGGCTAGAAATGGAGCTTTCAGTCCACTATTGGCGCCTGGAAAGGCATACTCAACAAAAATTAGTATAATGAGAGGCGGATACTATTCTCCACCCGTACGGGTCCGAGACAGTCTAAACTTTTGTTAGTAAACTATAACAGGAGAAGATTCGAATTCTGCATAGGAATGTCCAAATACTGACCGGGCTTCTGACCGTTCATTGCAGGCTAAATGGACATCTCAGTAAAATGAGATTAGTCTCAAGCTCGATGTGCAGATTATGTGTTGAGGAAATCGAATCACCAGAGCACATACTGGGTGCATGTGAGGCTTTCATGCACTCTTGAAAAAAGTATTCTAGGTAGGGAGTTATCACGGTTGGTACCAACCGACATCCTGAATTTCGTAAGACATACGAGGTTAGGGTATATATTATAGGGAACTCTTGATAGATGGATGGCTGTTCAATAGATCGGAAGATCCCGGTACTTTTATACCTCGATAATAATAAATAATAAAATAAATAGTTCTGTACCAAAGCAATTCCTATTAACCCATTTCCTCGTTTTCAATTTCTTGTGATTGTTAAAAATTCATCTTGAGAATCGATGACTCCTTTCTTTATGAACATTGTTTGAATATTTGGAAATACATTTTTAAAAATTTGGAAAATTTCTTGACTTCTCTTTTTGTTTATATTTTTAAATCGGACTATATTTAGCAGAAGGTTTAGCAGACCTGTGGCCGAATTGCCGCTTTCTATATCGAATAGTCTATCGTACGATAATAAATTTCGATGCGCATCAATATGCCTAATTACTAATTGAATTTTCGTTCCAATTGTGAATTGAAAAGAAATGCTATCAATGTAAGTAAAAGAGTATAAAGCTATTCTAATTTATTTATTTTCCAATTATTATTTTCTAATTATCGTTTTCTAATTATTATTCTAATTTATTTATTTTCATCAGAATCGGAAGGCATTTATGGCTTTTTCTTTGGTTTAAGTTTATATTTTTTAAACTTATCCTAAAAATTTAGTGATAACTAAAGTATTTTTATTGAGCCTTTTTCTATTAATAACAATTAATTGTGTTTTAAATTAAAAATATATAAAAAGATATATATATATATACATTGTTCAAAAAAAATTTTTTTTTGAATTCGCAAATAATAGAACATTTTGCTTTTGTTTACGATAGCTTTTTTGTTATCAAACAACGTTTATAGAGATTATACTAGATCAAAAACTAGATATCAAATGCCGTAATCTCAAAATAAAATTATTCAATTTTGTATTGTATTTGTGCTGATTGCAATAGATTTTGTTACGTTTTAACCTTTTTAAAAGGTTCGAGTTCGTTTAAGTTGCGTTAAAATAAAATAAATACCACTTTGTTGTTGTTTACAGTTTTTATTTACTACACTATAACTTTCATACAGTTTATCTTAATACAACAGCTTAATATTCGTTTATACAACACTTTTATTTCCGCTTAAACATGACTTTATTTTATGACAGCAAAACGATAACTTACTGACGTGTAGGTAAAGCAGCCTCTTTATATACCTAATTGCGTACAGTTTGGAAAGTTCCGGTTATATCTCTATCCTCTATTTTATATCAGTTAATTCAAATGTAACGTAAAGATGGTCGAATTGGTAGTACTGTCTGATAACGCAAATAAGTACGGCATTGACAGGGTGACACATAATTACCAAATATACCAAAATCACACAATACAGTTTTAAAGGCGCTGATGTGTGTTTTCTTTTTAGATATTTTTATTTTCGTAACACTGCCTCCCGCTTAAGGTTTTTCGTCCCCAATAGGTTCATTATCTTTCTTCCCATAGCTCGCACGACGTTCTAGATGTACCACTTCAATTTTTGATCGCGGGCTATTGTTTCTCTGTATTCTATTTTCCACATCGTTTAACCTTTTGGCTACCTCATAAGGCCATCCAAGTTAGTTTGAAGCTTGGGAGATAATCCTTTCTTCGCTGACCATTTTTATATGTGTGCGCCCAAATTCGTGAATTTCTTTAAGACCTTCTTGTTTTTCAGCGTATGTGGCACCCCGCTCTGTGGCAGGCTTAACACTAAACTCTAAGTCCCCAGGTAGTTTTAGCTCAGTCCCAAAAATAATCTAGGCAGGTAATTTAGATATTGAATCAAAGGCAGCTGATCGGTACGCCAGTAGAAACTTAGGAATGTGTTCGCCACAATCCTTCTGCTGCTCGCTCACTGCTTTTCGCAAGTATTCCTCTAGGGTTCGATTATATGGTTCTACGATACCATTAGACTGTGGGTGAAGCAGCGTCGCTCGAGTCTTCTTCTAATACCGTTTGAATATAGCAAACTCGAAATTTCTGCCATGATCGGAATGTAGCTATATTGGAACCCCATTGCGGCGTACCCAGTATTTTACAAAAACATTTACAATTGTGTTCGCCTCTTGATTGGGTATTGCATATACTTCCGACTATTTGCTGAAATAATTCATCATGAAGAGAACACAATGACTTACGGCATTACTGACAGGAAAAGGGCCTGCTACGTCAATCGCTATCCACTCGAAGGGTGCGCCCGAGTTATATTGTTGCAGCTGACCACGGCTTCTTCTTACTGGACTTTTATCTGCAATACACTGGGTACAGTTTGCTATCCAATCCGCCACTGCTTGCTGACATCCAACCCAATAAAAACGTTGTTTTAGTTTCTCCAGAGTCTTTGTCACCCCAAGGTGTCCTTCGCTGGCTCTATTATGGAACTCGCTTAAGCCTTCTTTCATTTTAGAGGAAGGCACTACTATTTGGCTGCATAAAGCTTTTTTATATGCACTTTCGCAATGGCTGTATAAGCCCCCATTAATCAACTTCAAACTGTCCCATTGTACCCAATACGCTTTTGCAAAAGGACCTTCTGCTGATATAATCTTTTTCTGATATAATCTTTGCCAATATTGGGTCGCTCCTTTGGGTTCATGATGTCTATTTACGTTAGCCGGATATCAATGATGGATTTCTTCCGCTTAACTTTTACACAACGTTTACATTCCAAATTACAAGGCCGACGTGAGCGCGCAATAGCATTTCCATGTTTTATGCCACTTCTGTGTTCAATGTTAAAAACATAGGCCTGGAGGCGCTCAATCCAATGTGCCCGCTGTCCTTCAGGGTTCTTAAATTGCAGCAGCCATCTCAGTGCGGAATGATCAGTCCTTACCAGAAAATGTTGACCATATAGATACTTATGGTAATGTTTTATGCATTCCAGCACTGCCAGTAGTGCACTTCGAGTCACACAATAATTCCGTTCAGGCTTTCACAGCGTATGGCTATATATAGCCTACTACTTTCTTCGTTCTATTGACCACCTGTGAAAGTACACTGCCAATACCATATCTACTGGAATCACTGTCGAGGATGAATTTTTCACCTGGGACTGGAAACGCTAAAACTGGTGCAGAACACAATAGTGTCTGGAACGCCTTTTCTTGTGACACCCCCCAATGATATGCTTTAGATTTCTTGGTGAGCTCATGTAAGCTTGCTGCCACGCTGCCCATCACTATTATGCTATCGAGGTAAAACAGAGAAGTCTTCCAATGGAGTCCTTTTAGCACACGCTCCATAAGCCGCTCGAATGTGGCCGGCGAATTGCAGAGCCCAAATGGCATAACTTTAAGCTACCACAAGCCACCGTTCGCACTGAAAGCAGCTTTCTTCTTATCCTTGTCTGCGATCTCTACCTGCCAATAGCCGCTTTGCAGATCCAATGTAGAGAACCACTTTGTTCCAGCTAACATATCAAGCGTATCGTCAATTCTTGATAGCGGGTAGCTGTCCTTTTTAGTGACATCATTTAGCTTCCTGTAGTCTACGCAGCACTTGTACTACCATCTTTCTTTTTAACTAAGACTACAGGTGAGCTCCAAGGACTCAATGATGGTTCAATTACACCGCTCTTCTCCATTTCATTGACCAGCTCCTTAACCTCATTACGTTTTGTCAGAGGTATATTTCTGGGTGCCTGTTTTATCAGTCTCACTTCGCCCGTATTAATTTTATTTTTGACTATAGCTGTTCTGCCTTGATTTTAATTTTTCGTGGCGAATACGCAGGCATACTTATTTAGCAGCTTTTTGGCTTTATTTCTTTCTGAAGCTGCTAGTCCCAATACCCATTTCTCTACATTTTCGTCCAACACCTGTTGATCCTTGGCTGACATATTGACAGGTTCCGGCAATTGTTCGCTGTGTATGACCGCCTCTACTGGAGCACATTGGCCTACCTTAGCGTTTTCAGAAATGAATTATTCGTGGCCTGATAGATTGAGCACTCACAGGGACCTTTCCTTCTTTGCTGGACTTAATGAGAGCCTTTGCTGATAACAAGTCCGTCTTAATTTCTGCTGACTCAACTACCCACAAGCGGTTGTCCTCACAATCTCCCTCCATACGCACTCATATCAATGACTCAGTCTGAGGTGGTAGTTTTTGTTGTTTGAGAGCAACTAATCTTCTGGCGGGCACTTGATGCTGGTACCCCACGTCAAGAGGTATATCTAGATAACGCCAACTCATTATCTGTTGCCCCATAATCATATTGATGCTATGAACTATCATAAAACACCAATGATAACCTCGTCTACAATATCGGCGACAATAAAAATATGGCTTACAGTAATGTGCGCACAATTTTTTCATAGACGGTGGCAGACTCTCCAGTAGCTGTTCGTAGTCTGATATTATGGAGTACATCTCACTCTCCCTTCACTATATCAGGTCTGATGATAGACTGCGTCGCACCGGTGTCTCTATAGTGAAGGTATGTTGTCTGTCATTAATGTACCCGCACCCTGTAAGGTAGCTGTTACTTTTCTGCATTACTGATATGGTGAGAGATCGCTCTTGCCCCTCAGTGCTAGCTCGTTATAGTTTAACGGGGATTCTTTTGTTGATTGATGGTGGTTGGCTCGTTTGTTATTTCTCGGTGGTGAGAAGGATCTTGACTTTTTGCCTAGTGCTTTACAGTTTATCTGGAAGTGGCCGCTCTTTCCGCAGTTAAAACATTTCAATTTTGACTTCTGTTCAGCTAGAAGCCGCCTAACTACCTCCTCTATTTTGTTGATTTCATTCTACTTCTCTGTCACAACCTCCATATTACGCACCTTGTGTATTTGTGACTGCGATATCGTGCGAGCAGTCTCCTGTGCTAGTGCGAACGCCACAGTCTCTGCAAAGGTTGTCTTTTGTGTAATACAGACAGCTAGCTTAACATCAGGGTCTCATATGCCGTTAACGAAGGCTTCGGTCTTCAGATGGTCTACTAGTGGACGATTTTCCCCTCGACTTCCATTGCAAAGGCTTGAAGCGACTTATTACTTATAACTCCATGCGGTACAAATTGTGTTTGTACTCGTCGCCTAATTTGCGCTGTATGGCTACCATTAAGTTTCATTAAGTCATTGTAGTTGTTTCTGCAACTGACTGGCATGGTTACGAAAATTTCTGCTGCAGCACTTTTTAACGCCAAAATTAATTCTAGAGCCTTCTCTTGATCGTCCCATTTATTTCTGTTGGCAACTGTCTCGAATTGGAATTAAAATACGGATAGGGGTGAGCTACCATCAAAGCAAGGTGTTTTTATTCTGCTGGAAACTTCGGGTATAATACGCATTAGTTCTTGTTTTTGGCACTGGAAACTGTTGATTTTCTCCTCCATTACAACAAATTTTTCGTCAACCGTCTTCTCTAAATTTAACACTTGCCTCGATGCCAGTTACTCTTTAGCTGATCGTCTCATATATTTCTCACAAATTCTCTGTTGTCCCTTAAAAGTTTCCCATATTTCGATTTTACGGGTTTCTAGATCAATAGAAGTTTTCTCAAGATTCATTTCAGTTTTTGCCAGAAAATTCTGGTTTCAGCTCTAGAAGTCTCCTTTACCTGTGCCAATATTTTTTCGTTATTAGCTCTAGAAATTTCAAGCACCTCAGCCAAAAACTTTTAATTCTCAGCTCTAGAAGTTTCACGCACCTCAACCAAAATCTTTTGATTCTCAGCTTTAAAAGTCTCTTATGTCTCAGCCATTACACTCATTTCTTCCATAAGCTTTTCGTTGTCAGCTCTAGATGGTACTTTTACCTCAGCCAAGAGCATTTCATTATCAGCTCTAGAAGTTTCTCGAATTTCAGTTCTACATGTTTCTGGTCTTCCGCCAAAATCATTTTGCTCTGTACCTACATATTATTCCATTATAGAAGCCAGCAGCGAATTAAGGTCTATACTACTTGTTGTTGGGGCACTCATCTCAGTATCTTCTTCATCATCAAATTCATAACTATCAATGTTAACTCCGCATCGATGAAATTACTCTAACAAGCGCTCCTCTAATTTGGTCTTATTACCAGTTGTTGAGAGCTCCAATTTGTGTAATACGCGTTTGAACGTGTCCACTTTTAATTCTTTGCATTTCATTTTTTTCCCTTTTTTTAAATTAATTAAATTATTTAATTTTTTTTTTTTATTTTATATACGCAATCCCACTTCTGACCGACGTTATGTTTAAATCGTTTTAAAACGTTTGAGTTCATTTAAATTGCGTTAAAATAAACACCATTTTGTTGTTGCTTACAATTTTTTTTACTACACCATAACTTTTATACAGTTTATCTTAATACAACAGCTTAATATTCGTTTATACAACACTTTTATTTCCGTTTAAACACGACTTTATTTTATGACAACAAAATGATAACTAACTGACGTATAGGTAAAGAAGCCTATTTATATACCTAATAGTCTACAGTTTGGATAGTTCCGGAAATGTCTCATATTCTCTAATTTATATCCGTTAATTCAAAGTAACACAAAAATAGTTGAATTGGTAGTGTTGCTAGATAACGCAAATAAATACGGCATTGTCAGGATGACACATAATTAACAAATGTACCAAAATCCCACAATACAGTTATAAAGGCGTTGATGTGTGTTTTATTTTTAGACATTTTTATTTCGCAACAATATTTAAAAGTAGAAATATTAGTATCAATGGAATTTAGTATTGCTAAGATTTTTCTTTAAAAAATGTGTTTTAAATAAATGTTTACTACATTCACATTCGTGTGAAAAGGCGACCAATCAGGTATGTGATATAAGTCGAATTCAAAATGCTAGTGTTGTAATGCTAACTTATGATTCGTTTTCATATTGATTTTGTTTCAAATCGATTTTGATTTCATTTTCAATTACGTTCTACGAAAGTTAAAAAAAAGTGTGATGGAAAACGAAAATTGAATTGTTTTTACGATTTCAATTACGCAATCATTGATGGAATGAAAACGACCATATTCCTATGCAATTTTTTTTTAATTTCTGCAAAATGTTAGTTAATATTAAATGTCTGTACAAATATATAAATGCATATCGTTGCTTTTACGTAGAAAGACCCTATTGTATTTTGTAAATTGAATAGCATTAGAAATAGCTAATTTCTTCTTGCAAAAACTAAGTCACCCAGTTCATGATGAGAAGACACCACATTTGTATTTGATTTTCATTAAAACCTGCACTTAAAAAGTTACATTTTGATAATCACCCCTATTCTGTGTTTCGATTCGAATCGAAATTTTCTCCGTTTGTCAAATTTGGTATACTGCGTTTCAATCGTGTTCAGTTTCTTTCGATTGTATGTATTCTGCATTAGGATTATAACTACGTTTTTCTAAGTTGTTAATTTTGTGACGGAGAATCTTTCGATTTTTGTTTTTTAGTTCAAAATTTATTATTTGGCTAAAGTTTGTTATTATGTTATTTATTGTTATTAAATATAAAATTAAACTATACCAAATGTGTAAAAATTTAGTAAAAATATAAATTTACACTTGTCCACTTACATGAAAGACAAACAAAAATTGATTGTTTTCTTATTGAACTTCTTAGTGTATGCACTACTTTATAGATTTTTAATAAAATTTCTTAATTTTCTGTTTCTATTTCATATGTTCCACTGCTTTGAGAGCATTATTGTGTTCTTTTTCTTTCCATTCAGTTTTTTTTTTTCTGAATACCAATTTTCGATCGAAATGTAACTTAATCGAAACGCAGAATAGGGGTGAATTACAGTTTCTATTATGTTTTTACCTTGTCATGTTTTTTCTTCTAAATACCAATTTTTGATCGAAATGTAACTAAATGTGGAGATTAAATGTGGAGTTTTTAATGTCGATTTTGAAAAATGAATTGATACATTATTCAAAGTATTGTCCATCGTTAGCCACTACTTTTTCCCATCTTTCTGGCAGCGTTGGATTCCGAGCCAAAAGAAATGCTGCGGTTTTGAGGTAAAGAATGAATCAATCCAATTTCTGATACCCTATTCTGAAGTAAAGCGTATTCCAGTGGGAGCGTTCTGCATCGATCGAAACAAATGATAGTCCGAAGGGGCAAGGTCGAGGCTATAAGGTGCGTGAGCCAAAACTTTCCATCCACTGTTTTCCAAATAGTTTTTGACCAGTCTTGCAACATGTGGTCGAGCGTTGTCATGATGAAAGATTATGGCTTCGTGTCTGGTCGAATATTCTGGTCGATTTTCGTTGATTGCTCTCTTCATTACTTTACATATGACTTTTTGACCGTGGGGTTATCGTTATGTATTCATTTTTCATCGCCAGTGAAAATACGATGCGAAAATGACTTTTTTTCATCTTTTCCGAAATACCATATTTGTTACTATTGACCAAATCATATGTGATAGTTATGCCATATGTTGTCCAAGTCGACATTATTAACTTGTATACCCAATATTATAAAAAATTTAAAAACTCCACATGTTGTGTAAATCACTACAAATATTTTTTATTTTGACCACCTTTGTGAGCTTATGCAATAACGACCCTGATAGACATTAAGTTGCAAGATAGATATCAAAGATAGATAGCAAATTCTATCCAATTTTTGCACATTACCTACTCTACAGGTTTTAACATTTTGTTTAATATTTTCGAAATTGTTGTGCGATGAAAGAGTCATTGATCGCTGAAAATACAAATAATTGCCAAAGCTGTTGGTATTTAAAATTATCAGTTAAATATACAGTAGTTCAATAAATGCTACATTGTAAAAAAAACAGGTTTTTCCGATTTAAATCATATTTGTATACATTTTATTAGTAAAAATGTGTTACTCTAAAAGAAAAAGGATTAATTAAATAACAATTCAGAAATTAAAAAAAAAAATATTAAGTTATAAACAAAAAATCGGCTTCAGCTACAAATGTTAGCACAAAAAAGTCTACATACAGCTTACTTCAAACATATTTTTTGTAAATAAAAAGAAACATTAATATTTTGTTGGGCCTTCTTTAGAATCAATTACGGCCTAAATGCGCATTGGCATTGAAGATACCAAATTTTCGGTCACGTCTGCTTCAATCTTGTTCCATTCTTCTAGCAAAACTCTTCTTAAATATTCCTTGCTAGATATTTTATTTTTTCGGAGACGTCGGTCCAATTCGTCCCACAGGTTTTATATCGGGTTGATGTCTGGTAACTGGAGAGGCGTATGGAATTTTTCTGGGACGTTATAAAGTAGCCACACCTTTACAATAAGGGATGTATGTTTTAGATCATTATGCTGCTGGAAGATCCATTTGCCAGACAGCCCCATTTTTTCAGCGCAAGTCTTCAAATTGGCTTTCAAAATATTCAGGTAAGCATAAGGATCCATGGTTGTGTCAATAAAGACCAAGTTCCCTACTCCTACAGCTGACATACATCCCCAAACTATGACACTGTCTCCCCCATGCTTAACAGTTGGTAGTAAATGTTGCACTGTAATTGCGGTTTCCTCCAAACTCGTTGCTTACCGTCGTATCCAAACACATTGAACTTCGACTCGTGACTAATAATCACAATTTTTCCAAAAATTGTTTCCGCCATTTTGGAGTTTCGCAAAATCAAGCCGTTTTTTCATATTCACTTCGTTAATAAATGGCTTCTTTCTGGGAACACGGATATGGAAATCATTGGATCTTAAAACATTTCTTACAGTTTCGAGGTGAACACAAATATTTTTAGCTTTTGCAAGGTCTTTTGCAATATCAACGGCACTGGTTTTGGGATCATTTGTAATAACTCTCACAATATTTCGTTTTTCGCGCTGTGACAGTTTGTTTGGTCTACCTATATTTTTTAGGTATATTTTCCGTTGTATTTGTGTTGTTAAAATTTCTGACAACAGTTTGAACTGTGGAACGGCAAATTCCAAGGGTTTTTGAAATTTCCCCATACGATTTATTTTCATTTATTAATTTAAAATTCACTTCTACTGTTGACTTTTTCTTTTATGTTATAATATTAGTACACAAAAATTTATACCATTAACTAAAGATGGGTTTTTTCGATGTTTTATAGAGATATTCTTTCGCTGTAAGTACACTTTTTTGTGTAAAAATTAAGAAAACCGCCATTTTTAACACTAAAATTTGCAACTGTGTACATATTTCCCTTACTATTTTATATTATTAAACTATTTTCTTTATATAGCATAAAAAATACCCTTTGACTTTCATAAATTTCAAAAAAAAAAATGGTTTTAAATGGGTGTATGTAGACTTTATTGGGCTACTGTAGATAATTTAAAGCACTATAACAGGAACAAATATAGACAATATTACTTTTAAAAGTTGGAATATCATTTAAACTTAAGGAGCTTTCAATCTTGTGTAAAAATATTAGTTTTGGAATACAAACAGTAATCATAAACAGCATTGTAATAAAATGTTTACTCATTTATACATATATATATATATATATATATATATATATATATATATATATATATATATATATATAGAGAGAGAGAGAGAGAGAGAGAGAGAGAGATCAATGGATGCTCTACTGACCATTTCCGCTTGTATACTTTATGTACTGCAAAGTGTACCAGGTATACCATGTACACATTTTTTTTTTGTGTACTGTTGTGGCATGCCGCCTACCAACCAGAAGTTCCTCAATTCAATACCAGGCCAGACCATCTAAAATAAAAAGCAAAAGCGGTATCACCTCATAACATTAGCTAGTAACTGGTTATGAGTATTACTACTACTGAAAACTTCTTTAATGCATTTGCCGTTCGAAGACGGCTTTAAACTGAAGGTTCCTTTCAATGAGTCTAAACACAGAATCGGGTACAGCTCATTGACTGAGAGAAGTCCCAGTGTTCCTTCATGGAATGTTATGGGAATTAATATATGTACAAGTTAACATGACTACAAATTAGTTAGAATTTATTTTTGTATATTTTTTAAATGAATACCCATATTTAATATTATTTTATATTTTTGTATTTGTTTAGTCTTCATTTTACTTATCGTTTCATATTACATCTTTTTTCTGTTACCTAGAAGCTCAAAACAGGTCGCAGACATGGTATCAGCATTTTTGGGTAACAGAGAAATATTATAATTTTGTTTTTTAAATAAAATTTTTGACTAAAGAAAAATATTGTAAATATAATTTCTTAAATAAAGAAAATTTATTCTTAACAGAGTCATAAAACATTAAACAAGTGTTTTATTAATTGGCGCCCAACGTGGGGCACAAATAAATTTTTTAAGTTAATTTTTTCAAATCCTTGTAAGGAAGAAATTGTGAAGTAAGTGAAAAATAGATAATAATTGTGTAAATAAATTTTTTTGTTAATAGAATTTTTTGCGAAAATATAATTGTGCAAAGGAAATTCCTTTCTGAAAATTAATAATTAAATAATAAAAACTTTATTAAAAATTACAAACTGCAACCAAACTAACTTCAAAAAAGTGCTAAGAACAAAACTAAAAAGGCAACGAATAGAATAATTCCAAAAAATAAAACAACAGAAAAAGCTTAGTAAATCAAGCGAAAAGCAAACAAAAAACATAATATTTCTGTTTAAACGAACAAATTCCAAAAACAACAAAAATTTAAATGAGCAACAACTCAACACCGGCTACAGGAGGACCAACGACAACTCTTTCATTACATAAAGTTCAGCAACAACTCCTTCACCGTCAACATACCTCCTTGTCAACCAATTATGAGGAAAGTGTAAGTTTAGAAAATAATTAAGTTAAAAAAGTAATTAATGCTTCTGTGAAAAATTAGATATTAAATTATTCATTCATTAATGCAAGGAATTTAGTTAAAAAATTTTTTTTTAAATCATTTTGTAATCTTAATACTTAAGGATAAAAATATTGAACCATTTATTTTTAAATTCTGTATAAAAATATTTGAGTTAAAGTAATTTTGTTGACAATTTTATCCTTGCACGAGTTGATTTAATATCTTAAAGCTAAACCTTAATTTTTCGGTATTGTCCAAACTTTCGTGACTGACGATAGACTTTCAGACGAATTAGATCAGGTATTCGAGAATCTAAGGTAAATAATATCGGACTAGAATATGACTATAAACGCCGACCAATTGAGGATGTTAGTAGAAACTGCCATCTGTGTCGCCCTGAAATCACAGAGGCAAACATTTGATTGAGGAGCTTAATAGGAAATTTAACGACGTTGTTGTCAAGACTCCTGAGGAAGTACCGTATAAGGACGTAGAAATAGAGCCAGGAATACAATGCGACAAATCATTGGGCATAGTAAATTCGCTGCCGGAATTCGATGGAAAACAGGAGTGTTACGTCTCCTGGAGACAAGCGGCACAAACCGCTTACAAAAGTTTCGAAAGTCACGTGGGTAGTTCCAAGCACTACCAAGCAGTGGCCATTATTCGGAACAAGATAAAGGGAGCAGCGGACATGACGCTGGCTTCCTTCAATACAGCCTTAGGGCTATTATAGACCGTCTGAATTTTACCTATTCCGACAAACGACCTATTTACTTAATTGAACAGGAACTTTCTACACTTCGGCAGGGAAATATAACTACATTGCAATTTTACGATGAAGCGGAGAGAAAACTAACTCTCCTTATAAACAAAACAATAATGACACGATAAGGATATAGCGGTCTCCACGAGCGAAAAGTATATGGCAGATGCACTTCGTGTGCTTATATCTGGAACGAGGCGAGGCCGAGTGACTTGCCCTCGGCACTGGCACTTGCTCAGGAGATTGAGTCAAATCACGAACGGTATATGTTCGCGATGAATTATGCCAGGAATTTGGAGGATAAAGAGAGACAAAGAGCAGATCAGAGCCAGCCTATTAGGCCGCGATTGTGGAAACCCCATATTTTTCAAGACAACAGGCGTTTGGAAAATTAAGCCATCATGGTCAAACAGAAATCCAACCGATGGACATCGACCATTCATTTCGCTTCAGGCAGCCGTCAGGCTTCCGCACTGGTACCGCACAGATTTCTGCCACTATTCGGAGTCAGCAGTATTTCAACCGGGTTTCGATGCCACACCAACAAAGCTTAGGACAGGCTATTAAGAGACCAAATGATGAATCGGCGAAATTTACGAAAACGAAGCACCAAAGAATAAATCATTTTACTCAGGAAAATTTACAATCGAGCTTGGTACAGGACGAATATCAAGCAGCTGCAGAGGTGGAAGCTTCGGAAATTGACGAGGAAGAGAGGTTTAAAGAGATTAATTTTTTAGGCAAGACTCCCTGCTCCCGCGTATAGAAAGGGTGTTAGCTGGGAGAGTTATAAGATAATTGATAGACACGGGAGCATCTAAAAATTATATAAAACCCTTAAATGGATTGAATCAAATGAAACCTGTAACTAGGCCCTTTGTGGTTGGATTAAAATTGCCTCCATTAAAAATGCCTCTTGAACCTTTTTGAAATAAATAGCCCCTTTTTTATACTCCCCTCACTGTCAACATTTGACGGTATAGTTGGACTTGACTTGCTGACTCAGACGGGTGACACACTGGATCTTAAGCGAAAGGAAATTCGAACCAGGACGGGAACGGAGAAACTTAAATTTTTGGGGTGTGATAATGTGAGCTTCACACAAGTAGAGGATATTGATGTCCCTCATGCGGTATTGGACAGATTCCGAAGGATAATGAGGAAACTATCGGGTGTTTTTGCGAACCCTAATGAATCTCTACCGTATAACACAAATATTGTTTCTACTATTCGCACAGTCAATGATAACCCAATTTACTCAAAACTGTACCTCTACTCCGTGGGTGTGGCAGACTTTGTAAATAACGAAATAAAGAATTTACTGAGAAATGGAATAATAAGGCCCTCTAGGTCTCCTTACAAGAATCCCATCTAGGTGGTGGTTAAGAAAGGTAGAGATGAACAGGGCAATATAAAGAAAAGGTTAGTAATTGATTTTAGGAAGCTGAATCAATTTACGGTAGACGATAAGTATCCAATTCCGGATGTGGCTGTAATCTTGTCTAATCTGGGGAAGGCACGGTACTTTACGACGCTGGATATTAAATCTGGCCTTCACCAGATAGCACTTGCGGAAAGTGACAGGGAGAAGACAGCTTTCTCTGTTGGAAATGGAAAATACGAATTTTGTAGACCCCCTTTTGGGCTAAAAAATACCCCCAGTATTTTTCAAAGGGCCATTGATAATGTGCTTAGAGAATAGATAGGAAAAACATGTTACGTCTATGTGGATGATGTAATAATATTTTCAGAGAATGAAAGGGACCATGTCGATCATATCGAATGGGTGTTGAATAGACTGTATGAGGCCAACATGAGAGTCTCTCACGAAAAGTCACACTTTTTTAAGGAAAGTGTTGAATACCTAGGCTTCGTAGTGTCCAGGGACGGTATTGGGACAAGCCCTGAGAAGGTAAGGGCTATCCGTGATTATGAACAGCCCAGGACATTGTTTAATGTCAGATCGTTTTTGGGACTGTCAAGTTATTATAGATGCTTTATTAAAGACTTTGCTTCAATAGCGAAACCGTTACGAATATCCTGAAGGGTGAGAATGGGAGAGTGAGTGCTTACCAGTCAAAAAAGATTAAGGTAGATTTTAATGAGAACCAGCTTCGAGCTTTTGAGAAATTGAAGACTATTTTATCTTCGAAAGATGTAATGCTGCTCTATCCAGACTTTAAGAAGCCATTCGATCTTACGACGGATGCATCCTCATTGGGTTTAGGAGCAGTCCTATCACAGGGTGGTAGACTGATTACAATGATTTCCAGGACTTTAAAAGATAGGCAATTAAATTTTGCCACAACGAGCGAGAGCTACTCGCTATAGTGTGGGCTTTGCAAAAGCTTAGAAATTACCTTTACGGTGTAAAAGATTTGAATATTTATACGGACCATCAGCCGATAATGTTTGCGGTTTCTGACAGAAATCCCAATGCTAAAATAAAACGCTGGAAGGCTTTTATAGACGAGCACAATGCTAAACTGTTTCACAAGCCCGGAAAGGAGAATTATGTGGCAGACGCTCTTTCACGCCAGAACATTCATTTGCTGGAGGAGGAGGTGAATTCGGATGTCGGAATCCTACGTCTGACCTACGTGATTGAAACAACCGAAAAGCCTGTCAATTATTTTAGAAACCAGATCATATTAGAAGAGGGATCCTTCCCCTCAAAGCGGTATTTTATAATTTTTGCGAAAAAAAACTCGGCATCTTGTTAGGTTCACCGATGGCAATTGTCTTATTTGGGAATTAAAGCTGGTGGTTAACCCTGAAGTAGTAAACGCGATAGTATTCGATTTGCAAACACTGGCAAGTATACAGGATGAGCTGGTCAGGAGCTTTCCGGCAACGAAGTTTTGGCATTGCAAGAACATGGTATTGGATATTTTTGATAAGAATGACCAGAGAGACATAGTAGTAACAGAACACAATCGCGCTCATAGAGCCGCCCAGGAGAATATAAAACAGATTCTCAGCGAATACTACTTTCCGAATATGACAAGGCTAGCGAATGAAATTGTGACGAATTGCAGGATCTGTGCAAAAGCCAAATATGACAGGCACCCAAGGAAACAGGAATTGGGGAGACCCCTGTACCATCTTATGTGGGTGAAATGCTATTTATTGATATTTTCTCCACCGACGGCAAACATTTCTTGACGTGTATTGACAAATTTTCTAAGTTCGCTGTGGTGCAACCTATACCGTCGCGCACCATTATGGACTTGAAGGTTGCAATAATTCAGTTGATGATTTTTTTTCTGGTGTAAAGAATGTCTATTGCGACAATGAACCATCGTTAAAATCCGAGGCAATCGCATTCCTGCTGAGAAACGAGTTTGGGGTTAGCATGACAAATGCTCCTCCTTTGCATAGCACTTCAAATTGGCAGGTCGAGAGACTTCACAGTACTCTAGCAGAGATACCAAAGTGCCTCAAGTTGGAAGGAAAGGCCGACAATACTGTGGACCTCATACTGTTGGCAACAGTCAAATATAATCGGTCCATTCATTCCGTGACCGAGAGAAGGCCTATCGATATAGTTCATCCCGCCCTGCCTGGGCTTGCGGCGCAAATAAGAGGAAGGATTGACAAGGCCCAGCAGGCTCAGCTGCGAAGAAATAATCCTTCAAGGCAGAATAGGGTATTTGAGGTGGGCGAAATGGTAATAGTGAAAAATAATAGGAGATTGGGGAACAAATTGTCTCCCTTATATGTCGAAAAAAATATAGAGGCGGACATGGGAACCACTGTCCTTATTGAAGGGAGGGTGGTCCATAAGGACAATATTAGATAGATTTTTAAATTTTATTTTTTTATATTTTTGTTTCTGACTGTGTTTCTTATTTTTTGTATTTTTCTTAGAATTTTGGTGCTGATCAGTATAGATTACATCAGTTTGTTTGTTTTCAATAAAACCATCGTTAATTTTAGTTGTTAGTTCCAAAATGTTAGTAGCCGTTGAACGTAATTTCTGGAAACCATGTTGGAATGGAGATAAAAGTGATGAGATTTGATGATATAAATTGTCAGTTAAAATCTTTTCAAAAAGTTTAGAGATTGCATTCAGCTTAGCAATTCCGTTGGACCGCTTGCGACAAAACTGACAAATTACACTAACGCGGACTATATTCCTGTTGTCGACGGAAATGTCGTTATCTGGCAGGATTTTGATTATTTGCAACACACCACTAATTTGACAGCATACTATGACATTATTGATGAGACAAAACAACTTACGAAGCATTTCCTATTATCACATATGGTAAAGTTATTGAATTTCGATCTAACGCGTATAGAGTCGGCTTTGATGTCGTTGAACAACCACCATAGATATGCTAGGAGCCTTAATATTTTAGGTACCGCCCTTAAGGTGGTTGCCGGTACACCGGACTCCGATGACTTAGAGAAAATAAAATTTGGATAACAGCAATTGGTTCACTTGAACAATAGACAAATGATTTTGAACGCGAGGACTCAGGAACGGATAAATGAATTGACGGAAATTGTTAATATAATAATAAAAAATTTAAAAGGATCGGCAGGTGGACACGGGTCATTTATATGAGACCCTGCTCTCGAGAGTGGTGATTTCTGAAATTGAGACTTTAATAATGACTATCACTCTTGCAAGGATAAGGATCGTCATTTGGATTTTGAAGATTTGAAGGAAATAATAAATAAGCGCTCGGTAAATGTAAACGTAGTGGATTTAATGGAAGTATCGTATATTAGGGTTCTATTAAGTAATGATTTTTTATATTTTCTAATTAAGTATCCTAAGCCTAGATTGGAGTTCAGGAAGTTAACTCTCTTCCTCGTCGAGCATAACGAAACCATCTTGCACCTTACTGAATGATTGCGTTGCGGAATGTGAAAAACAGGTGTTGGCGATTGGAAATTGTAGCGTAGCTCTCTGCAAAGAGTTATCAGTGCCCACTTGTGCGCAACAACTTCATTCCGGCGGAGTAGCCCATTGCAACACTCGACCCAGTCACCTTGAACCATTGATGGTGATTGATGATAGCATAATTATTATTAACGATGATACAGTTGAAATAATCCTAAACAAAAGCTCCCCAAAACTTACCTATTAACGTATGAGGATGAGGTTCAAATTAACGGTTCCATTTATAAAGACGAAAAAGGCATGGTAAAAAGAACACCTAATCCAGCTGCAGCTTCAACGATCAATATACGGGTCATCAGGAGATATTAAGCCTTTCGTATTTGGGTAAATTGAGTGCTAAAAATCTGCACCACATTGGGGAAATTAAGAGCGAGCTTACTAAAAGGCCAGTAATTTCAAGCGCAACAACAGCGTTCATTCTGCTTGTTTTTTATGTCACAATTAAGTTGTATAGAGCGCAAAGAAATAGACGCCTTCAACGAGATGTTCAGGTGGCAATCGATAGCTACTCGAGAACCGAGGACGACTCTCACTTAAGTGGGGGGGGAGTTAACACGACTACAAATTAGTTAGAATTTATTTTTGTATATTTTTTAAGTGCATACCCATATTTAATATTATTTTATATTTTTGTATTTGTTTAGTCTTCATTTTGCTTACCGTTTCATATTACACCTTATTTCTGTTACCTAGAAGCTCAAAACAGGTCGCAGACATGGTATCAGCGTTTTTGGGTAACAGAGAAATATTATAATTTTGTTTTTTAAATAAAATAAGATTCAGCATTTTTGACTAAAGAAAAATATTGTAATTATAATTTCTTAAATAAAGAAAATTTATTCTTAACAGAGTCATAAAACATTAAACAAGTGTTTTATTAATTTACATATTTTTGAATCTAGGACAGGATAAGAAAAATTTAAAGAAATGTATCAAAATTAATGATTTGTTTTGACTTCCAAGGCATTGGACCAAGTTCAGAAACTGTCATTCTAATCATTCTCTAGATATACAAAAATCAATATTTACTTTATATTAGAGGTACCACACCCACTCAATCAATTTTGACTACTTTTTGATTGATGATTTAAATTGACCACAAAATTATTTAAACCGTATTGACATCTACTAATTATTCTTCACCCAGCATCCTATTAATGGGAGTAGAGCACTAATTTTTGTCATAAATTTTGTTTATAATATTCTGTAATATAATACCAAATTTTATTACTACATCTTGGGTATTTTCCGAGAACTTACCCACCAAATTTCATTCAGCTGCGATCAATATGTCCCTAAATATTCAAATTTACCAATTTGCCACGCCAACATTTTGCTATATTGAAAATTTTTTTCTATAAACCATTTACACCTGATAAGCTTTCCAACAAAACGTAATGAGGTTAAGGAGCTGGTCGCTGAAATGGAGAAGAGCGGTGTAATTGAACCATCATTGAGTCCTTGGAGCTCACCTGTAGTCTTAGCTAAAAAGAAAGATGGTAGTACAAGATTCTGCGTAGACTAGAGCGGTGTACAGGAAGCTAAAGGATGTCACTAAAAAGGGCAGCTACCCGGTGCCAAGAATTGATGATACGCTTGACACGTTAGCTGGATCAAAGTGGTTCTCTATATTAGATCCACAAAGTGGCTTCTGGCAGGTAGAGATCGCAGACAAGGATAAAGAGAAAACTGCCTTCAGTACGAACGTTGGCTTGTGGCAGCTTAAAGTTATGCAATTTGGGCTCTGCAATGCGCCTGCTACATTCGAGCGGCTTATGGAGCGCGTACTTAAGGGACTCCATTGGAAGACTTGTCTGGTTTACTTCGATGACATAAAAGTGATTGGCAGAAATTTCGACCAACACCTCAAATCCTGGCAGAAGTTCTGCAACGAATATCAATGGCTGGACTGAAATTAACCGTGAAGAAAGGTGCATTGTTCCAAAAACAGGTAAAATATTTGGGGCACCTAGTTACGGCAGATGGCATTTCAACTGATGAGGATAAAATACAAGCAGTAAAGGACTGGCTCGCCCATAGAATCTTCATGAATTACGTAGCTTTTTGGGACTCCGCACATATTACAGACGCTTCGCTTCGTTTTACACAAGCTCACTGAGAAATCTAAGGCGTATCGTTGGGGTGAGTCACAAGAAAATGCGTTTCAGACATTAAAAGACTTATTGTGTACTGCACCGGTTTTGGCGTAACCAGTCCCAGGTGAAAAATTCATCCTTGACAGTGATGTCAGTGGTTATGGTATTGGTGGTGTACTTTCACAGGTCGCCATGGGACGGAAAAAGTCGTAGGCTACTACAGCCGAACGCTGTCAAAGCCTGAAAGGAATTATTGTGTGACTCGAGCTACTGGCAGTGCTGGAATGCATGAAACATTACAATAAGTATCTATATGGTCAACATTTTCTGCTGACTGATCATTCCGCACTGAGATGGCTGCTGCAATTTAAGAACCCTGAAGGACAGCTGGCACGTTGGTTTAAGCGCCTCCAGACCTATGATTTTAGCACTGAACACCGAAGTGGCATAAAACATGGAAATGCTGATCGCTCTCATGTCGGTCTTGTAATTTGGAATGTAAACATTGTGTGAAAGCTGAGCGGAAGGAATCCATCCTTGATATCCGGCTAACGCAAATATACACAAACGAAGACTGGTCAGAAGCGGAAAGGAGTGGCCAAATATTGCCAAAGATTATAGCCGCAAAATAAGAGAACAGACAGCCCACTCGCAATGAAATATCAGCAGAAGGTCCCCTTACAAAAGCGTATTGGGCACTATGGGATAGTTTGAAGTTGATTAATGGATGCTTATATCGTCATTGGGAGAGTGCTGATGGTAAAACTTCATCCAACCTGATAGTAGTGCCTTCCTCCAAGATGAATGAAGTTTTGAATGAGTTCCATAATGGACCTAGTGGAGGACATCTTGGGATAATGAAGACTCTAGAAAAGCTAAAGCAACGTTTTTATTGGGTTGCATGTCAACAAGCTTTTGCCGACTGGATAGCAAACTGCACACAGTGCCTGGCAGCTAAAGGCCCAATAAGAAGTCGAGATCACCTACAACAATACAACTCGGGCGCACCATTCGAGCAAATAGCAATGGACGTAGCAGGCTTTTTTCGTCTGAGTAATGCCAGAAATCGTTATGTTCTCGTCGTGATGGATTACTTCAGGAAATGGCCAGAAGTATATGCCATACCCAATCAAGAGGCGAATACAATTGTAAATGTTTTTGTGAATAACTGGGTATGTCGCTACGAGGTTCCAATAGAGCTACATTCCGATCAAGGTAGAAATTTCGAATCCACTATATTCAAAGAAATGCGTGAGATATATGGTATTAAGAAGACTCGAGCGATGCCGCTTCAACCACAGTCTGTTGGAATGGTGGAACGATTTAATCGAACCCTGGAGGATTATTTGCGAATAGTAGTAAGCGAGCATCAGAAGGATTGGGACGAACACCTACCGAGGTTTCTACTGGCGTACCGATCAGCTGTCCATGACTCAACATCTAAGTCCCCTGCCAAGATCATTTTTGTGACTGAGCTAAAACTGCCTGGTGACTTAGAGCTTGGTGTTAAGCCTACCACAGAGAGGAATGCCACATATGCTGAAAAACAGAAAAGCCTCAATGAACTTCACGAATTTGTGCGCTCAGGAAGTAAAATGGTCAGCGATAGAATGAAAGCCAGATGTGATCGTGCAGCAAATATAGAGGTCTTCCATAGGGACAACTGGCTGTACTCTACAACCCACAGCGTAAGAAAGGATTATCTCCCAAGCTGCAAACTAACTGGGATGGCCCTTACAAAGTAGTAAAACGGCTAAACGATGTGGTATACAGAATACAGAAGAAAAACAGCCCGTGATCAAAAATGAAAGTGGTAAATTTAGAACGACTTGCGAGCTATGGGAAGAAGGATAATAAGCCTATTCGGGACGAACAGTCTTAAGCGGGAGGCGGAGTTACGAAAATACAAATTCAACACTGCATTGTGGGATTTTGGTATATTTTGTGTTACCCTGTCAATTTGGCAGCACTGCCACATCGACCATCTTTACGTTAAATTTGAATTAACGGATATAGAAATAGAAGATGGCCGATATTTCCTGAACCTTCTAAACTGTAGGCAATTAGGCATAAACAGAGCTGCTTTACCTACACGTCAGTTAGTTATCGTTTGGCTGTCGTAAGATAAAGACGTGTTAAGGCGGAAATAAAAGTATTAAGTGTTGTATTAAGACAAACAGTATAAAAGTTACACAATAACTTTAAAATAAAAATTGCAAAACAACAAAATTAAGCGGTGTTTCTTTTATGTTAACGCAATTTAAACGAACTCAAACGTTTTAAAAAGGTTAAAACGTAACAATATGTATATAGATTTGTATGGCTTATTTTAAGGATTTCAATTAAATTTTGCTTATCCTACACTTGATATTGAAAATTTATTAAATTGATACCCCTAAATATATATGATGAAAACTGAAATAATTTTGTTTGTGTATTCAGTGTGTTTAAAAGTCTCGTCACGCGACCAACTAAACTGATTTTTTTCAATACACAATCAGCTAACGAAATTTCAGAAGATGATTTTTCAAAATTATGCCTGGGAGAAGTTAAATTCATGAGAGAACGGGCAAAATTAGCGACTTTTTCTAAAATTAGTTGTTTTCTTTTTTTGTTTGTTAATATTATGTTCACACTACTAAAGTTAAACTCGTTTAAGAAAAAACTAAACAAAGTTCTTCACACTGTAATTATCGTGTTTTCCTTTGACATTTTGCTTAATTTTTTATTGGCTGTTTCAAAATTAATAATTGAAAATTTATACATTCATAAATATGTATCTAAATAAAAAAATTGATAAGTTTTAAATTGTAAACAATTATTTTATATTTATTATAAAGAAGTATTATTCGGTGCATTTTTACTTTAATTTAGTTGGAGTTTGTTTCACATCCATATTCTGGAAGCTGACACTATTTCCTCATTAGTACATATGCACGTATATACATATGTATATGGTTATATCTACTGGCACCTTCAAGATTATTATATTCCAACTATAATTGAATTTAAGGATCTCTTTTCTTAAATACTTATGTACAATTTTTACCATTCCTTTTTCTCAACTTTTCCTTTTATTTGTTGCCTCCATTTTTGGTCTCAAATTTTGTTTGTATGCATATAGGATAGGATAGGATGGGACAGGAAGGAATAGTAACCTTGAGCACGTATAGCGGCTCGATAACATGTGAAACTATATAATAGAGCTGGTCACCAAGTCCAGAATAGCCGATTCTGACAATCTGTACATAGACTTCGTTTGGAATCACATATACCTAAATTAAGTAGAAAAGCATCCATACAGTATACATACATACATGCAAAGGAATTGTTTTTAAATTAAAAAAATAAAATTTTTAATATTTGACGTGTTGTCATTGATGCTTGTTCAGTTCAAAAACGATTGAACATACTTCAAACTGGTATCCGTACCCTGACTTTCACGTGTTGGTAATTGTTTAAATAATAAATGTGTTTATATGATGAAATTACATTTCATTTCACCATGGTGTTTTTGTTATGTGTTATCAAAACTATTTATTGTATGGGAAAATATTTAGAAATTAACTTCTTTAATTCAGAAGTTGCTTAAACACGATAGCATTGTGTTGTGAACACCATATAACATTCATTATACACTAAAAAGTGTTTTTCAAACGTACATTTTCAAGTGCTGCACTTTTAGTGATAAATTAAGGCATAAAAGTAGAATTTTGGGTTTAGAATCTATTCCTACAATACAAATAGTTGTTACGGTATATCTTGGTAATTATAAAAGTTAGATTGCCCAAACTTTTAACTTGGTTTTCTATTACTAAAGTACACATCTATGCATACTATAAAAAGAAGTGTGCACTCTGATGTCACCACTAACTGCGGAAACAGGCAAGCAAATTTCAACAAAAATTTCATTACATATGGCATTTTTCTTATTTATTCCCATACAAATATCAACAAAATGGCCTGCATTTTCCATATTTATGATTTTTTATTGTCCCTTGAAAAGTTACCAAACCATGTATCGTAATGTCATATGTACAATGACATTCGGTAATATTGTTTTTTGTATTTCTGAGAACGTTTAGAATGGAAGGTTCTGAATTTGTTCTAAACGGCTTCTTAGATAATAAAAACCACCAGTTAAGTGGTCTGACCTACATACAAAGTCCATATTTATATTTGTATATCTTAAGAATGTTTAGAGCTGGAGTTTCTAAATAACTTGGCGGTCAACTGAAACCATCAGTTTTAAGAAAATATGTAATTTTGTATGTGTGGATAACAGTTAAAACTTCGTTATCTATCCATATCAGTCAAAAAGCAAGTACAAGCAGGTGGAAGGGTTACTCTAGTTAAATTATAAAATTAACTCCACAGGAAAATGAAAAATATTTATTTAAAACAACTTCTCTTCTACTACTACTTTGATATGGTCTAGTTGTTGACTTGTGCAAAAAAATCATTTGATGTAATGTACTCTTAAACTTCTCTAAAAAAGTCGATATTTTTGTAAATTGAGAAGGCTAAATTTTTTTTAGACATTTGTTTTTATTCGCTGTACCATTATTATTCAAAAACTCATTTTCGAGTCATTGGTTGTTAGGCTCTGCATTTTAGGTGAAGATTAGGACAAACAGGCAGTTTAAACAAAGATTCCCGATTTTGGGTATGCAAAACTTCTCCCTTTATTTGGCTTTCATAATCAGCCTTAATAGCCATGGAACTTATTTTTCCGGTAACAAAATTCTCCTATTCCAAGCAATCAGGGAATATAGTTTTCGCGAGAGGGAATTTCGAATTTCCGTGTTAAAATGTATAAACTAATTTTAGAGCATAACTCAGGGATTTAAGCTATAATTTTTCTATCATACTCTAAACATCGAAAATTTAACACCTCTAAAAATATGTAAAAAAAACTGAGAAATATTTGTTGTGTATTCAAGTTGTTTATAAATCAGTCCTCGTTAAATTTTTGTTGAATGCAGGTAGATCCAGCTAATGAAAGTGCAACAAGATATACTTCCTTTCAAAATTCGACCTAGGAGAGGTTTAAATCCGGAGAATACTTACAAAATTCGTGTTTTGTTATTATATTCTCTTTTTTAATTTAATTTACTTATATTCTTTCTTTTTTTAATCAAACTTGGTTTATTTACACATCATCCATTAATAGATGTTATTGAAAAGTAGATTATCAAATGCTTTTAGAGGCTAATAAAGGTGAAGAGAGGCATTTTGAGGTCATTCTTTAATCTTACAAAGCAAGTAATTATTAGGTTATATCTTGGTAACTATAAAACATAGAACTCTCATAAATATATCAACGTAAAGCTATTAGTTTGATGTGGCCTAACATGTTGTGTCCTTTTTGACTGCTGAATAAAAATTACTTGATGTCCTGACCTCTTGAACTTTTCTAAGAAAACCTCTGTTTTTGCTAAAAGAAGGCTAAATTTTTTTAGACATATATATGCTTTATGCGCAGTAGCATTATCAGTAAAAATAAACTATATAGATTTTTTGATTGTTAGGCCCCTTTTTGAATTTCATGTGAAAATATTGACAAATGGTTTATATGAAGAAAGATACCTAAGAAACTTTGAGTGGTAAATCTAAAAAATGCAAATACTTACATTTACAAGCACATCTCCCTTATATTCTGCGAAATATTTCCTTTACATTCTTCCTTCATTTGGCTTTTATAATACTTACTTTTCTCCCCTAGGAAAAGATTCCCAATGTTAAAGTTGTTCCGAATATGAGGAAAATTTTCCGGGAAGATTTTATTCAGAATAGTGGTACTGGGAATAGAGATAATATACCCAAGGAATTGTTCATAACAAAGCTGTTTTAGTATTAATCACTATGCGACAAAAAAGAATAAAGTTGAAACCTGAAATGTATTATTTTGGGTAGTCGCCATTGAATACAACGAGAATGTTTTCGAAATATTTCAAGATCTTGAGCTACCGATCGTCGTACCTTCATGCACTTATAGGCTAATAACCGAGCTAAATATTTTAATATTTTGTTTAAGCAGCCTTAGAAAAAATGCATTTCTTAAGTACGATTTACGAACTTGATAAAGAATTACGTTTAATTAGGAATAAAGTGCTATTTTGCATTAGACATCCAATTTGTTACTTTTGTCGTCGAAAAAATGCTCATTAAAATTTGTTCATGTCAAAAATTATATCGATTATTAGTTTTACAACTTCTGTAAGTACAAAAAATCAATTGTGGAAATGTTTAAACTTAATGTTAAGTTGGAATTGTTCTTTGACGGAGAAAATTTTATAACTTCTTTGCACTCCAATACTATGGAAGTTAATATATAACCAATGGTGTAGAATTGCTTTACGAAAAGAGGTATTTAACTACGATCTGTTCGTAAACGCTTTAACGCCTTGCATACGACCATGTTCTGCAAAACGTAGCGTCTTCAAATCGCTTACGGCTTGAAAAACGCATTTCAGCATGTTCTGGAAACCCCGCGATTTGCTGGCGATTCACAAAGTTGTGTTTGAACAATTAAAACATATTTTATCATAAAAACAAACAAAAATCGCCTATAAAATTACTTGCTTACTAAAATGGCTTTTAAACAAGCTATAAATCAAAAGTTAATGAGTAAACAATTGAATCACGCAAACACAAAGCAAATTATTAATTAATGGGCCGATTATGGATGGCAACAGAAGTATAGTTGCGTTGACAGTTGCCGAAAATTGTATTACATATGGCAACTAAAAATTTACTAATTCCAATTGCTATTTAGGCAACTACAAATTTCTTGTTGCCGTTCGACAACGCAACTGAAGTTCTGTTGCCATCCATAATAGACCCATAAAATCGTGAATAAATAAAGTTTTTCTTCAAATAAAAAGAAAATATTTGATTTAAATTGTGCATCAATAAATTTCCTCTTTAGTGCAGTTTAGATAACATAGACCAAATCGCCGCAGTTTACTTTAACGGTTTGAAAACGCAAAATTTCCTGCGTTTTCGTTTGTCAGAACACCCGTTTGGCCTTTTCCATTCGAAAACAAAAGTTTTAAGCGGCATGCATTTGTCAAGAAAATGGGAGATAATTACTTTGCGATGCTTTTACCAATCACCTTTGTGATTTTCAATAGTAAAAAATTTATGGATACCCAAAGATATATTGCATCAAACATTTTTATATGCGCGAAATATACTGCACTCATTTTACACCATCTGACAGCTGCAGTGTTGTCATTGCTTGCATTGATGATGCACTTGCAAATAGGCCAATATTTATGTATTAAGAATGGTTTTTATAAAGCATCTACCCTACCAGTAAGACAATGACATAGCTGTTACCCAATTTATTGATGACAACCAAACTTGAATTACCTCATACGTTAAGGCGAATTCCAAGGCCATGTCAAAAACTTTCCTTGTGCATTAAAAGCGTTTGTATAAAACCGAAAATACCATAAGATTGAAACTGCATAAAAGCAGCTAGTTTTCTTGGAAGTTATTTATTTTTGTTTGAAAAACACTTAAGCTTCCTCCTTTACAACAGTGGTTTTCTCAGAAACGTACAAGCCATCCAAGAATTTACGAATATCCTTGTTTTTCACAGTAGTGGATTGCTGAATAAGAGCAGCAGATCCGGAAACGGCTTCAATATCATTACCCTCTACAATTAATTCATCTTTTTGGGCAGTTGAATTTACAACAGTTACACCAGGTGCCATTTGAACACGGCGAATGTATTTTTCACCTAAGAAGTTACGGATCTCAATTACGGTGTTATTTTCGGATGTAACGCAGTTGATGGGAAAATGAGCATATACAGCACGCATTTTATATTGGAATCCAACAGTAACACCTAGAAGAAAAAATTTAAAAATTTATTTATAACAAATTCACAATTTATTTACATACCTTTGATCATGTTTTCAATGTGACTGCAGACAGTGCGAACAGCAGCCAATTCTTTTTTCGCACCGAACCATTTTTCAACTTTCAATGTACGTTTATTTACCATGTACATATCCAAAGCCAAATGTTTGAAACTACGTTTCAAAACTCCTCTGGGTCCAGCGATGGTAACAACGCGGGCACGCACAGACGCTTTAATGTTCTTGGGGATTTTAACACACTGATTTGAGTTAATAGTCCTCATGTTTTATAAGACTAAAATTTAAAAAAAATAAAAACACCGATATTAATATTACAGGCATGTATGTGTATTTAGGCAAATCAACATATATTTTGTTATTATCCTCTAATTATTTGCATACTACACAAAAATTTCTACACAGTAAAATTTCTACTACAGTAAAAATTTCAACTTCAATTATAAATACATCATTAATCTTACTAACGAAATTTAAAATATTTTTTTTTATAATTTAAATCATTTCCTCAATATGAAATTCCTTGCACTATTTATTTAAAAAATTTTCACATATTTACGATGTTTTTAAATACTTTTATTTACGAAAAAAAAACTCAAACTTACACGCTTCGGAGCGACCGGAAAAAAGGTTGATTCGAAAAAGGGATTTTTTGACGTTTACGAAATTCGGTGTAGCCAACTCAAAAAAATATAAAATAGCTGAGAGTTGCCACTCTTGATATAATCAAAATCTGTTACAAATTGCTTGCAAAATAGTGTAGTTGCCCATTTACACTAAGCCGTAGTCTAGTACGTATGAGTTTTTTCGATTAAAATCTTATGGTACGTTTCAACCGTTTGTTTTGCGTAAAACATGTTAATGTGTTTAAATTATGTTTTAAGATGGAAATGCACCATAAATCAGATGGAAGCCAGATTGTAGTGGTATTGGTGAAATGTTTCTTTATGTTTTTAGCATACACTAGTCAACGCATTATTCAAGCATTCATTTTTTTTGTAAATTTATTGAAGTGAAGTACTATTTTGTTTACGGACGAAACATTGATTACAAATTTGGCTGTGTGCTTAAAAACCACTTTTCCATATGCTTTTTCTCTTCAACTTCCGTCTGTAGTTTGTATGTATATATTATTTTATCAAGTCTTTTCTTTGCTCATAGTATTTTGGATTAAAACTTCGCACTGCTGGTCCTCAGGGGGGTATAACACGACATTTATTTGTCATCCGACATGTCAAATTTTCTGCTGTGAAATGTTAATATGTCGTGTAAAAGCACAAAATAATTGCTTCTGTAAAAACCATCTGATATTACATTCGGCAAAATTGAAATTAGAGTGTGTTCTAATTTTACCTGACAAACGTTCTGTTTTCAAAAACCAATGCAATGAGAAAATGTTTCGCGGAGCTGATAGTTACAAAAATAATTGTTTTAAATAAATAAAAATTGTTTTTAGTTTATTTTAATAATTTGTTTCACATATATATTAGCTTATCTTTTTAAGCATGTATGTTTTTTCAAGAAACTACTGCGACCATTGGTTGCGGCTCATTCAAACAAAATTTTCGTTGGCGGTTGATCATCTAATTGTAACTCTTTTATTGCCATAGAAGCGAAACCTAATTCAGCGTCCCTTCGAAGTAAGCATTTTTTACTCTATATATTAAGTTTTTTTCTTATCTTTTATTTTTATTTTTCAATTTAATTGCAGTTATTTTACAACATATCTTTTTAACAACAGCTTCAATAAATTTATAACAAAATATTTTGTTGTCAGCTTTGATCTTATTGAACATACGAGTATGTATACGTTCGAAAGCAAATACGATAAAGTGTCTGTATAAGTAAAATTTTGACACACAGAAAGACAATTTTGACATAAGTAAATAAAATTGAGAAGTCAGATAACAAATACATATCGTATAATACCCCCTTTAATAACTTTGTTGCTGCAATCATCACATTTTACATCCCGAAGCGCAGCAGAGAACGATAAACTTCCAACAGCTAAATAATTTGCTTTTTCTTTAAAATTTCTACCATTTTTATGCCACAAAGTTCCAAAAAATAAATAAAAATTGTCATTTCTCCGATGTTGTTGATGCTATAAAATTACAGGAAAAATGAAAATTGATCAAGCGTAAGAAAAATCAAAATGTTTAGATTTTGCTTCCAGCATTGGCAGTATGTATTTCCACCTATAGGAATTTTTGTTTTCGAATTTTCGAAATAAATTTGACGTTTACGCTGTAAGAATAAACAAACGAGAATCAGAACATGAGTGGTGTTTCAATAAACTTCTTATTTTATTACACAATAAATTTTTGCGTAATTGTATATCAGAAGGTTTTTTATTTCTTGCTCTTGTCACAGAATATGAGAAACAATTCACAGCAAACAAAAATAACATATGTAAAAAAATTTGTATACTTTTGAAAAAGTACGTTGTTCCTATACGTTGGTTTGATCATAACGCCACATAATATCGAATATTTTTCTGTCGAAGTCCTTTCTGTCTTAGAGTCCTTTAACAAATCGGCAACTGATTGACAGATAGACGCAGCTTGTAGGCGAGGGGTTGAAAGGGTAGTGTAAAATACCCGACTGACTGTACTGGATACTTTTTATTTTATAAAATAAATTTGGAAAATGTATGGAAGAAAACTTATAGTGATTAATGTTAAATATCAATTATCCCTTCTAATTCTGCCGAGATTCATATCAGTGGTACAGTCGAATATCTTCTCCAGTGGTAGGTTTTTCTTCAAAATTTGACACTGTCAGAATATAAGAAACGGTGAGAGAAACGTTGCAAGTTCTGCTTTTGGGTGGATCAGTCTTGTAATAATAGTGCCTGGAGTTGAATACAGCTTTCCCAACTCTTAGACTTGCTAACATAATACAGTTTTTTCTTAAAAGTTGTATGTAGGCCTTCTTCTGATGCAGTTACGAGCTAAAAATGGTTCCTTAAGTGCTATAGGAAAACATGGGATTTCGGTAATATGTGGTAAATTTAGGGATGCCTTGGCGGTGATATCAGCAAACTTCTTACCTAATATTCCTATGTGGATATAACTATATGTACCGTTTACATTCTTCTTTATGGCCTTTACAACGCCTTAACTGTCAGTGCATATTCAGCTTTTTTTGTTATGTCCAGTAGCATATTTTATGGCGTTTTCAATTGCAGAAATTTCCGCCACAAAGGTACCAACATGATCTGGTAATCTGGCTTTTTTACAGTTCCAAATTGAGTGTTAGTAACCTGCCTGACGATGGAATATGATGTTAAATTATCCCGGAAAGATCCGTCTGTATAACATGTAAGATCGGGAGCAAAGCAAGAGATATAATCCAAGAATAATTGTTTTACATAATTCGTTGAATTCTTATTAAAGGCACTTGGTCATTTACATTAACAATATTATTACGAAAATAAAAAAGCCTACATTTTGGTATATTTGGTAGTATGTGTCACCCTGTCAATGTCGTACTTATTTGAGTTATCTGGCGGCACTGTCAATTCGACTATCTTTATGTTACATTTGAATTAACGGATATAAAATAGAGGATATGAGAAATTTCCGGAACGTTCCAAACTGTAGGCAATCAAGTATAAAAGAGGCTGGTTTGCCTACACGTCAGTTAGTTATCGTTTTGCTGTCAATAAATAAAGTCGTGTTTCAGCGGAAATAAAAGTGTTGTATAAACGAATATTAAGCTGTTGTATTAAGATAAACTATATACAAATTATAGTGTAGTAAATAAAGAAATTGTAAACAACAAAAATGGTGGTGTTTATTTTACTTTAACGCAATTTTAAACGAACTTAAACGTTTTAGAAAGGTTAAAACGTAACGATATATTTTGAATAAATAGCTTCCTTTGGTTTCGGTAGGATAGGAACATTAAATTTCTTTAACAGTGCTAAAATATTTTTCATTGCTGATGCGAAGAATTCGTTGGCGATGTTATATGATACCAAAATATATTGTACATACCATCACTTGGAATTTTTATTGCTCTTGATGCTATGTTAATTCTACTTTTTCTAGCAATGTTTCGAAGTCGGAAAAATTAGCTTCAAATCTTAAATTTTCAATACGTGTTGTACGTAGTAAGCCTGAAACTGTCCTGTACCACATATTCATCTCAGAGTTAACTATGTTTATACTTTTCTTCGAATTCCATCCATAAATTGTTAAGCCATGTAATATGGTACCGGATGTCAAAGAGTTGAAGATTTAGAGTGCAGTTTCAATGGGGACCTTTATTACGAGAACAAATAACTTTTAATAAGTTGTTCATTTTGCCTAATTTGTGAGACAGTTTTCTAATTTGACTGTTTCAGAGTAAATTTTTGGTAAATAAAATTCCCAAAATATTAATTTAATTTGAAAAATTAATGTTCTCATCTCTGATATTAATCATACTAATGTTGCAACGTCTCCTCATGCATATGTGTAGCACTTCTGTTTTATTAACAGGGATGACGGCACCTTTTTCTTTTACACTGTTAAAAATTTATTGATCCAAGTAATTAATTTTATGCGCCACACCAACTGGGTCGCCTGATCCTATTGCAAAATGTTATCGGCGTATATGCCAACATAATCTATGCCCGGTAAGTCTGTTATTGCTTTTGCCAAGCTTTAAGAGCAAATAGTGTACAATACCAGTGATAGTGGTGAAACTTGAGGCAATACGTTATCCAAGCAGTGTGTAGAGGAGAAGAAACCATACATTTTTAAAACTCTGCGATGTTCATGAAAGGATTTAATAAAGACCAATATATTTAAAGGACACCCCATTCATTTAGTTCTTCTATGACAGATAATCATGTAACACGGTCGAATGCCTTCTCAATATCTGCAGATGGTATCAACCTGTGTCTACCATATTTAAGTTTGTGGAGTAGAACTTCCTCCAGTTGGTGACATATGGTGTGAACACCGTGTATCGGAATAAAGGCGTGCTGCATTTTGAATATTTGCATTCGAGCAAATTTCCAAAAGCGTTAAGCAGTTATTTTCTCCAGAACTTTAGAAATAACCGGTAACAATGAAATAGGTCGGTTGCCTTCAAGTTGATTCGGATTTTTACTGGGTTTAGGGATTGGTGATAGCATGGCAACCCTCCATTCGTGCGGGAAACAATCGGTAGCTAAAATTTTCTTGTATAATCTGCATAAGCGGCATTTTAGGATGGGAGGAGCACACTTAATCATCTTGTAAGTAATCTTGTTTCTTTCAGGTGTAAACCCCTTTAAAGTTCTCATTATATTTGTAAGTTCAGATACAGTAACTTCAGCACTCAGTTCTGAAAATTGGCAATTTGTTTGAGGGAGATTTTCACTCTTAAGATCTTTTTTCCTATATCTAGAGTGAAAGCATTATCGAATCCGAGGGAGCACCAAAACTTTGAAAAACCATTAGAAATATCCAGTGGGTGTAAGAGATTGTTGTCGTTTGTGTAAATAGTTGGAAAATTTGTAAATCTATGTGATCTTAGATTTTTCACCTTTTTTAAAAGAAAGCTCACATCCATAGTAGGATTCAGGGAATTAATAAAATTTTCCTATGTTTTTCTTTTTGCAATTTTACACTCTCTTTTAAACTTAGCACAAAACTTTTTGTAATAAATTGCGTTGGCTAAATTTGCGCACGTTTTGAAGGATTTCCATGCTTGTTGTCGCTGTTTAATAAGATTGGATATGCTTGATTTGATCCAAATTGGGTTATTTCTGTTTCTAGGTTGATGACTCATAGGAATAGATTCATTAGCTGATTTTCGTAGAATGCGTTTTATCTGAGCTGCTTCCTTGTTGATGTTGTCTGATTCTTCAAATTAGATTACCGTTTCTGTATGGAATTGTTGCTAATTCTCATATATGTCAAGGTTATTTGTAATTTTTATTGGGAAGTGGTCCCCAACTTCACGTAATGGTAAGCAAGACCATATCAAATTAGAAGCTATGTCTGGACTAGAAAAGGAAACATCAAGCACCCGTAATTTATTATGAGTACTGAGTAAAGTTGGGCCTTCATTTAACACAACTAAACCATTGTCATTCGCGAAATCTTCCAACATTTTATCATTTGCAGAATTTGATGTAGAGCCCCATACTACATTTTGGGGGTTTAAATCACAAAATATATTGTGATGGGTGCTTCTACTAACTAGAATGCTACCAATGATCGTAGGAGATAAGTTATTGTCGTTTTCCCTGTAAATATTAGTGATATGGAGTTCAATGCCATATTGTATGATGATGGTCTGAAATAAAAGGATTGTAGTGGAAGTAGAATGATTAATTTCATTTAAGTTATTTTCCACCATTAGGGCAATTCCTGATATAGCATAGTCGTAGTTGTTGTTATGATAAAATATACGAAAACCTGGTAAGTGCAACATGTGTAGATTTTTGGATGAATGAAATATTAAAACCTAATTTGAATATACTCAACTTTTGGAATTTATTAACCTTCATTTCAAAACACTCTTCGGTATAAGATCCTAATGATATTTTATATCTATGTAAGACTCAGACCTACTTTTATTTGATATATCGATTCGAAAATTTTAGATAAAATCCGCACTTACTGATAAAACAAAACATCTGGCAACCCTATGATTTATCAGCTCTGGTTGACACATTCGAACTGGTTGAAACAAATAAAAAAAAAATTGACCGTTGTTCTTGTTATTGTTTAAATTGTTGTAGATCTGCATGTACCTTATTTATTGTGCCATGGCATCTCTTAATAAAAGTTTCCTAAAAAAAGAATTTGGCATCACATATTTGGAAAAAAAATCAAAATTATACATAAACATTAAATTTGACAACACTTTTCTGCAAAGCAGAGAAAAACACTACATTTTTGCAGAACACGCCACTTTAAAAATTCTCTCTTGCTCTGCGAATTTTTAACCCAAAAGACACTGCTGCGAAGCCAATTTCGATTTTCATGGAGTCAAAAATCATGAAATAACAAACTTTTCAATGCTGCCAAGTCAAATTTCATTTTTATGGACACAAAAGATAACAAACTTTTTAGTTCAGATATCTTAAAATTGTTTAACAAAAATTATTATTTTATTTGAAATAAATATGTGTATATATATATATATTTTTTTTTAACAAACTTAATATATATATATATATATATATATATATATATATATATATATATATATATATATATATATATATATATATATATATATATATATATATATATATATATATATATATATATATATATATATATATATATATATATATATATATATATATATACTACTACTACCGTAAAAAGGTTATAAGCAGTGGTGCACAAAACTGTGTTGAATAAAGGATTTTTTAATTAAAAACAAACACAAAATTTATTTTATTTTAACTACAATCTACGAACTCAAAAATAAAATAAATTTTATGTGTATTACGTAGAAATTAATATCGTTATTTATTAAATATCGTTATTAATTATATATATATATATATATATATATATATATATATATATAGGAGTATATATATATATATATATATATATATATATATATATATATACATGTCTATATAAATATATATATATATTTATATAGACATGTTGTATATATATATAGAATCACCCCAGGAACAAAGTGGTTCTAATTTACGAGCGTCTACTATATATATATATATATATATATATATATATATATATATATATATATATATATATATATAACATGTCTATATAAATATATATATATATATATTTATATAGACATGTATATATATATATATATATATATATATAACATGTCTATATAAATATATATATATATTTATATAGACATGTATATATATATATATATATATATATATATATATATATATAACATGTCTATATAAATATAAATATATATATATATATATATATATATATATATATATATATATAGTAGACGCTCGTAAATTAGAACCACTTTGTTCCTGGGGTGATTCTAATTTTCGAGAAGTTCTAATTTCCAAAGGTTTTTTTTATAATATGTATAAAGCAACATTAAAGTTTCGTTTAGAAAATATAATAAAAGAACCCTTCTGCGTAGATATTTTAATTTTATTTATATAAAGCGAGCATAAAACATACTATTTCATTGAAATATATTACAGCTAATTTAAGAAAAATATACACACATATACATATGTGTCTAAAGTTGAAAGTGTTGTTAGATTATTTAAATTTCTTAGTGCTCAGTGAGTCAAATTTCAAAATTACTAATTTTTTATCATATAATTAGAAATTTTTGTTTGCTTTTTTGGCTTTATTAAATTTGTCATAACAATATCATTGCGCAGGGCTAAAAAATTGCTCATGTACTTTGTAGAAAACAATTCACTAGTTCTACACCAATTTATTAAATTATTTACGCTCTCAGTGGCTAAAGCATTAGAAGTAACTCTTGTGACTTCAACAATATGTTTATCGCCGCTATCCAAATTTTCATCATCGCTACTTTATTCATGTTCCGATAAGTACTCAAACGTCTCCTCATTCCATTTTTCGATTTCATCTGCGCTGATGGAATGGTTTGAAGCAATTTCTTCTAAAAGCGTTTGATTAATTTGGATAACTTCATCGCAGTCATTGTTTTGCACTAAGTGGGCTATATGAATGTTGTCGTCGCTGTCGTATTGGTCCGAATCCCATTTTTTCAATTTAGACCAAGAAGTCTCTAACACTCTTTGAGGCAACTCATCCCAAGCTTGCTTCAGTAATATTATTGCATCACGTATTGAGAAGGATTTTAGAAGGTTATTCAGTTCACCATTTTCAGATATTAATCGGGTAATTTACTTCTGTAAATAAGTGTTGTTAATTTTAAAAAGTAAAAACGTAACAATATATATATATATATATATATATATATATATATATATATATATATATATATATATATATATATATATATATATTATATATTGTTACGTTTTTACCTTTTTAGAAACGTGTTGTTATATATATTTTTTGAAATTTAATAAATAACGATATTAATTTCTATGTAATACACACAAATTAAAGCCTTAAAATATTATTTACTAATTTTTTGCGCATATATCATACATATATTTGTTAAAAGTATAACAAATTACCAATAATTTAAAATCAACGGTGTCCTAATGCAATATAAATCTACGCAACAACAGCAGCAAAACTCGAATAGTTGGACCGTCGACCGCTATGTTTTTAATAAGAAGATGTATCGCCAAATATTGACTCGTTCCGACCGAACCCAGTACCAGTGGATTTCGTACTGCTAGGTTCCTGTAGCTGAAGTGTTGGACGATGAGCTTAATACGGTCGCGTTCGGAGTGAACTGTGAGCCGTATTCTGGAATTTGTACTCTTGCAATTGGTTAACGATTGTAACCCCTGTGTCCTTTGGCATCTAAAATTTTGAAACCCTGAAGGTATGTCGATGACGTACTAACTGGATTTTAAGAGACGTATTGAATTATTGCAAATTCTTGACTGTTATTTTCGTGCCACGAAAATGGAAATCTAACCCTGACGCCTCTAGAAGTTTTACCCCGTGAGAATCTGCTTGATGCAGACTTCTTAAAATTTTCGGATGCCGGCAGCTTCCGTTTTGAATTGACTTCGTAGCCATGCCATGATCTGGTTACTAAACGTGCCGTCTTGTCTGGGCTAGTGAAACTATTTAACCCCGCCAGTTGGCTCTCCTCCGAAGTGATAATAATGTTACTACATCACATATGGAAAGACAAAAGTGATTGGGACGAAAGTTTGAAACCCCCTAACCACTATACAATGGAGAACATTTTTGAGCGAATGTCCACCCTGTGGAGACTTAGAAGTTCATGTTTGACATAATTGAACGAGTTACAGATTTACCCATACAATGCGATTCATACCGTATTGTTTCAGGTGCGTATGGTATTTCCCGAAAATGCTTGTATGACACTTTTGATTTATACCAATCGGAGGTTTAATTCACCCGAGATCGTCTGTTTCTTGTATATCAACGAACTTTTACCCCAAAATATTGTTGGACCCGACATGAGAGTCCGTTATGCGAAAACAGCTTCTAACATTTTCACCCGGCCTATGGTGAAGATTGTTCTCCCTCTTCGAAACCCCACTAATCTTGATCTTTTTTTCTACCCCACAGCAGCTTAAAAAGATAATAACGTCGGAACGCATCACATCTTGGATAGTACCCCGGACTACAGCATTTGTATTAGGACTAACATGGCTCACACTTCCAGAGATATACTTACATATACACATATATAGTTTTTGAATTGTAAAGTTAATTGTACTCTCTGTAACTATTTGAATTTAACCCGTTATCACCCGCGTAATCCTTAGCTATCCTTGTTGCAGTGTGAACGTCCTTTTACTATTGTTAATAATTTTAACTGTGTTTCGTCAAGTTTTGTATCTTGCGCTTTAATGTTGTTTTATCCCTTTTTGTAAACTCACTTACAATGTAAACCCCAAACAGTACAGTACGTACAAAATATCGCTGAAAAAACGCCCAAATTTAATAAACAATTTGTTATATTTAAAACCTGATTAACCCCGTTGTTTTATTTTTTTTATCTCCAATATTTTCTGAGGGAAATATTTCAAGGAAAAACAAAGTGATATAAACAGATATTAACAAAGGCAAAAAGATTTTATCACGATAGTTACTGTAACAAACAAAAAAAGCATGTTTAATATTTTGGTTTGGCACTGTGTAATTGTTTGGGTATTTACCGGTGGCGGTACTTCAGTCATTAACATTTTGTGATTATTAAATTGGCTTATTATTTTAGAGTAGTAACTCCAAGCTTCATTCCTTTACACCCCTATTTAATTTACTTACAATTTCGGACGAATTTAAATGATTTTCAACGCTTGCTATCCACGCTGTATGGAGTTATTTATTAGTGGTAAGGGTATTAGTTATTTTTTTTTACAAATTAAAAAAAAAATTTTTATGAGTCCGAATTTGTTAGTAAAGTTTGTATTATTTCATACAATGTTTAGACTTAAATCCTACATACTATGGTAGTATTTCTATATATATATATATATATATATATATATATATATATATATATATATATATATATATATATATATATATATATATATATCTTAACTTGTTAAAGAAATACTACCATAGTATGTATATATATATATATAAGACGCATTAAGATGTATCCATGGTTTGTAAATGTGCTTTCGTAAGTATACACTTTGTTAAGTGACAGTCGCATGGTAGTGGATGTTCTATTTCATTTGGATCTAAAATTTCTACTTCGAGATCGTATTTACGACGGTCATCAGTTCTGCGTTTAATAGTCATTTTAAAAGCCAAGGGAGCATTTTCTTCCACTTCTTCACATGCACATTCAGGTAAAACTACTACGCACTGTTTCCAATGGGTAACTGGTGCATTTGGAGCTGTTGACAAGACAATAGATTCTTCATAAGATTTTCCAGGAAAACGACATTCAAACCATATACAAAAACCTTGATGTTTTCCGGCTTTATTTACAGAAATAACCTCTTGGAAGTCTATGTTATCAAGCACGCTAGCAGATATGTCCAACAAATTCATCCAGTACATTGCCACACCACTGTGAAGTAGTTCTTTGGAGGAAATCTGAGCTATTTCGGGTTTGGAAGATTTTTGTTGCCTTAATTTACTTCCAAAAGCTGTTAAGCGCACTCCATCAACCTCTTCCCAATAGTCAAAATGGCTTGAGATTGCACAAGGTGCTACATAAATTGTGGCTTCACTAGGAAACATCAAACCGTCCGTCTTTAAAAACTTATCTCTAGCATATAAAACTGAATCAAGCATTCCCTCATGTAGCAAGTAAAAACCCATCCATTCGGACACTATAATATCAACTTTTTCTGCTGAGGCAGGCAAATTGAAATCTTCGACTTTTGATTGAATTACCTGCAAAGAAAAGAAAGTAAGCATTTTAAATTAAAAAAACTAGGAAAAAACATATTTTATATAAAATCGAAACGAATTACAAGATAAAAAACAATTTTTAGAAATTATCGTGAGCTGATGGTCTTGCAACTCATGATTCCTAAGTAATTTTCAGATTTTATAATGTAGTTATAAAAAACTACAGTCGTATTCATAATAAATTTTTATTTTAGGCTTAAAAAATACATTAATTATTATACACTTTTTGCGTTAAAAACCCAAAACAACAAACCTTATTCATAAATGTTTAATAAGAATAAATTAATTATTAAACGTTCGTTTTGTTTTGTTGTCACATCTTATCATTTTATTTTTATCTTTCGGCTGAATGAAGATAAAATAAACTTAAGAGTAGTTTTTCAAAATGCATAAAAGTAGTAAAATAATAATAAAATTGTTAATAAACCGATATAAATAAAATAACTTTACACATTGTTAAAAAAAAAAAACAAATTGAAAATTAAAAAATAGCTTTCAAAACCCTTTTTTTACTGAATGTATTGTAAAAATTAGTTACGATTGGCCTATTACTATTTTGTTTTTATTTATTACCAATTGTTGTATAAAGTACATTTACAAAAATATCACAAAAAAGGTATAGTGTGGACTACTAGGTAGATTAAGTAAATATCATCGTACTTCCCAAATAACGGAGAGTTTATATATTATATTTGTTGTTCATTATCACGGATTAGTTAAAGTTGTTGCTGTTAATACACATTGCGCCTTGGTCTTGCCTTGCTGATGTTGACGTCAAGCCAATAGCCTTATAGCGTTTTCACACTATTTCACTATATTTAATTTTTAATTAAAAGTATGTTAACAAACCAATAAATGATTTGAAAATGAGTGTTTGCTTTTTCCGATGAGTTTCTAAGTTGTGACCATGGTAGATTTAATTTCGTTCAGAATACTGTAAGTAATAGTTTAAAGATCATTCTGGTTTAGGACTGCTATTTTAAGAGAATGGTCAGCAACTAAGTAAAAATCGGGAGGAATATAGCATAGATGGGCGTAAGACACTCGGGGATCATGTGGCCCATTGTGATCGTCTTAAGCAAAAACCTACAAAAAGAAAAAGAAAATACTAAAAGAAAAAAGAAGAAAAACAGCAATGAAAGAACTAGAAGGTTCCACACTCCCCGGAATCCACAACCAGCCGAGGCCCTTTGCAAACTGAAGGACAGCAATAGGATCAGTCATGACAGGGAGGTTAGAGTTTGATCATATACTCCTGCCTCAAAAGCCTAGGATATTCCGCTATATATATTTATATCTCCCTTTTGCAAGAAATATTCTCAATTTATCAGAGCCACAACTGAAACATTGTTTTCACAGACGAATCAAAAACAACTTCAACTTCAGTCAATAATTGACTGCTACCAGTATTCCTTACCACAGTAGATGAAAGCTGTTCTATGTTTACTGCCGAAGCAACGCATTAAATAAATACCATATTACCGCAACCAAATTTACAATTTGTTCTGACTCTAAATCAACTATCACAGCCATTCAAAGTTTGTACAATAAGAACATCGTTATATCTAGATAAGAGATCTATTGATAAGATATCACACAATATTCAAACTTATGTGGATTCCAGGACATAATAGAATAATTGGAATCACTTCTACAAGCAATAGTGATATTAAAAAAGATATTCTCAGGAAAATCAACGGAGGAGAATTCCATAAAATTCCACCTATTTATCCCAAAGCTTCCAAAAGAGATATTCGAGTCCTTTGCCGTAGGACTTATGTATCTTAATCACTTAACAATATTTGTCAAATGGCACAACTCGAAACCTTTGCCACCTATGCAATAACAACTCCCTACTGTGCATAAAACACTTAATCTTTGACTGAGAATGCATTAAAAAAGCTAAATTTCTCATATTTGGTAAAATGTACTTTTCGCCGAAATCCTGAAAATGGTGAACTTAGATAACATCAGCACTGTATGCACTTTTCTCAAACCTTGTAAAATATATAGTATAGATAATATGGAAATTTTTAGTTCAAAGACCACTGCAGTTAGTACACCCTTGCTTCTTTAGCTTCATAATTATGTTTATAAAGTTTTATTAAATAAATAAGTAAATAATCTCTTCTTTTAATTATTTTAACGGCGGTGCACAGACAACACATTTAATGGTGTTTGGTGTAGGATGTAAAGAACATTCACTTGTACATATTCCTGTTAATTTAGTTTATTTTAAAAATCTATTAGCTTGTGTTTCGTTCTTAGTAAGAATTAACAGATTTCCATTTCTAAGAAGCTAATTTTTTCTACAGGTTCATTTAAAATACTTTCCTAGGCTTTGGACACTAAGCAAATATTATAAATTTGTATCGGTTTGTCTGACACATTACTTTTGATGGCAATGTATTTTGAGCACTGTTGTTTGTTATTTTTTTAATTTGTCTATCTCCGTATTTTGGACAATCATGGATATTGTTAATATTAAAAAGTCTCTATTTTCTTTTAGGTTCTGGAGCACGCCTTCATCTTATGCAATCCGCCTAAAATTTTCCACAATATATTTTTTTACTGTAGAGAACATATCTGAGTCGAATTATAACCCAAATTAAAAAAATTGGCCTATACATATAAGGCATATCCTATTGTGAGCGAACGCAGCACACCTTCCTTTGTGCAATCTGCGTAAATTTTCCACAATGCATATTTTGGCTACGGAAAACATTTCTGGGTGGCTACGTGCAATTTCGCATTTTTTTTAAATAAGGCGCACCCTAATATATGTACAACATTAGGGTGCGCCTTACCTGTATGGCTCATTTTTTTTTTTTGCAAATTTTCGGTTTCCTTCTCAAAATGTTCTACACATCGCTTCGGAGAAAATTGTTCGGATCGCAGAACGGGAAGGCGTGGCTACTTCGCCATTAAATTATTGATGTATGCCCAATATCAACAAAATCAATACAAATGGTATTTATGTGCAAAACCTTCCAAATAAGTTTGTCTATTTTTAAGTGGAGCACAGTTAACCAATGGGTTTAAAAGCACAGTCCCTAAAAACTTGTCACACTACAATTATTTTCTAAATAATTCTGTAAAATTACCATTAATCCCCCAATTTGAAAATTTGTACAGAAATTAAAAGGTTCAATTTAATATAAACAAATATAAGGTTTTTATTAATAATTGAATCCAATCTTTGTCGTTGATATTTGCCTTAGATACACGTATCAAATACAGAAAAATATTACTTTTTTGATGTTTTCAAAAATAAGTTTGAAAAAAATACTTACAAAATTTGTTTACAATTAATTAGATTTTTGTTTTATACTTATTTATTCGTACATTTACCGTATTAATTGTTTAGGGTAGATTTGGTCGAATGAGGGTATTTTTCTATAATCTGCAACTGTTCGCATTATTATTTGTTTTTTTTTCTCGTTATGTGACAACACTTGATCAAATTCCTCTATCAGCTTTACCGCCCGTTCTACAGTGTCATTGACAACTTTTAGGTTACTTACAATATACAAGCTTGCATTGTAACCAATGACGGTGTGCCATTCTTCTGGATCTTTCCTTAAAAAATCCGTTGAAATGGAAACTCTTTTGAAGAAATATAAAGTCCTTTCTGTAACAAAATCCTCAATATTTTTACACTTGAACGGCTTATGTTAGGAAGAGAAATGTTAAATTTTTTGATGTCCGTTTTATTGGGCTTTTGTAAAGCAGACATCATAAATTTTCTTGATTTATTAAATATTTGCTCATCGAAATAGGCCAAACCTAAAGCTTCTGGTGATAAATACCATAAATGGTTTTAAAATTTCTGTAATAATTTTTTACTTATATTTTCATCCACAAGACCATAAACATATAAATTTTTTAATAAATTTAAATCTTGATTAGGGGCTTCAAAAGCAATTGGCGATTTTATCCAAGCTTTTAAATATATTTTCACTATAAAAATAAATATGTCTCTAACGTTTTCCTTTTCAGAATCACTTAGAGTGAAGCGTTCTCTAAATAAAAATATTTTTAATGTATAAATGGTCTTAGACATACAACGCGCATAGTGAAAGGAAAATAAACTTTGAAGCCAAGGAAAAATAAAGCCAGCTTAAGAAGTTCTTTGTAATCCTCCTGGGGTTGCCTTTCTTTTAGGGTACTGAAAGCAAACTCAACTATATCTTTCATATCGATTAGCATGCTTTTTACATGCACGCCTTCCATTCCAAATTTAAGACTCTTTTATTTCTGCCCACTCTTCTCCAAATTTGTTAAATATTTGTGCACTGTGGTCAGAAGATTTTTTCATTTTGTAATCAAAAAGGATCTTAAAAGAATTTAAGAGATATGATTACAGCAAGGGAAATACAAGTTTTTTTTCCCAATATTTGCTCCAATTGAACGCATGCACACTGCTTACGTCCATTCTTTCAGCAAATTGGAAATAGCTTTGTCCTGTTCCTTTCCCGTGCCGGTAGAAATTGCTGGAATCCCAAGTAACTGATCATTTCCATTAAATTAGATTACTACTGGTAAACGGTCGAAATTTTCTCTACCCAATAATGATGGCAAAATTTTACCATCCCAATGAACAGTTAATGTTAATATTTGTTTTTAAATACATCACGAATTTCTTGATTTTTTGATATTATATCTTTTACGAAATCGGCGGATAGACGTTTGTTTATCACTAAATCGCTAACGTTATGTTTCAAAGCTTGAGTGGTTACTATAAGAACTAGCACTGCATTATGATCGCTTTATTTACACTTGTCTAAACTTGAGAGTAGTTTGGGTGTTATAAAGTGATATTCAACTCGTTCTTTCGCAGCTGGCTTATATCTCGATTCTTGTGTTCCATCTGAATCATTATCGTCGAGTTCTTTCTTATCAGTTGATTCAAAATACAGAATTTCGTACTCATCTATAAAAAAGTTGGTTAGTTTTAAGAACATTTTAAATCCACTCGAAAGCCAGAACATGCCTGATAATAACACTTTTACATACTTATCTTCCAAAGTGGATTCACGTTTCTCTTTAAATTTTTTCTTTTTTTTCTTCGCGAAGACGTTTTCTTTTTTCTATTTTGATAAAACCCGGTTACTGCCCAACATTGAACTATGTCTTCCTTTTTTTCTTTGATTCATCAAAAATAATTTGTCTTCTTCCATATTTACTATATCTAATGCATTAGCGTGAGCAACATCAAGTAGATCGTCAAACTTTTCCGAGAGTTCCTTCTCGCGATTTCCTTACAATAATGTTCGGCGAGTGCAATTTTTCTGCAATTTCTAATATTCAAAGTATAAGCTTTCCACTTTTGAATCGCATTTGTCAATGCTTTTGTTGGAATTCTCGCTTTAATCCACAAAATTTCTATTTCTCTTTCAACAAGAGATGCACTTGCCCGCAAATCTAATTTTACGTTGCGCATATTATAGAATACTCGCAAAACTTGCGCATTGAAGGGTAATTTGGCACCGATAATCTGGCTCGCGTCATGATCAAGAAGATATAACTTTTCTTGTCCTCTTGTAGTCATTTTTTCTTTAATTTAAATTTTGTTTGCTAGTTAGCCACAAACAATAGAGATAATTCAAATCTGTTCTTTAAACTGTAACTTTAATACGACTTGGAAAGTAATATTCACTTTTAACTTTATTTTTCACAATATATTTCGACTGTTAATATCAGTTTCTAACACACTTTTAATTAATGTTGAAGAATAAAAAACTGTCATTCTTATTGTGGAGTTCCCCTTTTATGTTGTTAAGAAAAATATTTTCGCAGTTCGGAGTTACTAGAAATTGTTAATATGTACATTTTTGAACTATGTGCTGGACTTCGATTTAGTACCTTTGTGGTTTAACGGTCAATATATTTATTTCTATGTATACTGTAAAATAAATAATAAAAAGGTTGCGACAGTATCTACGAGTAAACGAATAACTCAAAATGTCAAGAAATATTTAAACAATTATAAAAGTTTACTTTTTGATGCGACGGGTAAATAAATAGTCCCTCCCCACCTTTGGGCCGCCTCTTATGTATTTTATGAATTCGGATTTCTATATGATGATTTATTTTGAAAAAGTAAGAGAGTCACGCCTTCCCGAAATGTGATCATCCTAATTTTTTGCGAAACAGTATTTTAAAAGAACATTTCTAGAGGGAGTTACGGTACAATTTCGCAAGTTGAAAAATAAGGCGCACCCTAATGTACATATATACAAAAATTTACATAAAATTGGAAAAAATTGTGAAAAGTATTTTGATTTGTACTATTACAAAACAAATATATTAGGTATACTATTTAGCATACTTTAAGCAAAGACTATACATATACAAAGCTGTTGCACCGCCATACATTGTTTTGCTTTGGGTAAATTCGTCGAATAGCAGTAAGACTGTATTACCAAATTGAAATTTTAAAATAGTATTGAACTATAACTGAAAAGTAATTTTTTGCATTAAATAGGACTTTTATAAAAAAATATTTATTTATAAAAATTAAATGAACAATAAATGGTTTATTGGAATTCATATACAGTGACAAGTAAAAGTGTAACATGATTTAATACTTTTTATTTCAACGCCCTGTATTTTTAAAGTCGAAATAATCTAAGTATTTTTGTTGTATGGTATTATAGGTACACATGTCCCCTTCCAGTAGTAGCAGAAAAGGGTAAATAAAAACAAATGTTACACTTTTGCACCGTTGATTTTATTTTTGACATTTATAAAAATAAATATAATAATCAATAGGATGTCCAGTATCCTTTTGCTTTCTTTTGAGCCTGGATGCGATTAGGGATGCCGGATGTGTTTTTTAATTCTAATGGTGTATCTTACCAGACTTCTTTGTTTCGCCATTACAGCTCGTTCATTCCTTTGGTCGGACTTGGATACATAGCGAGCAGTGGTTTGACATTAATCCACAAAATTTTCAATTGGATTTATATCCGGAGATTGTGGAGGTCATTTCATATAAACTATCACTGTCTTTTTAAGCTGGTTTTTAACAATATGTCAGTATGTTTTGGGATATTACCTTGGTGGAAAGTCACTTTTTCAGCAGCAAAAACCATATTTTCTACTACACCTGGCAAATTTTATTGCAGAATCGACAGGTATTGTTCCTTACGCATGTGTACTAATGGATCTGCAACACTTTTCTAAAGGCAACCCTAAACTAATATGAAGTCACCGATATGATATATTGTCTGTTTTACATAATGGGTTTGGGTTACGATTCGGTCCTTAATACATTCTCTAGCTATATTCTAACTTCTATTTAATTGGTTATTTAGTCTTGCGAGGCTAAAATAAACCGATTTCAATCTGACGGTCGTGTCTGGTATTGGCTCGAGTACCAAAACATATCATGTAAAACAGACAATAAAACGTAGCTTCGTAATGATTTGGGATTGCATTTCGATAAATGGTGTAGGTTCATTAATTAGTAAGCATAGATGGTACAATGCGTGAGTAATAGTATTTGTCGATTCTATACTATACTTTATATTTTTTTTTAACAAAGATAAAAAATTATAATTTAAAACTCAGTCTTGACTTAAGGTTTAAAGTATTTATATATAAAAAAAGCTTTCAATTCATTTTTTTAAGATAACGGAAATTTACTTTATGAGATCATTAGAATTTTATATTTAAAACAGCAACTGTTATTTGATTTTAATAAATCTTTAGCTTTAATCAAACTTGAAACATTTCCAACATGTATGCGATTTTTTCTTTGGTTTTAACATTTTGTGTTAAAAATATAAGTTCAACTGCTGCTAACAAATGTGTATTGACAATACATCAAAAGCAATACAATCATTCGTTCTTAATTTTGGCCACACTTTTCCAAAAATTTTAAACATTTTATCTCTTAAAGCGTTTTATTTCTGGAAGATCCGCTAGTGCAAAGAATTGGGAATTAATATTTTCATTGTTTTTTTCTCGTTAAGGAATAACGTTAATAGTAATGGCATGTAATCTAATCTGTTAATCATTTTTAATGTTTTATTTTCAAAACAAAGCTTTGTTTATAAGAATTCGCAAAATTTTAAATAAAAAGATGTTTCGGTTTCCTTTAATTTATTAACAATTTCTTTGTCAATCTTACATGTTTCCACAAATACGATGGCGGATTAACATTGAAGCGCTAGATGACAGCACAAGTACAAAAAGTTTTTCTTTCTTAGAAATTACGATCTGTCAGTCAGCTGTTAAAATTTTAGCCAAATTCATCGATTAGTTTATTTGTTGTAGTCGTTTGAAGTAAGCAACTTTTGTGTTTCTTGGAAAATGGAAAAAAGTGAATTTCGTGTAGTGATTAAACACTATTATTTGAAAGGCAAAACGGCGAAAGAGACAAAACAAAAGCTTGATAAATATTACGGTGAATCTGCTCCGTCAGATTATATGCTAAAATATTGTATTGCTGAATTTAAACGGGGCCGAACAAGCACTGCAACAATACTATCAACAGGAAATCCAAAAGAGGTGGTTGCTGAAGAAAATATCACGAAAATCCTCGATATCGTTATGAATGATCGTCGGGTCAAAATACGTGAGGTTGCTGAAATGGTAAACATATCATATGAACGTGTGTTTAACATTTTACATGAACATTTGCATATGAAAAAGCTAACGGCAAGATGGGTGCCGCGTGATAAAGCATAATCCTGCTGATTTTTGGCGTAGATTAATAACTGTTGATGAAACGTGTGTCCACCACTACACACCTGAAACCAAAAATCAATCGAAGCAATGGGTGGAAGCTGGTGGAAGTGTTCCGAAGGCGAATACAGCGAAATCGGCTGGCAAGGTTATGGCCTCTGTATTTCGGGATGCACACGGAATATTGCTAATCGATTATCTTGAAAAGGGATCCACAATCACAGGAAAGTATTATTGTGCATTATTGGATCAATTGGTTGATGCAATCAAGGAAAAACGACCACATTTAAACAAGAAAAAAGTGCTCTTTCTTCAAGACAACGCACCGGTTCACACAGCATTAGATACGATGCTAAAACTACGAGAAATCCACTTCGAATTGATTGATCATCCACCTTATAGTCCAGATTTAGCCCCTAGTGACTTTTTCCTATTTCCAAACTTGAAAAAATGACTCGCAGGAAAAAGATTCATCTCAAACGAAGAAGTGATTACCGAAACTAATGCGTATTTTGAGGAGTTCCCAAAATCGTATTATTCAGATGGTATAAAAAAGTTGGAAAATCGTCTTACTAAGTGTATTGAGCTAAAAGGAGACTATGTTGAGAAATGAATTGTTTTTGAAAAAAAAAAAAAAAATGTTTTTTTCCTACTTAGGTAGCTTCAATATCAATCCGTTAGATGAGATGCGTCAGTACACGTACAGTGGCCGACAAAAGTCTACGTACGACTCCTATTTTTGCGATTTTGGGGATCCAAGAAAAGTAAAGAAAAAATAATGGCGCAGTTTTGTTTCAATCAAATACACATAATTATAACACTTGACAAAAATTAAGATTTTACATTTAATAACAACATAATTTAAGAGAAATTTATTAAAAACACACCAGAAATATAGAAAACATAACAATAATTGCAACAACTCTTGACGAAACAATTCGTAATAAAGATTGAGGAATAACAAAAAATAACAAGTTCAACAATAAAGTGACCAGCACTCGTACCGAAAAAACAGAAAAGTAAAGGAAAAAACAAATACAAATAACAAAACAAACCACGAAACTGGAGAAAAGAACGAAACAGAAATATTACAATATCAATATTAAAACAAATAGCAAGAAGTCAAGTAATCGGGATAAGCACTAATGCAGAAAATTAAACACACAAGTGACACCTAAATAAAAAACTAATAAAAAAAATTAAAACGACAATGAAAGACGGTTATACACCATCAGTGTTTTTGTTTTCCCATCTTCTCTTTTATTCCCTACTAAGCTCTTAGGTGCGAACCACTTGGAGGGGTTGTTGTTAGGTTATTTAGTAGCGAAGGTATAACACTGGCACTGCATGAGGAGGGGTTATCCCCTGAATGCTGATCTTATTGAAAAAAAATCTATTTTTATTAAAGCAGACCAAAATGTACATTTGTTCAATAAACATGTGAAAAATTATTCAAGAAAAACATTTAAAACGCACGGACAGACATACAATCAACATACTAGCTTTTTTGCTATAAAATAACGGGATAGTGCCGATTTTGGCTTCATCGGTAAAGTTATTATTATTATTATTATTATTATTATTATTATTATTATTATTATTATTATCATTATCATTATCATTATCATTATCATTATCATTATCATTATCATTATCATTATCATTATCATTATCATTATCATTATCATTATCATTATCATTATCATTATCATTATCATTATCATTATCATTATCATTATCATTATCATTATCATTATCATTATCATTATCATTATCATTATCATTATCATTATCATTATCATTATCATTATCATTATCATTATCATTATCATTATCATTATCATTATCATTATCATTATCATTATCATTATCATTATCATTATCATTATCATTATCATTATCATTATCATTATCATTATCATTATCATTATCATTATCATTATCATTATCATTATCATTATCATTATCATTATCATTATCATTATCATTATCATTATCATTATCATTATCATTATCATTATCATTATCATTATCATTATCATTATCATTATCATTATCATTATCATTATCATTATCATTATCATTATCATTATCATTATCATTATCATTATCATTATCATTATCATTATCATTATCATTATCATTATCATTATCATTATCATTATCATTATCATTATCATTATCATTATCATTATCATTATCATTATCATTATCATTATCATTATCATTATCATTATCATTATCATTATCATTATCATTATCATTATCATTATCATTATCATTATCATTATCATTATCATTATCATTATCATTATCATTATCATTATCATTATCATTATCATTATCATTATCATTATCATTATCATTATCATTATCATTATCATTATCATTATCATTATCATTATCATTATCATTATCATTATCATTATCATTATCATTATCATTATCATTATCATTATCATTATCATTATCATTATCATTATCATTATCATTATCATTATCATTATCATTATCATTATCATTATCATTATCATTATCATTATCATTATCATTATCATTATCATTATCATTATCATTATCATTATCATTATCATTATCATTATCATTATCATTATCATTATCATTATCATTATCATTATCATTATCATTATCATTATCATTATCATTATCATTATCATTATCATTATCATTATCATTATCATTATCATTATCATTATCATTATCATTATCATTATCATTATCATTATCATTATCATTATCATTATCATTATCATTATCATTATCATTATCATTATCATTATCATTATCATTATCATTATCATTATCATTATCATTATCATTATCATTATCATTATCATTATCATTATCATTATCATTATCATTATCATTATCATTATCATTATCATTATCATTATCATTATCATTATCATTATCATTATCATTATCATTATCATTATCATTATCATTATCATTATCATTATCATTATCATTATCATTATCATTATCATTATCATTATCATTATCATTATCATTATCATTATCATTATCATTATCATTATCATTATCATTATCATTATCATTATCATTATCATTATCATTATCATTATCATTATCATTATCATTATCATTATCATTATCATTATCATTATCATTATCATTATCATTATCATTATCATTATCATTATCATTATCATTATCATTATCATTATCATTATCATTATCATTATCATTATCATTATCATTATCATTATCATTATCATTATTATTATCATTATTATTATTATTATTATTATTATTATTATTATTATTATTATTATTATTATTATTATTATTATTATTATTATTATTATTATTATTATTATTATTATTATTATTATTATTATTATTATTATTATTATTATTATTATTATTATTATTATTATTATTATTATTATTATTATTATTATTATTATTATTATTATTATTATTATTATTATTATTATTATTATTATTATTATTATTATTATTATTATTATTATTATTATTATTATTATTATTATTATTATTATTATTATTATTATTATTATTATTATTATTATTATTATTATTATTATTATTATTATTATTATTATTATTATTATTATTATTATTATTATTATTATTATTATTATTATTATTATTATTATTATTATTATTATTATTATTATTATTATTATTATTATTATTATTATTATTATTATTATTATTATTATTATTATTATTATTATTATTATTATTATTATTATTATTATTATTATTATTATTATTATTATTATTATTATTATTATTATTATTATTATTATTATTATTATTATTATTATTATTATTATTATTATTATTATTATTATTATTATTATTATTATTATTATTATTATTATTATTATTATTATTATTATTATTATTATTATTATTATTATTATTATTATTATTATTATTATTATTATTATTATTATTATTATTATTATTATTATTATTATTATTATTATTATTATTATTATTATTATTATTATTATTATTATTATTATTATTATTATTATTATTATTATTATTATTATTATTATTATTATTATTATTATTATTATTATTATTATTATTATTATTATTATTATTATTATTATTATTATTATTATTATTATTATTATTATTATTATTATTATTATTATTATTATTATTATTATTATTATTATTATTATTATTATTATTATTATTATTATTATTATTATTATTATTATTATTATTATTATTATTATTATTATTATTATTATTATTATTATTATTATTATTATTATTATTATTATTATTATTATTATTATTATTATTATTATTATTATTATTATTATTATTATTATTATTATTATTATTATTATTATTATTATTATTATTATTATTATTATTATTATTATTATTATTATTATTATTATTATTATTATTATTATTATTATTATTATTATTATTATTATTATTATTATTATTATTATTATTATTATTATTATTATTATTATTATTATTATTATTATTATTATTATTATTATTATTATTATTATTATTATTATTATTATTATTATTATTATTATTATTATTATTATTATTATTATTATTATTATTATTATTATTATTATTATTATTATTATTATTATTATTATTATTATTATTATTATTATTATTATTATTATTATTATTATTATTATTATTATTATTATTATTATTATTATTATTATTATTATTATTATTATTATTATTATTATTATTATTATTATTATTATTATTATTATTATTATTATTATTATTATTATTATTATTATTATTATTATTATTATTATTATTATTATTATTATTATTATTATTATTATTATTATTATTATTATTATTATTATTATTATTATTATTATTATTATTATTATTATTATTATTATTATTATTATTATTATTATTATTATTATTATTATTATTATTATTATTATTATTATTATTATTATTATTATTATTATTATTATTATTATTATTATTATTATTATTATTATTATTATTATTATTATTATTATTATTATTATTTATCGTTCTTTTGGATAATTTTGTAAGTTTATATTGGAATAAATATATTTTTTTGGTGTATAGTATTAAATATATATTTGAAACAAAACTGCATCTTTTTTATATTACTATATTTGATTGACAAAATCGCAAAAATAGGCGTCGTACGTAGACTTTTGTCGGCCACTGTATGTCAGATAAATTCAATAAAAAAAAAATTCCTCAAAATTTTGGTTTTTAATCTAAAAGCTTGCAGCATCAATTTGTAATATCGTCATATGTGCCTCTACTATCACAGGAGGAAAATTACGGCATTCGATATCGAACGAAATTTCATAAAATTTTAAAACTATTTACATAGAAAAATCGTTCGATATCGTATGCCGTAATCAGTCTCCAGAATTCAGCTTGCCCCGCACGTCGTAAAGAAACATAAGTTTGTGGAGCTCCCAAGGTTTTCCAGCCTTGTTTTAAGTTTTAAGTTATTTTGACCCTTGCAGTCTTTGTAACACACATTCGAAGGCAACGCTGAGTGAGAAATTTACACAGCTTTGTCTAGCGCCAGCATAACGGATTGTACATTAATTGTGTGTAGCGCATCAACAGTGTGGATGATTATCCTAGAACTTTTTGGTCAAAAGCCTTTTCGAAATGTATAAAAGCACAATTAATTATTAGTGAACGACACTCAGCGGTCTGCTCTGCTTATTCGTTACGTTGCAATATACAGGTGTACGCATTTTTTAAACTTAAAAATAGTTAATTTTGCATATTTTGAAGACGGTAATAGTGGAAGTTTTTAAATTTGGTCTAAGGGATTTCATTGCCAATACAAATCATCAATGAAAAAAGTATCCGGCATTGAATAGCATCTCCCATTTTTGTATCAAATACATAAAGTGTCGTACACAAATAGAAAATGACTTGCTTTTCAGCAAATGTAGTAGGATCCTTTCACAAAATTTATGGCAAAATGGGTCGATCTATTGCACAAAAACATCCTATAAGCGAAAATTATTGCATATTCTGAGTGGAATTTGCCACTTCGATGGGTGTTTCAATGCTATGATGGCCAGAAACACACGTCGAGATTAGGAGTTATAGTAACCCCTAATAAAATAATCATATAAGACTATATTTTAATATATGATTGTCTTACATGATAGGCATAGTATACTACAAGTGTGCCAACCTATACTACAATTAAACCATAAAACATATTGGTTTAAAGCTGGTTCGTATACTATAAAAATGAACGTGGTATAAATGTAGTATATTACTACCCACTAAAACACAGCTTCGTTCAATATGAACTGGGGAATATCAATATCAACTGGAAATACAGCATGCAAAATCCCTTTTCTTACATATTTTCAAGTTAAATTTTTTGAAAGCATTATTCTTTTTATAAATTAAATATTTAAATAATTTTTTATACGTCTTTAATTTTAAAACAAATAAAAAATTACAATTATACCAAAACTTTAATCAATACAGATTTTTCATACTGTTTAAATGACAGTTAATTTTTTATTTTATTAAAAAATTTGCTTTCAATTAAAAGGGCCAAAAAACACAATTGTGTATTTAATTATTAATGATACATCACATTAAAGCATAAAAATTATTAATTTTTCATTTGCAAAAATAACGGCTTTATTAGAGAAGTTTAATATTTCATAACCTCAAATTATTTTTTTACAAGTCAAAGATACTTATGTAACAACACATTAGGAACAGAACAAAGTAGTTTTGATTAAACAGTGACATTTAAGTCATTGTTGCTTTTCATCATCATGTTTGTAGTCACAATACTTTTCATTTTTATGAAGTGTTTAAAAAATAGATAGAGACTATTTTAAATATTAAATAAAACAACTTAGAATAGTTTGTGAAGACAGAAGAAAAAATTTTTTCTAATAAGAGGTTTTTTTTTGTCAATAACAAAAAAAGAATGGGTGAATGCTCTGAACGCAAGACAGCGATAAGAGGTGAAAGTGGTATTAAATGAAATAGAGTTTGTAATAAGGTATATCACTTTACAAAAAAATGTATCGGAATAGATCAATATTCGGCAAAAATTGTGGAAGAAGGCAACTTCATAATATTTATGTGTGGTGACTGTCTTTAATACATTCAGAATGTGGATCTTGTTTTAAGTATTATTCAAAACGGTGTAGAGAAAAACAAGCAAGCATTAAAAGATTATAAATATGAATTTGAAAGCTCTAAAGAAAATGTTATGCCAATGTCTCAAAAAATGTCCCCTTAATTGTAAAGCCAAAGGCAAAACAAAGTGTGGAAAAATCAAGGCGGAATTAAATGCGAAAATAAATCCAATAAATTTGAAAATAAAAAACGTCGAAAGAAAGAAAAACGGTACATTAGTAATTCAAAGTGAAAATGTTGAGGAGAGAAAAAAAATTAAAGAAGCTATTGAAACTCAGTAAAAATTATGAAATTAAAGTACCAAAAGAATTTGATATGCAAATTATAATAACAGACATGAATTTTAAAATGCATGAGAAAGAGTTAATAGACAAACTGAAAAAGTAAAATGAAATACTGAAAGACAGCAATATAGAACTATTAAAATTTATGAATCAAAAAAATTTAATAGAACAGTATTTGACGCAAAATTATAAAAGTTATATCTGGATTAAAGCTCAATATTGGCTGGGATAGATGCCGAGTTTCCGATGGCACTAATGTTTTGCAGTGTTTTAAATGCCAAGGATATAACCACAAATCTTCGGAATGTAAAAATTAGGATATATGTTATAAATGTCATGGGAAACATTGAAGCAAAGATTGTAAAAATGAAATAGTAGAAAAATATGTAAACTGCATGAAGGAAAATAAAAGACTTAATCTTGAACTAGACGAAGATCACGCAACATTCAGCAGAGAATGTCAAATAAGTTTATGCTAGAAAAGAGAAGAATGGGAATAACTATATAACTACCAAAGAAAATACATGGAATATATACGAATATACAAGGATTGTTAAATAACTTCACTCAACTAGAAGTAATCGTCGAAAATGTTAACCCAGATTTTATAATGCTCTCCGAAACACATTTAACTGAAAAAATCAATGAAGGTGAAATAGAACTGAGTAGAACTGAATCGATCAATACATAACAATGTCCAATTTAACGAGAACAGGAGGAGTTATACTATATTTTAGAAAACGTTGGAAATTGAATCAAATTAAACAAAATGTAAAGGACTCCAAATATTGGATTAGCGCATATACGGCGAAATTTTAAAACATACCATTTATAACAGTGATAGTGTATAGATCACCAAGCTACAGCAAAACGGAATTTCGTGAAGATTTTCAAAATTTTTTAGAAGATATTTGCTAAAATAGTAATGATATATATAATTGCAGGAGATTTCAACATTGATTCGAATGCAGATTTTTATAAAGGAGATTAGAAAGCATATTAAACGATAACGGTTTAAAACAAATAATGACTGAATATACTAGAATAACGAAAAACTCTAAAACGTCAATAGACTATATAATCACAAATAATGAAATGGTTTCAGCAGGAAATAATATAAATAATAAAATAGCAGATCATGAGTGCATAGATATTTCTATCGATATCGAAAACGGTCAGAGAATACAAAACACGGAAAAAAACATATTTAAAAACAATAAAGATAGTTTTAATAACGAACTAAGTGCAATTATAAAATTTAATGAAATAAATGATATAAATGAATGCGTTTACAATTTAGATGCTATTTTTGAAAGTACAATTGAAAAATGTATAGTATAAAGGAAAGTGAACGAAAATATTAGTAATAGATGATTTAGCAACGAACTAAGAATATTAAGAAAAGAGAAAATTTAAAATATCAGAAAGCTTTGTTTGAAAATACAACATCGTCATGAAACAATTATAAATTAATTAGAAACACTTATAAAGTTTTCATCTATATGTAATTTATTACAAATAAATATAATTACATATTTTGTGCCGAAGCAACAGAAAGAAATAGCGAAATATCGATAAAAAGTTAAAGAAATTTTTATTTAAAAATATCTTATGCTTGAATAGTTAATATTAATTTTATTACTATTTGATTAATAAAGGTCGAAAAACCAGAATAATAGAATAACTTTTATATGTAATTAGATTATAATTCTGGTTTTCCACATACATGCATATATGTGTTACTGGTTATAGACAATGTTTTATAATTATAGAAACCTTTATATATTTAATTCTTATTGTTATTTATATTATCTATTATGTGTGTTGTTACTTATATTGTCTACGCTTGTACATACAATAATTTTTCCTTAGCATAAACGTACTATATACATGCATAATATATAATTCATACTAACCCATAACTTTCGCTACAAAGAAGCACCAACGATTGAAAAATGCTCTTATTAGATTTTACAAAAAAAAAAAAAAAAAAAAAAAAAACACAGATCAAAAACATATTTAATATTTTATGTATTTACCAAAAAATGTAGGTGCCAAAAAGAGTAAAATACCCCCATAACATTCCACATACAAACAGCCAAATATCACGTAACGTTGCCGTCAAATTCTATTTTCAACAGATTGGGACGTTACAGTTTTGTTTATTTACGGTCAAGTAAGTACTTTCATAGCTTTTCATTTAACAGCGATCAGCTGACACGACTACATTTACGGCTTCTACATTTAGGTTCGACTAATTCTACCTTTAATGTTCGAAATGTTGCTCAAAAGCTATAAAAATATCAATATATTTTTATATATTTTTATAGTGTTTTTATAGTGTTTACAGTGTACGCAGTGATGACACCAATGATAGCTCAAAAAGCGAAAATCAGCTGATTTTCTTTGTTTACAACAATTTACAACTCAGCTGGAGTAAAAGAAAAACCAACATTATTTTCCATAAGAAAAAGGGGGAATGGGAAATGCATAAAATATATGTGCTTTTTTGTATGTGTATGCAAAAAAAAAGTAAATAAAAATAAAATTTAATGTAGTAAAATTGAATTGGTTCTGATTTTTTAAATTGTATATACAAAATTTTCTGTTTTATTTACTGAAATAGATGTACCCTTTTCAACTGATAAAGGTAAGTAAAAATTGTGGAATAAAATTTAATATTAATTTTAACCAAAAACATTGCCAGAATACAATAATAAAACAAAATAAAAAATATTACAATTCAACTCAAAAAAAAGAGATAGCTATATAGACAACCATATAGTTGTAAAATTTGTTGTAGGGTTGTTGTTATTTTTGTTGTTGTGTCGTCACTATATACACTGTGATCCAATTATTAGTGGTGACGAAAAATGGATCTATTACGACAAACCGAAGTACAAACTTTTGTAATGACACTGACTACCGGACTAGCTCGTTGGGTTTAAGTCAGTGACTACATTATCCAAACAAAAAAAACTGAATGTTTGATTTCTGAACAAAATCCTTGCTTTGTAATACTGCCCCCCGACCCCGATTCCCTACAACCTTACTACACAAATAATACTAATTAGTATTCCTTTTTTTTAATAATTAAAATTATTTAACATTTGAAATTAAAAGTAAAGGAAAATTTATGACAATTTTAAATAAAGATTAAATAATAAAAAATACATATACATATGTATGATATGTAACAAATTTTAAAATTCAAATTGATAACATAAAACTTAAAATTCATGAAAACTTACATATTTATGTCTGAAGATGTATACATATCCGCAGTCAAACACACAAATAAATAGAAATATCAAAAGTACAAAAAACAAAATAATTTACAAATAATTTTTAATATACACATATACAAAATAAAATAAGCAAACAAAGTTTTAAAATAAAATATTTATGTAGTTAGCATTGTTATTGTTTTTGTATTTTTTATTGTATTTGATCTCTGATATGTTCTTGCTATTTAATTGATTTCTTCTGACTTGCTTCCAATATCCAAATTTCAAGTTAAAATTTTCACGCCTACTGTCGTATAATTTAATCGAATCTTGTTACAGAAACTTCTTTCTTTTATTTTTCTTTAAATTAAATTTTTTTCTTCTCAAATTAAGCTTGGTCTTTCGTTCAGTTTTTGATGCTGATTTTTATTATTGTTTTTTTTCTTTTGTTTTAACTTTTAGTCTAGTCACACAAATTAATTTTTTTAGCTTGGTTGGTATACAAATTAACTAAAATTTTCTGAGCATTTATACACAGATGATTTTATGTTTATTTTCTTATCCTTTCTATTTTGTTCTAGAATTCTCATAGTGTGAGATACTAACATAATGTTTTTTGGCAAAATAAGAGTGGGATCACAAACATACTACGTAAGTTACCTACGTATGAGTGATATATCTGCTTCACTTATAAAATATTAAATATTAAAAAAAAGTTTTAGTTTTTGAAGGTAATGTTATTGCGGAATTTCGGTTTTTTATTTTATTCAATAAACTAAACGTTTTTCAAGTTACGCAAATATATGTTGTGCAACCTCCTCCATTTTGAAATATGTAACGGTATATCTCGAAAACAAGAGCTAACCCAAAAAAGCGGAGCTAAGCTTGTCGGGATAAAAAGTGTAAAATTCGAGCACAGTGTCACTTTATCAACAAAATATACTATGATATAATTATCCGGTGTGTTCTGTAACCCGAAATCGGGTGAAATTGAAATCGAATAGAACTTCAAACTGCTATAATTTTCAAATCATACAAGATTTTGATATTTTTCTTATTAACTCAATTACATTTCAAATAACTTCTTTGATTACAATGGTGTACAAAAAACAAAAAAAATTGTCGCCTTTAAATAAAACCATATGAAATATAATGATTTTGATGCGCTAAATTCAAATCCGTTTTCAGTTTTTTTCTATCTGGCTCAAATTTTTCTTATGGGCGTGGCAAATTTTTCACCCAAAATATGGTAGTTATGTCACTATATTACATCATAATTTGAAAACGACTTGACCGATTTTAATGCAGTTACGTTTAGAAACAAAATTTGCTATAAATCACCTGAACATTTTGTTTTGTGATTCCAACAGTTTCGGAGTTATTCACAACCTAGCAGAAAAAAAACATTTTTTCCCGCAAAATTAGAGCATAGTATAAAATCTCTGAGCCTTTATCATATTGCTACATTTTTACTTTTTTTTTTTAAGTGTGTTTATGAATTCGTAGATTGCATTTAAAATAAAATAAATCTTGTTTTTAGTTTTTAATTAAAATCCTTTATTAACACAGTTTTGTGTTCCACTGTTTGTAACCTTTTTACAAACAATTAAAAATTCTATTCTTAGTTACTTGCTCTGTTTACAACTTTGTAAACCACAACAGTCACTCGACAGGTCTTTCTACGTAAAGATCTTCCAACCCGATCGTTGTTATAACTAAGATTCGATCACAACCCTTTCAACCAGAAGTTATCCACACTTAACTCTCTTTACTTAGTTAGTTCCAACTAAACTGGTTTTTACTTCATGACTCACTTCACGAGTTTACTCCTTATAAACTCTCTTGACACCGAGATCAAACCAATAAACTCTACTTCTTTCACATCATGTTGTTTGTTGTTGTTGTTATTGTCTGTTACTTGTTTTCTTTTCTGCCTGTTTTTTTTTTTTGTTGTTGCCGTTTTATTTTCATTTACTTTATTCTTGCAAATGTTTGTTGTTGCCGATTTAGTTATTTGTAAACAGCACGTATAGTTGTTTTTGCTGCTTTTGTTTATTTATTTTAACGATATAACAACGACAGGGTGCCTTATTTTCGTAACAGTAATATTACTTTATTATATTGTTACGTTTTAATCTTTTTAAAACGTTTGAGTTCGTTTAAATTGCGTTAAAATAAAATAAACACTCCTATTTTTATTGTTTTACAGTTATATTCTTATTTACTACATAATAAGTTTTATACAGTTTACAACAACTTAATATTCGTTTATACAACACTTTAATTTCCGCTTTAACACGTCTTTATTTTATGACAGCCAAACGTAATGTACCTAATTACCTAAATTTTTGAAGGTTCAGAAAATATCGACCATCTTCCATATCCGTTAATTCAAATGTAACGTAATGATGGTCGATGTGGCAGTGCTGCCAAATTAACATATACCAAAATCCCACAATGCAGTGTTGTATTTTATTTTCGTAACAAAATTATTTTTTCTTACATTTATTCATATTTAACACTATTATTACCAATTATTCGTTTAGAATGGATAACTATATTTTTTTGTTTATTAATAAATTAAATTGAATTAAACTATGAATTATCAATTATTTAGACAAGTAACTTCAGGGTCTGATGAAAAGGGGGTGTATTAGTGGTTTTCCACTGAATAATAATGGAACAACATTAAACCATAGGTTGGGAAGGTGTAGAGTTCCTGAACATTACTATCGTCGTTCAGTATATCTTTCGGTAAGCAAAAATGATGAGTTTTCTTGATTCTTAAAGGGCATTTAAGCCGCACGTAATTTTTTTTTTATTTTTGTATGACGTTAAGTCGATAGGAAAACAAGATCTCCGCCCATATATTCCGAACCGAACTAGTCTGCAAGCACGTGCGTAAAGTTTTCTATATTGATCATAGGGTTGAGAGGAAATTATGCAAGATAATATCATTTTGATCGCGAGCTATCCTATCTAGAACACAAAATCACCCCATATAGATATTTTAAGTATGTGTATCTACGCGTGCACATACACATATACAAACCCAACAGATTGTTTATCTTTCATTACAGGGCAAGCATATGTAAATCAAATCTATATCCCTGTCAACATTCCGTAATATTCGTCTCAGTCAATCGTTACAAATAAAAATGACGCCCAACGTGGGGCCCGAAGGCAAAGACATCCTAAGACCAAAAACTCAAAGCCAACTCGGAGCCATAGGGCACATATCCGAGGGGGGGGGGGGTTCGGCGAAGTTTTTTGCATTTGTGGATGAACGAGAATATAATCGGAACACATTATTACATTTTGTGTCATTGAGTTTTTGGGAACCGATTTTGTGGAAAACTCAAGGGAAGAATTTTAAGGTATTAATTCATTATCGTGTTTGCTTTTTTATTTGGTTTTCACCAATAATGAAATATTCCTCAGCTGTCTTGGAATTACAGTTTTTTAAGTAGTCGGTTTTAATTAAACAATCATTGAGAATACTGTTGTTTATTCATTCCTTTATTTTTAGTGGAATAATATCTTAATTTCAATTCTAGGTTATAAGCAAGTGTTTTGATGGAAAGGATGTAGGATGTTAAGGGAAAATTTGGAATTGCATTATGAAGCATATTAGGTTTTAGCTCTGATTGAGCACTTTTCTCTTTGCATTTAAGCAAACTTTTCATTAAAAGTTCTTATAGCAGATCTTAGTTTATTTTTTTACTATTACATACACACTTCTAAAGACCCTAATGAAGTTCTTTTTAATAATGATGCAAACGTCAAATAGTCACAGTCATGAGAATGGAGGATGATCAGAATAGGAAACATTGCGCTATCTGTAGAACGGATTATGGAGTATATGATGTTGTTGTTTCCACTCCATGTAGCCATATATTTCATAAAAGTTGCATCGTTAATGTTGTTAAGGATACACATGCTTGTCCTGTAAGTGCAACGGCTTATATCCAAATCAGGCTTAAGAGTTATAAAATTTTAGAGAGGCCAAATTTTGCATCTGCCACTACACCTGTAGCTTCCAATACAGTTAATCAGTGAGCGATACCAAAAGCTATGAGTCAGAGAAAAAGACAGCTTATATATAATTTAGTGGATTGTCAAGGTCACAGAACCCATCGGATAATTCAGGCAACAGTGAAAATAATTTAGGTAGGTCGTTAGATGATACAGAGTCAGAATTACAGGAACAGCTTAGAAGCGCGTAGTGTTGAAAACAGCTCTAGAAATTCTTTTAATAGAAATATAACACAAAGTCGCATCAATATAAACAGGAATTTTAGTTCAAATTGGACTCCAGATAAAATTTCAGCCATTATAGCTGGATGGCATATTAAATTCAGTGGATTACCCGAAAGGAAACTTTCAGTAGATAATTTCATTTATAAAATTCAGGCTCTAACAGTTCAAAGTTTGAAAGATTTCAATACCTTATGTCAGCATATTCATACTTTGTTTTCGGATAAATATACCAAACCATGATTTGCGTTTTCATAACACTGTAGATAGAGTAGACTGGGATAAACTGTGTAGAGAATTAAGAAACCAACTAAGACCGAAGGACTGATTTTGATCTAAGAGAGCAAATGAAATACCGAAAACAGAGAGTTTGTGAAAAATTTAATTCATTTTATGATGCTATACTGCAAATAGCAGATTGTTTACAGACACCTTTATCTGAGTATGATATAGTTGAAGTAGTAAAAAGAAATTTGCGTTCAGAGGTTCGTAAAGAAGTTTTACATTTAGAATAAATTTTATTTCCGAACTAAGAGATTTTGTTAGAAAACATGAGATTTTAATAAACAAAGAAGAATTAAGTAAATATAGAACTCACAGATCTTTTGTACCCAATAAGATAGTATCTGAAATAGAAGTTGGAGACTCGGATTTAGAGGAAGTGGAAGAAATGAAAGACCTGATTTGTTGAAATTGTCGGAAAACAGGTCAGAAGTTCGAAGATTATCTAGGAGAAAGAAGAATATTCTGCTACAATTGTGGAACTCCTAATGTTTTTAATCCTAATTGTTTCAAGTGTATGAAGTATTCAAAAAACTTCCAAATCAAGACCTCGAAAGCAAAGTTTCAATCCAAGAATGTTGAACTGATCCAATAGAGCATTAGAAAAACGACTGCAAGCTAAACAAATTTAATCCCGAATCTAGTACCACAATATTTGAAACCAATTCATATTAGATTGGAGGAATATAAAGAAGCAAGAGCTCGAATTTTTAATGAAGAAATTTCAAAACTTGATACTATAAAGAAAATCAGAAGATCAACAAAGAGAATAAGAGAATTTTGGTAAAATGTACTGAGAAATAGGAGGCAAATTTTTTCAGCTATAATATCGGATAAGAGTACATTTGATTTAAGACCCTTTACAACAATCGGGATATTTAATGATGATGTAGTCGGAATGATCGATACAGAAGCCACTGCTTTATTTATTGCATCTGATTATGCGAAGAAGTTTCTACAGGAAAATAAACATCCTCATGAGAGATTTAAAGTGATTCTGAAGACAGCAGGTGGTAAACCGCACTCCACGATAACCTTTAGAGGCAAGACTAAAACAATAAAATTGTTAATAATACTTAGTTTAGTCAAAATTTATATTTAGGTGTAGATATTGTGAAAACATTTGGATTAGTTAAAGATTTATTTTGCGAGAACGTATCGTCCATGGAGAATGTTTGTGTAAATTCTAGAAATGACGATTATAGCGCTTATGTGTTATTGGAATGCTAGAAGTTAAAGTTAGATGAGGCTAAAAGGGCATTTCCATCGTATTCTAAATCATGTCATTGATACATCAGATAGTAAAACCATTAAACAAAGATTATTTGCAGTATCACCATCAATAGAGAAGTTGTTATTTAAGGAGATAGACCGAATGCTTGATTTAAGAGTGATTGAATAATCAGAGTCCTTGGGCGTCGCCGGTTGCATTGGTTTGTAAGCAAGGAAAGGTGAAGCTACGTCTAGACGCTAGGAAGTTAAATTATGCCAGAGTGAAAGATGCCTACCTTTTGCCATTAATAGATATAATTCTAATCAGACTTACAAACACATGATTCATAACAAGTCTTCATCTTAGGGATGCTTTTTGGCTGATCCCATTAAATGAGGATTCAAAGGAGAAAACAGCTTTCACTGTGCCAGGATGTCCTCTATGCCATTTACCATGCCATTTGGCTTATGTAACGCGCCACAAACGATGACTAGGTTGATGGACAAAGTCATAGCAGATCATTTGAGACACCAAGTTTTTGTGTATTTGGATGATCTAGTGCTTATAAATGAAACTTTCGAAAAACATCATGCGTTATTGCATGAAATAGCTTATCATTTAAGAAAGGCGAATCTGACCATTAACATTGAAAAAAATAAGTTTGTTTTGAAGCAAGTTAAGTATTTGGGACATGTAATCGGCCACGGTACGATTAGGACAGACCCGGACAAAGTAGAGCTGCTCTGAGATTATCCATTATATCCCAAAGTCCGTCCGACATTTAACATGTTTCTTGGGAATATGTGGGTGGTATAGGCGTTTTGTCCGTAACTTTGCGACTGTAACAGCTCCTCTTACCGATATGTTACAGAAAAATAAGAAATTTATTTGGTCCGAAGAAGCCTTTAGGGCATTCGAAGAATTGAAGAATATATCATGTTCCGCACCGGTGTTGCACAGATGAACGACGACGGTGACGAAGTGCCGATAACTTTTATGAGTCAGAAATTGACGTCAGCCCAAAAAAACTACTCTGTTCCTAAGAAAGAGTGTTTAGCAGCAGTCTTGGCAATAAGGAAGTTTCGCGCTTACGTAGAGAGTCATCAATTCGAACGTAATAATAGAATTTTTGGAGAAAAATATATTCCATATCTTTGGTGTACCTGAACCAATCACAAGCGACAATGGTGTTCAATTTAAGTCAAACTTATTCAAGGACTTTATAAATTCTTATGGTGTTTCACAATTTTACAGCCTAATATTCACCACAAGCAAACGCTAGCGAGCGAGTAAATCTTTCGAAACTGGGACAAGAATCTATCCTCAATAAGTTGTGCACTTAGAAGCTCTGTTCTGATGTCAGCCATTATTATTATATGTTGTTTGGTCAAAATAAGTTGCTTAATGGTAAGTCGTACAATCTGTTACGTTCTTAAAATTGTCTACAAGAGACTGATATGGATTTGAAAGATAATGAGAGACTAGAGACTAGAAATGCTAAAACCTATAATCTTAGAGCAAGACCAGTTAATTTTCATATAGGACAGATAGTATTTCGTAGAAGTTTCGCACAATCGAAGGCAGAAGATCATTTTAACAGCAAATTGACAAATCAATCAGAAAAAGCAAAAGTTATAGCCAAACATGGCTCAAGTTACTATGAATTGGAAAGTATGTCGGGAAAGAACATAGGGAAGAACGTGCAAAGGACATACGTATTTGACTCCAGATTTTGACTCATAATTCAATCGAATATTCGTCAACACCTGATTTGTAATGTGAGATTTTTAAATAAAACGAATTCAGTAACAAAACTCTAATTTATTATTTATCTAAAATTTCATAAATTTTTTAGTTCTATAGTAGTAATATCATATAAATCATTCCTTTAATGTATAGCATATATACATATTTGCACTGCCTTACCATTAAGTAATAGTGTTACCTTTATCGAAAGTTTTTCTCTGTACTTTATTGTTTTAAGTGATGGTAAGTAAAACCAGTTTTGAAAGATTTTATTCTTTTTTTTTTTTGCTTGACTACTTTTTGGGTGAGAATAACTACATATCGCATGTAGTTTTGTAAAAGCTTTATTTCTTAGTTCGAAATCTACAACATAATATATACGCATAACGGTCTAATAGTAAGTGCTAGATATGCAAATTTTAGCAAAAATTGCGTCTATTTGTCATTTGGAAGTACATTGTTGAAAAGCAAAGTGGAAAAATATATAAAAGAATAAAATAGGACACGTGGTCTACTAAATTATTTTGAAAGGTTGGCAGGTAATTCTTTGAAGTTGTGATAAGTTTTAATCATGTTTATCTAAAGATTAAAAGAACAATATTGTGAAATATAAATTTTTAAGACAAATTGTGCCAAAAATCGACAATCTACAGAAAAAACAGAGGTAATATTCATTAAATTATTCTGAAAATAGATAATTTTTTCCTAATAGAAAATTATATCTATTTAGACGGAAACAGCAGAAGATGATTTGGGACGGGTATTTGGTTGCTTTGCTTCCAAAATCCCGGAGTCCGTCGTCAAAATTTTTCTTAAACAGAAAGAGGGTTAAGTCGCAAGGTACAGTCCCTCTTCTCATCAGTTTCTATTGGGCGAAGCAAGTGTATAGATGGTTGAGCAAAAACACATCACTTTTCTATTGAAAATAAATTAAAAACCCTCAAATAACAATGTGAATAATTTAAAATGTGTCTAAACTACTAACTATATATATACGTAATTCTACGTAATATATATATATATATATATATATATATATATATATATATATATAGAAATATATAGAAATTAATATTAATATCGTTATTACGTAATTCTACATAATATATATATATATATATATATATATATATATATATATATATAGAAATTAATATCGTTATTTATTAAATTTATATATTGCGTAGATTTATATTGCATATATATATATATATATATATATATATATATATATATATATATATATATATATATGCAATATAAATCTACGCAATATATAAATTTAATAAATAACGATATTAATTTCTATATATATATATATATATATATATATATATATATATATATATATATATATATATAACGTAGAATTACGTAATAACGATATTAATATTAATTTCTATATATATATATATTACGTAGAATTACGTATATATATAGTTAGTAGTTTAGACACATTTTAAATTATTCACATTGTTATTTATATATTGCGTAGATTTATATTGCATATATATATATATATATATATATATATATATATATATATATATATATATATATATATATATATGCAATATAAATCTACGCAATATATAAATTTAATAAATAACGATATTAATTTCTATATATATATATATATATATATATATATATATATATATATATATATATTACGTAGAATTACGTAATAACGATATTAATATTAATTTCTATATATAAATATATATATATATATATATATATATATATATATATATATATATATATATATATATATATATATATAGAAATTAATATCGTTATTTATTAAATTTATATATTGCGTAGATTTATATTGCATTAGGGTATCATCGATTTTAAATTATTTGTAATTTGTTATACTTTTTACAAAAATATATATGATATATGCGCAAATAATTAGTAAATAATATTTTAAGGCTTTAATTTGTGTGTATTACGTATAGGTAAATTGATATATATATATATATATATATATATATATATATATATATATATATATATATAAATTGATATATATATATATATAAAGAGTCAAAAAGGGATACATAAAAAGTGTCTATATATATATATATATATATATATATATATATATATATATATATATATATATATAAATCTACGCAACAACAAGCTGGAGGCCTTCAAGCAACATTGGATACGTACAGCGTTGCCTTTGTGACGCTAAAGTATCACTTTTGACCCTTTTTCATGCCAAAGACACTTTTTATGTATCCCTTTTTGACTCTTTGAAAATGAGTAAAGGTCCAAAATTACTCGCGAAAATTCTCAGTACACTTAGCTTTTATATATGTATGTCGTATATATACATAACATTCATGATTTTTGTGAACATATACATATATAAAAATTGCATTCGATATTATTATTATAACAACTGACTTTTATGCAACTGTCATATTCTATGCATATCTATTTTTTTCATATAAAGTTTGACAATTGTGTAACTGATGATCAACTGCGATTATGCCCTGATTTATGCAAGTGTTTCGGCTTTAGTTTTGACAGCGAGAAGCTTATATATATTTTTTAGTAGATTTCCATTTAATTTTTAGTTTCGCGTGCCATCCATATACATATATGTTCATATTTGCAACAAAATAAATGCGAATGGCATTCCCAAATATTACATTCCCAAATATCTAATTATATTAACTTATGTATAAAAATATAATTGTTTGTTTGTGGTTAAATCAAAAAGAATAGATGAGCAGCAGGCTTCATCAAGCAATATGGAAAACCAAAAAAAACTGCCTAACATATATAATCGGGGGTATTAAAATTTTATGTTGAAGAATTTTGGAGTTAAGTTGTTTAGAGCGATGAAAGTAGGAGTGCTATATTTAAGTGTGACGAAAACAAAAGTTTAAAAAAATTTCCGACATCAAAACTTGACGGCTTAATTCTACTTATTAGTCACCTGACATAAGTCCCACAGACAATTTATTTGATAAATTGGATAACCTAGCACAAAACGGTGCAATTAAAAACAAACAAGGTTGTAAGACTGCTCTTCCTAAAGGATATCACAAAAATTCGAGTGAAACTACGATAAAAATTGTATTTAAATTTAATGATTAAATATGGCTCAATAAAATATAAATTAAAAATAAAACAATTTTTAACTTTTTTTTATAATTAGTTACCTAATACTGCAGAGCGTGTATGTTTTTCTGTGTGCAGAAATTTGAATTTATTATTTTTCTTTAGGCTTAAAGGATATATTATGTAAAAGCTCATATACTTTTGTTTTATTTTTCGCGTAGGTTTACATTATATCGTTTTTGAAAGTCCAAACCTTATAGTTCTATGTAAAATCCAGTTTTCGAGGGGATATGTATACTTTCCTGTGCGACTGTATATTCAAATTTATATGAATTCGTTACATATATATATATATATATATATATATATATATATATATATATATATTTACTTTGCCACCTAGGAGTGCTTACGCTAAAAGAATGTTTCAAAACTATTACTGATTAAAAATAAACTTACAAACAAACTTGAAATATAAACTTGTAAATCCATGCTTCCGCTCTCAATTGGCTCGAATCGGGCTGTAAAAATTGATTCTAAGTAAAGAATTACAAGATATAGAAAAAATATTTCTAAAAAGTGATAAACATTGTCAAGAGTTTTTGTAAAAGTAACTTATTTCTTTTTGATAATATGACTAATATTTGAATGTATCTGTGAATTGTTTTTTAGTTTTAACATTGATTTATAATTTAAGTATGTATAATTACTTTTATTTTAGTTTAATTTAATTAACTGTTAAAATTCGTTTTTTTTTATTGAAATACATTTTATTTTTTTTAATAAAAAAAAAACTTGACCCTATTTTACTTTAAAATACTCTTTTTTGACCTTTTTTTCAAATACCCTTTTTATGACACTTTCAAAATTTTTAACGGCAATACTGGATACGGAAGAGGATGTAAGATTTTTTTTTAATCATTTCTTTATTTGTTATGCTTTCGCATTTCTTATTATTTTAATCTTACATTTATTCTCTTTATAACATTTATTCTAAAAACAATAAGAAAGAAATTTTATACCATGCGATATTTTCCGTTGCATGTGGTTATATTGTATCACAGGTACTGTGTATGGAGAACTAAAGAACATAGTATAATATCTCTTTGAGCTTTTATCATATCATATCTTATTTTCTCTTACATTTATATCTTACAATATATTCATATTTAACACTATTAAGTGATATTGTTTAGAATGGATAACTTTAGTTTTTTTATTAATAAATTTAATTTAACTATGAATTAGAAATTATTTAGATAAATAAATAAATAAGGGTCTGATGAAGAGTGGGTGTCTTAGGGATTTTCTACTGAATAATAGTGGAACAACAGAAAACGATAGGTTAGCACTGTGTAGAGTTCCTGAACGTTACCATCATCGTTAAATAGATCTTTCGGCAAGCAAAAATGATGAGTTTTCTTGATTGTTAAAGGGTATTTAACCTTTGCACGTACGCAAGGTTTTCCATATTGATCATAGGGTTGAGAGGAAATTCTGGAGGATAATATCACGAGCTACCCAATCTAGAACAGAAAATCACCATATATAGCTATTTTAAGTATGTGTATCTACTAGGGAGATCGGACGGTTATTATTCGACCGGTTTCAACCCGTATTTTGGTTTTGTAGAATAGGGTTTTTCAAAATCTTAATTTTTCTAATACCGAATAACCGGTTAATTTAACACGAATAACCGGTTAATTTAAATAAATATAATTTTAATACGCTTGTAAATTTTTTTATTGAAAATATGCTCATCGTTTAACTAATTGTATAAATTTAATTATTTTTGTAGATATGACAACGTTGAACGTCTCACAAAGAACGTGAAAACTAAGGTCGATCGAAAAAGATATGCACACTTGAGCAAAAATAACGTTTTCTCATCTTCTGTAAATAAATATTAATTTTTAAATATGGAGAATGATCAACTAGTCATTAAAGCCAACAAACCCACAAACGCCGGTTTCGAACTTCAGATATATTAGTTAGTGAGATTGTTCACAGCGTAAATACACATAACCATAACCGCTAGTAATGTTGTGAGGTGATATCGCTGTTGAAAATTTTCAGATGGTGTTGCCTGGGATTGAATCGACGATTTCTTGGTTGGAAGGTGGGAGTCATACCTAAAATACTACAGTGACACACACACTACTAAATACATACGTGGTGCGTGAATTGATGTACAGTGCTGTTCGAAACCTAAACAACTTTTCTTGTCGAAAAACCGGTTTTTTAAAAACGCTACTTTTCGAATTATTCGAAAACGCTTTAATAAATATTCTGATATAGACTCGAAATTAGTACGCGAATGCCATACAAATGTCAGCACCCTGGCATTGGTGAACAGGGTAACATTTTGTTGGGTCCCTGGACACACTGATGTAAAGTATAATAAAAATAAATAATATATTAAAGTACTTGGCAATCAAAAGTATGTTTTTGAGAGTTTCGTTTTATGTTTCATTTTGAGCGTAAGTAGCTGTATTTATTACCGAATTTAATTTTTTTTCGGTTAATGCCGGTACGTGCAAGACATTTTTAAATTTTTTTCGTGCACTATGAATGTTCATGAATGTCTTTATTGCAGGATTCTCTTAATTTTCGCTAATTATGAAGGACGTAATTCTTGGATATTCTGTTACCTATGCCAAAATAAATCGTACCTCCAATTTGGCTTAAATAGATGGCCTATTCGTGGCTTGAACTAGAAGTTTTTAATAACGTAGTGAACAGAAGATAGGCTTCTTCCTTAAGATTTAGTAATTTCACCTCATTGCGATACTTTAGGATAATTCCTCACTTATCAGCCCCATTTTCTTTCTATAGCAAAGAAGTAGAATCTAAATTACTCAGGTAAATATCAAAACATTTTTTGGAATTATTCAATGCTAGCTAAATTCCATCTATTACTAATAATAATTATAAGATATAAAAGAACTCGTTCCAATAATATTTCAAATGTATAAATGCATTCTCTGGTTAATTGCATAATTTTGTTTATTCTCTATTTAAGAAAACAATCTTTTTAATATAGAATGAAATGCGAGTATACCCTTCAACATACCTTTACTGAATAAATTAACCAATTCTACTTGAAAACCAGGAAATTTTTTTAAAATTTAAATTTTAGGCTAATGGTTTACTAATAGTTAAGCTTTATAGCAATAAAGCTGGATTCACTTTGAGGTCTATCTCTTTTAGTTTCCACATTACAGAAAAAATAATTAAATTAAAAAAATTAATACATATCGACGAACAAAAACAAAACTTATTTTAAGATTACTTTTTAATTACTTGAGCCATTTATATTGAGAGTGAGGGAATTCCATTTATTTTATTTCGAGATATTAAAGGTTTACATTTTATAAATTTTCAAAATATTGGTAATTATCAAAAAAAAAAAAAAATATATATATATATTTAGTTCATTTCTGCCTTTTCTCCAATAAAAAATATGGAACTAAATTTGAAGCTATCGCTTTTTAAAACTTATTACCCTTTCTCAAAAAGTTCTTATATATGGTACTATTGAAGTTAAGGTAACATCAACTCATATTCTAAATAAAGCTATTTCATCCAAGTTATTACAGTTACTACAGACTGTTCCAGACTGTAGTTTTTTGATTTTTTGTTGCAGTAATTTTTTTCGACGTCACTTGATTATCTGATGCATTTTTACATTTGTGTAACAGTACCTCTAAATTATACACAAAGCTTGAGTACGCTCACTCGAAAAATTGATTAAAAAAACACTGACGGTCGTTTGAAAGCATAAACATTTCGTAGTCTTTAAATATGACATCTTTAAGATTTGATGTTTCTTTCGTAGATAAACTCAATTCATTTACTTTTTGAGCTTTACAGAAAATATTATTAGTTAACGTTAGCATTATCTGCATAAGAACTTGTTTTATATTTTCTAATTTAAACAGCATTTCAACAGAAGACTTAACCAATACATTTTTGATAAATCTGGAGCACTTTATTCTTTAACATGTAAAACCTGATTCAATTTTTGAATCAGTAAGAGCCGTATCACATTAGGCTCTTCAGCTCCGCAAGTATCTTGCTCAATTCTTGTGTTTGTAGATGAATTGGGTAGGGTAGGGTGAAGGGGAATAGAATTGCCAATTTTTGAGTATAGACTTGTCTGTTTTCGTCAAGTTCAAGAATTGAGCAAGATACTTGCGCAATCTAAATGCCTAATGTGAAACGGTTCTATATATTGATGTCAAGAGCTTGTGCATAGTCTACTAAAACGTAGTTTTTCCCATGCATCACAAATAGGTACGCTAAAACGGCCTGTGGTTTAGCCAGTGTCTGTTTTTTGGCTTAAAAATGAAACAAATTTAATTTATGAACCGAAAAATTTTAAAAAAGCAGTACAAAAAAAGTACAAACATGAAAAAATCAGTACATTTACGTACTGATTTAGATGATATGCATAAATCAGTACATTTAACAAAAATTAATCCAATGCCTTTATACAATTCCTATTCACATTTACACAGCGTTAGCCTAGGCCGTCAGATGGGATCGATGGAAGACATTGTAAGCGAAGGTCCTACGATACAGACATCGTAAGTGAAAGTTGGATGGGCCCAATATGTGAAGGTTGGATGAGTCCAATGCTACAGACATTGTAAGTAAAAGTTGGAAGGGTTTTAATTGTCAAATATTTACTTTTTTATTTTATTTATTTATCTCTCGAGATAAGATTACACCTGGTATTCAACCGGGTAGAATCCAAAAAAAAAAAATATATACATATATATTTTATCATAATTTTTTTATAAGAAATAAAATTTTTAATTTTATTTTTTACGCATATATCGGGTAAATACCGGGTAGAATCCCATTTCTATTTATCGCAAATTCAATAATGAAAATTCAGGTTATAGGCTATAATCGCTTCCATATAGACTGCTCACATACACCACCTCGGAATAATTCAGAATAATTCGGAAAAATTAAAAAGTACAATTAGAAAAATAACAGCATAAAACAAACAAAATTCATAATCGAAACTACAATAACAATGTAATGCATTACAAACTTATCCAAATCGATTGCTAGGGCGATTATTTTTTTACTTCTAATGTACATTTAATTTTACTATGTATTTGGAATGAGGCTCATCCAAATCGAATGCTAGTTGTATGTGCTTAAGAATTTTACTTAAATTTTTCCTATTGACATAGTATACAATCGGATGTGTTTCATTTGTACTGCTGAGTACATACATACAGTTAGTGTCATTAATATTCGGTTTTTAAGTTTATCGAAAATAACACCCTGGCAGCAGCGAAATGGATAGGTAATCAGAAGAATAGCAAAAACTTAAATAAATGTCAGTATGAGTATTCAAATATATGGAAAAAATGGCTCTATGGTAACCCTGCAACCGTGATAAATCGATCAGTTTGTTAACCCTGTTTACTAAGCGCCATTAATATTCGGTTTTTCCCCTATTTATATGCTGTTTGCAAAAAACATGTTATTCAGCTACTTTTCCAGCAATATAGAGATACGTTTTAATAAAAGTGCATAACATCTCCTTTCTTGTCTGTCCAAAATTCCACTTCACCGCAAATTATACAAATGGGGCGCAAAGAAAACACTCCTTTAGAACAGCGAAAACTTGTTATTTTCCAATATGAAAAAGGTAAAAAGTACAAAGAGATTGCTGAAATTCTGAAAATGAAACCAAATACAGTTGGGGACATTGTCGGAAGGCACAAAAATGAAGGAAGAATACACTTCATAAAGCAGACAGGTCAGCCAAAAAAATTGACCGAGCGGGAAGAAAGTTCAATTGTGCGAAAAATAAAATCTAACCCACGCTTCCAAATTAGTCACAGAGGTGCTCAATGAGTTTAAAAAGAAAATATCTGCATCTACTATACGAAGAACCATAAGAAAAAAAGGTTTTCATAGCCGAGTAGCACGTCGTAAGCCATTGGTTAATTTACGCAACCGAAAAGCTCGTTTGAGTTTTGCCAGGGAGTACATTAAGAAGCCTGAAACTTGGTGGGATGACGTTATATTTGAGGACGAGAGCAAGTATAACGTATTTGGATCCGATGGGCGTGTAATGGTGTGGCGGAAGCCAAATGAGGAGCTACAACCACAAAATTTAAGACCAACCGTAAAACATGGAAATGGACATGTTATGGTGTGGGGTTGTATGGGAGCTAAAGGGACGGGAAAATTAGTTTTTATCGGTGGAATTATGAATAAGGAATCATATTTGAATATCCTCCGTCAAAATTTAAAAGACAGTGCAAATAAGCTGGGCGTTTTAGATAATTTTAAATTCTACCTAGATAACGACCCAAAGCACAAATCGCGTTTAATTCAAGAATGGTTGCTCTATAACTGCCCCAAAGTTCTCCATCCACCTGTACAATCCCCAGACCTCAATCCGATTGAGAATTTATGGGATGAGCTGGACCGGCGAATCCGCAACTACAAAATATCATCCATTGAAGACTTGAAATTGCGGCTTCAAGAAGAATGGGATCGTATTCCTGCAGCTTATACAGCTAAAATAGTAAAAAACATGTCAAACCGTCTAAGTGAAGTTATAAAACAAAAGGGTTATCTAACAAAATAGTGAATTTTATATAAAACCATTTTTCTAATGTATTATTTGTTACTTTTCAAAGAAAACCGAATATTATTGACGCGCAATATTTTATGCTACCTGAATTAATTTAGTTTTTTTTTGTTATATTGTTATTCTTTTTTTCTAAATCCAAATGTGAACTTTCAAGTATCTAAATAAACTATTAATGAAAAGAACAAAATGTTGAAGAAGATATACATTTAGCTTAAGACGAATCAGTTAAACATATCTCTTTAATAAAACCGAATATTAATGACACTACCTGTACATAAAAAAAGGCTATGACAAAAAACACTTAATAATTACATTACTTCTGAGATAGCAATTTAGAAAGAGCCTTTGCACATAAGTATAGTACTAAGTATTGTAATTGAATATTTGTAAATCTGGGAACCATACCTTAACAACTGGTGTCAAATTATTTTCCTCCATAACTTTTAAAGCAATCTTTGCTACATTGGAAGCTTCTATAGCATATACCAATTTTGCTCCAGCTTTAGCACAGAAAGCAGATAATATTCCAGTACCAGCACCAACATCCATTACAACTTTATTTTCAAAAAGAATTGCGTTCTTCATAATGGCATTTTTATAAGCTTCTTGCCGGGGTCGATCCCTGAGCATAATTTCGTGTATCTGTCGTACATATGTATATGTTTATAATTGGAGCACATATATATAAAACAAATTACATACCTCAAGATTTTCATAATCTTTGAAATAATTATCAAGTTCCTGCATTATACACTATTTAAACTTATCTAAAGCGTTAAATTGATCTTTGATTTCAAATAACACAATTAAAACACGTGAAACGTTTGTTTACCATTTTTTTTTAATATATGTAAAGAGTGCTGCCAAACACAGTATATAATAATATTTGGCAACACAATACATGGAAAGAAAACAAACTTTTAGCAAATTTTTTAATTTACAGTTCTTCCAAGAAAAACAAAAAGCAAACAATAAAATGACAAAAAACGTGACCTTTTTAAACAATTAATTAATAATGTTAGAATGCAAACATTGTAGATGTAATTTACCTATATAAAAGAGAAACACCTCCTAAATCGAATTTTTGGAATGTCATTAAAATCTTTTTTGAAATATAAAAGTTACAGCTCTTTCAAGTTTGGTTAAGAATGGACAGACTGACCCTTCTTATAATAAAAGTAAGACTTGTCCGAAACTTTTGATGTGGGGATCAATAGAGTACTTGAAAACGATTTAAAAATGACATGTTATTTTCGAAAAAACTATAGTTTAGGAGATGTAGGTCAACAATCTTTTCTTAAGTAAGAAAATTTATATTTTTCAACTATTTTTTGGGCTTTTTTGTATGAAATATTTGTTGTGCCTGGAGTTTGTTAATTTAGATAGATAGCCATAAACCATTTTCTAAAGAACTATAGTTTAGAAGATATAGCCTAACAAACTTTTCCAATATAGGAAATATTTAATGAGTTATTACAGTTTTTTGGTTATTTTTGAATTAAAAATTTCTTGTGCCGGGTCTTTATTAATATAGATCGATAAAGTACAAAAATACGAATCAAAAATGCTCTAAGTCATTTCAGAAAAAAAAAATCGCCACATTTGGCGACAAAAGTTAAAAGTTATTTGGCGTCCTAATTTTCAGTTTGGCGCTATGGCGACTTTATGGCGATTTGTAAATTAATTGGCGATTCTGTTGGCTATTTTTGACAAAAAATACAAAATATTAAAATTATTATTTTGGTATTTTTATGTTTTAAATTCGTGAACATGGTCATTTTAATGTGTCGATTATAGATGGCAGCTGAACTTCAATTGTATTCTCGGCAACGAGAAATTTGTAGTTGCCATATATATATGAAACTGGAATTAATAGATTTTTAGCTTCCAGTTTGTTTATATAGTGCAATTGTCGGCAACTGGCAGCGAAAGTTTTAAATTCATAAATGGTAGGAAGAAAGCTCTAAACTTTAACAAATGTGGAAAAATGTGTTTGCTTAAAAAATTCTTACATATGCACACCTCAGGGCTATGAAGTAAATCATATCATCATTTAAAAGGTCTAATCTCTCTAAGTCCACTGAAAAGCTTAAAATCGGATAGTATTCCACTAAATTATAAGTCTATAAGTTTATGAAGTTACAAAAACCATTTTTTTTACCCGTAATTAAAGATTTTGGAAGTGTTTAGAAAATTTCAAAAAATGAATCTTGTTGTACTCGATAGCGTTTCTTAGGAAAATAGTATAACTTTTCAGGTATTTTATCTTCGTTCTTTTTTGTCGCATAGTGTAATTTAATTCCAATACAAGGCAATGTGAAATGTGTCGAAGAAAAAGTGTATGTTTTTTTTTTTCCCGTTACTCCTCTTGGGAGCATATATCTTCCACAAAGCATCTCCATCTAACACGGCTTACAGCTGTTGACTTTGTCTATTCCCATGTTAGGTAGTTCTGTTTCAGTTCTTGGATAATTGTTCGTCTCCAGGTGTTTGTTGTTTCACCACAATTTCTTGAGCCTTGAGGATTCCACTCGAGTGACATTCTAGTGTCACTTTCTGGACTTTTTCGAATGGTGTGACCGATCTATCCCCACTTTCTTTTCCTTATCTGTTTCAGTGTGGGTTCCTCATTAGTCATGCTCCACAGTTCTGTGTTACTTATGTTAGGCCAGAATACTCTGCATATGATTCTGAGGCACTTGTTAATGAATACCTGGAGTTTCTGTGCGATGTTATTCGATACTGTAGTGCATGTGGTATAAACATGCATACACAAACGTACATACATAAAAATAAAAACAACAATCCAAAATAAAAATACAATGTAAATATAAACAAAACAAATATGAATATGAAAAAGAATATGACTTGCATTTCAAGTGACTGGTGTCAATTGATATGGGTCACTAGAATGCATAGTAAATAAATATATGATATTGATTTCGTAGTAAGTAGAATATAAACAATCTTTGTAAATGAATAATTTTAACATAGAATAGGGGAAATAGAATAATTAAACATAGAATTAAAATAGTATATAAGCTGTGACGAGATTTAAGTAAAATCAGAAATAAAACTAGCTTGAAGAAAAGAGTTTGTATTTATTTCTCAAAACACTTCGGTAATTGACTTCGCCATCACTATAGAGCCAACTACTTTTCTAAGGCCCTCAAATAAATTAAGAAATCTATAGGGATTTATCACATTTATCACACATTTATTACATGGCGATCCTGCAGACTAGCCTGAAAAATTAGATACTGGAATTGAATTTCCTTTTAAGTTATGGAAATAGAAGAACAGGAAACAACAAGCCAACACATCGACCAACTATTTAAGAAATATGAGCAGTTGCTTGTAGTTGAATACATACCTCAACCGGTAGTCCCCACTCCAGAGGCCCCTAAATACAGTCCAAGTAAAAAGAAGATAAGTATAGAGGAATATCTTAAACGACTGCATAAGTCCAAGGCACCAAGAAGAGAAAATCCGAAGAAGGAAGTAAAACAAAAGAAAAGAGGCGGAAAAGCAGTCAAAAAGCGAAAACATATTGCAGAGGCTTACCGAAGATTTCATCTAACCGGCAACAAAATCGACAAATTTTTGATTTTTCTGCAAGATATAAAGGAAATCGAAAGTAAAATCTTATAGTATTTAAAAACAAGCAACATGGAATCGTTTGGCATTTGTGATGCATCTAAGATAATAGCTGAGTTTAATGGTGACCTCAGTCAACTCAATAATTTTATAGGCACACTTGATTTCTATGCCGAAACACTTAAGGACACCACAGAAATTAACAGATTAATTAAATTCGTCCTGGTCACTAAATTGTCAGACAGAGTAAGAAATAAACTGATCTCAGAGGAGACACCAAGTACGTTGGAGTCCTTTAAACGCGTATTTAGAAAAGTGTTCACTCCAAGGAAATCTCTGACTTCCGTACATAATGAGTTGGCAAAACAGGTACAAGTTAATAGTTCAGTGATACAATTCGCCAACAAAATTGAATCTCTCGTAGCAATTCTTCAACAATCAGAGTTACTACAACAATAGAGATAGAAGTAACAATCAGGGTTATTACAACCATAGAGGTAGTAACAGCAGTCAGGGTCATTACAACATAAACTCCCAAGGAAACAATTATCAAAATCCAACCCACTCAAGAACTAGCAACAACCATAGAAATGACAAATTTAGAAATAATAGATATAGAAATCAAGGGAGAATATATATCACTCAGGAACAGGGAAACGAATTAGGCCCCTGCAATCCTCAACAGTAGATTTCACCGAAGATGTAGGGGATCTAAAATATGAAAAAGAATATACTTTGAAAACTCACAACTCACATATGAATGCACCACATTTTGTGACATTTAAAACTGATGAAGAGAATTTTGTAAAATTTTTGATAGACACGGGTGCAGATATTTCAATATGTAAAGAAGATTTTATAGGAAGTAGAGAAATAAAAGAACATAATGCTTGCAAAATTACGGGCATCGACAATAAAGCAATACAAGCAATGGAAACCGCAATGTTGAGACTAGTATTTCCAAAAGACAAAATAAACTTTGAGTATCAAATAGTAAAAAAGGGATTTCCTATAGCAACAGACGGTATTCTGGGTAGAGATTTTCTTACTAAGTATTTGGCAAAAATAGACTATGAAACTTACACTTTAGCCATCATAGTAAATGAGACTGAATACGTTTTACCATAAAGAGCAGATATCAATAAAATTACAATACCACCTAGAACAGAAATAATACAGGCAATAAATGTACAGCTAAAGGAGGACACCGTTGTATACGCAAAATAAATATGTATAGTTTGTGGTAAATAAAACGCGTTATTTTACTCTTAAACTATTTAAAATTATTATTATTTATTTTTATTTTTTATTCAAATTAAGTTGCGAGAAGAATTGTCTACTGCTGTGGCAGCAAAAACGACGCGAGGAATTAATATTTGTTTTCTTTTTCTTTTGTGTTCTAAAGTGTTGCCAGATTCACTCCATTCACTAGCTGACAAACTTGGTGCTGTCACATCCACTCACTCTCCAGTGACTAAGTCAGGAACTGCTGGGAACGATGCACTTTCGTCAGTTGTTCTTTCAAAATCATTGTTGATTGAAGTTTCCAGTTGTCGTGATGTGGTATGCTGCTTTGACTTAGAGTCTTGAGGTCTTTGGTGTTGAAAATTGAAAATCTTGAATATCATTGATGATAAAGATATACATTTAGCTTAAGACGAATCAGTTAAACATATCTCTTTAATAAAACCGAATATTAATGACACTACCTGTACATAAAAAAAGGCTATGACAAAAAACACTTAATAATTACATTACTTCTGAGATAGCAATTTAGAAAGAGCCTTTGCACATAAGTATAGTACTAAGTATTGTAATTGAATATTTGTAAATCTGGGAACCATACCTTAACAACTGGTGTCAAATTATTTTCCTCCATAACTTTTAAAGCAATCTTTGCTACATTGGAAGCTTCTATAGCATATACCAATTTTGCTCCAGCTTTAGCACAGAAAGCAGATAATATTCCAGTACCAGCACCAACATCCATTACAACTTTATTTTCAAAAAGAATTCCGTTCTTCATAATGGCATTTTTATAAGCTTCTTGCCGGGGTCGATCCCTGAGCATAATTTCGTGTATCTGTCGTACATATGTATATGTTTATAATTGGAGCACATATATATAAAACAAATTACATACCTCAAGATTTTCATAATCTTTGAAATAATTATCAAGTTCCTGCATTATACACTATTTAAACTTATCTAAAGCGTTAAATTGATCTTTGATTTCAAATAACACAATTAAAACACGTGAAACGTTTGTTTACCATTTTTTTTTAATATATGTAAAGAGTGCTGCCAAACACAGTATATAATAATATTTGGCAACACAATACATGGAAAGAAAACAAACTTTTAGCAAATTTTTTAATTTACAGTTCTTCCAAGAAAAACAAAAAGCAAACAATAAAATGACAAAAAACGTGACCTTTTTAAACAATTAATTAATAATGTTAGAATGCAAACATTGTAGATGTAATTTACCTATATAAAAGAGAAACACCTCCTAAATCGAATTTTTGGAATGTCATTAAAATCTTTTTTGAAATATAAAAGTTACAGCTCTTTCAAGTTTGGTTAAGAATGGACAGACTGACCCTTCTTATAATAAAAGTAAGACTTGTCCGAAACTTTTGATGTGGGGATCAATAGAGTACTTGAAAACGATTTAAAAATGACATGTTATTTTCGAAAAAACTATAGTTTAGGAGATGTAGGTCAACAATCTTTTCTTAAGTAAGAAAATTTATATTTTTCAACTATTTTTTGGGCTTTTTTGTATGAAATATTTGTTGTGCCTGGAGTTTGTTAATTTAGATAGATAGCCATAAACCATTTTCTAAAGAACTATAGTTTAGAAGATATAGCCTAACAAACTTTTCCAATATAGGAAATATTTAATGAGTTATTACAGTTTTTTGGTTATTTTTGAATTAAAAATTTCTTGTGCCGGGTCTTTATTAATATAGATCGATAAAGTACAAAAATACGAATCAAAAATGCTCTAAGTCATTTCAGAAAAAAAAAATCGCCACATTTGGCGACAAAAGTTAAAAGTTATTTGGCGTCCTAATTTTCAGTTTGGCGCTATGGCGACTTTATGGCGATTTGTAAATTAATTGGCGATTCTGTTGGCTATTTTTGACAAAAAATACAAAATATTAAAATTATTATTTTGGTATTTTTATGTTTTAAATTCGTGAACATGGTCATTTTAATGTGTCGATTATAGATGGCAGCTGAACTTCAATTGTATTCTCGGCAACGAGAAATTTGTAGTTGCCATATATATATGAAACTGGAATTAATAGATTTTTAGCTTCCAGTTTGTTTATATAGTGCAATTGTCGGCAACTGGCAGCGAAAGTTTTAAATTCATAAATGGTAGGAAGAAAGCTCTAAACTTTAACAAATGTGGAAAAATGTGTTTGCTTAAAAAATTCTTACATATGCACACCTCAGGGCTATGAAGTAAATCATATCATCATTTAAAAGGTCTAATCTCTCTAAGTCCACTGAAAAGCTTAAAATCGGATAGTATTCCACTAAATTATAAGTCTATAAGTTTATGAAGTTACAAAAACCATTTTTTTTACCCGTAATTAAAGATTTTGGAAGTGTTTAGAAAATTTCAAAAAATGAATCTTGTTGTACTCGATAGCGTTTCTTAGGAAAATAGTATAACTTTTCAGGTATTTTATCTTCGTTCTTTTTTGTCGCATAGTGTAATTTAATTCCAATACAAGGCAATGTGAAATGTGTCGAAGAAAAAGTGTATGTTTTTTTTTTTCCCGTTACTCCTCTTGGGAGCATATATCTTCCACAAAGCATCTCCATCTAACACGGCTTACAGCTGTTGACTTTGTCTATTCCCATGTTAGGTAGTTCTGTTTCAGTTCTTGGATAATTGTTCGTCTCCAGGTGTTTGTTGTTTCACCACAATTTCTTGAGCCTTGAGGATTCCACTCGAGTGACATTCTAGTGTCACTTTCTGGACTTTTTCGAATGGTGTGACCGATCTATCCCCACTTTCTTTTCCTTATCTGTTTCAGTGTGGGTTCCTCATTAGTCATGCTCCACAGTTCTGTGTTACTTATGTTAGGCCAGAATACTCTGCATATGATTCTGAGGCACTTGTTAATGAATACCTGGAGTTTCTGTGCGATGTTATTCGATACTGTAGTGCATGTGGTATAAACATGCATACACAAACGTACATACATAAAAATAAAAACAACAATCCAAAATAAAAATACAATGTAAATATAAACAAAACAAATATGAATATGAAAAAGAATATGACTTGCATTTCAAGTGACTGGTGTCAATTGATATGGGTCACTAGAATGCATAGTAAATAAATATATGATATTGATTTCGTAGTAAGTAGAATATAAACAATCTTTGTAAATGAATAATTTTAACATAGAATAGGGGAAATAGAATAATTAAACATAGAATTAAAATAGTATATAAGCTGTGACGAGATTTAAGTAAAATCAGAAATAAAACTAGCTTGAAGAAAAGAGTTTGTATTTATTTCTCAAAACACTTCGGTAATTGACTTCGCCATCACTATAGAGCCAACTACTTTTCTAAGGCCCTCAAATAAATTAAGAAATCTATAGGGATTTATCACATTTATCACACATTTATTACATGGCGATCCTGCAGACTAGCCTGAAAAATTAGATACTGGAATTGAATTTCCTTTTAAGTTATGGAAATAGAAGAACAGGAAACAACAAGCCAACACATCGACCAACTATTTAAGAAATATGAGCAGTTGCTTGTAGTTGAATACATACCTCAACCGGTAGTCCCCACTCCAGAGGCCCCTAAATACAGTCCAAGTAAAAAGAAGATAAGTATAGAGGAATATCTTAAACGACTGCATAAGTCCAAGGCACCAAGAAGAGAAAATCCGAAGAAGGAAGTAAAACAAAAGAAAAGAGGCGGAAAAGCAGTCAAAAAGCGAAAACATATTGCAGAGGCTTACCGAAGATTTCATCTAACCGGCAACAAAATCGACAAATTTTTGATTTTTCTGCAAGATATAAAGGAAATCGAAAGTAAAATCTTATAGTATTTAAAAACAAGCAACATGGAATCGTTTGGCATTTGTGATGCATCTAAGATAATAGCTGAGTTTAATGGTGACCTCAGTCAACTCAATAATTTTATAGGCACACTTGATTTCTATGCCGAAACACTTAAGGACACCACAGAAATTAACAGATTAATTAAATTCGTCCTGGTCACTAAATTGTCAGACAGAGTAAGAAATAAACTGATCTCAGAGGAGACACCAAGTACGTTGGAGTCCTTTAAACGCGTATTTAGAAAAGTGTTCACTCCAAGGAAATCTCTGACTTCCGTACATAATGAGTTGGCAAAACAGGTACAAGTTAATAGTTCAGTGATACAATTCGCCAACAAAATTGAATCTCTCGTAGCAATTCTTCAACAATCAGAGTTACTACAACAATAGAGATAGAAGTAACAATCAGGGTTATTACAACCATAGAGGTAGTAACAGCAGTCAGGGTCATTACAACATAAACTCCCAAGGAAACAATTATCAAAATCCAACCCACTCAAGAACTAGCAACAACCATAGAAATGACAAATTTAGAAATAATAGATATAGAAATCAAGGGAGAATATATATCACTCAGGAACAGGGAAACGAATTAGGCCCCTGCAATCCTCAACAGTAGATTTCACCGAAGATGTAGGGGATCTAAAATATGAAAAAGAATATACTTTGAAAACTCACAACTCACATATGAATGCACCACATTTTGTGACATTTAAAACTGATGAAGAGAATTTTGTAAAATTTTTGATAGACACGGGTGCAGATATTTCAATATGTAAAGAAGATTTTATAGGAAGTAGAGAAATAAAAGAACATAATGCTTGCAAAATTACGGGCATCGACAATAAAGCAATACAAGCAATGGAAACCGCAATGTTGAGACTAGTATTTCCAAAAGACAAAATAAACTTTGAGTATCAAATAGTAAAAAAGGGATTTCCTATAGCAACAGACGGTATTCTGGGTAGAGATTTTCTTACTAAGTATTTGGCAAAAATAGACTATGAAACTTACACTTTAGCCATCATAGTAAATGAGACTGAATACGTTTTACCATAAAGAGCAGATATCAATAAAATTACAATACCACCTAGAACAGAAATAATACAGGCAATAAATGTACAGCTAAAGGAGGACACCGTTGTATACGCAAAATAAATATGTATAGTTTGTGGTAAATAAAACGCGTTATTTTACTCTTAAACTATTTAAAATTATTATTATTTATTTTTATTTTTTATTCAAATTAAGTTGCGAGAAGAATTGTCTACTGCTGTGGCAGCAAAAACGACGCGAGGAATTAATATTTGTTTTCTTTTTCTTTTGTGTTCTAAAGTGTTGCCAGATTCACTCCATTCACTAGCTGACAAACTTGGTGCTGTCACATCCACTCACTCTCCAGTGACTAAGTCAGGAACTGCTGGGAACGATGCACTTTCGTCAGTTGTTCTTTCAAAATCATTGTTGATTGAAGTTTCCAGTTGTCGTGATGTGGTATGCTGCTTTGACTTAGAGTCTTGAGGTCTTTGGTGTTGAAAATTGAAAATCTTGAATATCATTGATGATAAAGGCTGGTTTTAATTGGTCGACGCTGACGTTTACATCTTTATCTTTAATTTTTATGGTATATAAACGATCGGATAAACGTTGGACTACCTCATAAAGTCCTGTGTAAGGCGTCTGAAGTGGTTCTCGGACTGAATCGGTGCGCAGAAATACATGAGTACAATCATTAATATCTTTCAAAACAAACATTTTGCTTTTGTTATGATGAGTTGTTGGTATAGGTCGTAGAAGATTAAAATGGTTGCGAAGTTTTTTAAGAAATTCATCCGGATTAGTGTTATCGTTAGTATTTTCAAAAAATTCATTTGGTAAACGCAATGGGCCTCCATATAAAAAGTCCGATGGAAAAGCCTGAATATCCTCTTTGAAAGAGGTTCTTAAACCAAGTAATACTGTCGTCAGTATATCAATCCATGAAGTATTACGATGGCACATAAGAGCTGTTTTAAATGTTCTATGCCAACGTTCGACCATACCGTTTGATTGCGGATGGTATGCAGTAGTTCGGGCTCGTTTAAATCCAATGAAATTAGTCAATGATTTAAATAGAGCTGATTTACACTGTGTACCTTTGTCTGTAGTTATAGTTTTTGGGCATCCGAATCTAGATATCCAGTGAGTCCAAAAAGCAGTTGCAACGGTTTGAGCAGACATGTCTTTCAAGGGAACTGTTTCCGGCCACCTCGAAAACCTGTCAATCATAGTAAGGCAGTATCTAAAACCTTGTATTACTGGCATAATTACAATATCCAGGTGGACGTGGTCAAAACGATTATCAGGTACATCTGTCTTGTTCGGTGTTAAACGATTATGTTTAGTTATCTTTGCTCTCTTGCATAATAATTGTTTATTACGAACCCAATTGATAACTTGTTTTTTCATACTAGGCCAAACATATTTCCTTCGGATCTCTTGAAGTGTAGCTTTACCACCAGGATGTGATAGATTATGTATGGAATTGAAAACTTGTTGGCGTAGTTCAATAGGAACGTAAGGTCGTACATAACCGGTCGAAATATCGCAATAGATTGAAGAAGAATCGAAGTGGACTATTTGAAGTTTTAACGAATTGTTACCTTCCAGTAAGGTTTTCAATTCGTCATCTGTTTCTTGTGATGATTGTAGTTCCTCGTATGATATTGTTAACGACATCGAAATTGCATTTAAACGAGACAAAGCATTAGCAACAGTATTCTTGGAACCAAACAAATGTATTATCTCTGTTGTAAATTGCGATATGAAATCCAAATGTCTCAATTGACGTGGGGAAGCTTTCTCTGGCTTCTGTGGAAATGCATAAATCAGCGGTCAATGATCGGTTTTAATGACAAAATGACGAGCCTTCAACGTATGACGGAAATGTTTAATGGAATCGTAAATTGCAAGTAACTCCCTGTCATATGTGCTGTAGTTGCTTTCCACTTTTGACAATTTCCTGGAGAAAAAACCTAGCGGTCTCCATAAACCATCAAAATTTTGCTCGAGAATCGCTCCGATAGCTGTATCAGAAGCGTCCGTTATGAGTGCTAGTTCGGAGTTTGGGGGAGGATGCGCTAGCGTAGTAGCTTCACTTATATTTTTTTTACGCGCTTCGAAGGCATTTTCGGCTTCTGGTGTCCAAGATATTTTTCTCTTATCATTTTTCTTAGAGTCTGTGAGAAAACTATTAAGCGGTCCTTGCAGTTGAGCTGCATGTGGGATGCACCGACGATAGTAGTTAATTATACCCAAAAATCTTCGTAGTTTACAAATCGTTTCGGGTCTAGCGTAATTTTCGATGGCAGTAACACGATCTTTAGGATATCGACAACCACTGTTATTACATGAAGAAATCTGTTTCTGGAGAACATATTACTGGCGTAGTACTTACGATACATATGACACGTAGAAATTAGCACACTAACACTTTATTTTCCGGATGATTCTGTGCCGTCGTAACCATAGCCAGTACATCTGCGATACAGTTTCCCAGAATATTACTGTGCCCCCGGTATGGCCATGATATCGAATCAACTTTAGTAATTAGAGGCATGTCCACACAGTTAAGTAGTTAGAAAACAAAGATCCAGAAACTTGATTACCGACTGACAGTAGGTATAAATGCTTGACCGTCACCTCCGCTTCAAATTCGCAGGTAGTTACCCACTAAAAATTTTAATTCATCTCATCAAATTTGTATATAAAAGATCGTTTGAGGTACTAGAGAGATCATCGGTCGAGAACCGAATCGTTGCTGAATGTGGCCGAGTTAAACAAACTTTGAAAAAGGTTGTAATTAAGGGTGCAACTAGATTTTTAAGACGACCACCTTGTACTTTAGGCGAATTTGTTTTCGTATTAGTAGACATCAAATTCGTAAATGGATTATTAGTTCGGGCAGCAGTTGGAGCAGAATTTATGTTTGGAGTTTGAACCGTCGTGGGAGTAACAATAGCTGTTGTTGTGTAACCCAAAAATTCGACCTCATTTTGGCCAAAATGATATTTCCTAACATTGATTGTTAAGCCATGCTGACGAAGATGATCAAAAACTAATCGCAGACGATGGTTATGCTCTTCGATTGAATTTGACATTATGATAATATCGTCGATGTAACAATAAACGAAGTTCAAACCTCTTAGAACTGAGTCCATAAACCTTTGGAACGTTTGCGTGGCGTTTCGTAGTCCAAACGGCATAAAATTCTATTAAACCAAACGGGATACAAAGAGCTGTTTTTTCAATATCCATCGGAATTTGGTAATAGGCTCTTACTAGCTCTAATGTAGTAAAAATGGACTTACCATATAGTCTTTCAGCAAAGTCGTTGATATTAGCTATTGTATAGCGATCGGAAACTGTTTGAGCGTTTAATTTTCGATAGTCGCCACATACACGCCAACCACCCGTTTTTTTTAGCCACAATGTGAATAGGACTAGCCCATTGACTCTTAGATATACGGCATATACCTTGCTCCAAAAGAAAATCTACTTCTGCTTTTGCGGCTGCTAATTTATCTCCAGATAATCTACGTGGGCGATCTGCTACCGGCTTACCAGTTGTTTCGGTATGATGTGCTCCTCCTCCTGCGACCTTTCGGGTTAAGGTTGTTGTCGTAATACTGACGTACTCTTGGAGTAAAGCTGCAAATGGTGTGCTTGAAGAAATTGTTGAGATATTAAAATCCTCCATTTTACGAATTTTACCACTACTAGCAAGTTTGGTTGTACCATCTACTAGCCGTTTGGTCTTGAGATCAATTAACAAATTATAATGAATTAAAAAGTCAGCACCAATTATGGGTGATTGAACGTCAGCAATAATGAATAGCCACTTAAACTCACTGCGTAACCCTAGGTCTAGTTTAAAAACCGAGTGACCATAGGTTGTGATTTCACTCTGATTAGCTGCCAAAAGTTTAATTTTCGAGGGGAAAAGTTTCGCCTTGACTAAAGATGGGGTATAACTGAGGCCTCCGATCCTGAGTCAATTAAAAAGTAAGATTTCGTCGAGTTATCATATACGTGCAAACGATTTTCCGAAATTTTTCATTATTGCTATCGCTGTCGCCAATTGAGTTAATTGACGACAGCTCAATTAGTTTATTGTTATAATGTGGGCAATTTGGTTTACAGCGTTTAGCATTCTTTTCAAATTTTACATGGTACCAGCAAAGTTGTGATTCAGAATGATTCTGACCCGATTGTGAGCAACTCCGAGATCTTGAACGATTACGACAATTATTGTGACTTGATTGTATTTTCATCTTATCAATCTTATCCGGATAAAATATTAATTGATTTAATGAGATCAGCCAATGAAGGGTTAATAGCACTTATCGAAAGTTGCGTTTCACTACTTGAGGTACCGTGTGGTATGGCACTTACCATGTTGTTGTTCGCCTGTAACTTTTTGTATGCCGTTTTTGCCAATTTGTCCAAATCGTCTTGCTCCCATATACTTAAAAGTGGACGAATCGATTCTGGCATCTGTCCAATAAAAAGTGTACGGATTATCGCTTCGTTGCACTTACCATTCGCTAATCGTTTCATGTGTGCCAAGACTTCAGACGGTTTCATACCCACGGTTTCTCCACCTTGTAATAAACGGCGCAATGTGGATTCAGGTGACTCAGCATATTTTGAAATTAATCTTTCCCTGAGTACATTGAATTTGTCGTTTGCGGGCGGATTGGTAATTAAATCCTCAACAGATAAAAGGATATCTTCTTCAAGACGAACCGAAACAAAATCAAATTTGTCTGTATCTGATGTAATGTCACACAAGGCAAACGACCTTTCAACCTGAGCAAACCAAAGGTGTGGATTATACTTATTGAATTTGGGTATATGCACCCTTTGAAGATTCGATTTTGCTGTTTCGTTTGGATGCTCACGTTGCTTCCGTAGTAAATTCACTTTTCGTTGAAGGTCCCTCATTTGAGCAATAATATTATCCATTTCAGACATTTTAATTTCGTCACTGCTGGATGAAGTCCTTTCTATTGAAACAGTTTGCTTACTTCTCAAGTTGTATTTGCATGAATTCATAAGCAGGATTGATCTTGTTCGTTGTGAAAAAAATTGATCGCAGCGTTGAAACGTTAAAATTTCAAATAAGCTGTGCTGCGCTGTTACCACGAAAACAATTTTTTTACTGAAATTTTCACCGATTTGGTATTCGATGTAATTTGTTCCAAGCACGGGGTCACCAATATAGTTTGCGGTTAATAAGACGCGTTATTTTACTCTTAAACTATTTAAAATTATTATTATTTTATTTGCATGTTTGGAAGTATAAAAGAATTCAAATTAAGTTGCGAGAAGAATTGTCTACAGTTGTGGCAGCAAAGACGACTCGAGGAATTAATATTTGTTTTCTTTTTCTTTTGTGTTCTAAAGTGTTGCCAGATTCACTCCGTTCACTGGCTGATAAACTTGATGCTGCCACATACGTAACGACCTTTTTGTCAGTAACACAATAATTCCGAAACAGGGAATAAAACACGTTAGAATTTTAAATACATCAAATGAGGAAGTCTCAATAACGCAATTAGATTTACAAATCAAACCTTTATCTAATTATAACATTCTTTATGAAAAGAAGGAACTTACAAAAGATAAACAAAAAGCTAGATGGGAAAAACTAAAGAATTTGCTGAGTATAGATACAATTGATTTCACAGCTAGAATAACCATAGAGGCTATATGCAAAGAATTCCAAGATATATTTCATCTAGAAGGAGAACATTTAACAGCAAATAATTTCTATCAATAAAGACTACAAGCTGTAGACAATACCCCAGTTTACACCCGGAAATATAGATTACCGCAAACTCAAGTTAATAAATTAATAGAGGAAGGTTTGGTTGAACCATCCGTCAGTCCTTACAATTCTGCATTACTTTTAGTCCCAAAAAAAAGTGATACTGATAAAAAGAATTGGAGATTAGTTGTCGATTATCGTCAGTTAAGTAAGAAATTACTTAATGACAAGTTTCCATTAACACAGTTAGACGATGTATTGGATAGGATAGGAAGAGCAAAATACTTTTTAACGTTAGATATGACAAGCTCATTTCACCAAATAGAACTGGAACCCACATCTAGACCACTTACCACATTTTCCACAAATAATGGACACTATCAATTTAAAAAATTGCCTTATGGTCTCAAAATATCTTCTAACAGCTTTCAGAGAATTCTGACCATAGCATTAACAGGTTTAGATTCCATTGCATTTATATACGTAGATGATATAATTGTTTTTGGCTGCTCCTTACAACACCATAATGACAATTTAAGAAAGGTTTTTCAAAAATTAAAAAGCCGCAATCCTAAATTAAATCCAAGTAAATGTAATTTCTTGAAACCAGAAGTAGTTTACTTAGGACATCTTATCACAGACAAAGGAATAATGACAGACCCAAGTAAGAGTAGGGTACTTGAAACTTACCCAATTTCAAAGAATGCAGATGAAACACGAAGATTCGTAGCTTTTTGCAACTATTACAGACGTTTCGTCAAAAATTTTGCACAAATAAGTAAACCTCTTAATGACTTACTAAGGAAAACCCAAAAATTCGTTTGGACAGAAAATTGCCAAAAGTCTTTTGAAATGTTAAAATCTATAGTAACGAACCTACCAATATTGCAATACCCCGATTTCGAAAAGGAATTTATTCTTACCACTGACACATCGGATTTCGCGTTAGGAGCAATTCTTTCACAAGGTGAAATAAACAGCGATTTACCAACCTTTTATGTGAGCCGCTCTCTTAATAAACATGAAATTAATAAACCTGTGATAGAGAAAGAACTTTTAGCTATTCATTGGGGAATTACTCACTTTCGACCTTATTTATACGGTAGAAAATTCAAGGTTGTGACTGATTACAGACCACTGATTCATTGTTTACCCACAAAAACCCTTCATCAAGATTAACACGGATTAGGTTAGATCTCATGGATTATGATTTTGAGATCATATACAAACAAGGAAAAATAAATACCAATGCAGATGCCTTATCAAGAATTAAAATAGATTCCGATAATTTAAAAGAACTGATACCAAAATCTATAACCGCAATGACTAGGAAAATGACTGAAAATTTAAGGAAAAGAGAAATAGTTAATGAAGAAAATAAAAAGATAAAAAATGAGATTAATAAGGAAAGAAACAGTGACAGAGAGACTGATCACATTTACATATGGAATAGCATTTCGTTTTCACAAGTAAAAGGCTATCCAAGAATACAATTTTTTGTAGTTAAAATAAATAGAGGTATGCCGAAGATTGAAATTTTAGGAAATCGCGTAATAATATCTGATAATGAAAATGCATACTCAAATTTAGGTTCAGTCTTGCAGAAGTTAACAAAGATTTTACGGGATAACCAAATATTCACAGTAACGCTAGCGAAAGACGATGAAATATTGAAATATGTGCACGAAAGGAGATTTATAGAAATGTATAATAACATGCAGAATAAATGTAAACATAGGCAGAAACCTATAGAAATTATATTGTTTAGACAACCAGAAAAGATATTGGAAAAAGAAAGGCAAAAATAAATTATAAGGGAATATCAAGAGACTCCACATGGCGGAAATGCGGGAGTGGGTAGAACAGTCATTAGAGTAAAAAATACATATGGAAAAATATGTACAAAATTATTTAAAATTTTATCAGTCGTTGCGAATCTTGTAAAAGAAATAAAATTATTAAACATACAAAGGCGCCATTCCAGATTACCAATGCACCTACAAAACCTTTTCAAGTTATACAACTAGACACGGTAAGTCCACTAAGAGTATCAAATGGATACAGATATATATTGACAGTGCAATGTGAGCTAACTAAATACATTGACGCATACCCAATAGAAACTAAAGAAGCATCTGAGATAAAAAGGATATTAGTAGAAAAGTTTATATTAAAATATGAATGTTTGAAACGGTTAAAACAGATAGAGGAACTGAATTTATAAATAAATTATTTAAAAGAATATGTACACTCATGAAATTTAAACACATAACTTCGACAGCATATCACTATGAAGCTTTAGGTAGTATTGAGAGGAATCATAAAGTATATATATATAATATATATACATAAAGTATATATATATAATATATATACTTTATATATATATTGCATATATATATATATTGCATACATACATACATATATATATATATATATATATATATATATATATATATATATATATATATTGCATACTATATTTTTTTAATAGTAGGTATATATATATATATATATATATATATATATATATATATATATATATATAAAATATATATATATATATATTGCATACATACATACATATATATATATATATATATATATATATATATATATATATATATATATATATATATATATATATATTGCATACTATATTTTTTTAATGGTAGGGGTGTAGTGCATGTGGTATAAACATGCATACACAAACATACATACATAAAAATAAAAACAACAATCCAAAATAAAAATACAATGTAAATATAAGCAAAACAAATATGAATATGAAAAAGAATATGACTTGCATTTCAAGTGACTGGTGTCAATTGATATGGGTCACTAGAATGTATAGTAAATAAATATATGATATTGATTTCGTAGTAAGTAGAATAATATTCAAAATAAATAAATATTCAACTCATGTGTTATATATATATATATATATATATAACATATATATATATATATATATATATATATATATATATATATATATATAAACAACAATATATATATATATATAACAACAATATATATATATATATATATATATATATATATATATATATATATATATATATATATATATATATATATATATATAAACAACAATCCAAAATAAAAATACAATGTAAATATAAGCAAAACAAATATGAATATGAAAAAGAATATGACTTGCATTTCAAGTGACTGGTGTCAATTGATATGGGTCACTAGAATGTATAGTAAATAAATATATGATATTGATTTCGTAGTAAGTAGAATAATATTCAAAATAAATAAATATTCAACTCATGTGTTATATATATATATATATATATATAACATATATATATATATATATATATATATATATATATATATATATATAAACAACAATATATATATATATATAACAACAATATATATATATATATATATATATATATATATATATATATATATATATATATATAAACAACAATCCAAAATAAAAATACAATGTAAATATAAGCAAAACAAATATGAATATGAAAAAGAATATGATTTGCATTTCAAGTGACTGGTGTCAATTGATATGGGTCACTAGAATGTATAGTAAATAAATATATGATATTGATTTCGTAGTAAGTAGAATATAAACAATTTTTGTAAACGAATAATTTTAAGTAGGGTAATTAGTTAATATAGAATAGGAGAAATAGAATAAGAAAACATAGAATTAAAATAGTATATAAGCTGAGACGAGTTTTAAGTAAAATCGGAAATAAAACGAGCTTGAAGAAAAGAGTTTTTATTTCTCAAAACACTTCGGCAATTGACTTTGTCATCACTATAGAGCCAACTACGTTTCTAAGGCTCTCAAATAAATTAAGAAACCTATAGGGATTCATCACATTTACCACACATATATTACAATACAAGCCAGGTTTCACTGCCATACATCAGTACCGATTTAACACATGAGTTGAATATTTTGAGCTTAGTTCATCTCCATACTGACTGCAGTTGTCCAAATGACGCTCTCGCTTTGTTGAGCCTGTTATCTACGTCTGTTTCTGCGCCAGCGTTTGTAGTCATTGTACTTCCTAGATAGCAGAAGCTATCTACATACTCGACTGACTGACCCTATTGCATGATGTTTTCCGTGCTCGTATTGTTTATTCTCATGGCCTTGGTTTTCTTGATGTTTATCTCAAGTCCAACACTACGGAGCCAATCTTTCCAGTGCCTCCAGTTTCGACTGCATATTGGAAATCTTATGCGACAGTAGACAAAAGTCATCCGCATAGTTTAAGTCTTCGAGTTGGCGTGAGAGACTGCATGTGATCCCTCTTCATTTCGAACAGACTTTGTTTATTATAACATCCAGCACGATGGTGAATAGCTGAGGTGATAGTGCGCATCCTTATTTAACTCCAGCGTTGGTGTGGAATGGTTGGCTGATGTTTCCGTTGTGAAAAACTGAATGTTCTGCATCCTCATACATCGCTCTAATTATTTGAACTATTTTCTGGGATACTCCTTTGGTTCTTAGTGCTTTCCATACAGCCGTTCGCCTGATGGTGTCAAACGCTTTCTTGAAATCGACGAATAGTAGATACACCATTCTATGGACTGTTCAATGATTATTCGTAAAGTGTTGGCCTGATCTACGCAGCTTCTATTCGGTCTGAAGCCAGCTTGTTCGTCTCGCAGTATGTTGTCTATTCTACTCTGAAGCCTCCCCTGTATTATGACTGCAAGTATCTTATATATGGTATTACGTAGAGTAATTCCTCTCCAATTATTACAGTCTTTTAAGTCGCCACTTTTTGGTGACATTACAATGATGTCCTTCTTCCACGTTAGAGTCAGCCTCTCCTCCTCCCATACTGATGTGATGTGAGGGAGTAGAAGTTCAGCTGTGGTTTGGATGTCAACCCGTAGAATTTCCGCTGGTAGTCCATTTTCGCCTGCCGACTTATTATTTTTCAATTTACCAATCGCCTCTTTTATTTCATTCAGATTGGGACGGTTGCATGATATTCTTAAACTGTTTTTCTCATCTATGTTCTCAACTGTAACGTTACTAATTTCATTGAAATGTTCTCTCCATCTCTGTGTTTGTGCATTATTGTTCGTTATTAGTGTACCATTTTTATCAGCAACGGCTTGGTTCCTATTACACTTTTGATTAGTGAGATATTTAATCGTCTGTTGTAGTTTTCTCATATTATTTTGGCCAGCTTCTTCTTCTGCCGCTGTTGCCAGTCGTTTCAGAAACTTTCTTCTGTCTTTTCTTGCAGCTTTCTTTACTTGTTTTGCCAGCTGATGGTATTGCTGCCTCAAGGTATTGTTGATATTCAGCTGCAGTTTTAGTTCCCTTCTTTGAGAAACCAGGTTCCAAGTGTATCCAAACTCTTTTATTTGGCTGCACTACACCAAGTGTTTCCTCCGCGACTTAATTATGTGTTGCTTTGATATCTTCCCATGAGTAACGTTGGTTTGTTGGTAGCCGTTTACGGATTGCCAAGGTCAATGCGTGCCTGGTTGCATCATTCTGGAGTTTTTGTAGGTAGAGCCGTTTTCGCCTATTGCGCCTGATGGTCTTTCTTTGACATTTCAATTTAATCTTGATTTTAGCAGTGATAAGCTCGTGGTCACTGCCGATGTCAGCTCCTCTTCTATTCTTGACATGCGATAAAGAGCTTCTCCATCTTCTGCTCACGCATATGTCTATCTATCTATCTGATTGCGCGGATTGCCGCTCTAGGATGTCCAGGTATACTTGTGTATTTCCTTATGCCGAAAGATGGAGCCACCTATGACTAGTTGAAATGTCTGGCACAATTCTATTAGTCGCTCTCCATTCTTATTCTTGACTCCATAACCGTGTGTTCCCATAGTGGACCGGATGTTGGTATTGTCGCTACCTATCTTCGCGTTAAAGTCACCCATGAGTAGGAGGATATCACCTCTTCGAATTTCCGTGAGCGTGAATGTTAATTGTGTGTAGAATTCATCTTTGTTATGTTCTTCAGCGTCTTCCGTTGGGGCACAATGGTAACATGTCGTCCTACTCTACCCTTAAATCGAGCCATTATCACACGATCCGATACTGGTTTCCATGTTTGAAGGGATAATGTTTTAAATTGTTTTAGGTATATAATAATATGTATTTATATTAACCATAAAAATTATTTTATATAGTTTTCTAGCTTTCAGTAAACTATAAACTATGTTATAGTAAACATTTTGCACTCTTTGTATTTGCTTAACATAATATATATTATGGCGAAGTTTTCTCCACTTTTGGCGAAATTTAAGAAATCGGAATATATTATTTTTTATTTGTTTTAACAATTTTTTTTTTATTATTTTAAAAAATATAAATTTTATTGCCAAAATGAAAAAAAGATGATTTGGCGATTTTTGAAATTGAGTTTGGCGAAATAGCTTAAAACAGATCTGACAACCCTGCACTTAAGAAGGTACTTGGAAGTTTACATACATCCATACACACGTATATTTTTGCTCTTTGCTTATTCACGGTTTTGGGCTGTCAAAGTTTATTTGGTTATTCTCATGGTGAAATATATACCGGAGGTGCTATTATCTACTTAATTTAAAAAGTGTTTAGCTTTTTTCTTAAGTGGTGATAGAAATTTGAACAGCGCAAAAGTAAAAAAGGGAAAATACATACATACAGTATGCTAAGCCCATATTCGTACACCCGATAAAAATAAGTAAATTTACAAAATATTCAACGCATAAGCAAATTTTTGAAAATTTCGTGTCTATTTTAGACTTGGGTAGTTCGCGAACGACCTAGTTCAATTGAACTACTCACATAAGTGAGCTAGATGAGTCGGTCATTACAATGAGTCTTTTTAGCTCCGTAGTTCGTTTGATGGTTTGTTCTTTCATGTTCTTTTTTCGTAAATGATTCTTGATTCTCTTTAGTTCATGTGTTTTTTTCATGTTAGATGAAAAGTACATACGTTGGTATTGCCACTCTAAAATAACATATACAATCAGTGTTGCCAGACACTGAGTTGTATTGGCTCCGTAGTTCATGTTTCTTTTTGTTTATGTTTCTTCTTCGTTCATATTTGTTTCGTTGATATGTTTGGCGCTTAATTTTAAAAATAATTAATTTATTTGCAAATAATATGTATAACCAGTGTTGTCACAATCTTAATATGTAAATTAAGCAAAAGATATATGAATATATTATGTTAAAAAATATATTATAAATTTTTTTCTTTTTATAAATAAATAAACAATTGAAAACTGTTATGAAAAAGTTATAAAATTAACACAATTGATTTTGCTCCGTTTTTTTTTTCTTTTTTCATTTAAAATATGTCTTTTGTCTTAATTTTTCAAAAGCATATAAAAATGGAAAAACGAATTCGTACAGAGAATAATATCACATTAATTTTGAGCTTCACTTAAAGAAATAATTAATTCAACAATATTTATGTAAAAATCAGTTAAAACCCTGGAAATGAAATAATAAAATCTGCCTGAAATGCTAGTGAACATTTGCAAATTCGCGACAAATAACTTTTTTAAAATAAATAACAAATAACCTTTTAAAATATACATATGTATGTGCCTGCAATAACATGTTATTGCAAATTCTTAATTATTAAAATTAAAAAACAAACCCCTTAAAAATAACCGGAATAAAATGTTATTTTAAAAATTATCTGAAAAAAAGTGCTATTACATACATATGCACTATATGTATGCAATTGATCATTCAAAGTAGGTTGTCGGAACAGTTGCGGCCATGGTGAAATTATATAGGGTGAAGTTGTTTGTCCGGCTGATTGCTTTTTGGCGTTGAAACGCTGTCGAAAGTTTTTCTTGCGCAGCAAAGACTTATTCAACAGGACAATGATCTTAAACATAGCGCTGGATTCCCGACTTTGGATTCTGTACAACTGTCTCAAATACCTTAAAACGCCACCTCAAAATCCAGATCTCAATCCTATTGAGAATTTGTGGTCAATTTTCAAGAAAAATTTGAAACATTACGACATTAGAAACGTAAACGACCTAAAGTATCATTGAGGACTGAATGGATTAATATATCACCACAATTAACTTTCAAACTAGTGGAGTGGACTGAATGGATTAATATATCACCACAAATAACTTCGAAACTAGTTGAGTCGATGCCAAGACGTCTCAGTGCTGTTATAAAGCAAAAAGGATATCCAACAAAATATTAATTTTAATCCTTATGCATAATATTCTTAACTTTATTGAAATTTTTACTCTGTACGAATACGGTTTTTGTTATCCATTATGTGAATACTCCGCCATCTAGCGATCGATTTATATGATACCTACATATTACTTGTATTTTGTCATAAAAACAATAAATAGACACGAAATTTTCAAAAATTTGCTTATGCGTTCAATATTTAGTAAATTTTCTTATTTTTATCGGGTGCATATTGTATGTTGTTTTTATTTCATTATACTGCCTTTTGTTAAGGTAGGAAAAAACATAAGTAGTGGTTCTGTTAATTTTTAAAACGGGTCAAAACAACAATAATAATAATACTAAATACTCGCGAACACTTCCATATTTTAGGGAAATGCCCACTCATCCTCCCAAGAATTTTCATATTTTTCAAAAAGGCGAGTTTTTAAATTCCATTTTCTCAAATCCGGTGATTTTTCCAAGCATACCACTATATGGGCTCTATTCAGGACCCTTTTGGCCAGCATGTGTATGTAGTGGTATATGTGTACACTTCCATATTTTGGAGAAATACTCACTCATCTTCCCAAGAATTTCAAGATTTTTCAAAAAGCGATTTTTTAAAATTCCATTTTGTCAAACATTTTCTATCACTCGCCCCATTCCCGAAGTTTTGCGCCGGAGGCTTTTTACCAGAACGGCCAACAAACATTTTAAATTTAACTATGTGCCGCTGTGGTATGGTAGGTAAGACACCTGCCTAACAGAAGGTCCTCGGTTCAATACCAGGCCAGACCATCTGAAAAAAGAAAAAGTTTTTCAACAGCGGTAGCACCTCATAACCTTAGCTAGTAACTGGTTATGAGTATTACTACTATTGAAAACTTCTCTAATGCATTTATCGTTCGGAGCCGGCGTTAAACTGTAGGCCCCTTTCAATGAGTCTAAAAAAAGAATCGGGTGCAGCTCATTGACTGAGAGAAGTCCCCATATTCCTTCATGGAATGTTATGGGAATAAATACATATATACATATAGAAAATTTCTTGTTAGTAGTCAGGCGTAACTGGTTGTTGACATCGTTATGGGGTAGTATTAGATCGAGATGAGATTTAATTTGACGGCCTAACATTAACATTGCGGGTGATTTGTCAGTTGTAGGGTGAATGGCACATCTATAAGCCAATAATATTTTGGCTAATTCTACGCCTATCGTATTCGGCGTACATTCTGATGCTAATAAATTATATTTAATAGTTTGCAGATACCTTTCAGCCTGTCAATTAGTTGCTGGATGGTGAGGGGCTCCTTATTTATGTACGACACCGTTTATTTTCAGAAAATTCAGGAATTCACCTGAATTGAATTGAGTCCCATGATCGTTTACGAATGTGTTCGGAATGCGAAATTGGGAAAATATATCACGCCATTTTTGGATTGTGGTTTCCTTTGTCATGTTTGGACCAATATGAACTTCTTGCCATTTACTACACGCATCCACCACTATAAATAAATATCTGCCCATTAACGCTCCTGCATAATCGGCATGTACTCGTTGGAATGGCTTACTGGGTCTTGTCCAACAATGGATTGGTGTGATTCTTTTTAGGTCGGGTCGTGTCGATTGGCAAAATTCACATTTGGATACTAACGTCTCAATATTTTATCCATTTGGTTCCACCAAACATATACTCTTGCCAAACTTTTCATCCGGGATATAGGAAAATGTGCGGAATGTAGTTCATTTAAAACTCTTTCGCATAAAGGTTTTGGTATATACACCTTTATGCCACGTACTAGACAGCCATTATGTAAACTAAATTCTGTCTGAGAAATACCAAAACGGTCTTTAGGTTCACTTTCCCGACCAAACTCTATACATTTTATTAATTTTTTTACTTCATCATCTGCTTGTGTTCGTTTTTAAGTTCATCTGCAAGTTTTCAATCAATCACGGGCAAGTTTTCAATCATTTCTTCCTACATTGTATGAACTTAATCAAAAAATTTACATATATCAGTGTTCTTGATTCGCGACATCGCGTCAGCATTAGCGGTTTCTTTCGACTTTTTGCATTTAATGTCGTAATAAAATTGCTCTAGAAATAATGCGAAGTTTTGCATTCTTGTAGCTGAATGTACCTTTACTGGGTGAAAAAATTTGCTATACCGCTCGGTTACCTGTAATTAGAGAGAATTTTTTACTGTATAAATAATTATAAAACTTACGAACACCAAAGATGATCGCCTAAGCCTCTCGATCGATTTGGGAGTATCGTTGTTGGACTTTACTAAGGGTCTGTGATGCAAACTGTAGAAGTTTCTCACTTCCATCATCGTAAACATGGCTAAACACAGTACCAACACTAGACGGACTCGCGTTATCGCCAACAGCAATGGTAGTTTCAGATCATAATGTGTTAAAATAGTGTCGGATTGCATTTGCCTCTTGATCTCCTCAATTACTTTTTTGCATTTTTCGTTAACTTCGAATTTTACGTCGTTTTGTAATAATCGATTGAGATGGTATACAAGGTCTCTAAAATTTTTATACATCTGTCATAATAATTTATTAAGCCAATTTAATTTTTTTTGTGGTTCTTTAATATTCTGAATGGCTTATATTTTTGTTTTAATACGCTGTATACCATCCTTGTTAATAAGGTAACCACAATATTCAATAGAATCTTCAACATTTACACGCATGTTGAATTTTTTCAAACGTTTAAGTACCTCTTCGATGCGTTGTAGGTGTATTTTATCATTAGGGGCTATAATTTTAATATTGTTTAACCTTTTTAAAATGTTTGAGTTCGTTTAAATTGCGTTAAAATAAAATGAGCGCAGCTTTGCTTATTGTTTTACAGTTTTATTTATTTACTTCACAATAACTTTTATACTGTTTGTCTCAACACAACACTTTATATTCAGTCTTTAACACTTTTATTTCTGCTTTAACTCAACTTTATTTATTGACAGCCAAGCGATAATTAAACTCGTGTAGGTAAATCAGCCCCTTTATATACCTAATTGCCTGCAGTTTAGAAGGTTTAGGAAATACCGACCATCTGCTATTTTCATTTCTGTTAATTCATATGTAACGTAAAGATGGTCGATGTGTCAGTGCTGCCAAATTAACAAGGTGACACAAAATATACCAAAATCCCACAATACATTGTTGTATTTTTATTTCGTAACAACATCATCAACCTGGTATATCCCCTAGGCTACAGTCCCTTATGAGTGTAGAGGGTTAACAAGTGTCTATCGAGGTGTATTTCCAACTTTTTCAAATCAATTTTTGAAAATTTTACTCCCTCTGACATTTTGCTAAAAAGTTTTTTCAATAGTGGGAAGTGGGTATTCATATACCACTAAAGCTGGGTTAAATTTAATCTTGTAATCAAACAACAGCCCTTCAGCTACGTGATCCGGCAACTGTTTCTCAACTGCCTCCATAAGCGGGAATGGAACACGAGTGGCTTTTATAATTTTATGGTTCACATTCGGTTTGAAGTAGAGACGGGCCTGTAATTTTTAAATTTTCCTCATAGACTCTGAAAATACAGTAGGATATTTTTGTAATAAAATTTGTATTTGCTGAGAATCGTCTTTGGTGTCCACAAGATTTGCCAAAGAGTTACCATTATTGTTAATGATCTCATTTCATTATCATTATCATTTTATTTATTTGATCAATTCAATACAACAAAAATATTTCTTATATTACAGTATTGGTTAGAGAACTTGTTATATCTATGAATATGTTTATGAATAAAAATCTAACAACAAATGAAAAATTTTGAAATGAAAAACAAACAAAAATTACAACAAAGTAATAAGTAAGATATATACAATAATTGAAAAAATAATTAAAAAAGTTAACTATATTAAATATTAATTTTCTGAACATAAATAATAATTCGAATTTACATAAACGAATTAGAATTTTCAGAGACGTATAGAATTAATAAAGAAATGTTGCTCAGATATGGCCCTATTATATTTTATAGCATTTATTCTGTTTCCCCTAATTGACCTTGAGAAATGTATTTTCCGATATAGACAGTGTGGCTGCTGATATGATCTTATGTAGAAAAACTAGTGCTCGTCACTTCAGCAGATTGTTAAATGTGACATCATAAATTTGTTTCGAAAAATGTGATATGCTCCCGATCCTACTAAAACCAAATACATATCTAGCTATATTCTTATATGCTATATTCAGTCTTCGTTTACTAACTGCATCACAGCTAGCAAACAGTTCACAACCATACAAAGGGGTTGGCAATGTATATGTTTTCGCCAGTAGCATTCGAATATGAGTAGGTGTAAAATATTGCGACATCCGGAGATTCAGAAGCATACCAAAAGTTTAATTTTAATATGGTCTGACCAATTTAGCTCCTTGTTCAAGACAACACCAAGGTTCCTTGCGGAATTGACAAAGTTAATATTCGTTCCATTAATATGTATGGGTGTAAATTTGAAAGTCAACTTTCCGCTGGTCCTATAACTAAAGCAGCTGACTTGTTGGGTTAATGCATAGTGCATTAGCTGATACCCGTAAATAAATTTGATGTAAATTCTGATTTATCAAATTTACATCGTTAGACGCATCAGAAACGCCGCAGCTAATATATATCTGTACATCATCAGCATACAATCTGGCAATGATTTATTTTCAATAGAAGATCATTAGCATAAATAGAATATAACAATTAATCAAGTATGGAGCCTTGCGGCACATCCCTTGGCATTGAACAGCTTTTGGAAATATTCAAATTATGATGAGAGCAGTTTTAATGCAGTTTGGGAAAAATTGCACAAGTATTTCAATTTATAGATCAAAATGGAATGATGCATCGTATCAAATGCCTTTGAATGATCAAAAAGAATAAGAAAAGACACCCTAAGAATTCCTCCTGTGTAAAATGCACGATGTTAAATTCCAGTGCCTGTTGCCGATACAATATATTACTCTCATAAAAATTAATATCTATAGATGGCAAAGGTATAGTAGAAAACTGTCGGTTCACCTTGTCCACGTCAATTATTCGAAGACCAGTATTTGTACGATTCATCAAACCCATATTGCGAATTTGTCTCCATTTTCTCCGAGAGTCTATACATGTTCGAAATTTACCCCTATAAAATGTAAACTTAGCCTTCCTAATTTCAGAGTTAACAGTAGCCCTTGCAGTTCTAAAACTCTCGTAAAGCTCCGAAGTTTTAAAACGCTTCCATCTTGCATGCGCGTGATTTCTAATGCCTATCAGATGTCTAACCTCAGAAATCAACCAAGGTTTATCATTCCTGATTAATTTCGTTCTCATTGCAACATGTTTATCATAAAGATACTTTAAATTACGATCAAGATGGTTCAATTGCCCATCAACAGCATGATCTAAAAAAACCAATCTAAAGATAATTAGGCAGCACCAAGAGAATCATAATTTATATTCTTAAAGTCCCTATATTCCAAAATTTGTGTCCGTGGCCTCTTTACAAGCTTAAAATCATATAAGATAAAGAGCAGATCAGGTCGCGAAAACGTGAGTGCAGATAGATGATCAAACATTAGTAGATGAGATGTATCATTCACAAAATAGAGATCAAGTAAAGTACTTGAGGAGGAAGTAAAATGAGTTCGATTGCCACCGTTGACTAAGTATAAGCCTTTGGCGTCCATATCTGCTGATAAGTTATTATCCTCTAGAATAGTCGCGTTGAAATCACCAGATAAAACGATGTGATCATATCCAATAGTATATGAACCTAATACTTCCAACATGTGGTCCATATTGATATATCTATTGGGTCTATAAGCAGTACCGACCAGTAGCCCCTCATTGCCATTATAAATTTCCATCAAAATATACTCAATATTGCCACCAACATTCCTACTCTTCTCTTACATGTAATATTTGCTCTTATGTACATAGCAACATCACCACCGTTAGTAGTCCCATCGGATCTAAATAAGCGATACCCATCCAAATTGTAAAAAAACATGTTTCTGATTACAAATTGTATCAATTTTGGAATCCTCAAAAATAAATCGGAATTCATCAATTTTATTATTTAAACTTTGCGCATTAATTTGGCAAATTTTAAGTCCGGTATCATTATTGGAAAGAACTTTCAACATGGTGTTCAGATTATCTCTAGAACCAGCCCTAATAATATTATATGTCATCAACGTTATGTAAAAAAATTATTTTAGCAATGCAAGCAAGTATTGAGTATATAAAAAGCACAATTAAGGTAAAGTCTTCAATAATAAAATAAGTAAAAACATATATCGATAAATAGCTGTTAATCATTAATTCAGTATAGTAATAATTGCCAGAATCATATAATAAATATATATGGTAAATGGCGATGAAGCGGATGCCAATTCCGAAATCTGTCAGAGCAATCCGTAGCTTTTTAGGCACAGCAGGCTGATATCGCAGGTTCATAATAAACTTTTCAGAGATTTCGATACCTTTGACAAATCTAATAAAGAAAGGATCAAAGTTTAAAATCACGGATGATGCTATAAATAGTTTTGAAGAATGAAGACGTGACTTGACCTCAGCTCTAGTTCTATCTCACCCGGACTTAAAAAAATTATCGATTAGGCAGATGAAGCTTACATTTATTAAGTTTTAATTTTTCTATACAACACCGAAAGCGGTCTGAGAACATTGTAGCTGATACTTTGTCGAGAGCAACAGAGGAATTGAAATTATCACCGGAAGAAGCTATAGGTTTTCAGAAAACTGAATTTGATTCTGAGGAATACAAAGAATTAGGGGAAGTGTGAATAAAAACACCTTGCTCTCATATCACCTCTATTCATATTTAAATTACAATTCGAGACAGTTGCTAACAGAAATGGATGGGAAGATGAAGAGAAGGCTCTAGAATTAATATTGGTGTTAAAAGGTGCTGCAGCAAAAAATTTAGAAACCATGCCAGCCAGCTGCAGAAACAATTACAATGACTTAATGGTGGCGCTACAGCGTAAATTTGGCGACGAGCACAAACGCGATTTGTTCCGCATGGAGTTAAAGTGGCGAACACAGAAGGCTAATGAATCATAGCAAGCCTTTGCAATGGAAGTCGAGAGGTTGGTGCAGCTAACCTATCCAGTGGAAAATCACCCACTAGTAAATCATCTGAAGACCGAAGCCTTCGTCAACGGCTTACGAAAACCAGATTTTAAACTAGCTGTATGTGCAGCACAAAAGGCAACCCTTGCAGATATTGTGGCGTTCGCGCTGGCTCAGGAGACAGCTCGATATCAAAGCCACAAATACACAAGATACGTCATCTGGAAGTTGAGGCAGAGAACGATGATGAGATCAACAAAATGAAGGAGGTGGTAAGCCGCCACGCAAAAGGACCAGATCTGTTTTACCACCGAGGAATAATAAACGAGCCAACTACCATCAAAGAACAAAAGAGTCCCCGTTAAACTAAAACGAGCTAGCACTGAGGGGCAAGAGCTAGCTCCCACAAGCGAGGGCCTCACGGTTTCCATATCCGTAATGCAGAAAAACAACAGCAACCTTACAGCGTGGGGGTACATTAACGGCAGACAATACACCTTCACTATAGATACCGGTGTGACACAGTCTATAATCAGACCTGACGGTGACTATAGCGAACATTACCGTAAGCCATATTTTTATTGTCGCCGATATTGTGGACGAGGTTATCATTGGTGCTGACTTTATGATAGTCCATGGCATCAATTTGGATATGGGCCAACAGATAATGAGTTGGCGTAAAGTAGATATACCTCTTCACGTGGGATACCAGCATAAAGTGCACGCCAGAAGATTAGTTGCTGTGAGGACAACCGCTTGTGGGTAGTAGAACCAGCAGCAATTAAGATGGAGTTGTTGTCAGCAATGGCCATTGTCAAATCTAATAAAAAAGGAACAGCCCCAGTGAGAATGCACAATTTATCAGGCTACGAAAAATTAATTTACAAAAACTCCGAGGTAGGCCAATGTGCTCCAGTAGAAGCGGTAATAAACAGCGAACGAAATAGGTAGCAAGTCTAGCAGCTTCAGAGTGAAATAAAGCCAAAAAGTTGCTAAAGAAGTACGCCTACGTGTTCGCCACTAAAAATAAAAGTCAAGGTAGAACAGCTGTAATCAAATATAAAATTAATACTGGCGAAGCGAGACCGATAAAACAGGCACCCAGAAGTATACCTCTGGCGAAGCGTAATGAGCTGAGGTTAAGGAGCTGGTCAATGAAATAGAGAAGAGCGGTGTAATTGAACCATCATCGAGTCCGTGGAGCTCACCTGTAGTCTTAGTTAAAAAGAAAGATGGTAGTACAAGTGCTGCGTAGACTACAGGAAGCTAAATGATGTCACTAAAGAGGACAGCTACCCGCTACCAAGAATTGACTATACGCTCGACACGTTAGCTGGAACAAAGTGGTTCTCTATATTGGATCTACAAAGCGGCTATTGGCAGGTAGAGATCGCAGACAAGGATAAGGAGAAAACTGCTTTCAGTACGAACGGTGGCTTGTGGCAGTTTAAAGTTATGCCATTTTGGCTCTGCAATGCTCCAGCCACATTCGAGCGGCTTATGGAGCGCGTACTAAAAGGACTTCATTGGAAGACTTGTCTGGTTTACCTCGACGACATAATAGTGATGGGCAGAACTTTTGACGAACACCTAAAAAACCTGGCAGAATTTCTGTAACAAATATCAATGGCTGGACTTAAATTAAGCGTGAAGAGATGTGCATTGTTCCAAAAGCAGGGAAAATATTAGTGGCATCTAGTTACAGCAGATGGCATTTCAACGAATGAAGATAAAATTCGAGCAGTAAAGGACTGGGCTCGCCTCCAAAATTTTCATGAATTACGCAGTTTTTGGGACTCTGCACATACTACAGACGCTTCGTGCCTAATTTCGCGACCGTGGCAGCAAGCTTACATGAGCAGCTCACCAAGAAATCTAAGGCGTATCATTGGGTTGAGACACAAGAGAATGCGTTCCAGACACTAAAAGACCTATTGTGTACAGCACCGGTTTTGGCGTATCCAGTCCCTGGTGAAAAATTCATCTTTGACAGTGATGCCAGTGGATATGGTATTGGTGGTGTACTTTCACAGGTGGTCGATGGGATGGAACAAGTCGTAGGCTTCTATAGCCGTACGCTGTCAAAGCCTGAACGGAATTATTGTGTGACTCGACGTGAGCTACTGGCAATGCTGGAATGCATAAAACATTACCATAAGTATTTATATGGTCAACATTTTCTGCTAAGCACTGATCATTCCGCACTGAGATGACTGCTGCAATTTAATAACCCTGAAGGATAGTTAGCACGTTGGATTGAGCGCCTCCAGGCTTATGACTTTAGCATTGAACACCGAAGCGGTATAAAGCATGGAAATGCTGATGCGTTCTTACGTCGGCCTTTTAAATTGGTTTGTAAACATTGTGTGAAAGCTGAGCGGAAGGAATCCATCCTTGATATCCGGCTAACGCAAATATTCGCAAAGATTATAGCCGCAAAAGAAGAGAACAGACGGCCCACTTGCAATGAAATATCAGCCGAAGGCCCCCTTATAAAAGCGTATTGGGCACTATGGGACAGTTTGAAGTTGGTTAGTGGGTGCTTATATCGCCATTGGGAGAGTGCTGATGGTAAAACTTCATCCAATCTGATAGCAGTGCCTTCCTCCAAGATGAATGAAGTTTTGAATGAGTTTCATAATGGACCTAGTGGAGGACATCTTAGGATAACGAAGACTCTGGAAAAGCTAAAACAACGTTTTTATTAGGTTGGATGTCAACAAGCAGTAGCCGACTGGATAGCAAACTGTACACAGTAACTGGCAGCTAAAGGCCCAGTAAAAAGAAGTCGAGGTTACTACAACAACACAACACTGGAACCACATTCGAGCGGATAGCGATGGACGTGGCAGGCCTTTTTCCTGCCAGCAATGCCGGAAATCGTTATGTTGTCATTATAATGGACTATTTCAGCAAGTGGCCGGAAGTGTATGCTATACCCAGGAGGCAACTACGATTGTGAATGTTTTCGTGAATAACTGGATATGTCACTATGGTATTCCGATAGAGTTATATTCCTATCAGGGAAGAAATTTCGAGGCTGGCATTTTCAAAGAAATGTGTAAAATATATGGCATAAAGAAGACTAGAACGACGCCGCTACACCCGCAATCGGACGGAATGGTAGAACGATTCAACCGAACTCTAGAGGAATATTTGCAAAAAGTGGTTAGGCAGCAGCAGAAAGATTGGGACGAACAGATTCAGAAATTTCTATTAGCATACCGATCGGCCGTCCACGATTCAAAGTCTAGATCACCCGCCAAGATTCTTTTTGGAACTGAGTTAAAATTACTCGGTGACTTAGAGTACGGAGTTAAACCTACCGCTGAAAAAGAAGCCACTTACTTCGAGAAACAACAAAGTCTCAACGAGCTTCATGAATTCGTACGCTCGCGAATAAAACTAACCAGCGATAGAATGAAAGGCAGATACGATCCAGGCAAATACTGAGGGCTTCCAAGAGGGTCAATTAGTACTGCTTTATAATCCACGGCGGAAGAAATGACTATCTCCCAAATTACAGTCTAATTGGGATGGACCCTACAAGGTAATTAAGAGACTGAACGATGTAGTTTACCGAATACATAAACACAACAGCCCAAGAACTAAAATGAAAGTAGTGCACATAGAACGATTTCCAAGTTACGGGAGAGGAAGTAATGAGCGTAATCGGGACGAAGAGGCTTAAGTGGGCGGCAGTGTTACGAAAGTAAGATTGGGAGCCTGTGCGTTTATTACTTCGCTAAAATAAATAAACAAAGGCTGCAAAAACAACTATACGTGCTGTTTACAAATAACCAAATCTACAAAAACAAACATTAGCCGAGGTAAAGTAAATAAAAATAACACGGCAACAACAATAATTAAGCAGCAAAGAAAACAAGTAACAGACAATAAACAAGCAACAACAAATACTAAGAGCTGAAAGAGGTAGATGTTTACATACGCATAGCTACAAAAGAAATTAAAAGAAAGATGTGGAATCTACCTGAAATATCGAGAAATTCGAGAGCTTTCGATGTAACGATAAGTTTAAGCAAAGTTAACTCAGCGAATGTGTTATTAGTGTGAAGAGAGTTTATAAGGAGTAAACTCGTAAGGTGAATCGTGAAGTAAAAAACCAGTTTAGTTGGAGCTAACGCAGTAAAGAGTTAAGTGTGGATAAGCTCTGGTCAAAAAAGTTGTGATCGAAAGATCTGTCGAGTAATTGTTGTTGCTTACAAGATTGTAAACAGACGGAATAATTAAGAATAGAAAATTGTTATTGCCTGTAAAAAGGTTACAAACAGTGGTGCACAAAACCGTGTTGAATAAAGAATTTTTAATTAAAACCAACACAAAATTTATTTTATTTTAACCACAATCTATGAACTCATAAATACACGTTTATAAAAAGGTAAAAACGTAACAATATATACACATATCCTTTTTTATATAATTTAGCTTAATAGCTTAATTTTATCTGACTAAAAGTAATTAAAAGTGTAAATTTTGTTTTGTGTGTTTTAGTTTATTGTTCTTATATGTAACTTTTATTTGTGTGATTGTAAAAGCTCGAAGGTTTGCTGTGTTTAGTTGTCTTAAAAAGAAAAGAGAAAATTAAGGCGTTGTCAGATTGTTGAACTGGAAGTTAAAGAAAGTATATATTTTTTTATTGCAAGGCCACAGGAAGAGTGGGCATTGACCCTTACTATCGTTATTAGTGTATTTGGTATATTTATTGTTATTTTATGCTCCAGTATATGTTTTTATGTATGTAAGTTGTTAGTAGGTGGCTTATATGGCAATAATTGACCTGCTTAGCAACTGAAATTAAATTTAAAAAATGGGACTTGGTTTTGAGCTTGAAAACAGTGAAGACGTGTGTGTGAAAAAGAACAGCCATATAATATTTCAAAATCAAAAAAAAAAAAAAAATAAATAAAAAAATACAATATAATAAAGAAAATTAAAAAGGATATTTTGTTGAAGTGATCCAATTGAAAAAAATTAATATATTCATACAAACATATAAACTAAATCAAACGAAATCAAATCAAATTACAAGACTGAAAACGGAAAAAGGAAATTAAAAAAAAGGTCACACAATAAAGTATTTTTAAAAATATTTCTATTATCTTTAGACAATTTCTGGTTGATTTATATGTTGTTTGTGTAAATCTAAATTTTTAATTTTTGGTGTTAAATTATTTGTGAAACGGTGCCGAAACAGTTCTATTTAACCTGAAGATCCCAAGTGTCCGTTAAGGACGACGACATTATTATTAGCACTCGTTTTCAAATCGTATGTCCACAATTGGTAATAAAAAAGGAACCAAAATCATCAACAACCCAACTGTACACACACACTATACAACTTGAAACAACAACCTGAAGGATAATGGAAATTATCAGCCAAGAAAGTGCACCATTTGCATTAATTAATTATACATGTTTTTTAGAAGTTTATAACTATCATTCAATAAATAGGGAATCTATGATAATATGCAAAAACCCCACATTAGCTAATGATTGCTTTACTAAATTTTAAGTTTTCATGCTGGCAGTACCATGATTTTTTGTGTGTCTGCGATATAAAAAACGAATACCACACATACGAGTAGTCGAACCAAAAAAGATTTATTTTTATTCATTTAATGTAGAATCATATTTTTTAATAAATTTGTTTCATATTTTCTTACCTTTTTGTATTTTATTTAATGCTATACACATTTATTGCAAAAACTCTTCAAATCCTAAAAAATTAAGACAATTAATTTCGTTAGTGGAATAATAAATACCAGAATAGTGAGTTTTGTGTATTTGTTTTGATTTTATGTACATCACTAAAGAAGAAATGTTTTTATTGTTCTTAAATGAAAAAATTTATTAGAAAAAAATTAGTTTTAAAAGAAAAAGGTTTAAAAATAATGCCGAGGATGATAAGATGGGTGTAAAATTTATATACATACAGTGGGGTGCAAAACCAAATGCATGTTTTGAAACTGAAAAACGTAAATACTCAATTAAATAAAACAAAATTTCACACATTTATTCATTGTTAAGTCCTTTCAAAAAAACATTAATAAAAGCTATGATATTCAAACACTAGAATGGGGTAAAGGTATTGATATAAAAGAATCTGCATGCATATAGTGCACTTTTCGCCCAAGTTTATGCACATTCTGCCATTTTAGGAGGCTAGACTGAGGAGCGCATGTGTTGGCCCGTCCGGTTTCTACGGACCACAGGCTCAGGAAATCCGACTTCAGCAGAAGCCGTTCGTATTATTTCCTAACAGAGTCTTGGCAAAGTGTTGGCAGATTACTGAATGGCCATGTTATCTTCACGCATGTTGCAAATTCACAAATTAAAATTTTTACGAACAAAATCTGTCTTAGCGTTTTCTGCTGTCAAATGCTAATCAAGCTAACTTAATTGCGCTATACGTGAACAGCAAATTCAATCGATCAATTTAAAAATTAATTGACTCAACAAAAGTCTATGTCTGAACTTGGTAGTATTATCAGTTGTTTTTACTTTCTTTTCGCAAATGTAATGGTCTGCTATATACAATTTTAATCAAGGAAAGAGTCAATACTCAATATCCTTTTTATGTATTTTTAACGATTTCAAAATTATTTCATATGATTATAAATTCTTTTTATCACTGTTTGTCCATTTTCATATTTCCAACACTCTGGTTTTTTAATAACGCTTTTTTCCTTTTATTTTTTAAAATCTTTTATCACAGAATAGCCGGAAGCGAAACGGAGAAAATTGGAACTAACGGCTTAACAGGTTTGTGGGTGAAGGACAATAAACTTGCATAGCGTGTTTTTTGTAGAGGTATAGAACTTTAAGTTGGCATTACCTTTCAAGATGGCGACCGATTTAACAGTTGTCAATTGATTTATTCTCAGTTTGATTTGGCAATTCATCATGAATAGACTCACGCCTGAACAATTGTCGCAAATAGTGCAATTTTCATTTTTCATAAGTGAACTCTTTTTTTCAATTTTCATAAGTGAATTTTGTTTAGCGATGAAGCGCACTTCTGGTTGAATGGCTACGTCAACAAACAAAACTGCCGCATTTAGAGTAAAGGTAATCCTCAAGTGTATGTGGAAACACCGTTACATCTAGAAAAACTGACTATTTGGTGCGCTTTATGGGCTGGTGGAATCATTGGTCCGTACTTTTTCAAAAACGGTGGCCAAAACGTTACAGTCAATGGTGATCGGTATAGAGCCATGATTACTAACTTTTTCATTCCTGAATTGAATAACCATGATGTCCAGGAGATGTGGTTTCAACAAGACGGCGCATCATGTCACACAGCTCGTGCCACAATAGATTTATTGAAAGACACGTTTGGTGACCGTCTAACTTCACGTTTTGAACCTGTGAATTGGCCTCCAAGATCTTGTTAGATAACACCGCTAGACTACTTTCTGTGGGGCTATGTAAAGTCATTGAAGCCATTTCGAAGAAATATAATAATATAATAATAATACAAAAATCTATCATTGTTTTCTATCACATTATTAAGGGTAAAATGAAAAAAATGACCGAGTCATTTGTGTACATGTGATTCTTCATCCTTTTCTACTTATGAATTCTCTCGACTATAAAACATATATCTGAGCTTCTCACTCTGCTGCTGTTTACTTATCAAAGATGATGTAAATGTTAGTCAAAGTTGAGTTATCATATTCGAAGTATAAACCCGTCAAAGCTGATGGGTGTACACTTTTTGTAATAAAAGACGATTTGTTATTTTAGTAAATTAAGAATGTATTTTTAATTAATTAATTGTTGAAAAGATATATTAATGATACTAATTATATGCGCAAGTATATAAGTTACTAAATATTTCATCATTTATAGATGTAAATATATCCAAACCTCTGTCTTGTTGAACAACATGAGCTTGCCTAGTGCATGCTTTTTCCGCCTCCTTTCCCAATAGTAATTCTAAGCAGGTTGTCTGCAAACATTGCTCGAATGTTGTCTGTAAAGAAGGATAAATATTAAAATAAAGTATTAATTTGTGGTTGTTACCATTACCTAAGCAAAATCTGGCGGTTTCAACTTTTTCTTTCTATCCGCAAGTGTCATCAATTGCAGCATGCATGCGACTTCATCAAGATGCTTATCCTGTATCTGGCCGCTTATGTAACAGACAGACTGATGGCTATCTTGTATTTTGTCAAGAATTTCAATTGAGCCATCATTTTTAGTTTTGGTACCACCTGGTAAAAGTATTTATTACTATTTAAATTAAAAGCAATATTAAAAGTACTGGATACTTCATATGCTTCAATTTCCTCCAACCTTGATAAAATCACTTGTACTTTTATAAGTTTTTTTACTTAATACATACAAATTTTTATTTAAATTTATTTCTTTTAATTTTGCTAGAGTTCACAAAAATATTGCTTTTTATGCTGTCAAACTTCACAATATATGACTCCGCAACACTTGTTGTTTCACTTTTTCTGTTGTTGTTTCACCCTTTCAAACGTTTTAATATTTAAAAAAAAAATTGTAAATGTGTTATTAAAAAAATTGTTTCTGTGTTAGTTTCGGTAATTCATTTCTTGTAGGGTTATAAAGCGAAATATGTGCTTTAAATGTTAATATACACCCCCATTGTAAAAACGTAAATTTGTTTCCCATGAACAAAAAAAATGAAAAATTCTACAAAATAAAAACAAAACAATTTGCAATTTCCAATAAGAATTTAATGAAAAGGGAACTGATTTCAATTTTTTCATGATAGGGGCTATAGTGTTTCTGCAAGCAATGAATTTGCATGAAAACAAAAACACTACAAAAGGGTGTCATTTTTAGTTCCATAACTTATGTGGTGTATCGACAAAGAACACTGACTTTTTTTCCATTAGGAGAGTTTTACAGAAACGGAAAGAAAGGTAGTCAGTACATTAAAACTGCCCCGAAAGATCATTCAGTTTTTAGCGGATCATCAAAGACATGTATGGCTTGGCTTTGCCATAATGGACCAATCCTTTTGAGGACCATGTTACAAAAAAGTGAATAAATTTCATAGTTTTATATATTTATTTAAAATTTTCTATTATGCTTTAAAAAGTACTTTAACTTTATTTTTTAACATTTACTAACAATAAATATAAACATTATCACTCTTATTCTGAGTTTCAATTCGAATCGAAATTTTCTCCGTTTGGCATATTTGGTATTCTGAGTTTCGATTCCGTTCAATTTTTTTCGATTGTGTGTATTCTGCATTACGATCGTAGCTACGTTTTTCTAAGTTGTTAAAGTTATGACTGAGATTTTTTTGATTTTGTTTTTAGTCCAAAAATTTTTTAAAGCCAAATAATATATTATTTTTATTAAACACGAAATGAAAATATACGAAGTGTAACAAAAATTTAATAAAAATATTAATTTACGCTTGTCTAAGAAAACACAAAAATTTAGTATTTCCTTATTGAACACCTTAGTGCATGCTCTACTTCTTATTAAAATTTGATTATTTTTCTGTATCTATTTCATACGTTCCTCTGCTTTTGAAAACATTATTTTCTTCTTCTTTCCATTCAGTTTTCTTTTGGAATATCAATTTTTCGATCGAAACGTAACTGAATGCGGAGTCGTAATCGAAACTAGGAATAGGGGTGAATATACGTAGAAATACGTTCATTTTATTTAACGTTAAATATATAAAGACTAATGATATGTTAATGTTATTACAGATACAAACTAGTATACTATTCGTGCAATATTCGCAAAAATATGGAATTGGAAAGACGTACTATTGGTAAACGTGATAAAGGAAATCACCACGGAATATATCAAAACCACCAAGATTAAAATAGCACTAGTTAAAGAATTATAAGTGCATTAACATAAACAGGTATGTGGTGGAAATTGAACACGAAAAAAATCGACTCAAAATCGAAAAAAGTTGTAATGGCAACTTAAGATCCGTTTTCAAATCGGTTTTGTTTTAAATCGAATTCGATTTCATTTTCCATTTCGTTCTATGAAAATTTCAACAAAAACAAGTATGATAGAAAACGAAAATCGATTTGTTTTTACGTTTTCAAATCGAATAGGCAATGATTGGTGAAATGAAAACGAACGAAATTTCTTCAAAATGTTACTGAAACTTAAAAATATGAATAAAAATTTTAAGTAAAGTCATTACCCGCTGAAAATTCCTTTCGTAAACAAATGTAACCTATTTCTTATTTTCTTTTTTATTGAATAGATGCAATATTTTATTAATAGATAAATAGCATTGGAATAAAATTTTTTCCTGATTCACTACTATAGATTTTACAAATCCTGAGTACGCTCTGCGTTCCTGCCCTCAAGGTGTCTAAAAACACCTCATGGTAGAAATAGGTATACCACATGCTTATTTTTCAACCCACTGTAAGTTGGAGGAAACTATTTCGTTATTTTAACAAATGTTGAACGAATTAATTGTGGAGAAATTAGAAATTCAAGTTTTTTGTTTTTAAATGTGTTGTATTAAGAAATTAAACAAACGAACAAAATAAAAGAGGAAAAAATAAAGTATTTTTACATAAATTATATGAATTGTACCTTCCAAAAACATAATTTTTGATTGAAGCCAGCTGCTACGTACAGCAGTCAGAGATACCAACATAAACCTTAGATACGAATAAACTTTTAATGTTACATCAGGCCCCCTACACTCGGCAAAACATATTCCGAGGTGGGAGAGACGTGCACACCGTCTACCATCTTCGTTTATTTGCCTAACAACGGACGGTGAACAGGGTCTCCTTGATAAATCCCATGTGATTTTTTCCCAGCAGACATTTAAGGAACCTTAGGAATTTTTAAAGGCACAATACACATTGTAAATGTGGACTACCCACCTCTTCTTGGCTGCCAGAACATTGTATGCCTCTTTTGGAATCCATTTCACCAACATTCCGGTCAATGACTAGCAAAATGTTATTTGCATAATGTGATTCCATACTCCAGATATTGCAACTATGATAATCACTTAGAGAACCCAGAAATTCAAAAATGATACATTTCTATTTTTTTGAAATATTTAATAATTTTTTTTACCAAAGATGAAATTTTAAATCAGTATAACGTTGGTATTTTGTTATGACGGAAAATATGGAAAATGTAATCGATGCGATTTCTATTACACCTTCAGTTGATTCGTTCGTTTTGTACTTTCGATTTCATTTCAAAACGAATCGTTTCTATCACATACCTAATATTCTTTAAAAAAAATTACACATATGTAAGTTGATCTCTAACCATAAAAAATTGTCATTGAATAATATAACTGAAACTGAGTACAAATTTTCGAAAACGAAAAATAATTTTTAAGAAACATACAAACAATGGTGGACATTGGGTTAGCACCAGTGTTGCCATTTTTTTTTTAGAAAAACTTAAAATTTAAAAGAAAAAAACTGATTTTCAAGTGATAAATCTGCACACACTTAAAAAAGTACAAAGATAATATACATATACTCGTATCAAGTACATTCTGTAAATCGACAACGAGCGAAATAGAACTGAAAAATTAAAAAGGTGCAAGTAAACCTCACCACAGTTATGTTAAGCAAATGGGATGAAATTAATACTTTGGATTGTAATTAAAATAACAAAATTGATCAATGTGGCAAACCCAATTAAAACACAATTAAAAAGAGCAGAGATAAAGAATTGACCTTTGATATTTGTTTTGCGCTATTTTTTTATACTTATAATTTTAGTTTATTTTAACTTTTTGAAAAAAAAAATAATAATTTCAATCCCATATTATAAATTAGCTTTTAATTCCGCCAAATCGCTGCCATCACTAAGTTTTTTGCACTCTATAATATATATTTGCTCAATTCATCCAAACTATAAAATATTACGTATGGTTACGTATATATTTGCTCAATTCATCTAAACTATAAAATGTTATGTATGGTCATCTTATTAAAAAAAAAAAATTCTACGTTCAAAGAAGTGAATAATAAGCCGGTTTTGCTTTTAGAGATGTACCATTATAAAGGGTCCGCCATCTAACGTTTTTTTTTCAACTACTAACACTTAGCTCATGTCTGATTTGACAGATAATTAGTTTTATCCTTTCGCTGAACGAATATGATTGTGTCTACGCTTGAACAACGCTGGGAAATATTGCGACATTACTTTGCCGATTTTGCCAAAAAAAAAAAATCATCTTTTCAGATGAAGCTCATTTTGATCTTGGCGGGTATGTAAACAAGCAAAATAGTCGCATTTGGGGCACAGAAAACCTGCACACATACATTGAAAAACCGATACACCCAAGACGAGTCACTGTTTGGTGCGGATTTTGGTCCAGAGGCATAATTGGGCCATTTTTCTTCAAAAATGGGAGTGGCCGTTACAGTCAATGGCGATCGTTATCAGGCCATGTTGAACGAATTTTTGTTCAAAAAAAATGAAGAGGAGGATATTAGCAACATTTGGTTTCAACACGACGGCGCTACGTGCCACACAACCGAAGCTACACTCGATGTTTTGCGCCCTGTTTTTGAAATCGCATTATCAGCCGTAGAGTGATGTCGTTTGGCTACCTCGGAGCTGCGATTTGACACCGTTGGACTATTATTTGTGGGGTGCCGTCAATGATGAATGTTACGCCAACAAGCTAGAGCCAATTGACGCTTTAAAGGACAATATTCGCGAAGCCATTGGTGAAATACAGCTGCACACAATCGATAATGTGCTTAAAAATTGGACCGATCGTGTAGGCTACTGCATGGCCAGCCGAGGCAGCCATTTGAATGAAATTATTTTCCATTATTAACCGGAAGGATTGTACTTTCAAATAAAAAAAGAAATTTGAGAAAATATTCAGTAGTTTTTTTATAGCATTTTCAAAAAAAAAAAAAAATATTTGTTGGACCCTATATTATGTTTATTAAAATTTATGTGAATAAGTGCAAAATTCAATGCGTCAAAATGATAAGGTCAGTGATTAATTTATCCAAGTTTTTATTTAAACTAATTAATCAAATATTTTTAACTTATGCAGTTCCCATTTCCTTCTTTTGTCTTAAAAATACGGAATGGCATCGCACTTACTAAATTGTCCAGAACGTTGGAGTGGATTTCGCGCCAGCTGTTGCAGATTGCCACTTTTCATTCATCTTTTGTCCGGTACTGTTTGTTGTCTGCATAAACAATACGCACAAGCAGTCCCCACAAATTTTCCATGGGGTTTAATTTGGGGGAACGTGCTAGCCAATCAATAACCAATTCACGATCAGGATTAAACATCAGCAAAATAAGGGACTGTTTGATCCGTAGGGAAAAATTTAATTATCTGCCATACCATCGGCAATAGTGCTTTCCCTTCCCCCTTTATTCTTTTCTAAACCTTTGGGTGCGAACCACTTGGAGGGGTTGCATTTGGATTATTCAGTGGCGAAGGTAAACCACTGGCTGCTGAATAATCAACCAGCAGTAACCCATTCCCTTGTACGCATCCAAAGGGGGGTTGTCTGGTTTTTGTTTACTCGTGGTTAATTTATATATTTATTTTTTATTATTTTTTTTTATTTGGTTTAATTTACGTAATGGCAGGACGTTTTCGGATTGATTTCTGCAGTGTGCATGGACTGCGGGTGAACTTTTTCTTCGTGTATGCGCACATTTGTCTCTATAGGCTGGATGTTTTCGCCTTATGTGAGACTCAAGTTTCCGATCCAAGTTTGCTGATCCACAGGATTTTTATTTCCATGGGTATCACCTTCTATCCCCTTTTAATTTTCATAGGGGTCTTGCTATGTACATTCGCAATGAAGTTGTGTACCAATGCTAGCAACCTCTTGGCATTTATGATGCGGAATTTAACTGTCTATGGGTTATGTTCAGAATCAGGGCACATCTTTTGCACTTTGGGTTGTTGTATAGAAGCGCGGGAAGAGAGGTTACAATATCTGACTTCGACTCTCTTTCTGACTCCATATCGAGTATCCTTGCGAATTATCCGAACAGTGAAATTGTTGTTGCTGGTGATTTCAATGTTCATAATTCGTCTTGGTTACGCCATTCAGGCCGTACAACTCCAGAACGCCAATACGTTGAGTTATTTGCCGCGCACAATCATCTTGCGCAATTAGTGAATGAACCTACACATATATCGTGTGTAGATGGGCACCAGAACTATACCCTCGACCTTTTCCTCACTACTCATCCTGAAAAGTATGAGGTTCTTGCACCTCTCGAAAATTCAGATTATTGCACAGTTCTATTTTTAACTACGAGAATGCTCGTTGGGCCAAGCCCAACGATTTTTTTGGTCATTTTAATTGGAAACTTTGTTTCCTTGACTCAAACAGCGATGCTATGGCAGAAATGGTAGTGAATATAATAAGGCTAGGGATGGATATTTTCATCCCATCCAAAAAGCTTTCGATTAAGCCTAGAAACAAATCTTGGTTTAAACTGACGTGTAAATTGCCATTCAGATCCAGAGAGGAAGCGTTCAGGAATTGGCGCAATAATAAATGTGACCATACTGATTTGCTTCTCAAACAGGCGAGATCTTCATGTGCCGCAGTACTTAGACACGAAAAGGCTTTATACGAGCAGCGTCTTCGTGCTAAAGTTCTCACTTTTCCGCGGGGAACTAAAAACATTTGGTCATTCGTTAAAAGGCTGAGGAACAACGCTAGTTTGGTTCCTGTTCTTATAAAGAATGACACGCATTCACGAACCCGGTTGAAAAGGCAAACCTTTTGGCCGAAATGTTTGCAAGTAATTCTCACTTGCCGGAGAGCGTTCAACGACTGCCCGAACTTGAAACAGTATCAGTAACTATGCCTAGTATATTTTTTCGATCCCGTGCTGTAAAAAGGGTCCTTGCAAATCTCAACGTTAACAAGTCTTCTGGGCCGGATGGCATACCAGCACTGGTCCTGAAGCAGTGCTTTTTGACGCTTGCGCGTCCATTAGCTCACCTTTTCAGTGCGACATGTCGCGCCGGTATTTTTCCATCTTGCTGGAAAGTTGGTAATGTAACGCCAATCCCCAAAAAGGGCGAGGCTACTAACCCTAAGAACTATCGTCCAATAGGAGTTTGTTCCACACTCTGGAAGGTTATGGAGAGTATGATTAATCACCACCTTGTGAGTTATCTGGAATCCAACGATTTACTTAGCGATCGTCAGTTTCCGAAAGGACCGTTCTACTGGTGACCTGCTGGCGTTGCTCTCGGAGAAGTGGAACAAGTCCATTCATGGTTTTGGCGAGTAAGGTTGTGGCTCTGGATATCTCAAAGGAGTTTAATAGAGAGTGGCACGAGGTTCTCATTTCGAAACTTAATGCTTTTGGTGTCGGTAGTCACTTCGATTTATATCGAGTTTTCTCAGAGATCGCTCTATAAGAGTGGTTATAGATGGGGTCTCATCCGACAAGTTCAGGGTAACCTCAGGGGTACCGCAAAGCTCTGTTCTTTCTCCTACTCTTTTTCTAATATTTCTTAACGACTTTCTTCTTCTCACTTCTAATCCTATCTACTCGGATGACAGCAACATTTGTCACTCATATTCTTTTGATCGTAGACCGAGCCTTTTGGAGGTTGGGGCGAGAAGGATGAATATGAACGACACACTCACGAGTGACCTGGTGAAGGTCTCCGAGTGAGGTCGTGCGAACAGTGTCGATTTTAATGCACGCAAGACTCAATGTTGTTTTTTAATACACAGACGTGGTGGTGTGCTGTTATCTGTGTCAATGGGTAATGTGGATATTGAGGAATCAGATTGTCTTGATGTTCTGGCCATGAGAATTCACTGTGACGTTCGTTGGAATGATCACATATTTCAAGTGCCGAAAGAAACTTTCAAGTGCCTTGGTTTTTTAAGACGTTGTAAGAAATACTTCACTCCATCTGATCACCTTAATATTTACAAGACCTATATACGCCCCAAAATGGAATACAACTCTTATGTATGGGCCGGTGCTCCAGTCTATTTTGGAGCTTCTCGACCGCTTACAGGAGAGGGCGAAGATGCACATCAATGACGGTAGGGTAGCCAACTCTATCGATTCATTCGAGCACCGTTACAATATGGTGTGTGTTTCATTTTTCTATAACGGAATGTGTGTATAACGGAATGTGTTCTAATGAAATTAAGGAATTAATTCCTAAAAATCATATATTTTTACGTAGTACTCGTATTTCTCGTAGAGCGCATCCCTTTGTAGTTGATTGTCCAGTAAATCACACAACGCATTATAGGAAGAATTCGTTCTTTGGTCGCACTGTTCGGTTGTAGAGTAATCTTCCAGCGAAAGTATTTCCTGCCGCTTACGACATGAGTAAATTTAAATCTAACGTCCATAAACACTACTCTCTCTGTCCTCCTTCCCATAACCTATTTTCCTAGTATCAGCACAATGCACTGTATGAGTAGAGGCCATCCCCTGGGTGTAGGTCTTATATATACAAAAAAAAATACTTTAATATTGTGCTCCTCAGACCATTCTCTGGTCGACTTGCTGACATGAATTGCTGCTTTATCTTGCTGAAAGGTGAAAGTTTTTTCAGAATTTTGGGAAAATAAGGCATAAACTATCCATTCGAGTGGAAGGAAAGTGGAGTTCCAGGGTACCATGTGAGCTAAAGCCAGCCCAAACCATCAAACAGCCACCGCCGAAATTCCGTTTGGAAAAAAACAAGGGCTCCTTCCTTAAATCTCGCCAATAGTAATTGAAACAATCTGGTCCATTCAGGTTAAATTTTTGTCATCAGAAAAAATTACCTACTAACCCAAAAACCCCAAAAATGTATGGAATATCTTATAACCTTTTTAAAAAAATGTGTACCTGATGCCAATTAGTTGCCATATTGTTTTTCGCAAACTCTTAACGCTTAATCTTATGCTGCTTAGTCAGACAGGGATTTTTTTTTAATTTTGCTCGAATAAGGTTTGGCTGGGCGTTGACAGCTCTTAGAATTGTGCTTTTTGAAGCTTTTAATTTCAATTCCTCTTTTATTGTTACCGCACATTTCATGGAATTCGAGGCCTTTCGTGAAATTAGCCAGGTTTCACGGGCAGTCAGGACCTTTGGACGACCCGCGCTCTTTAATTTTCCATAATTTTCTCTCTTTTTGAGAAAATTTTGCAGAACACACAAAGATCGTCCCAGGTTTTTCGCCATTCCACGCATACTCAATCCCTGCTCATGAAGTGCACAATTTGTCCTTGTTCATAAGGTGACAAAGATTTCCCGCGACCCATACCACACAGATATCATTTAAATTATAAATTATTACAAAAAAATAACAATTGTGATATCTTCTGATTAGATTAATTGCTTATTAATCACTGGCCTTATCATTTTGACACATTGAATTTTGCACTTATTTACATAAATTTAAATAAACATAATATAACGGTACATCTTTAAGAGCAAAACCGGCTTATTATTCACTTATTTGAAAGTATATTTTTTTTTTGAATAAGGTGATCACACATAACATTTTATAGTTTGGATGAATTGAAGAAATATTAAGGTGGCCTTATCATTTTGAAGCACACCTTATAAGCTGCATTTCACCATTGCGATTGTTCCTCCGTGCAAAGCATATTTTATATTTTTACAAATAGTAGAATTTTTGATTATTCTGCAACAGAGCTATATATCCGACTGGTAGTTTTCAAATGCTTCTATGTCAACCTCTAAAGCCCTTTTGGCTCGTATTGTGGTGGCGCAAAAGAAACTATCAATGTCTAATTGATTTAAAGATTAGGCACAACAAAATGACAAATTTTGTATAGAGAAATTTAATCCACTAAAATATTTAGCGTTCACATAAGTCAAGTTTTAATATCCCGGTTTTAGTCTTTTGACAAACAATGAAGATTGATCATTAACTTTTTGGTCGCTGTTGCAGAATAGTAAAACAAAAATATTGTGTCACCACTGACGAACACTATACGTTCGGCGTAGTTGCGACAGTTGTTCTTCATTACTATGCCATAAATCGAGTTTTTGATAATCCAAAAGATAGTTAATGTTATGAAAAATCTCCTTCTTTACACTGATATCATTAATGCAGGGCAGTAATGTTGGAAATTGTTTAATCCCCGGGTTGGCATTAATGCATGTGGTATCAAATATCTGGTCTAAGTGGGACTCCTTCCCTTTAGGGGGGTCCACCACCTTACCTAACCTAACCTAATGTTAATAATATTTGAATTTACAACATTTACGATAAATTTAGCGATAAATAATAATTACCTGTACGCAACGAAAATATTAATTGTTTACTTTGTTCATTACAATGTTTCATCAAGGGTTCATTGCTACCCGGTTCTTTAATTTGATAATAATAATAGTAAAAGCAGAACAGCGCGAGTTGTTTCTTTTCATGTTTTTATTTTGCAAGATTTCGCGTTTGAATATTAATACTATGGCATGTAGCAAAATTTGTCCACGATAACGATCGACAAATAGTACAACAATTTCTTGCATAGAACTTTTCAGACAACTGCATAAATTTGTAGAAGTATTGGCCAAGATTGAAAAGCAAATTGGCCGTTTCAGTCAGATCTCCACCTACGATCGTTGTATTAATTGTCAATGAATATGATATTTGAACTTGATGTTCCAAATATATGGCTAACAGTAACCAAAAGTCGCACTTATTTCTTATTAGGTATTTGTTTATATTTAATAAATACAAATCAAACTCCATAGTACCATTTACTATTTGTCACAAACTCATCATTTGACTGATCCACTTTATACGCAATCAAGGCATATAAAAAAGAAAATTTACTTTTTGTGGTGGCATGTCCACTTGTTTAATCCCATTTATACATGCTGCAGAACTTAAAATATGTGCACTAAATTTGTTTTGCGCTATTTTTTATACGTACTTAATCCTCTCATGCACCAAACTTTGTTACGCCAGCTATATTTTTAGATAAAAAACTAACAAAAGTTCAACTTACATTCGAAGCGTAGTTTTCAAAAAATTTTGTATACATACAACATGGCGCATAAACGGAGTAAAATGATCAAGTTTTTTATTAGAAGAAAATTATAGATTTATATATTTTTTAATAATATTTTATGTATTCGAAAGTATTTCAAGTGGTTTATACATCTACATCGTCTTCCATAGGATTATTTCATTATTATTATTATGCTCCTGACCAGGCACTATTGCAGAACACTGCGAACCATGGGATTGTTGTACCCCCTTTGATATATAGTTTGTTCAACAGATCTGCTGCTTTCCTAATGAACATCAACAGATCTGTAACCGTAATTGAGACCCTATGTTTACCTAAACACCTCCACAGAATTATTCCATAGGTTTCTCCATTTTAGGTCTATTATTTGAAACTCCACCTTAATTCTAGAACCCTCAGAAAACGTAATGCCTATTTCCTCCAGCTTTAAACCCTGATTTCTGTAATTCTTTGGGTACCTCAACACTTTAAAAACATCAGAAATGCTCGCTTCGTTAGCAGACATTTTTATCAAAAATATTTCAGGTTCTGCCTCAACAGAATCATGCGATTCAAACTCAAAAATTTGTTCCATTTCTCTTGTTAATCTTAATATTGTTTATGGCCAAACTTCACCGCACCCTAAAGAATTTTTTGTGTAGCCACATAAGTTCATCACATTAAATTGACGCTGCGAATAAAGGCAGTAAACATACCTCTTTCGGAGTCACCATTGCATCCCCCAGGAACCTAATTCTTTGTGCCAAGATAAGTGTTCAGATGTTTCTACACAGGTCATGCAGAACCGATCATCCTCAACATTTCCCAAAAAACTGATGGTATCTAAGATCACAACGTCCAGTAAATAGACCGGTCAGTACCCTGAAATCGCTCTTATTAATAGCCTTTTGACTCTACTGAGAGAAAGCGTCCATTTCACTCGCTATTAAACACTTTTGTCATTTCATAGTTGGCTAAAGGTATAAAAAAGTAATTAAGGTGGTGAAGAGGAATACAAAGTTTTAAAAATTGCAATACAAAATATTAGAGGAAATACACCATTCATGCGCCATGTTGTACATATACAACAGTTAAATTATAGTCCCAAAAAATCGTCTGATTAAAATGTTTATAATTTTTTGTTGTATTGCACTTGTTTATAGACTATTGTATCTGGAAAACAATTTTCACTGAATTATCGTAAGATTTTTTTTTTAATTTTGCCACTTTTTTCATAAAATAAATATCGAAAAAATCAGCTGACTGAATCGAACGAAAACTACAAAAAGAAACACAAACAATTTTTACTTCAGCTGAATGAGGAGTAAAACTAATGTTAAGCATAGAATTTCATTTTATATTACTTCGTTAAAAAATATAATATCGTTAAATGAAATGTGCTTTCAAATAGTGATGTTGTATACAAACAACAAATGCATGAAAGAGTTAAAATTTCATTTCTTGTGTAAGTTTAAACAACAAAAATTTTTCTTAATAAACATTTCTTTTTTATTTATCATACACTATGCGACAAAATAAAGTATAACGGCCATATCCAAAAAATCTAAATGTAGACTTGAAGTGTACGTTACCATACTTTAAGCTTAACAAACATATGTTAAAAAAACATATGCAAAAACCCTACATTAGCTAATGATTGCTTTACAAAATTTTAAGTTTTCTTAGGGAGATTGGACGGTTATTATTTGACCGACTTTAACCGTTTTTTTTATTTTGTCGGATACGGTTTTTCCAAAATCTTTATTTTTCAAATACCGAATAAACCGGTTGATTTAACTCGAATAAATAAGTACAATTTTTATAATTTGTATATATTTTTATTTCAAATATGCTCATCGTTTAATTATTTGTATATATTTAGTTATTATTTTTGTATATGTGACACCTTGAGCGTCTCACAAAGAACGTGAAAACCAAGGTAGATCGAAAAAGATATACACACTTGAGCAACAATAACTTTCTCTCATCTTCTTTAAATAAATATTCACCCCTATTATGAATAATTTTTCCCTCGAAATGTTTTCCCATTTCCCACAATTTCATTCAGGAATAATTTTCCCATGAAATGTTTTCTAATTATTCAGTGGGGAATGATAGCCCAGTAAGAATTCCCCTGATCGTGAGTAGTATTTGCCCTCGAAATTTGTTAGCTTTGCATTATCATTATCATTTATCATTGAAGTATTTATTCCTTTTATTGGATAATTAAAGTTTTTATTAATTTATTTTAGGACTAGAAGTGTAAATAAAGTGCAAAACAATCTAATTCACTATAAAATGCAGAGTAAACGATTTATTTCCTGTAGTTTAAGAGACGTGTTGGCTGAATTTTAAAATTCGCTCACAAAAAAATATCGACAACCGAATCGACGACCTCCTCCGAGTCATCAGATTCTGCGTCACTACCGAATATGGCATTAAATCCATCCTCACCTTGCTCTTCATCAGTTCTACTTAGTTCTTTGTTTTGTTGATTATTAATTTATTTGATAGGAGTTGATCGATGGGATAAATATACACTTTTAGCTTTATATTTCTATTCTGTTTGGCGTTTGTCATTTTTAAATTGTTACTGTTTGGCCATGGTCACCAATTTCTTTCTGGCCATCTTGCTAAAGAAAAATTTGTTTTGTTTCTTTTCTTTCAGCTTTTGTTTGTGCAATTCCTTGCTTGATAATTGCACTTCAGGAGTTTGTTTTAATTTTAATTACTTTTTGTTCAATTTCTCTAATAATGATCATTTATATGTAAATATTATACTTTTTAATAAAAATTCACACATTTTTTTATTTTTTTTTTTTGTTAACATTCAATATAAAATGAGAGCTTGTAAAAAGGGAACAAAAATTTCATGGGAATTTCATGATAGCAATTTTCCCTTCGAGTGGAATGAAAATTTCATAGGAATAGAAATTTCCCATGTTACATGATAGGGGTGATTGATTTTTATATATGGAGAATAATCAACTAGGCTCATTGAACGAAAACCGGTTTTTCAAATAATCGATCCCCTAGTTTTCATGCTGGCAGTACCATGATTTTTTTTTTTGTGTCAGTGATACAAAGAAACGAATGCCACACATACTAGTCGAACCAAAAAGATTTATTTTTATTCATTTAATACGAAATGATATTTTTTTTAATAAATCTGTTTCAGTTTTCATTACATTTTTATATTTTATTTAATGCTATAATATTTGTTGCAAAAATTCTTCAAATCCCAAAAAATTAAGAAAATTTCATTCCACGAAGGCCAATTGTATTTTTCCAGGCGTTCTTTTACTATTATTCAAAAATTCTTTATTGGATTGAAATTAGGGCTTAACGGTGATCACTAATTTACCTAAAATTTCTGTTGCAACAGCCATTCTTTGACAATTTTAGCGGTCTGGCTTGGATCACCATGTTACTAAAAGATGACTTTTTCCTTTGGGTAAAGTTTTATGCCTCCAAAAAATTTTCCTTGATGCTAAAACATGCAATTTTTATATTAAATATTCTTAACATAAATGTTACTTTAAAGTACTCTTAAAGTAGGTAACTTCCTAATTTAAAATGTTTAAAGTCAACGTAGGGTTAACAAATAGATTTTAAGGTAATAATTCTTTTTGCATACAACTTTAAGGTATTTTGCTTAACAAAGATTTAACAAGCTTTGTTAAATTTTTTGCAATAAATTTTAAATTTTTGCAGTAAATTTTTAATGAATATGCTATTTTTGCTAAGAATTAAAAACGACTTAAGATATTTCCAAAATTCATTTCAAATATAAAATAGTAACTCATCTGAAAAATAATAATCAATTTTGATATATACAACATAGAAAAAAATTTTTTTATGGATTTTTTATAAATTAAAGAATATTCTGCACGCGATAAAATAAAGTATAAAAATCAAACAAATTAGATTAAATCAATTCCTACATAAAATTATAACTACTTATTATTTATTTTGTGATGTGTGTGAAGGAACATAAATTCGAATTTGAAAAGCAGACACCAAACCTTACTTTTTGAACATGCTCAAATTTTGCATTAACAGAGTACTGTTAAGAGATTAACAGTGACTACATACAAAATGTAAAATATCTTCAGAGAATAAGTGGACATTTCGGGAAAATATTAAGGTGCTCCTCCCATATACCACTATATACATATGGTTGTCCAAGGGGTCTACAAGAGAGTCCATATAGTGGTATGTCAGGAAAAATCACCGGATTTGAGAAAATGGAATTTTAAAAAATCACCTTTTTGAAAAATCTAAAAATTCTTGGGAGAATGAGTGGGCATTTCTCTAAAATGTGGAAGTGTACACATATACCACTATATACACATGCTGGTCAAAAGGGTCCTGAACAGAGGCCATATAGTAGTATGTTTGAAAAAGCACCGGATTTGAGAAAATGGAATTTAAAAAAATCGCCTTTTTGAAAAATATGAAAATTCTTGGGAGGATGAGTGGGCATTTCTCTAAAATATGGAAGTGTACACATATACCACTATATACACATGCTGGCCAAAAGGGTACTGAACAGAGCCCATATAGTGGTATGTCTCGAAAAATCACCGAAATCTGAAACTTCTTGGAAGGATGAGTGGGCATTTCTCTAAAATATGCTATGTAATGTAGACATGTACTACTACATATACATGCTGGCCAAAAAGGGTCCCGAACAGTGCCCATATAGTGGGATGTCTAGAAAAATCACCGGATTTAAGAAAATGGAATTTAAAAAATCGCTTTTTTGAAAAATATGATAATTCTTGGGAGGATGAGAGTAAATGAGAGTAAATATCTTACGACAGATTTTTTTACGTTTACACGATACGTAAAAAATGAAAACAAAGTAAAATGAAAGAGATCAAAAATGTGGGCGAAGCAATTTGCCTTTTTCTTTATTTTATTTGTTTACATAAAAGTACACTACTGATCTAATGAAGTGTGATGGTTTTTTAAAAAATTTTAACAAACAAAGAGAGCCGTACGACTGTCTAAATTTCATCCGTATTTTCTTTCAATGTCGTATGTTCTCATTACATATTGAGTTCACACGATACTATCTGCTCCCCTCTACACAAAAATTTGAAATGCCGTAGCACTTGTATCACCCTTAAATACTAAAAATCTAAGGTGTAAACAAATGGTAAGAATCCCAGCAATTCGGGTGTAAGGAAGGATGCCTACGCTTGCATAAAAGAACCAAAAAGTCACCATTATTTGACTTTTCTTTTACAGTATGCTTAAAAACATTGTCTTATTTAAGAAACCAAGATCTTCGCATGAATAATTTCTTCACAATGGTTACCAATCTATTGTTTTAATACCAAAATCAGCAAATTTAATCATGTTACTTTCTGCAATAATCAAACTTTTAACTCAACTTACCGCCATATATTCAGTTCTTGCTGAGAAATTTCTAAAGTAGCATTTTTAGATTTTTTTAATTGTAATCCTCGGATATTTACATTTTAAATTTTCAAAACAAGCAAATTCTAGTTGTTTTCAAAAAATATTACTTGTTGTTGTAAAATCACGTAATTAAATTCGTTTTGACTAAAATTGAAAATATATTCATATTTACTCTGAAAATATTTAAACTTTTTAATTGATGTCTCATACGATAATAACGGACAAATTTATTGATAAATACAACTTTAAAAATTTAAGTCAAATTTCTCTGAAGACGACTTTGTAATTCTTTAAGGGATTGTTGCATCCTTTCAGTACCTGGCTTTTGATAACATAAATTTAAACATACTGATACCATATCTTGCGCTTTGCCTATTATTCGACGCCTGTTTTAAAGTAAATAAAAATTAGTTTATCGTTGAAAACCAAAAAGTTAATGTACTTACTTAGATCGGGACCATATTGAATGGGCGTTGTTTGCTAATAAAGTTATTATACGAATAGATGATTGTACTAAATGCCACTCGTTACCTTCATTTGCCCAAACACGTTCATTTATTGAAATCATTCTTAAAAATAAAAACATATTTCATTGGTTAATTAATATAAAATATTTGTATATACATTGCATATTTTAAAAGTACTTATTAACTCAAATCAAAAAAAAAAAAAAAAAAAAAAACAATTGTCTGTATTTTTAACATGATGCTACGTAAATTTGGTATGATAGTCTATTTTATAAATTATTTGTAACAATTAAAAAGAAGGAAATTTATTGTAAGTTAAACTATTTTCGATTAACATATACTAGTGTACATAGCGCCTTACAACAATCAGCCACATTCTAGCATCTAATATTTATATTTTTTCATTTAAAATTTTTCATGTAACATTTTCTTCAAATAGATTTCAAATACAGTTCTTATATAAGCCTAAAAATATAAAATAAATTTTCCAAAAACCTTTTTTTTAGATCCGAATAAAACATTTTTATATTAATATATTACAAATTAATGTTTTTAATTTTTACCCAACAAAGCAAAACGATTTAGAAATAGCTTGTAACAAGTTTACTAACATACATAAGCCTTAAGCTTAGAAAAGTGTTGAGAATACTAATGTAAAAGGCTTATTAAAAATTTTTTAATAATGAAAATTCAACCCTTGCGATAATATTGCTTGTCTGTAATATACAATAAGCTTAGAAGTATAATTATGGAATAAGCTTACAGAAAAATTGTGTTCTATTCATGCTTATAATAAGCTTACATTCATAATAAATTTGTAAGTTTAGGAATATAAACATACATATATAAAGGGTGTTTTTTATAGAGGTATAGAACTTTAAGTTGCAATAAAACAACAATGGTTTATTCGATTGACATAAATTTTATTTATCCGAAAGATAATCTTGTGGCATTATATTTTTAATTTGCTTTCTGGAATATGACCGCCACGGCTGGCGCGGATGTAGTCCAATCTGGACGTCCAATTTTCGATGACTTTTTCCAACATTTGTGGCCGTATATCGGCAATAACACGGCGAATGTTGTCTTCCAAATGGGCAAGCGTTTGTGGCTTTACCGCATTGACCAATGACTTTACATAGCCCCACAGAAAGTAGTCTAGCGGTCTTAAATCACAAGATCTTGGAGGCCAATTCACAGGTCCAAAATGTGAAATTAGGCGGTCACCAAACGTGTCTTTCAATAAATCTATTGTGGCACAAGCTGTGTGACATGTTGCGCCGTCTTGTTGAAACCACATCTCCTGGACATCATGGTTATTCAATTTAGGAATGAAAAAGTTAGTGATAATGGCTCTATACCGATCACCATTGACTGTAACGTTCTGGCCACCACCGTTTTTGAAAAAGAACGGACCAATAATTCCACCAGCTCATAAAGCGCACCAAACAGTCAGTTTTTCTGTATGTAACAGTGTTTTCACATACACTTGAGGATTACCTTCACTCCAAATGCGGCAGTTTTGTTTGTTGACGTAGCCATTCAACCGGAACTGCGCTTGATCGCAAAACAAACTTCGCTTATGAAAATTGAAAAAAAAATTCACTTATGAAAAATGAAAATTGCAGTATTTGCGACCGTTGTTTAGGCGTGGGTCTCTTCATGATGAATTGCCAAATCAAACTGAGAATAAATCACTTGACAGCTGTTAAATCGGTCGCCATCTTGAATTTTTTTTTTTTTTATCTTTATTCATCCAAATATTTCGTTCTTTACATAGTTTATCTTAAACTAATTAATCATGTATATACTTATTCTATGCGTAAATGATACTTATCATAGACTTATCAACTAAAACTTAAAATAATGCAGAATAGCCGCAATCCATCACTGAAACAAATCAACTCTTATACTATATTCCGCAAAAAATGGAAAAACGGAAACACTCATATGCTTAAAACTAACTTAAAACACTACTTACAACTAATTAACAACAACAGGGCACAGACATCCACCTCACTGTGCAGTGTTATACACCAGGCTGTCCAAATCCAGCGTATTAACCCTCCTGTGATAAAATAGCAGGCCCTCGTCGCCATAGAGCAGCCCCTCATCCTTCAACGTTAGGAGATCCACAGGCAACATATATCTGTGCACCCTTAGGGTCTCCATATCACTCCTCCCCTCGAAGCAGCCAGTCACCATCCCATTCTCCAGGGCGGACGATCGTTCCAAAAATCTCAGCACAGTCCTCATAAGAAAAACATCGATCCTCTCGAAACCCGCATGGTCATAAATGACCCGACAAGACGGTCTCCGGAACCATCGGGGAACTGGCGAGCCCTTAATCCAAGGCAAGCCGACAACGCCATCTTGAAAAGTAATGCCAACTTAAAGTTCTATACCTCTATACAAAACTCGCTTTATATATATAAAGAATAGCTGTCACAACAACAAATTCGGGCAAATGTGTTTCCAGCATAAAGCCCTAATCCATATCCAATAATATTGAGTTTGTCTCTTTTTTTATGATGAAATATAACGAAATTAATTTTTACTTTATTTTGTTCAATAGTGTATATACATACATACATATGTATAATAAATATTTTTTGACATTGTCAAAAAAAAAAAAAGAAAAAAAAGTTAAATTTCAGAAACTCAAAAAAATAGCGAGAATATATCATATGCCATCACTAAGTGTATAGCAATTATTATTGTAAAAAGCATTGTCATGTGAGGCATTTTTAAAACAGTATTTTAAAACCATTCACTTTTTGTATTTAAATAAGCTTATAACAAGAAGTATACTTATAAAAAGTTGTAGAAAATCGTTTATGTTAAGCTTATTCTACAATTCATTTACATTTTGCTTGCGAAATGTCTGTTGGGTGGCTACACAAAAAATTTTTTTTATGTTAGTAAGAATTTTATAATCGTTTTACCCCCAAAGTACTAGACCGATTTAAATAAAATTAATATTGTGCACATCTACACAGAAAGAGCTTTAAGCCCTTATATATCCTTTTAAAATCGGTGCAGTAGAACGGGCATAAAAGGGTTACAAAGAAATGTGTTAGCCTATTAATTATATAGCAGATACATAGATAGATATTATAAATTTTGTATTTATCACGTAATTATTGTAGTTTCTTTGAATTTCTAATGTGGGTGGTGTTAATAAAATATATAGGTCCCTCCTAACTTTCGTACGTAGTGGTAAAAAAATGCAAATTTTAATATATTGTTACGTTTTTACCTTTTAAAAACGCTTATTTGAGTTCATAGACTGCAGTTAAAATAAAATAAATCTTGTGTTTGGTTTTTAATTAATAACTCTTTATTTAATACAGTTTTGTATTCCACTGCTCGTAAGCTTTTCACGAGCATTAACAATTTCTATTCTTAATAACTTTTTCTATTTACAACTTTGTAAACAATAACTATTACAACTTAGGTTCGATCACAACCTTTTCAACCAGAGGTTATTCACACTTAACTCTACTGAGTTAGCCTTTAAGGCAGCTTGGCTGATAGAGAATATATTAATGGTATTACCATTGAGCACACTGTTCAGGTTGATCTCCTCACCATCTTTAGCAATGGTCATGATCTCAGCCTGGAAGACATTCAACAATTTTTCCAGTGGGATCCACAAATGTTGGTTTGGTCCAAGAACACCAGCACCGACACAGTCATTCATTTTGGAGCCATTAATATACTAGTTTAGATCAAACTCACTCCGAACTAAGGCCACATTAGACCAACAATCCTAGTCCGTGAATTCAACCCTGAATCTTTTGCGAAATCACAGATCCAAAAGCATAACATCCAGAATCGAAAATGAATCTCCGACCACCCTGCGTAAAATGCATATACTTTACATTGGCAAAAACTCTGCCTCCACCTTCATTATATAGATGTGAAGCGGTGGCAACCCAATCAAGGCCTTGAATACGTTCTCATTGACCCACTTATACCGAGGCAGATATATATCTTATCGACAAAGGACCTCATGTTTTACTGTAGGAGGAGCGACTTTCCCAAAAGGCCCTTATCGGCTTGGTCTGGACGGCACCAATATGCGAGTTCTATCCAGAATGACAGCTTAATACTTTACTTCCCTGGATAAATTTATGGTAGTACCTATAAAAGAAAAACAGTCACATGATAACTTGTATTTCCTTACAAAAGGTACGACAATCGTTTTTGAAGGATATACCGAGAATGAAGTACTTTAATAAAATCTGTGTTTGTAAAATTGCTATATGAAAATTCTGTAAACTTCTTATTTTTTATTTAGAATCGGGTTTGTTGCCTTATATGTTTTTAAAAATTTAATGCACTGTTTCACTATTATAATAAATGTTTTTACATATGCCAGAAACGAGCACAATGAGAAAGAAATATGATTATCGTTATTTTTAGAGGCTAATAAACCTTGTTCATATAGAGTATGAGATGAGAGTTGCAAAAATTTTGAACAGTAAAACAGAGTCTGTTGACCAAATATTATTTTTTGTTGTTGTCAGTAATCAGAAAATGATTTAAACATACCAAAAATTTAATATTCTTAAGATATTAGAATCGGAAAATTTTATATTTTCTTTTATTAATTTGTGCTTAGTACCTCTCAAAACAAACAAAAATATTTAAGTAATTTTCCTGTTTTATTTATTAAGTTTTGGAACTACTCTTGAATGGAGCGTTGGTAATATACCAGGGTTGGCAACCCGCTGGGTAACCCGAGTGGGTTTAATTGGGCATTGTACAGGGCACACTAAAGAAGATACTTTCAGGTCTACATATGGATATTTTTTGCTCGGGCATGTTTTCAGTCTCCAACTGTCAAAGTTTGTTTACTTTTTTGTTTCTTTGTTTTCATTTTTTCCTTTGTTTACTCTTTTAGAGCCGCCACGTTTAAAATTCAAATTGTATCACTTAAAAAAACGTTGTTGTGTGAAGAAGTGCTGCATTCAAATTATTTTTTAAAGTTTTATAATTGTGAAATTTTATAATTATTGTGTGAACAATAAACAACGAAAATGCGGGTTTGTTTTGTGTGCAAAAAAAATATCCAGCTGGAGTAGGAACCTTATTTAAAGTCCCTAAAGACCCAGTTAGAAGGGCCAATTGGAGCGCAATATGTGGAAAGCAGTTTATAGCATCCAGTCGCAACTGCTCAGATCATTTTCTTTCCAGTAGTATAATTCGTTCCGGAAAGAGAGTATTATTATTACCATATACTGAGCCTATTTTAACCCAATTAGATTTAGTTAAAGAGTAAGTAGATTATATACTATCTAGTTCTTGTACATACATATGGTGTAGACTGCTTTACAAATCAATTGCATTGAAACAGGTTTTAAAATATATTGGATAATTCATTTTTTTTAGTCTAGATTGTTAAATTTAAATAAATTGACAGTCTGTCTATTAACTTCAACGCGTCAACATCATTCTGTTTGTTATCGGATCACAGTAGATAGTCTAACGGTTCTTTAATATTTCTCTTTACTATTGTTTGTTTTCTTTTCACGTACTTGTTTTTCAAAAAAGAAAAAAAGAGTATCGTCTGAAATCTGAATAAAATCTCGCAAAGGAAAATTAATGATGGCTCCGAGTCCAGACCCCCCGGATAAATACTCCAATAATAGATTTCATCTATTGGGAGATTATATTACTAACACCCCAAAAAAACATAACTTGACGATTATCCCATACTACAAACACCAAGACCAGAAACAAACTCAAACCCAAAATATGTAATTATTTCATCATCGGATCCCAAAAAATCACTATCTGACTTTAGCCCATTTGTACTTCAAAAAAGCATAGAATCTATTAGTAAAGAAATCAACTCGATCACCCAACTACGTGACGGCAATCTGCTCATACTCGCTCGCAATCAACGTGCTGCGGATAAATTTTTTAAAACCAAAGCCTTGAGATTATGTGCGGTATCTTGTTATCTTCACCCTTCCCTGAACTCGGTGAAAGGCGTCATATACGCTCCTTGCCTTATTAAAGTGCCCGAAAAGGAAAAAGTTGACGAATTGAAAGATCAAGGAGTTATCGATGTATACAAATTCACTAGATTAGAAGATGATGGAAAATCTCGTTCACCTACCGGAAAAATAGTAATGACTTTCAACCTCTACCGTCTTCCCCCTGCAATTGACGTAGCCTGGTACAAATACAAAGTAGAACACTACTTCCATAATCCTATGCGGTGCAAAAATTGCCAAAAACTCGGACATACTATGAAAAGATGCAATGGAAACCCAACATGTCCATAATGTAGCCTTCCTCCATATGATAACGTAACATGCACTCGTACTCTTTGCACCAACTGCTCTGGAGAACATCCATCTACCGATACGAAATGCCCACGTTATATCCAAACAAAAGAAATACTCAAAACAAAAACTAAAAATTACTGCAGCCTAGGCGAAGCTTGCCGTCTATACCAAGCTAATAACCCAATACCAACCTCACAATCCAGCACAAACTACATCCGCACCATAAATTCCACCGCAAGCACTAACAAGCACACAACATCAACACAAATAACACAACCTTTAACAAAACAAGGCATTGGAGTATTGATAAAAGCCAACATCCTGCATAAACTATTACACATCAACACCACCTACCAAGTAATTGTCGTGGAAATCTCCCTTAACGTCAAATTCACTATTCTTTCATTGTACATACCACCCAATGAAGATATTTATGCCTCAGAATTATCAACAATTTTCTCCTGCGTAAATAGCCCTGTAATAATAAACGGTGACTTCAACTGCTGGAATACAATATGGGGATCGACGCACAACAACAGAAGAGGAATCAACCTAGAGATGGCAATAGATAATTCTAACTTATGTACCCTGAACGATGGAAGTTCTACCCATCTATCAACGTACGGCAGCTTAACCCACACTGACATCTTTGTCTGCAACTTGTCACCACTCCCTTTACTAAGTTGGTCCATCATTAATGACTTACATAATAGCGATCATTTGCCAATAAGAATGTGTTTGAGAACTCTAGATATAACAACACCCCGGCCAAACAATGCAAATACCTTTTTAATCGCGCAGATTGGAAAAACTATTCTCGTAAAGCTGATGAAATCCTCAGTAAACCTTTTTCCAAAACCAGCAACCACGATGCAGCCATATTTACCAAAGCGATACGCAGCGCAGCAAATATTTTTATCCCACAGATAAAAAACAACATTTATTCCCCAAAAAGGGTAGTTCCTTGGTGGAATGATTCTCTTACTTTTTTACGCCGTCAAAAGATGCTATCATGGCATTCATTCAAATCCAACCCAACTTTAGAAAATCTTATACTATACAAGAAAAACAACGCTAAATTACGACTGCAATTGAAGAAAACCAAAAGGGAATGTTTCGACGACTTCACAAAAACAATAGACAGAAATACGCCAACATCCAAAATCTGGAAGAAAATATACAACATTACTCATAGAAACCAAACCAACACCATTAAAGCAATCAATACTCAACACGGAACCCTAACTAATCCAGTCCTCATTGCTAACGCCTTTGGCGTCTATTTAACTCAAGCAAACAATCTTTTAATGCGACCCTATCCAATGTTAACGTCGACAAAACAGCTTTACTCTTGGAAGAGCCAATGAATGAATGAACTATCCTGCTGCTTAACGAAAGTTAAAAGGCACAACTCCTGGTCTAGACCGTGTTAGTTATCAGATGATTAAACCACTGAACCTCAATTCCAAACGGAAATTATTAGACCTTTATAACACTATATTTGAAAGCGGAAACATCCCTCATAACTGGAAATTGGCCATAATAGTACCCATTCCGAAGGACAGAACCGCTTCCACCATTAACACCTACCACCCCATATCACTACTTCCTTGTATTTCGAAAGAATCATAGCCACCAGATTATCATGGTTCATGGAAAAAAAAAAATTGTTAGTCAAAGAACAGGTCGCTTTCAAGCCCAATAGGGGGTGCGATGATGCTTTATTACACTTTGAGAACTACATATCAAAAGCACTCTCCGCTAAGAACCACGTTACCATGCTGTCAATTGACTTTGAAAAAGCTTTTGACAGAATTGGCTTACATGTTATTATGAAAACTCTAAAAACCTGGAAAATAGGACAAAAGATATTCAATTTTGTAAAATCCTTTCTTACAAATAGGTACTTTAAAGTAAGAGTCAATGGCTTCCTCTCAAATAAGTTTGCTTTAAGTAACGGCATCCCACAGGAATCTCCTCTTTCAGTAATTTTATTCCAAATTGCCTTTAACGAACTAAGCCAAATCTTAAACAACACTCCACATTTAGACCACTGCCTTTATGCAGACGATTTGTACATATTATGCAAAAGAAACAACAACAATGAAACAACAGACATCTTAACTAATGCCCTGGACAGTATAAACAATTGGGCCGAATATTCTGGTGCGAAGATTTCGTTACAAAAAACAAAAAAGTTTCATATTTGTAGAAAACTTTACTGTGATTCAAATAATTATAACCTAAAATCAAACGGCATTGTTATACAAAACGTCAACTCGCTAAAAATTTTGGGAATGCTATTCTCCCATAAATATAACTGGAAGGCGCATTGTACCAAGTTAAAAAATTCTTTGTTTGCCAAAGCAAACATAATCCGCTATTTGTCATACAAAAGTTCCGTTCACACCAATACTTTGGTTTATCTAACAAAAACCTTAGTCCTAAGCAAACTAGATTACGGGTTGTACCTCTATGGTAACAGTCCCAAAAGAACAATCAATATTTTTAAATCGGCGTATTATAAAGCGGCTCGTGCCTCCGTCTACGCAATCAGAACAACTCCAATCAACAACATCCTAAAGGAAGCTGGCCTCCCATCCATAGAAATTCTGGAAGCGAAAGGGAGAATCCTACAGAAAATCCTTACGACCACGAATTCTATTATAGACCCTGACATTCTAACAAACATCTCCGCTAAAAGGCTAAAGTGCATTAAACCGGTTATCGCTCTAGCATTGGAAATTTCTGAGGATACTGATGTTTCAAAAAGAATCACCAAAAGGATCATAACCAAACCACCTTGGTATTTCAATAACATTTCTTTAGATCTTACGTTATCTAAACTCAAGAAAACCGAAACCACCATTACTGAGCCTCTTTAAGGACAAAACAATCACACTAAAAAAAATGGCTTCCGGTTTCTATACACCCTGTCCGCCTATGCTGTAGTCGACGAAAATGGTAATAACATTGCGCTGTACACAATGTATCACTTCGCTTCCACTTTCACAACCGAAGCCTGTGCAATCCTTTATGCAATTAGGCACGCTATTAAAAGCAAAAATAAAACAATAATTTTCAGTGACAGCCTATCGGTCCTCAGGGCTTTAAGCAACCCCTTCAACAATAATTGGAACACGGTTACGAAAATCAGAAATGCCCTAATAAACAACGAGGAGAAAATTAGAATTCATTGGGTGCCTAGTCACATAGGCATTTTTGGCAACGATATGGCTGATATACGCCTCCTTTGCCCCAATCATGTTGGATGATACAGTTGAAAATATAAATATAATATATTTATATCAAATATAAATATAAAAATAAATAAATAAATAAATTGATATAAACATTCTCACATATATGCCTTTTATTATTAGAGTATCATCATCAATTGATTATAATGATGTAGAAGATGTGTCACCCATAATGCCTTCAACAATACAATTAGAACCATTAAGCACTTTTGGGAATGATGCTTCAAATACGGAGTAAGTATATTTGCGAAAGTTAGAATACTACAATCAATAAACAATTTTTAATATATTTTCTTTCTTTTTTAGAGTACGCTTCATTGAAGAAAACGTTCCAAATCCGGTGTCAACTGTGGGGTATGAAACAATAGAAACAGAAACTTTTCATAATTCTGGAAATGATGTTTTATTAACGGAGTTAGTATACTTATTTGTAAAAGATAAAATACTGAAATCAATATTATTAAAATGCATTTTTTAATTTTTAGAGCGCGCTGTATTGGAGAAAATAATATTAATCCCATATTTTTTGAGCCACTTTTTACCTGGAATCAGCTTACAATGACAGCTGAACAAGTTTCACACTACAACAAGGAATAAGAAACCCAAACAGAGTAAGGATTTATTGTTTTTATTGTATTCAAACATTTTAAAATTATTTTTCATTTTAAAGGGAAACTGGACAAAACTATTTCGAAGGAATTCGTTCTTTAGCAACTGAGGTCAAAGAACTGACGCAATGCGCCAAATTTTTACAGAGGAGCAAATAAGAAAGCTTATGATGCCTGGGCCAATAAAATGAAAATGGGAAGACATATCCAAAGCTATTTGCTTCCATGCTTCAGGACCCCGAGCATATAACCATTTATATGGAAATGGCTTCCCGCTTCCCCACCTCTCAACGTTACAACGTTGGTGTTTCAAAATAAGGGTGAAAGAGGGTGTTTTAAAATCAAGTATTGATTTTATGCGTAAAACTAGCTTTATGGAACTGGAAGAAAAACTTTTTGTTTTGTCATTCGAAGAAATGAGATGGCCGAAATTTTTTAATACGACCCAACGAGTGACATTGTAAAAAAAAACCGGCTAACTATGTGCAGTCGTAGAACACGTAGAAGACGTTAGCGATGCAATCGTTGCCGTAGTTTGTGATATAGGCCAAAGCAACGGCAAGCTGTTAAGAGAGTTAGGTATTACTACAGCTAAATGAATTATTTGTAACTTTATAATAAATTAACAATTGAAAAACTTTTTTGAATAATAAAGAAATTATTTACAACCCACTACTACGAGGGCGAGGCACATTGAGTGAAATTGGTCATGCAAATGGGTAAATAACAGTTTGAATTTTCAGTGTAAGGTTTTATTTTTTATGTAGGTTTTAAAAATGCTTTGAATTATTTTTATTGTTTCGTTAGTAAATTCGTCGATGTAGTTTCTGAACATACAAATTAAAAAAATTATAATTTATCATTTTCTAATATTTTTTGTTTTACAAACTATTTTTAGATAAACCCTAGTTTCCTAGCCATGTGTGTGTAGATGACAAAATATTTTATTTTGCAGATGTACCACATTCACTAAAACTAATAAGAAATCATTTACTTGATAGTTGATAGTGACTTATATGATAATGTAATATTGTCACCCCGCATTATTTAAGAATTACTTAAATATACTTCACGTTCTGATGTATCCATAACATTTAAATTATTTGAAGAACATCTTTCAGTAAAGGGTCCAGGTAAGTCTCAACTAAATAAGCATGGAAAATTAAGAATAATATATTTTTATGGAGACAAAAAGTTAAATTAGCCGCCCAACTATTTTCAAACACAACGGCTAATGCAATTAGACGCTGCTACTCGCTGGAGTTGGAAATGTATAAACCAATGCAAACTGCAAATTTTATTCAATTGGTAAATGATTGGTTTGACATACATAATTCTACTCTAAACAATTTTAAATACCCGGACAAAGTAAGAAAACGCAAAATCTTATTTGTTATTTATTAAAATATATTTATTAATGAACAATTTGATGTCACGGCCAGTAATATCAGGCAAAAAGACATTAGAACCCTTTCAAACTGGCATAAGTAATTTATTCTTTTCTTACATCTTTCTCAATGTCACATACCTTTCTGAATGAATTGTCTCTTTTTGAAAAATTTTTCTTTTGTCGTAAATTGTTATTTTAAAAACAATATTGATATTATTTGAAATAACATTTTCTCTTCTCTTAGTACAGTTTAGAAAATATTGAATAGGCATATAAGTGTCTTCAAAGTGGTTTTAAAATTGTCTTTCTTAAAAAAAGGAAATTATTATATTTTTTTAATTGGCAAAAAAGGAAGCATAACAAATTTGACAAAACATTGAAAAATTCACTCATACAAAATTTTAGTGACCTTTTAAAGAGTTTTCTTAACTCGTTCTAAGCCGTTGGGTCGAATTAGGAACACGAGTTGTGAGAGACAATATAAATTTTTTTGGAAATAGTTAATAAAACAGTACGTTATTTAGTATTGGACAGTGCGTTATTTAGTATTGGACAGTATAGTTATCGAAAAGAATTTAAAAATTTTACTCACTCATTGTTCCGATTTGAGTACATTTTTGCAATATTTTGAAAAAATTGTTTTTGCTTTTCTGTATCACTAAAACTAATCAGTGAAGAAATTTTAAAATTATTCCTTATAGTTTTTCTTTGACTGTAAATAGGTTTTATAAGATTTACACAAATGAAACAAGACATCTATTTGTTTTGTACATAAAAATTAAAGTAAATATTTTTTTTAAAAACGATAAGTATTAAACCGAGGTAGAATTCACTTTAAAAGACATATACATTAAATAAAATTTAAAAATTAATTTAAATAAACAAATGAAAAAGTATTAAGCTCTGGTAGAACTCAACTTAAAAGGCATATATAGTAAATAAAAGATAACAATTAAATGATAGAATCAAATGTACATATTGCTATGTAAAAATACTAGCTCTTCAATCTTTTTCGACTTAAAAAGTGTACGTCCGTCATTAATAATCTGACCCGTTGCCGACAATATTCATTCGCACGGAACAGATGTTGCCATTATGCATAAACGCTTCAGAGCATATGAGTATATTCTTTCTTTCCACCATAGTAGTGAGTCCTGTGTTCTCTCCAAATACTTATCATTTAGGTACTTGTCGAATTCGCGGGATCAAGCAACTAAACTGCTGTCTGGTCTTACGGTTTTATTAAAATCCAAATCATATGCCATATGCAAATTTTACTCCTTAAAGCTCTTAGGACAGACTCATATAAGCCATCATTTTTAAAGCCTTACGCTCAAAGCGTGAGTCTAAAATAGTGCTTTCTGTAATAAAAAATTTTCTTTCAAAACCTTTAAGGCGTGAGGATATACTCCTTTGAAGATTGACTCATATTTTGCACTTTGCCATTTGAGTGTTGGCATGTGGTAATACACCTTCCAAACATAACACTGTAACCCTTGGCAGAGTAACATTATTTTCTCTTGAGACCTCCATTATTACTACATAAAAAGGCAATGAAAGGGGTATTACCGCACCAATAATTTCCCAATCTTCAATAGACAACACAAGTTCTAGGCGGTTAAGCGAACGAGTAGAAATAACGACATTTTTAATTTGAAAAATTCTTTGTAACATTTAATATGTTTAATTTCACCTGGTCGGAACATCTTGCTTAAATTAAGCTCAGGGAGATTCATCTGTTTTTGTGTGGTAAGTAATTTACTTGATCCCTGAGATCTTCTATGGAAATATTCAAATACTTTTTTTATACTTTGTTAATTGTATCTGAGATTACCGCAGTTGCAGCTTCAACAATCAAATTTAAACTGTGCGCAAAGCAAGCGATCTCCCGCCATTCCCCTTGACGGATTGCAGCAACTATCAACTTACAATTGCAGATACTTTAATGATTCTTCCAGTCAGAAATAACTTTTTTCAAAAATTTGTTTAAGTTTTCGGCCATGTGCCTACCTTAAAATTCCCCGCAGGAAAGCAAATATGACGCTAGTTGTGTATAGGTATTTATATAATGAGTTGTTACAGCTACGCAACTAATATTTGCTCTAGATGTCCAACCGTCTGTAGTTAAACATACGGCAGTGGCAGACTGCAAATTTTTTTTTAACCTTCTCTAAAATTTTCATATAGACACCTGGAAGTAAACTATTGGAAAATGTCCTTCTTGAAGGAAGTCTATATCCCGGACAGGTCAATACTTCGGAAATTAGCTTAAATATCTTGCTAAATATTTAGACTGTCTGGTAACTGTCTGGTGTCGAAATTTTATTTTTAAATAGTTCGGTGGATAACAAGTGTTTATTTAAAATTTTAATTTTTATATTAATTAATTATTCGTATAGATTTTCGTACTTTTTTGTATTACTCCATTTTTTTGCACCTTTGTAAAGGAGTTTTTACACAAACTCTAACGAGTAACTTAACGGTTTATTGTTTTTGTTAAAAAGTAAAAAATAATTATTCTTGTTTGAACGCTTTACAAGTGCCACAACAGTTTTTTAAAATTAACCACATTTTATTTATTTCGGTACACGCAAACAACAAGAAAATGTAAGCTAAATCTTTAATAAGTTTTATGCAAATTAAGTAATTAATAATTATTATTAGGTCGAATATAACAAAAATAAATTTCAGACAAAAACAAATTCCTGCTGAGTTTACGTCTGAGCACAGCAATTTGGCCAAAGACGTTTTACCAAATACATGCCAAGGAAAAGCTACTGCTAACAGACTTTGGGAAACTTTAACTAATAAATTAAATGCCTCCGGTCCACCGCTAAAAGATGTAAAAACTTGGCGCAAGGTCAATTATTAATTGTTTTCCACATTAACATGATGCAGATAAAGACTTTTGTAATTTTCGGTAGGTGTCTTCTGATCAAAAGCAAATGGTTAAGAAAAAGCTTTCTTGCAATAAATCTTCAATCAAGAAAACTGGAGGAGGTCCTTTTGACGAAGAACCGCTAAATGTTGCTGATGAACAAATTTTGGAGGCAACAGGCCTTGATGTTGCTGTTGCTGGTTTACATGAGGTCCGGACATTCGGATTCCAGAATCAGCAACACAAAGAAATAGATGACAACACCACAGTTTCATGTGAAGAAAATTATGATTTAATCGGAAAGCTAATGGATACATTTGAGCAAAATGATACTCCAAAAAAGACTGTAGCAGTGCACTGCGATTCCTCATCTTCAAAAAAAGAGCCGAGGGAAACAAAAACAATTTTGTTAAAAAATAATATATGTGTAACGGAAACTTACCACAATAAAGTTTTAAAAAGACTGGATAAAATAATAAAAATTAAAGAAAGGAAAATGGAAATGGCTACGGAATTTCACCAAATTAATATGGACATTAAGAGGATAGATGTCTACGCTTCGCTAAGTGGGCCTGCGATCGACTTACAGAAGATGCCGATTTTGCCAAAAAAATCATCTTTTAAGATGAAGATCATTTTGATCTTGGCGGGTATGTAAACAAGCAAAATTGTCGCATTTGGGGCACAGAAAACCCGCACGCATACATTGAAAAGCCGATACACCTAAGACGAGTCACTGTTTGGTGCGGATTTTGGTCCAGAGGCATAATTGGGCCATTTTTCTTCGAAAATGAGGAGTGGCCGTTACAGTCAATGGAGATCGTTATCAGGCCACGTTGAACGAATTTTTGTTCACAAAAATTGAAGAGGAGGATATTAGCAACATTTGGTTTCGACAGGACGGCGCTTCGTGCCACACAGCCGAAGCTACACTCGATGTTTTGCGCCCTGTTTTTGAAGATCGCATTATCAGCCGCAGAACTGATGTCGTTTGGCCACCTCGGAGCTGCGATTTGACATCGTTGGACAATTAATTGTGGGATGCCGTCAAAGATAAATGTTACGCCAACAAGCCAGAGACAATTGACGCTTTAAAGGACAATATTCATGAAGCCATTGGTGAAATACAGCTGCACACAATCGATAATGTGCTTAAAAATTGGACCGATCGTGTAGGCTACTGCATGGCCAACCGAGGCAGCCATTATTATTTTCCATTATTAACCGGAAGGATTTTAAATAAAAAAAGAAATTTGAGAAAATATTCAGTAGTTTTTTTTATAGCATATTCAAAAAAAAAAAAAAAAAAAAAAAATTATTTGGCGGACCCTTTATAACTGCATGAACTCTTGATTACAATAAAAATATGTATTTCAAAATTTTGTACACCAATTTTTGGTTGGCTGCGAATGTCTTTTATAGATTTTTTGAACAGATCAAAAGTACGAAAATTAAAGGAAAAAGAAACATATTAGTAAACAGAAATATGAAAGATGAAAGAAATAAAGAAAAAATACAGAAATGTTTCATTCTTTCACTTGAAAGAATGATTCAGTTGAAGTAATTCACTCATAAACGACACAAGTCCATCCATCCATCCATCGCCAATAGACTTTAAATTTAGAATGCGAAAATACATCTTGGGTAAGGTTTTTTTAGTTAATAAAAATGTTTCATATTGTGCGATATATATGTATCTTCGTATATTTTCAGCGAGAAATACAGAACATCTTAAAGGCAGAGGAAATGTGGAGAACGACAATACAGATTGGCTAGATTCTTTATTTGCGTTCCAAACACATGGCTCAAATCAGCCAAGTGAAGAACATGGAACCCAAGACATATGTGAAGACATAACATTAAATAACCAAGCTCCTAATACTGAAAATGGAGAACTTGATGGCCTTAATGAACGGAATTTAGATGAGGATGCATTTCTTCAAGACGATGCTTCTGGCTGGATATCTTATTGGAAAGTGTAATATTGAAGAATTTCATTCTTCTGAAAAATCCTCCTCATGGGCTGATCAGGCGTCGAAAAACGCCTAATATTTTTTTTTTTGATAAGATCAAACAACTGGAGACTGTGTTTTTCAAAATAAATGGCCGAAAAATTTCCCATTGTCACACCCTGTTAAAGCCCCTTCTTAAACACAGCAAAACTGTGGATTTACGAGAAGATATAAAAAAGCACTTTTTTAAATGCCAAATATATTTTCGAATAAGAAATCTAAACAAAAGACTGAAAACCCAAAAGGCTAAACAGAGAATTATGGGTTATAAAAAATTATTATAATGAATCTTTAAGAAGTCTATATTTACAGAAGTATTCAAAATTTATTTCAAATTATTTTTTATTGTTTTTATTTATCTTTTTAAATGGATCATTCTTGTGTCCATCATTTACCATGTTATAACCGAAATGTGAGGTAGGACAACATATTTTATTTAATTTTAATTTTTTATTGGTTTTATATAGCGGACAAACACAAACACGATTTTAACATGGAACCCTTTATGTATTTTTGGCGTCGTTATTGAAAAACCGGTCCTTTTCAGGACCACCGAAAAATTTGAAGAGATAACTTTTCGATAGCTCGTAAAATAAGGTGTGCTTCAAAATGATAGGGTCACCTTAATATTTGCTCAATTCATCCAAACTATAAAATGTTATGTATGGTCACCTTATTCAAAAAAATTCTACGTTCAAATAAGTGAATAATAAGCCGGTTTTGCTTTTAGAGATGTACCGTTATAGTATGTTTATTTAAATTTATATATTTATAAGTGCAAAATTCAATGCGTCAAAATGAGAAGGTCAGTGATTCATTTATTCAAACTTTTATTTAAACTAAGAATTAATCAATTATTTTTAATTTATGCAGTTCCCATTTCCTTCTATTGTCTTAAAAATACGGGATGGCATCGCACTTACTAAATTGTCCAGAACGTTGGAGCGGATTTCGCGCCAGCTGTTGCAGATTGCCACTTTTAATTAATCTTTTGTCCGGTACTGTTTGTTGTCTGCATAAACATTACTCACAAGCAGTCACCACAAATTTTCCATGGGGTTGAAGTCGGGGGCACCTGCTGGCCAATCAAGTACTTTAATATTGTGATCATCAAACCATTGTCTAGTCGACTTGCTGACATGAATTTCTGCGTTATCTTGCTGAAAGGTGAAAGTTTTGTCAGCATTTTGGGCCAAATAAGGCAGCAAACGTTCAGACAGAATGCCATGGTACTCTAACTATCCATTCGAGTGGAAGGAAAGTAGAGTTCCAGGGTGCCATGTGAGCTAAACCCAGCCCAAACCATCAAATTGCCGCTGACGAAATTCCGTTTGGAAAAAACAAACAAGGGCTCCCTCTTTAAATCTCGCCAATAGCAATTGAAACCATCTGGTCCATCCAGGTTAAATATTTTCTCATCAGATTTTGGTTACTTACTAACCCAAAAATGTATGGAATATCTTATAACCTTTTTAAAAAAATGTTTACATGATGCCAATTAGTTGCCATATTGTTTTTCGCAAACTCCTTACGCTTATCTCATGCTGCTTAGTCAGACAGGGAATTTTTTTAATTTTGCTCGAATAAGTTTTGGCTCTTAGAATTCTGCTGTTTGAAGCTTGTAATTTCAATTCCTCTTTTATTGTTACCGCACTTTTCATGGAATTGGAGGCCATTCGTGAAATTAGCAGACCCTTGGACGACCCGTGAATGTGTACATTAACACATTTTTTCTCTTTTCTTTACTATTTTTTGTTTACATTTGAACTTCTTATCAGTTGTCTTTGACATACTCGAATCGCTTCCAAAAGAAAAATGACTGTTGTTCTTGTTATTGTTTAAATTGTTGTAGATCTGCATGTACCTTATTTATTGTGCCATGGTATTGTATTAAAAAAACACGGGTGGGTTTTTTTTTAATTTAAAGGTTTTCGCAGTTTATTTACAATAAAAATAAGTAAAATTTACGTATTGGGACTACAAATTATGTCGATCAATTTTTTTAACTTAAGAATAATAATGCATCAGCAAATTTGTTAAATTAATAATTTATCAAATTATTGCTTACACCTTTTTACCGCCTCTGAGCCATCGTCCATATTCCGTCTGTGAAAAACTTATCGCTTTTAAGGCGCTCGAACTTTGAAGCCGATTTTATTTCTTCAAAGGAAGTGAATTGGTGACATGGTTGCAGATAAATTTATATCTTTTTATACGGCCTAGATAGGTTCTGCAAATGTAGATAGGTTCGAAATGTCGTAAAACGAGATGAATATGTTTTCAGATTGCTTTCCGTACACTTTTTGTTTAAAAAACAGTGAATTCACGTTTTTATATACGTAGAACAAGGTAATTTGCAGCATAAAGCGAATTTGTTCAATAATTCAAACAGGCCGTTATAGCGAAATGCCGTATAAGGAGATATGAGTCTATTGTACGACTGAGCAATGTTCGGGGAATACAGCGGAAGCAGCATTTGATCGTTTCTAATTATTCTTTTGTTGTCATGCAAAAAATAACTTAATCATATCTGTTTTTATATTTCGGCCATTTTTCTCATAACACATTGTTCAAACGAAGTAATTGCAGTTTGCTCCGATCACCGAGTTTTAGCAGCTCATAGCTCCCACCAAGAGAGCAAAGTTGCATTATAAATAGTGAAACAACGTAAATGTATTAACAAACACAAAATATTATAGACCTGAACGAAATGTGGAATCAGTTATATTACCTTGTGGGTTGGGCGGTTTTCTTTTAAAAAACCCGGGGTTTTTACAACCCTGCAATATACATATATATAAAAGCTGGGTTATTGGCCTTTATTATTGGTTCCGCACTAAACGGAAAATTCAAGGAAAAAAAATATCGACCGATATGCTAATTGAAATTATTCATTCCTGCGGTATAGTTTTCCGTAAAATCGATTTAAATGTGTCAACTATTGGTAACAAAAAAAAAAAAACAAAAAAAAAAAAAAAAAAAAAAAATCAAAAAGTTTATAAGAAATTTTTAATGTAAAAAAGTTGTTTTATAAGCGAATTTTTTTTTAAAAACATGGACACAGTAGCCTTTTTGAGGATCGTCTCTACTATTGATTGCTTAGACTTTTGGAAAAAAGTTTTGCGCTATAATCTTAAGATGTGTTACAGATAAATTATGGAAAGTTGGAATAAAGATATTTAAATACACGTTTAAGATTTAAGATTTTCATATATAATTTACAGCTTTTTAAAATATTTTCGTGTAAATAAGGTAGCATTTAAATATATTTTATTTGAGCTCGAATCTGTCTGTAAGTTCAGAAAGTAGTGGTCAAGGAGCGTTTTCTGCCAAAGATGTACTTTCGTCTTAAGAATAAATTGCCTCCACAATTAGTTTATTTCTCTCGTCTTTGTGAAATTTTAAATTTTATCTTTAATTTTTATTCTTTCTTTAATAAATTTTAACGTAAGCAAAATGAAGAAAAATATCTATTTTGCGGAATCAATAATACGGAAATATCGTAATGGTAGAGATGATTCCGCAATAACGGAAGAATTCCGTAGAAACGGAACCAATAACCTCAAATTTTGCATCCGTACAAAAAATGCTTTCCGCAATCGCGGAACGGAATCAATAGTGAGACCCATTATATTTAAAAAATCCCAAAATATGTTTTTTCAATTTGGCTATTTAAAATTTAGCTATTTAAGTAAAAAAATTAATATCTGTCTATAAAACTGCATATAGAATAAAACTGCATATAGAATATGATACGTTCAGACCTGTCGAATATTTAAGAAAAAACATCAATTATTTTTTTGCCGTAGTTTGAACACAAAATATCTCTAACCAGCAAACAACTGGTTTTAGGTAAATAAAATTATTTGCCTGCAATCAAATATTCGGAAGACTTCAACGCCCTTCACGAGGATTTTATCATTCTATATCTTCTATCACAAGGTTAGTAATTTGATAATTATTTCAGTGTAATTTATGTAAATTTAATTCAATAAAAAGTGTGAACGATCGCATTTGTTTTGACATAAACGCACACATGCGTACATATATAAAAGTTAAAGAACAAAAGAACATAAAATAGACAAGTGTGCTATTGTGAGTGATCATGTTCGTTTAATTTCGTATGTTTTTAGATTTGTGCCGGTTTATTACTAATTTTATCAAAGTTAAGTTTGTTTACTCGGACGGACGGCCGTAATAATTTATTATATATTTATATATAAATACTTTTTAGTCGGTATATATTTTCGGTAATATTTGGAAATAAAGTGCCGCGGAATTTTTTTACGCGAGTGATACAGAATTTGAATTTGTTATTATTTTTCGGTTGGTTGGGCAAATGATACGTATATTTATTTATTATTTGTGTATATACATATATTATTATATATTGCCTATATACATATATTTCAACATATTTGCAAATTCTTCTTAATGATGTGTAAATCATTGACTTGAAATTTATTGATATAATTTTCTTGAAAATTTTCGGCTTTGTATTCGATTTTATTTGTGCTGAGCATTGTTTTTTGAGTTTGACAGGATAAGTTATCGTTGGATAAATTTATACGCACTTTAGATGCGTTGATGAAGTTCGACGTTAATTTCGATCGCAAGCGTGAGGATAGTGCAAATTTATTTGTACTTGAGATTTTAGATAGGGAATTATAGCAGCTTTGGGTTAGAGTAGGAAGGGCCTATGAGGATTGCCTGGATTGTATTGGAAAATCTGGTAAAGCAAAACCCGAGGACATCGAAGTGGCAGAGTCGAAATACACTTCGACTATGTGCACATACGCAGAATGCTCAGCAAGGATCAAAACGAAAATGGAGGAGTTAAAGTAAAAAGATAAAGAAGGTGCAACCAATTGCTGAGACGAGGCTACAGGTAAATGAGAATTATTGCAATAACTTGAAGTTGCCCCCCTGTGACACGGATGTTTTTGATGGTGACTATTTGTCATGGCCTACATTTAGGGATTTATTTACCGCATTATATGTGAATAATGGTCGTCTTAGTAATGTTGAAAGGTTGTGTTACTTAGTGAAGAAAACTGGTAAGGAGACTAGGTGGATAGTTTCGAAATTCCCTTTGACCAACGATAGTGTTGACATCGCTTGGAATCTTTTAAGGGATACTTACGAGAATCCACGGATGTTGGTTAACAACCAACTTAAGAATTTTTTTGGGTTAGCTACGCTAACTAAGGAGACAAGCGCGGGTCTAAAGATTTTACAACGTGGAATCAATGGATTTTTGGTCGCGATGTATATTTAATAGATTTCAACGTCGAATTTGGATCCTATTATTGTTTTTATTTGTATTCAGCGCTTACCAGAACAGACGTTATCTATCTGGGAACAGTGCGTTAGGGATAAAACATCATTGCCCTATGGAAAGATTTGGATTGCTTTCTCACGGAAAGGATTCGAACTTTGGATTGTATACAGGAATATGCCAACGAGTCAGGTGGCTCATCCCGTGAATATTGATAATTCAGGACCATCTACATCTATGGCTTCTAATTCAAATGCTAGTCGTCAAGTTTTTCATCTTGCGCGAGATTGCTCCTTGTTATTGGGAACATCCATGGTTACTTTTTTATTCCCGGGTATTATGTATCCGGCACGGGCCTTGATTGATCCTGCTTCAGAAGCTTCCTTTATATCGGAACGCCAGCGAAATCAATTGCGACTTCCGTCAACTTCTACTAGTATTAGGATTTCCGGCGTCAATAGGAATGCTTCTGTTTTGTCTAGAAAAGTTTGTACACTTCGAATAGGTTCTCTGATTGATGATAGTGTTGATTTGAAGACACCTGCCATTGTATTACCTTCAATTTCTGGTAATTTGCCTTCGTTTGTTTTACCTTCGCATATCAGTGGTAAAATTCCGGACTTTAAACTTGCAGATCCAAACTTTCATAAGAGTGGCCCTATTGATATTTTATTGGGCCAAATATGCTCTTAGATGGACTTAAGAGAAATATTTTCGGTTCCTTGTTAGCTCAAGAAACTATTATTGGATGGATCTTAACAGGACCGGTTAAGAATTCTATTGTCAATGTTTATACTACTGCTATTACTCTCTCCGAGGAAGATAATTTAAATATAAATTTGCTCAAATACTGGGAGCGTGAGGAAACCCCGAAGAGGAGGATTTTATCTCCTGAAGAAGAAGATAGAACTTGTGAGCAGAATTATAAGTCTACGAGACAGCGAAATTCTAGTGGAAGATGTGTCGTAACGCTTCCTTTTAAACCCGACTTCCCTCGATCGATCAATTTGGGTATCTCGAGGACTAGTGCTTTACGGCAATTTTTTAGAATTGAATCATCTCTTTTGCGCAAACTGGACATTAGGGGTATGATGAGGTTGTGAAGGAATATTTGAGCTTAGGCCATATGAAACCGGTAGATCCTTCTGACAAAGCGGTTACTTATTCAGGTTATTTGCCGCACCATCCTGTTATTAAGCTTGATAGGAAGACCACAAAACTTAGGATAGTCTTCAATGCGTCGAATAAGACTTTGAATGGTACTCCCTTGAATGATTGCTTATTTGCGAGACCAACTTTGCAGGCCGATTTGGTAATTTTAATTCTTCGTTGACGATTATTTACGTATGTTTTTAATTGTGACACCACACAAACGCAACCCAGATCAAGGTTCATCCGTCGCATACTCCATTTCATCGAATTCTTTATAGAAGCTCCCCTGATAGTCAGTTGACCGAATACGAACTTCAGACTATTAGCTATTAGGACATTATTTCAATTAGCTGACGATTGCCAGGAAACTCTAATTCTAGCATACATTTTGCGGAAGGTCATGTACGTTGACGACGTTTTGACGGGAGCACATGATGTATCCACTACGTTGATTACTTGTCTTCGGCTGGCTTTGAGCTTAGGAAATGGACTTTGAATGAGCGTTCAGTACTAACAGGTTTGCCCACGGCACATTTAGTTGACGCAAAACTTTTAACATTCGAAGAGTCGATCAACTCTAAGACTAGGGCTTTTATGGAATGCGCAATTAGATTATTTTTTTAGGGTCAGTCCTATTGAAAAGAGAAAAGAGTCCTACGAAAAGAGAAGTTTTGTTCACTATCGCTAAACTTCTTGACCCCGTTGGCTGATTAAGTTCCGAGATTGTCATGGCCAAGATTATTATGCAACGCATATGGCAGAACAATATTGATCGCTCTTATTGATGCTCTTAGATAAGAGGATATTCTAAGAGGATAAGAGGATATTCTAAGAGGATATCCTAAGAGGATATTCTAAGAGGATATCCTAAGAGGATATTCTAAGAGGATATCCTCTTAGAATCAGATAGAGAAGATACTGCGTCCATATCTTAGAATATCCTCTTATCCTCTTAGAATATCCTCTTATCTAAGAGCATATCCTCTTAGAATCGGATAGAGAAGATACTGCGTCCATAATGCTAAGGAAAAATTAAAATTAAGTAGAAATTTGATATTAAATTTCAGTGTTAATGCAGTACGGCGAGTTTTGCTATTGGACGCTTTACGATCCCGTTCTTTGTACGAATATCGGCGACGCGAACATAACCGTCGGAACCGTAATAAATTTCTCGACAATAGCTAAATTCCATGCCATCACGTGTAGTTGTTCATTTCTAATAATGACCAAATCTTTAGATTCAACATCTCTTTGTGGATGTTGCCACTTGTAGCGTTTATGTAAATGTGACAAAAATGAAGTTTAAAGCTAAGAGGATATCCTCTTAGAATCGGATGATACGATGTTGGGGAAACACGTCGGGATGCAAACATTATTAAAGAAAAATCGTATAATAATGACGTTCCGTCGGTTTAGTTATAAATTCCGCGATATGAGTGTGGCTTCGAATGGTTGCTTGGCGATTGATCATGTAACAAAAAATTTTGAAATTTCGGCCAAATGTCCTATTTACTATCAACCTCACAGTCCTTTGTTACATGGCCACGATAGAAAATCACATTCGTTAGCATCGCGTACCCGACGTCCAAAAACGAACAAATTTAAATCGATTCCTATGTTTCGAATTTACAGCAAAGAAAAACCTAAATATATGCGATGACCCGAAGGACCCTATCAACGACAAAAATCGGTCCAAAATATCCTCAACTTTACCCAAGAAAGAGACATGAACTTCCTGATCTTGCTATCAGTATTCAGAGACCCAAGATCCTTCAAATTCCAAAGAATCTGATCCTGGCGGAGCCACTGTGGACCGTGCCACCAAAGTTCACTCTTAGCTAATTCAAGTGGAATAACATCTCTACTACCTTAATCAGCTGGACTATCTTCCGACCTTACATGGCGCCAATTATCGTTATCGAACTTACCAATCAGGGAGGCTATAGCGTTATAGTCAACCTTGTGGTTTAATCTGATGCTGGCCTCGAAAATCCCTGTGCGAGCAGTTTTGGACGCATGTTGTCAACACAGTTATATTTGTGTAGAATTAGTGGAAAAATTGCAAATACAAAAAATCAATTCGGTACTGAACACTACTGCAGAATTGTAATAGCCTCGCAATATAGTGCATCGCAACGTATTTCTTTACTGGTTAAAATTTATAAAATCGGGCAATAAGGACTCCACCATCTTTTATTTCGGATTGGATATTGGAATCATTTCAAGGACTCCAATTAGCTGATTCTAATTTTTATCATTCAAGCGGGGTGGCATTAATATTGGGTCCTGAGATTATACCGCAAATTATGCAGGGCAGAGTCCAATCGAGTCCAGGACTTCCACTTTCCAATACACCATCTTCGGAAGGATCATATCAGGCGTTTCCTCCTTTAAATTTATATTAAATTGATCCCTTAGGATCGCCACAGGAGTCTATCATGACTCATATTTGTAAAAGACAAAGTTATTAAATCAACTGGAGTCCTTAATGGCGCAAATATTATAAAAATATAATATTTATATCTTTTATAATATAATATTTATATCTTAAAATGTAAATACAGTCCGCAGGAGTCCTTAGTGGCTCAGAACACCAGAACTATTTTCATCTGGAATCCCTATTGACTCACTTGTATTTATTACTATCAATATTTGCAACAATTTTATGTGTTGCAAGGTAGCCGACAATGTTTAAATACAACTCCTATATAATTTAGTTTATTTAGCTTTGTTCTTTAAGTGTTTTATTTACCTTATATTTTCATCCTTGATGGAAATATAATTTATTTCTTCGAGAGTTGAAGATATAAGAATAATAAAAATTATAAACGAATATGACTACGTTTACTAATATTTTAACCGTAGTCATATTCGGTTATCATTTTTATTATTATTATATCTTCAACTCTCGAAGAAATAAAACCTCTTATTTTGGAAAACAATTTAATTTCACACAATTTCAAGGTAAATATTTGAAAATCAATAAAAAAGATTTGTTCTTAATCTTTAATATAAAATAAATTAAATGAGTTAATTTCGTTTTTTTTTTATTTTTTGTTGGATTTACGCCTTAACAGGTTTATTTATGTATATACAAATTAACTCACAGTGCGTCGATACACACTTTAAATATTTTTAACAACTTTTGTTTAAGAAAATATATAATTAACGAAATTTAAAAAAAGGATGCTTTTTTGGTTATTAGATTTAAGACAAATAAAAGATGGCTAAAAAATATAAAATAATAATAATATGTATAATAAATATACCGAATAATAGACATGCCTATACATAATGAGGCGTGTGGTCGAAAAGACGATGCAAGAAGTAATTTTGGCCTTCTGTATACATTACGATGAGTACATATTTTTGTAACGACGTATTTGCAAATTTAAAAATATATATCTTACTTCATACCAGAATGTTATGGGTACGTAACTCTTCGCAAGAAAAAAATATATTGATATTAATCGTACAAATGATAAAAAAAACAAATATTTAAAATCCAAAATCGACATTTAATGTTTTATATTATGTGCAACTTTACGATTTCCATTTTCATCTTCCTTTTTTGTCAACTTAAAAGTTAGTTTAGTTAGTAGTAACGGAACTTAATGCCGTAGCTCTAACCGCAAACCACTTTATAAGCAACACTGTATTTGGTTAGTGGTGACATAGTACAATGCTTCATGGCTATGACGTTAGATTAACTCACGTCTAATTGAACTTCTAACTTTTATTTAGGGTTTAATGCTTTGATATAGTTTTGCGACTTTTTCGGTTAAAAAAATCGCAAAATTGTCGCTGTACATTGAAACAAAATAAACAGCTACATTGAAACAAAATAAACACCTGTAGCATATTGACAAAATATGTAGAATATTGTTCATTGTTCTTAACAAATAACGGTAAATACGAAAGACACCTTAAATAAAGAAGCAAAATGGTTTAGAAAACTCCGTATAAGAACGTTCATCCAAAAACACTTCAAAGTATCTTACGAGCTCAAGGGTATGCAAGTATAGATTGATTTTTTTGAAGAACATATTTTTTACCGATGAAAGCAAGTGTAACTTAGCGGGAAATAACGGACGTGTGAAAGTCTGGTGTAAAAGTAACACAGCACTTGAGCCAAAAGATGTTTAGCTAACTAAAACAATGGTGGCAATGAATAGCTTGTGGCACCATAGCAGCATCTGGGGTTAGCCGTTATTACAGATCGATACAATTACAAAAAGCTTTAAGAATGAATTTTGTGTATGTACATCAGTTGACCTAGACCCAAGGCCAGAGTTAGATCTTCTAACAGGGCAATAATACAGAAAAAATTATGAGAATTATGGCTACTGTAATATTTACGTAGGCAGATGAAATGCTCTCCTCACTAGCTGGACATAATCCCATTGAGCACGTTTAAGATATTTTAAAGTGTAAAATTGACGGCACCAGCATGGAAACGTTGAATGAAAGATTACAAAGGTGGTTGCATCAACACCAAGTCAACTGCAGGCAGTGATTGATGCTAACAGTTGTTCAACAAAATATTAATTTTAATTAATTTAAAATATAAGTATTTATAATTTGTAATTAAAGTTTTCTATGTATGAACACTTTTGTCCACTAAACATTTTTTTCCTCCTGAATTCCTTTTTTTAAAATCATTATTGAGAAAATAAATTTGTGTAATTTGACACTTTAATCAAGTAATTATATGATTCAAATATTTATTTCGGCCTGAACGCACCGCAAACATGTTTTCAGTTATTTTATTTCATCCTATTTGACTGCTGGTTAAACAAACAAAAATTATGAAATACTTGAACATAGTTTGAACCTAAAACATAATAGTTTTGTGTTTGACACAATTTGAAGCTATATAAAAACAAATATTTTCATCAAATATTTTACAGATCTGAACGTACCTTAAGGATTTTACCAAATAACCTCAAGGATGAAAAACTAAATCTTATATGGTATTGAATGCAAAATAATGGTACTTTTTAATTAAATGCAACTGGGAAGATATGCGTTGACATATCTGAAAATAATGTGTAATCGAAGGTCTGGAATATAAAATAATTATTTACTTATTTGTGTAATCGAAGATCTGGAATATAAAATAATTATTTACTTATTTGTGTAATTTCGTAAAATTATTTATTTTTACAGAGATATTGCTGAATATAAACACATAACCCGATAAACAGTCAACCCCAAACATTGCCATTGTTTTACTAATACTTAAACTTGAACAAAGAATTAAAATGAAAACGATAGTTTTGTATAACTCTTTCGCCTTCCAATAGAATTGCTTTTCTAATTAGAATTGTCATTTTAAAAAGGACAAAAATTATAAAAAAAATAAAATAGCAATAATTTTAATATCGTTTAAAAAATTATATTTAGCTATTTAAAACAACGCATAAAATACTTACCTAGAATAGTACTCCATAAGTAATTCAACATCGATTTTCATTGCAACCAATTTTTCAGGCACGAGACCTTCAGCCAAACGTAGTTGACATGCTTTTATTTCAAGCTCTCTTATAATAAAAGCTAGGGGAAAACAATGACCTGACTCTCCAAATTCTTTAAAAAGTGTTTCGATTTTTAAAAATAGTCGTGTGGTTCGCTCTTCTACGGAGCCATTTATTTCAACAGCATTATTTATGATTTGAGACCACACAGATTCAATAAGTAATGGGTCGTTATGATGAGAACAGTTAAGAATTGTAAGTTTGCATTCCCATAAATTAAACGGATCAGCAAAATTTTCATACAGCTGTGTAATATCATATAAAAATTTATTCAAATTTTCTTCAGCTATTTTAGTACTGCTATTCAAAGGAGCTAATGTCGATACTGCATCCAAAACAATTTTTTGAACACGTGCGATTTCTAGCTGTAAATATTAAAATGTATTATATGTAATAATGTAAAATGTAACTTTTAAATTCAATATGATAGTATATCATACCTTATCTTCCAATTCCTTGAGCAAAACACCATTGGATATAGAATAACCTACACCATCATTTCGCATACACATTACCGCTCTTGCTAAATATTCAATTCTCTGCTCCAAGGATATACCATCATGCTGGGTCGATGCTAAGTTGTCCAAAATTCGTGCAGCCTGAGCATGATGTCCATTTTTTTCATAATATTTCCATAATAAATCAATTAAATTTAAATTATCTGGATTTCGTATAACGTTTCTTCTTAAAAATTCTCCCAAACTTTGCTCTGTTAAAGATAATAATTCAGAAAGCATATCATGAATCATTAACCATTCATAGACACATGCATGTAAAATAGGATCCTTTACTTGTACAGCCATTTCAACAATTTTCATTATTTGTACATTAACATTAAATTCTTGTTCATTACAAATTTGATGAGAAAATGTTTGATTAGCATTAGAATTGCATACAGATTGATATACATGATCCATCATAAACCTGACTTCTTTGTAACAGTTTAAACTACAATTAAATTAAATTACTGAAATAATATATTTATGGTTTCCGCTTACGATTGTTATTTTTACCGTGCATTATATGCGGCATATCCTTCGCGATCTTCTTCTGGTTCATCGCTCTGGTAGAAGTGAATACCGAATTCCTCTGGGTCCATTTTAGAAGCACAAGTAGCTGTTAATTCAATTACACCTTCATAAAATTCACTAAGCGTGAACTGAAAATTTTCAAATGGGATATTAAAATATACCTTTATTTTTTAAAAGTTGTCTTACCTGTTGGCAAATATTTTGTAAAGGTAAATTAGGAGCAGCATCTTTACATAATTGCAAAGCTGTTCGTAGTTTTTCTTGCCTTTCTTCAATAATGGCACAATTTTTTGAATTCATCAAGATTTCAGTTGCTTTAAATGACACGGCATCTTCGTGTCGGTATAAATTTGGACAATCGTCGCGTAATTTAGCCGATATTGTACTTACAGATGCATTATCTTTTAAATATGAGTTTACTAAAGCAACAATTAAAAGAGCACAAGATTCTGATCGCGATAAAATCAAATCGCGAAAGGTGCATGATGTTAAAATCGATTGTTGCTCTTTTAATAACTGGTTTGCTAATGATTGAAATTGATGTTCACATAATATCTTCCACAACGCTATGACTTCACATGTATGTTCTAAAATAAAGTTATACTTTGCATAAAATTAATATGGAGAATTACTATTTTTTACTTACTTATAAAATAATTTAAGGCAGTTAATGATTTCTTTTCTTCAGCTTGAGCTTGTTCTACAACATTCACTTGATTATCGTTAGTTTGCATACTTATTGCATTTTGAACAAGGACACCATATCCATTTGAAAATGAGTTTTGATTATTAAAAGATCTCACTGTACCTTGAAATTATTATTATTATCATTATTGTTATCATTATTGTTATCATTATTGTTATCATTATTGTTATCATTATTGTTATCATTATTGTTATCATTATTGTTATCATTATTGTTATCATTATTGTTATCATTATTGTTATCATTATTGTTATCATTATTGTTATCATTATTGTTATCATTATTGTTATCATTATTGTTATCATTATTGTTATTATTATTATTGTTATTATTATTATTATTATTATTATTATTATTATTATTATTATTATTATTATTATTATTATTATTATTATTATTATTATTATTATTATTATTATTATTATTATTATTATTATTATTATTATTATTATTATTATTATTATTATTATTATTATTATTATTATTATTATTATTATTATTATTATTATTATTATTATTATTATTATTATTATTATTATTATTATTATTATTATTATTATTATTATTATTATTATTATTATTATTATTATTATTATTATTATTATTATTATTATTATTATTATTATTATTATTATTATTATTATTATTATTATTATTATTATTATTATTATTATTATTATTATTATTATTATTATTATTATTATTATTATTATTATTATTATTATTATTATTATTATTATTATTATTATTATTATTATTATTATTATTATTATTATTATTATTATTATTATTATTATTATTATTATTATTATTATTATTATTATTATTATTATTATTATTATTATTATTATTATTATTATTATTATTATTATTATTATTATTATTATTATTATTATTATTATTATTATTATTATTATTATTATTATTATTATTATTATTATTATTATTATTATTATTATTATTATTATTATTATTATTATTATTATTATTATTATTATTATTATTATTATTATTATTATTATTATTATTATTATTATTATTATTATTATTATTATTATTATTATTATTATTATTATTATTATTATTATTATTATTATTATTATTATTATTATTATTATTATTATTATTATTATTATTATTATTATTATTATTATTATTATTATTATTATTATTATTATTATTATTATTATTATTATTATTATTATTATTATTATTATTATTATTATTATTATTATTATTATTATTATTATTATTATTATTATTATTATTATTATTATTATTATTATTATTATTATTATTATTATTATTATTATTATTATTATTATTATTATTATTATTATTATTATTATTATTATTATTATTATTATTATTATTATTATTATTATTATTATTATTATTATTATTATTATTATTATTATTATTATTATTATTATTATTATTATTATTATTATTATTATTATTATTATTATTATTATTATTATTATTATTATTATTATTATTATTATTATTATTATTATTATTATTATTATTATTATTATTATTATTATTATTATTATTATTATTATTATTATTATTATTATTATTATTATTATTATTATTATTATTATTATTATTATTATTATTATTATTATTATTATTATTATTATTATTATTATTATTATTATTATTATTATTATTATTATTATTATTATTATTATTATTATTATTATTATTATTATTATTATTATTATTATTATTATTATTATTATTATTATTATTATTATTATTATTATTATTATTATTATTATTATTATTATTATTATTATTATTATTATTATTATTATTATTATTATTATTATTATTATTATTATTATTATTATTATTATTATTATTATTATTATTATTATTATTATTATTATTATTATTATTATTATTATTATTATTATTATTATTATTATTATTATTATTATTATTATTATTATTATTATTATTATTATTATTATTATTATTATTATTATTATTATTATTATTATTATTATTATTATTATTATTATTATTATTATTATTATTATTATTATTATTATTATTATTATTATTATTATTATTATTATTATTATTATTATTATTATTATTATTATTATTATTATTATTATTATTATTATTATTATTATTATTATTATTATTATTATTATTATTATTATTATTATTATTATTATTATTATTATTATTATTATTATTATTATTATTATTATTATTATTATTATTATTATTATTATTATTATTATTATTATTATTATTATTATTATTATTATTATTATTATTATTATTATTATTATTATTATTATTATTATTATTATTATTATTATTATTATTATTATTATTATTATTATTATTATTATTATTATTATTATTATTATTATTATTATTATTATTATTATTATTATTATTATTATTATTATTATTATTATTATTATTATTATTATTATTATTATTATTATTATTATTATTATTATTATTATTATTATTATTATTATTATTATTATTATTATTATTATTATTATTATTATTATTATTATTATTATTATTATTATTATTATTATTATTATTATTATTATTATTATTATTATTATTATTATTATTATTATTATTATTATTATTATTATTATTATTATTATTATTATTATTATTATTATTATTATTATTATTATTATTATTATTATTATTATTATTATTATTATTATTATTATTATTATTATTATTATTATTATTATTATTATTATTATTATTATTATTATTATTATTATTATTATTATTATTATTATTATTATTATTATTATTATTATTATTATTATTATTATTATTATTATTATTATTATTATTATTATTATTATTATTATTATTATTATTATTATTATTATTATTATTATTATTATTATTATTATTATTATTATTATTATTATTATTATTATTATTATTATTATTATTATTATTATTATTATTATTATTATTATTATTATTATTATTATTATTATTATTATTATTATTATTATTATTATTATTATTATTATTATTATTATTATTATTATTATTATTATTATTATTATTATTATTATTATTATTATTATTATTATTATTATTATTATTATTATTATTATTATTATTATTATTATTATTATTATTATTATTATTATTATTATTATTATTATTATTATTATTATTATTATTATTATTATTATTATTATTATTATTATTATTATTATTATTATTATTATTATTATTATTATTATTATTATTATTATTATTATTATTATTATTATTATTATTATTATTATTATTATTATTATTATTATTATTATTATTATTATTATTATTATTATTATTATTATTATTATTATTATTATTATTATTATTATTATTATTATTATTATTATTATTATTATTATTATTATTATTATTATTATTATTATTATTATTATTATTATTATTATTATTATTATTATTATTATTATTATTATTATTATTATTATTATTATTATTATTATTATTATTATTATTATTATTATTATTATTATTATTATTATTATTATTATTATTATTATTATTATTATTATTATTATTATTATTATTATTATTATTATTATTATTATTATTATTATTATTATTATTATTATTATTATTATTATTATTATTATTATTATTATTATTATTATTATTATTATTATTATTATTATTATTATTATTATTATTATTATTATTATTATTATTATTATTATTATTATTATTATTATTATTATTATTATTATTATTATTATTATTATTATTATTATTATTATTATTATTATTATTATTATTATTATTATTATTATTATTATTATTATTATTATTATTATTATTATTATTATTATTATTATTATTATTATTATTATTATTATTATTATTATTATTATTATTATTATTATTATTATTATTATTATTATTATTATTATTATTATTATTATTATTATTATTATTATTATTATTATTATTATTATTATTATTATTATTATTATTATTATTATTATTATTATTATTATTATTATTATTATTATTATTATTATTATTATTATTATTATTATTATTATTATTATTATTATTATTATTATTATTATTATTATTATTATTATTATTATTATTATTATTATTATTATTATTATTATTATTATTATTATTATTATTATTATTATTATTATTATTATTATTATTATTATTATTATTATTATTATTATTATTATTATTATTATTATTATTATTATTATTATTATTATTATTATTATTATTATTATTATTATTATTATTATTATTATTATTATTATTATTATTATTATTATTATTATTATTATTATTATTATTATTATTATTATTATTATTATTATTATTATTATTATTATTATTATTATTATTATTATTATTATTATTATTATTATTATTATTATTATTATTATTATTATTATTATTATTATTATTATTATTATTATTATTATTATTATTATTATTATTATTATTATTATTATTATTATTATTATTATTATTATTATTATTATTATTATTATTATTATTATTATTATTATTATTATTATTATTATTATTATTATTATTATTTTAAGTTAAAATTATACACGAAATTACTTACATGACAAATCATTTACAGAATTAGCTTCCAGGAAGTTCTTAAGTGCATAAAGGTCTTCCAAAAAATAGGTACAGTCCAAATGTGTAAGTTTGCTGTTTAGATTTTCATCCACACATCGCAACTTCCATATAGGGCGTAACAAACGGGCAACATAGACGTATAAGGCGTCATGTTTAAATGAATAAGTAATTGTATTTACATCATTTATAGGTACAATACCAGATGAAATGAAAGAACTTTGATTAAAAACTAAAAAAGATAAATTGTTTAAATGTTTTCATAATTTTACATATTTTTTTTACTTACTAGGACTTATGGGATATTGGGTGTGTTGTAAGTGGCTCTGAGCAGAAGTATTGTGTAATGAACGGTTTCCAGAATTTGTCATTGGTGTAGATATGTACATTTGTGGATTGTTTCTCTGATCAACTCCCAAATAATTATTTAAACATGGACGTTGGTTAGAAAATGTAGGTTCGCCACCATATAATAAAAATGCCTGTGCGGCCCACATCGCTAAATCAGTTCCACGATACTGTTCTGAACAGATTAAAAGTAAGGCCGTTACACACGCTTCACGATCTCCTTGAGCCTGTGTTTGATGTTGTTTATTAAAGTAAATTATATTTATTATTTACGAATTTTTTTTAATTTTATTAAACTATGAATTTCACTTTTACCAGAAAAAATGCTTTTACTGCTTCGTGGTGGGGACCATGGCAAGCTATAAGTAACTGTTGTAAAATGTCAATTGGTTTTAACAGTGATATAATGTGGGCTCCCTGATTAGTTAATAACACAACCCTTTTTGGCGTTGAAGCTTTACGCAAAATAGATTGTAATTGCGTTTTGCAGCGATTAGGAATTTCTGCCAAACTCCAAACTATACCATCTAATGGAATAACAGTAGTACATTCAGTTAAATAAGACCGTTGAGGAAATGGTGCTGAACTTATTGACCATAAAATATCTTGATCCTGCTGTGGTGTTGACACGATAAGTAAAGTTCCTTCGTTATAGTGAGCCGAATGTACTTGTTTAGGCTTATTAATTGTAGTATTTGGAGTATATCCTGGCGGTAGCCTGACATGCAACAAATATAAACCTTGTTGACGTTTCTGTTCAATTAAAGCAACACCAGGTGACATCGATGGTGTAGCTGAAACCGTTTGAGTTCCACAAGTTCCTACTGATGTTGACTTTGTTGGTGAATTTTGTGTTGTTGTCACAGGTGTTTGTGTAACTGGGGATTGATGAGGGTTTTGAAAAGAAGAAAATATATTTGTTCCAAAAAATAAACGAACACCACATTGTGTAACTGCCAATAAATTAAGGTTTTTACAGTCATCGACCGAAAGAGGACATATTGATTTTAAATTTTTAAATACTACAGGGTCCACTGTCCTAAGAAATATGAAGTAAAATTTAATTTAAATGAATATACAAATAAAATTACTTTCTTTCAAAAATTACTTAATAATGTTTCCAGCAGTTTGTAAAATTTCACTTTGGGTTATTTTAGCTACCCGACGCATCATATTACAGTCTTGTCCCATTTCCCAGGCTTCAATTGAACCTTTTTCAGTTAGAACATAAAGCAACTGGCGACTACTATCTATTGCTAACTGAACAATTGGATCATTTTCCTACAAAAATAAAAAAATTAATTTATGCTTAAATAAACAATAGACATATATGTACAGAGAAAACTTTAAAAAAACTAGGAACTATGTATGAAACGATGCCCTGGGAGTGATTAACTTTTTTGCATCGCTTTCCAAACCAACTTGACTCAGCTTGATAAGATATTTCATATAAACAACCATCTCTGCCTCCCAAAAATATTCTTCCGGTGTCATTCCCGACGACAACATTCATTGATATGTTATCGGTGCTCAATACAAAAATTGGTTTACTCATTAACTGCATTTCTTCAAAAGTGGCTGTTCCTTGGATGTTACGAGTAGGTGAAGATATAGTTTTTGTTGTGTCTCCAAAAGTAACACCTAAATATTAGATTATAAATACTATTTAAAATTAAAAACTATATTTTAAAAATACAATATCAACATTATAATTACACTGATCTACAAAAAACAAATAATTTTCTGTCCTTCAATTAAAACTATATGGAATGTAATGATTTTGTGCTGAATTCAAATCCGTTCTCAGTTTTTTCCATCGGTCTCAAATTTTTTATGGGCGTGGCAAATTTTTCGCCCAAAATATGGTAGTTAAGTCAATATATTTCACAATAATTTGAAACGACCTGACCGATTTGAATGCAAGTACCAGCAAATGTTTAGGGACAAAATTTCCAATAAATCACCTATAATCATCATCAGGATTTAAAACATACCATCTGGCAATACTTTACCATAGATGTCATTTTACTTTTGAAATTCGCACTTAAAAAATAAACAAAAACAACAAGAAGAAGCATTATAATTTTCTTTTAGCAAATTCTACTTGTTTTCATATGAAAAATTTTTCATATTTTCAACAGTTTCAGTCATTTATAACTTGTTGCGAAAAAAAAATTTCGCGCAAAATTAGAGCATTTTTTTTTTTGGTCATAGGACGCCCAGTCCATACATGGAGACGATAAATTGAGACCGAGTTCAACGGATACAGCAAGAGTTGGAGATAAGTGAAGGCGTTAGCACAAAACAGAGTATTTCAGGGCATTTATTAACGCCATATGCTCCTTGTAGGATTTAAAAAGTGTTGCAAGTTATTAGTTCACAAAAAAAAAGAAAAAAACGTTAACCATATATTGAGCAACATGTAATACTTATTCACAGGAAAATATGTAATATTGTCCTCTTATTTTTTTATTGTGCATGGTTTGTACTAGTTATGTTAAAATACCTAAAGTACTTATATTGATAAAACACAGCAATACTAGGGTATGAGGCATTACTGTTATTTGGCTAGATAAAGGGATAAAGAACAATAAGGCAGATAATAAAATTGTCACTTAAAGCAATAGACGTTTAGTGAATAATCCCGTTTTAAAAATTAATAGTAGTTCATAATCAATATAGTCATATAGATACTTACAAATAAATAAAACGACTTGAATTTACAGTGCAACCTCGATCAAAGCAACTAATAGAAATTTTGGTTCTTGCGGTAACTGAGGTTGTCGCGACAACGGAGTCACAATTTTTTATGGCACTACTTTCTATTTTACAGGTTAAAATAAGAAAAACTAAACTAAACAAATTTAAATGATTTATTTTAAAACGATTTCAATACTTTGGTTAAAAAACATGAAAAATTTATATATAAATAAATAAATACTTCTACTTCTTTCAGCTTCGTTGCTTGTTTTCTTTGCTGTTAGTTTTTGTTGTTGCTGTGTTATTTTTATTAATCTCTGCTAATGTTTGTTGTCGATTCTGGTTATTTATAAACAGCACGTATAGTTGTTATTGCAGCTTTTGTTTATTTATTTTAGCGATGTAATAAATGCAGGGGTGCCCAACCTGATTTTTGTAACAATATATTATATCGCAAGAGTTAGTCGGTGATTGACTAAAAAAATATTCAAATTATGGTAAACACTCTATCGCTCAGATATGATGAGAGCAGTTTTAACGCAGTTGGAAAAAATGCACAAGTATTTCAATTTCTAGATCAAAATGGAATCATACACCGTATCAAACGCCTTTGCACGATTCACCAAACTCATATTGCGAATTTCCCTCCATTTTCTCCGTGAGTCTATACATGTTCGAAATTTACCACTATAGAACGTAAACTTATCCTTCCTTATTTCAGAATTAACAGTAGCCCTTGCAGTTCTAACACTCTCGTAAAGCTCCGAAGTTATAAACCGCTTCCATCTGGCATACGCGTGATTCTTAATGCCTATCAGATGTCTAACATCAGATGTAAACCAAGGTTTATCATTCCTGAATAATTTTATTCTTATTGCAACATGTTTATCAGAAAGATACTTTAAATTACGAATAAGATGATTCAATTGCCCATCAACAGCATGATCTAAAAAAAAACTTCAACCCAAAGATATTAAGTCAGCACCAAGAGAATCATAGTTTATATTCTTGTGTCCGCGACCCCTTTACAAGTTAAATATCACATAAAATAAAAAGCAGATAATGTCGAGAAAACAAGGCTGCAGATAGCTGATCAAACATTAGTAGATGGGATGTATCATTCACAAAACAATGATCAAGTAAAGTGCTTGAAGAGGAAATAAAATGAGTTGGATTGTTACCATTGACTAAGTATAAACCTATGGCGTCCATATCTGCTGATAAGTTATTATCCTCTAGAATATTCGCGTTGAAATCACCTGATAAAACGACATATCCAATAGTATAGGAACCTAATACTTCTAACATGTGGTCCATATTGATATATCTGTTGGGTCTATAAACAGTACCGACCAGTAGCCTCTCATTGCCATTATAAATTTCCATCAAAATATACTCAATATTGCCACCAACATTCCTACTCTTCTCCTTAGATGTAATGTTTGTTCTTACGTACATAGCAACACCATCACCGTTAGTAGTCCTATCGGATTTAAATGAACGATACCCGTTCAAATTGTACATATTACTACCAACATTCGTAACCATGTTTCTGATACATATTTTATATCAATTTTGGAATCCTCAAAAATAAATCAGAATTCATACATTTTATTATTTAAACTTTGCGCATTAATATGGCAAATCTTAAGTTCGGTATTATTATTGGAAAGAAATTTCAACATGGTGTTTAGATTATCTCTAGAACCAGCCCTCATATTATTATAAGTCATCAACGTTATGTAAAAAAATTTTAGCAATACAAACAAGTATCGAGTATATAAAAATCACAATTAAAGTAAAGTCTTCAATAATAAAATAAGTAAAAAAAAATATCGATAAATAGCCGCTAATCATTAATTCAGTATAGTAATAATTGTCCGAATCAGATAATAAATATATAAGGTAAAGGGTTAGGTCAATCACACTTCCGTATTAAAAGATTATGATTGTTAAGTACCAGGTACATCGTCGTTTGAACGAAAAAATTGGTCCAAAGCATCAGATTCATCGATCCGAATTGGCTCTTCACTCCCAAACGCCTTACGCCATACCTCGTTGTATGGTCGCTGCAGCCATATTTCTGCCCTTTTTCAGCCAATGCGCCCGTAGAATAACCTTATGATTGTCTGCCGTCAGATTTTCAAAACGTAAAAGGAGTTGTACTATTAAAGTCAATTAAATTTAAGCGAAGATTAGATAGAACATCCCCGCTAGTACGCCAAAGATGTAACATTCAACTTAACATATTCCACATCTTAAATGATTGTCCGTCATTCTATAATATAAGAAGGAATATCTTTGGTTCGCTTCATCCAACAGAATTTCTAAAAAATTTAACTGCTAATAACATCGAACTTATTTATAAATTCATATTCGAATATAAACTCCTACATAAAATTTATTAATTTTTTTTTAATTTATCATGCGTATTGTAAATAACTAATAACAAATAACTAATAACTAATAACAAATAACTTTTATAGATATGTCTCTATTTTTGTTTTATGGATTCTTTCAACTAAGTAAAGAAGTGCAAGACGCATATTTTAGGGTATGTATGTATTGGGAAATAGCGGTAAATCAATAACTTGTATCAAACGCAAAAGTTTTAGGTAGCAGTTACAATAAAACAATTTGTAATAAAAAAAACAAATTGATCATTTTGGGAAAAAGTTGCTCTAACGGAGGTTTTAGAAAGTTGCGTTGACTGTCTACAATGCAAACAATTTACTGATAGAAATAATCGAGGAGTTGCACTTATCGAAAGTTGCGTTGAGCGAGGTTACACTGTAATTAAAAAATGAAACAAATGGGTGCATCGAAATAGCTGTATATGTATATATCAAAGGTCTAACTAAATGGAAAAAATAATGTTAATTAAAAAAAGGTTTTCCACATTACATAGAAAATTTAAATTATTTTTGATACAAATTATCAAAGCAAAAAGAAAAAAACACGGCTTCAGCGTAGAAGATTAAAGTGGTTTGGGTGCCACACACTGGACGAACTAGATGAGTTTACTGTTAAAGGGTGTGGTACTCTGTTAGGATCCGTAAGGGGGATTCCCTAGCTTAGGAGCAATCGCTTATGATCGCAGTCTCACAATACATTTATTAGTTTCTCCCTCTTCACCTTAATCTCTTTCCTAACCTTTTTTGCTTTTCTTTTCATATACTGAAGGATTCACAATGGACGAGTCTGCCTCTGTGGCGTGATCTACCAAAAAAAGTCATAGTCTTGTCGAAATTCATGTTTTAATTTATGATTCTGAAACTGCAATATCAAATGAAGATACAAAATTAAATAGTTATTTGGACTGCAGTTTAAAAAAATCTTAGAACTCTCTATTTTTTCGTGTCGATTTCGATTGCTGTTACACGAAGTCTGACAAGATTTAGCTCAAATTTTCTTACTTTCCACCTGTTTTGTTTTATTTTATGAATTTAGGTTAACCTTTTATATAGATATATATTTTTGTTAGTGAGAAGGTGATCATCACCGTGTTCACTATTACTATTCTTAGTTTTTATTACATTTAGATGAATATTGATTTTTCCTCTTGCATTGGTGATCTCCATATTTAATACGATTAATTGTTTTATAACATTAAAAGACAAATCAAATGCTTATTATTTACGTGGTGCCGAAACCCGGGAGGTGACACATGTGAAAAACCTAATTTTATTAAAAGAGAGCAACAATTAAAAGTAAATGAATCTCTATTGGATGGCCTTGGATCAGCGTTGCCAAAAGCTTTAGAAAGAAAATCATCATTTGGCAAAAGAAAAAATAATATTTTGAAAACAAAAATTATCATTCTTTTATTCAAACGCATTGTTACAAAAACACAAAAGTAATAATTTTATAAAAAGAAAAAAAGCAGATGTCTCATTATATAAACAGACTAAGAAACCATCAACGCTTTTAAATTGAATTCTATAACCAAAATTCGTGTTGTGTGAGGAATGTGTTTCATACAGAAAATTTATCTTCAGCGGCGATGATCATTTTTGGCTCAATGGGTACGTCAACAAACAAAATTACCGAATTTGGTGTGAAGTGCAGCCGGAAACAGTTCAAGTTCAACAATTCAGGTTGGTGAGGTTTGTGGGCTGGCGTCAACATTGGACCGTAGTTCTTCAAGAACTATGAAATCCAAACATTACGGTAAATGTAACAAGACACCGTGTGATGATTACCAGTTTTTTTTTTTTCTAAAATGATGGAATTGGACTCGGACCCACATATCAACTTCAACTAGATGGTGCCTCACGCCACACGCACGCAACACCATGATCTTATTGATGTGCGAGTTTGATGAGCAATTTATCACACGTTTTGAAGCGTTACATTCCAGAATATAAACGTGTAAAATAAGACACTCAGTATATTGAAAAGATGGGGTTTGACGTAGACTCAGGCAACATTTACATGGAATAACCTTTCAGAAGAAAGTTTATATTAACCTTTCAGAAGAAAGGTTATTTAATCTGCAAAATTCAATTCTGCAAATTGTCTATGTTTAAAATGATATATATTTCAATATTTGCTTTCATATAAATTGACCTTTGAGAATATTCGATCAAAGTTTTCAAAGGAAATTATAAAACTCATTAAATTGGTGACAAACTTTGAAAAGAATAGATATCTAAAGCTATTCTATTTATAATTTTTAAAGGGTCAAAAGATTCTTAAAAAAAAAACATTCAAACCACATCAAAATTAAAGAGTCTTCATATTCAAATTCATTGATTTTTAGTTTTCACACTGTTTTCATTTAACGAAGTGTAATTGAAAGTTATTCAATAGTATGTAAGAACATACAAAAATATGTTTACAAAAATACACATATGTACATAAGCTTTGGCCTATCGTATTAAATATTTATTTTTATGTTTTAATGTATGAAACTTTAAGAAATACGTTTTTTTAATTATATTCCATAAAATCATGGTACAATTTATCAGATAGGCTCATAACTACAACATACATGTACGCTAAAATGTCAAAATTTAATTTTTTGTTTACGAAAGTAATAAAACGTTTTGATATTTTTCCTAAGAAATTTCTATAAAAACGTAAAAAAATTAAATAAAAATATTTAAATATATATATATATATATATATATATATATATATATATATATATATATTAAAAAAAAATATATATATATATATATTTAATATATATATATTTAATATATATATATATATATATATATATATATATATATATATATATATATATTTAATATATATATATATATTTAATATATATATATATATTTAATATATATATATATATATATATATATATATATATATATATATATTTAATATATATATATATATATATTTAATATATATATATATATAAAAATATTTAAAAAAAATATATATATATATATATATATATATATATATCAATATATATATATCAAGTTGATGACAGTTCATATGCAATGGAAGCAGTTTTGCTACAAGATGAACCTGAAAAGGATCACACATTTGGGTGGTATAATTGATCATACAGACCTATAAGCTTATTATCTAATATACTGTTACGTTTTTACATTGCTAAAAACGTTTATTTATGACTTCGTAGATTGTAGTTAAAACAAAATAAATTTGTAAAGAACAACAATTACACGACGGATTTTTTTTTTTAAGATCTTTTAACTCCATCGTAGTTACAACCTAAGTTCGACCACAACCTCTTCAACCAGACTTTAACCACACTAAACTCTCTTAACACGTTCGTTGAGTTTACACAAAGTAAACTGATTGTTGTTCGCATCGATGTGCTTTTTATATGGCTGACTAAACAATACTTCGAAAGCTCTGAACCTCTCGATATTTCAGGTAGATTCCACTTCTTTCTTTTGTTTTCTTTTTAGTTCTTACGAAGCCATGCGAATGTAAATATTTACTTCTTTAGGTTTTGTCATTTGTTGTTGCTTTATTTTAATTTCTAAATATGCACGTAGTTGTCTTTGTGGCTTTTGTTTATTTATTTTTAGCAATGTAACTAGCAACAGTGGTGGCCAACCTTCTTTTCGTAACAATATATATCCATGTTGTTTGAATAAACACTAATAAAGAAGCAGATTCCGATATTAAGTAAAAATTACTGTATTCTTAATCATCAACTTGAATTCAGAAGTAAGCACAACACAATTTAACAAACACATAGAGTGGTGAGTGGCATTAGAAAAACTTTTGAAGAAAAGATAAATTCTGCCTTATTATGAGTGTCGTTGTCGTGGTCGTTTTTAACATTTTTCGGTACCATGTAAAATTTACAACTACAATAAAACAAAAATTTAGTTTTGATTTAAAAGACTATTTTATATTAAACTAAAATGTTAAGTTTTACTATATTTTGGTCTTCTGAAGATGAAGAAGAATATTCTACTGCATAAAAGATTACTTTTTCAACGAAAGAACATGTCACTAAATATTTAATTCGTTTTTATTTCTTTGTTATTACGCGTTTTAATAAAAAGCAGTAAAAGGAACCAGTTAACTTATTTTCTTTATACATAACAAATATTTAAAAAATTAATAAGAATATGTTTTTAATTTATTTTTTTGTCGTTAATAAAAACTTTAACGACTATTTTCTGTCGTTTTTCGACAAACATGGTACCATTCAAATAAAACGACTAATTTTCGACACAAAATACATACGACAACGACACTTATAATTAAGCTGATTGTTTCGCTCTTGTTAAAAATGAAAATGTATCACCATATGTCTGCAACCTATTACAGAGATACCTAACTGAACGTAAGTTTAATGTTATGCCAACATGCAGTAGTACCCTCACTTTGGCATTCGCTGATAATACAGCTGTTCTAAGCATCAATGAAGATCCGCATAAGGTTACTCGGATTTTGCTAGTGATTAAAATGGAGAATAAACCTGAACGTGCCCATGGTTTGAGAGAAAATCCGCGCTGGCTGCATTTAATTAGTATAATTTCTAGTTAATTTACATTACAATATTCATAATGTTAAGGAAACTGGCTGCTAATTTTTTCGAAGTTTAAGATTTGAAATGAGTATAGTTAATTTTATTAGTTTTTTAAATTTTTTTATATAAATTAATTTGTCCTTATATATGATGTTTTTTAGCTGCATTGCAACTATCGATAACTATGGTTTGACAGCTAAGAATGTCAAAATGTGTTGACATTTCTGTTCAGTAAGGTTTGACAAGTCATCATGAATCGTTTAACGCCAGAACAATGCTTCCAGTAAATACCTACTTTGGTTGAGTGTCAAGACATTTCTACTTCTGCAACACTTGTGCAAGCATTTCTGCTTTTTTGTTTCCCGAAACCCAAATCAAATAACAAGTCATTCAATTGACTTTGCGAAATTAAATGTTTTGCTTCCATGTTAAAATCTTCGGTCGCTGATGCACTCTTCATCGGTGATGATCTGAAAGTCCCCATGGCATTTGCAGTCATACTTGTACAAATTGGTAAAGGGTCATTGCTCCTACAGGGAACTGTCTTCGGTACTAATGACCGTCAGAATATTTATACTTTGTTAATCTTTTTTCATCTTACATGATTTCTCTGTATAGCTATACTATAATCGTGGTAGAGTAAACATAATTATGTAATCTTAATAGTGTAATTGTAATAGTGTTATCATAAAATAGTAATTGTAATATCGAAATCGTAATGGTGTAATTGTAATAGTGAAATCGTAATAGTGTAATCGTAGTACTGTAATTTTTAAAGTACTGTCGGAGCTGTGATATCGTAGTAGAGAAATCGTAATAGTGTAGTCATAAAAGTGTAGTCGTAATATTGTTATCGTAGTAGAGTAATCGTAATAGTGTATTCGTAATAGTGCAATCGTAATAGTGTTATCGAAATAGAGCATTTTTATAGGTTAATCGTAATATTCTTATCGAAGTAGAGTAATCGTAATAGTGTAAACGAGATAGTAAAATCGTAATGGTGCAATCGTAAAAGCGCAAATATAGTAGTGAATTCGTAATGGTGTAGTCGTAATATAGTAATCGAAGCGTAACAGTGTAACCGTAGTAGTGCAATGACTACTTGCACAGATTTATGCTACACGTGTTACAAAATAATTTCGGTGCACACGGCTGCACAAGTTTTTTCAGTTTTTCTTATCATAACAACATAACAAAAAAAAAAAAAAAAAAAAAAAAAAAAAAAAAAAAAAACAGTTAGGATCGATTGTGCAGTCTCCAAGGTTTTTTATTCTTAATAAAAAAAATTTTAAGAATAAAATTGAGATCATCTTTCTAGCGATGCCAACAGATGCTTGTCGTTATGACAGTAAAATGCTGCTAAAATACGAGAACTCGACAACAGGAATAATCTTGAAAAACCAAACACGATTTCGTATTCAGCTCTTCAAATAACGGTGAGATTTGTTCGGTTCTGATCTAAAAGTTGACCGGAATTTGTAAATTTGTGTAACGCTTAAAAATTCATTTAAAAAATTGAGTTTTTTGCGTACACATTAAATGCAATCAATGGTTTCAATTTCTTGGATCAATAAAAAAAAAAATTATTTCATAAAAAGAGACTACTTTATGTGAGGAGCCGAACACTAAATGTATTTTTTACAGATTGGTTTTTAAATTTTTTACAGATAGATTTTTTGGTACTTTTATAATACTTAAACTGAAATTTTATAGAAAAGTTTAGTTAATATTTTTTTCTTTTTTTTTAATTAATTATAAAAAGGGGTTCTAACAGCCTGTTTCACAATATTGAACGAAAATCTAAGCGAACGGAAGCGTCACTCGAAATCGAATCGTTTTGGATTTTTCTGTCCCGAAAGCTTTTAATCGTTCGTACTTACGTCAATTTTGTAATTTACGTTTCAGTGATTCCAAGTCGTAAATTTCAAAATTCTTAAATTTCTTTTCAAAATATTGAGCAGAGCCTTGTACAGGACCCTTTTAGCCAGCACGCGTATATAGTGGTATGTATGTACATTTCCATAGTTTAGAGAAATGCCCACTTATCGTCCTAAAAATTTTCACATTTTTCAAAAAGGCGTTTTTTATGATCCCATTTTCTCAAATTCAGTGATTTTTCAAGACATAACACTATATGAATTCTCTTGTAGACCCCTTGGACAACCCTATTTATGTAGGGGTATATGAGAGCACCTTCACATTTTCACGATATGTCCACTTATCTTCTGAAGAAATTTTACATTTTGTAAATAGTCACTGTTAATTTCTTAACAGTACTCTTTTAACGCAAAATTTGATCATGTTAAAAAAGTAAGATAGGTGGTGTCTTGGCTTTTCAAATTCGAATTTATCTTCATACATGAGATACAAAAGTGTCCTTTTGCTTAGAAAGCTAACGAGAGCATTCTTTCGATATCAGAAATAGGCCTTAAATGGCCAACTGCGTAACAAAACATACGTAAACGAATTAAAAAGGCGATTTCTCAAAAATTTGCAATAAGCTAAATAATCATTCTTCTACTTAAATTTTAAAGTATACATAAATTAATAATTTTTACTACTTTACCTAGGACGATTATTTCAACTGGTGTCGTTAAAATCAAGAGGTACTTTACTTGATTAATAAAAACTCCAGGTTTGGGTTTAACCAAACCAACACTAATAATAAGGTGACTTAAGCCATCGTAATAGGCAACATCGCGATTTTGTTCATAAGTCCATATCTAAAAAATATTACATTATGATTTTTAAAAACTACTTTTAAAATTTTTAAATCTTACATAAATTTCTGAATCAATGGTTAACCACGCTCTGCCTATTTCTGGAAAAAGGCCCATCATACAGTGGCATTTGATATCTACGAATTAAGATCATTTTATTAAAGCACTATATCAACGCAAAAACTTTCTATACAATTGCATATTTTTTACATTGACTTACGTTTAAAATGTTCCAATATTTCTGGAGGTATAGGAATTTTATTCACCGTCTGTAACTGATTTAATTGCTTATGGCCCATTGACAAGCTTGAAAGTGTCTGATAGTCGTAATCATTTAAGCCACTTGAAGTTGCCATTCCATGTTGATTTATTCCGGTCATCTTTTACGATTTAATAAAATATTGTGTAAATCTTCGAACTTGTATATCATTGCTTGTACTTTACCTCTAAAAGGCCTGGAGTACATAAATCTTTAGAGTCATACTTTTCCAACATACTCCCCGCTACATCAAGTAAATCTAGTTGTGCGCTCATTTGCGAAGGATTCATTTTGTTAAGCACAATAAAAAAAAATTAAATTACTATGTTTTATTCCACTTCTAGAATCTAGAATAATTAAAACACAAATAATGCATAAACCAATATTTGCAAGCCGCCTCCTTGAACTACTGCTAACGCGCGCTTTTGACAATTATCAGGTAAATAAGTGGTCCAACACATGTGAACAAATTTAGTAAATTAGCCGCTGATAACAACAGTATTTCTTATGCATACATATGTGCAATAGGATGGGTCAAATTGTATGTATGAAAAAAAGGTTATGTCGCATAGCAAAAATACGTCGAAATATTCTAAGAAACTTTTCAGAAGAAACCATAGGTCTATATTCATAGGTAAAGATTTTCTGCTCTAATTATTCTGTAAACTGTATAGCTGTATTAAAAAACATTAACACACCATTCAAAAAATACAAAGTGATCATCAAATATATTTTTCTTTCGAATTTAATATTTTATGTCATGAATGGAAAAAAATAAGGTACTGAATACAATATTTAAAATACAATGGAAGAAAGATTGCTAGAAATGTGATTAAAATAAATGAAACAAATAAAACAAAAGTGCTTTTAGTGAAAGGAAGTTATATCAGTTTTTTTAAATCTTTCTTAATCACCATTCGCGGTAATCGGGAGCGGCTTTCTAAAATCACTATCAGTTCACTTTCCCGTAACATATTATTTTGTTTTTTTAATTTATCCATCAATTCACTTTCATTATATTTAATAGTCATGTTCTTTATATAAATTTTCATTTCAATAGGATGTGGAACTTTTATTTCATAGCCTTCACTCATTTCTTTTTCAATAGCTGATTTTATCTTTATTCTTTCTTCACCATTTTCAGCTTGTATTACCAAAGTTCAATTTTTTCTGTTTTATACATTTGATTTTTTTAAATTTACAGGATCAACTTTACTATTTAATTCTTCTTTGGTTTTCTTTACATTATGCCTTTCCTTTGATTTAACTATAAGTGGGACTTTTTTTGTTTGATTTGGCATCACATGAATATTGTTTCTTACTGTTTGCGCATATGTTATTTGGTTTGTTCTGACACTTGTTTATTCTACTATTCTCTTTATTTCATTACATATTTTTATATTACTGTTTTCAATACATTCACATATTTCATTATTTCCATTCCCAAATTCGCTTATTTTTTATTAAAATTTTTAAATTTTTTTATATTATCCTCACATATTTTAATCGCATTATATAATTTCTTCTTTCTCTCATCATATCTTCTTTCTATTACCTCCAAAAGTTGTTTTAATTCATTTTCATTGTGTTTTAGTGAAGCTTCAAATTCATGTTTATAATCCTTCAATTGTTGTTTGTTTGTCCTAACTCCATCTTGGATACTACCCAACACCTCATCAATGTTATAGATATATTGTATGCAATCCTCGCATATAAATCTTATAAAGTTTCTTTTATTCAGGATTCCAATTGAATATTGGTCAATATCACCACATTTTATGGCGCTATGATATATTTTACCACATACACCCTCACACTCAATCCCACTTTCCCCTCATCGCTCCTTTGCATTTATTACACTCAGCCATTAGAAAGAAAAAAATATATATCAGCCAGAGGCATAAAACTTTGGCTCAATTACTTTCGTATGTAACTTATTAGAAAATTATTTCCAAACTAACCTTGAGTAAACCTCATAGGAGCCAAGTGCTTGAATGGCGGCCTGACTATCAGATAGTATGGCTATGTCTTGTACTCTATATTACCTCTCCAAGCTAATTTGAGCACATCTCTCAATTGCATAAACTTCCGTCGGATTATTATGGTGTATTTTCCCATAGGCTCTTATCGACCATACAACGGCCCATATGTCACAATCGGTCTGACCATCATGATATACGTCCATTATAATATTCTTAGGTCGCGGTCCAAAGATCTCCCTGCTAACCTCCTTCACACCATAAGCGCATGCGTAGATTTTCTTAAAACAGACTCTACTTAAGCTTTCCACTTCAGCTTACTACATTATTATTCCTAGATATTTAACCTTCATTGTTGGTGATATTTCCTCACCCAGATGTTGAGTATTCCTCCACCTAGGAAGAATTGACTATTTGAAGTCCCCTCTGTATGATTTCAGACTTTCTTCGAGCTAATAGATACTAGCTCGTATACTCCTGCTCGATAAAATTCCCCGCAAATTGTAGCCCAATATTTCGTAATAACTTTCCCAATTCGTTCTTCTCGGATTCCTAAGTACTATTAACGGGGTATCTAGAGCCCCCAACTCAATTATCATATGATCCGAATGGGATTCCTCATCTGAGACCTTCCAATCTCTTACCATCCCATCGATGCTTGGACTAGCTATGGTAATATCTAAAACCTCCTTTCTTACACTTGTAACAAAATTTGGTTTGCTTTCCACATTTAGTATTCAAAAAGCTACCCACCTCGACTATTAACGTCAGTGCTGCCCCATACCGTGTTGAGAGCGTTGGCATCACATACCAGTAACAGTGGCAATCTCTACCCGCCGCAGTAGTCCACTAACCTCCGTATCTCTGCCGGGGGAGGTAAACCTTAATCTCCTTTAAAGTATGCAGAAGCCACTGCTATGATCCGCCGGCTGTCACGTTGACCTGTATGGGGACTAGGTTCCGCGTCATAAATTCTGTAAGACAAATAAATTTAATATCTTTTCTTATTAAGATACAGGATCTAGGTAAGCTAGACTTGTTATCATATACTTCATTTCCGCTATTGCAGCCAAGTCCTCTGATTGCACCTTTATTGTGCCAGGGCTCTTGAATCAGTATCACGCTCAGGTTAAATTTGATAAATGTCCTTGCTAGCATGTGCAATACTGCCCTTGGTCTTCGGCGGAGCCTTTGTTCTAGTTGTACCGTTGGGTTCTTCTACACTTATCGGCACTTTATATTCCGTTTTAACCGGTTGGCCAACTGATTTCATTGTTTCTTGTTTGAATCTTGGAGGCCACTTTGTTTTGCTACTAAAGCCAGGAGCTTTGTCTTGCGAACTGTCGGGACTGGCAAGGCCGTATGTCATGGCAAGGCCGTATGTCATGGCAAGGCCTATTAACTCTTGAATTTGGCTACCTTAATCCAGCCTCTGGGACAATTTTCCTCAACTGCCTATCTGACATGGGAGGCAATTACTCTCCGTCAGAGCAATTGCTCTCAGTACGACCTGTTGAGTCCTTGCAGTGTAAGCCTTGACACCAGCCACGTCAAAGTGATTTTCCCTTTGTGAAGGTGGTACAGAGCTAATATAAACTGAAACTTTCAAATGTTTTAAATATATACATACTTCACGGCAGTACCGTGGCACTTTTGTGTACCGCCAAATTTTCGAAATGTTTTTAACAGTAAAAATAATGCTTGTTTTATTACAAGTAAAATTTATATTAAAGAAAAGTACTTATAAGAAATTTTTTGAATTCGTTTTCATACTAATATTTTCTTCCGATTAGGGACGGTTACGTGTGATCAATCCTACTGAATTAAAACGAAAATGGATTTCATTAATAACCTACTTTATTAAGAGCTGGCTTTGATGAAAATTTTAATATTCAAATCCTTTAAATTTCATTTCGCTATGCACGTTACTATTCAGCTCGAACAGATTGAATATTAACTTCGTCTGTAACGTTTCGAGTTCTTCAACTAAAAATTGTTGCTCGTCTTATAGAAGGCATGAATCTAAATTAAGCACACTAAATAAATAAAAATATTGTTTTTTGTGAGCAAAAATTAAAAAACAAACAAATAAATGCTAGGCACAGAGGAATTAATGACGACACAAGCGACAGAAATTTATTTTCTTTTATGACAAGCAAACCCCTTTTCCCTTTAAATTTTATTTTGGGCGAACATCCATTTAGCTTAATCTTAGAAAAAGAAAACTTTTTGACGCTTTAAACTAAACCTAGCCTGTGAGATTACTTTTTTCAATAATAATTTTTAATTTTGTATTTGTTTTTTGTAATAAAAAAATTTTAAGTGTATTAATATATATGTAGCACAAAATGGTGGAATAGAATGAAACATAGAAAAGTGCTAAAGGGTGGTCTAACCAAAACGCACAATGTTAATTTTAAATAAAACAAAAAGTTTTTACAAAATTATCTTAATATTTTTTATTATGATAGAAGATCTAGGACAATTATGTGTGATATAAAATATCGGCTAAATGCTCGCTACGGCTTCGGTGGCATACCTCTATCCGTCGGTCCATACTTTCAATGACTCTGAGACATAATTAAGTTTCAATGTCGTTAATGTGCCGAATTATCTCATCCTTTAGCTCTTGAATTGGTCTTGGCTTCTTGACGTACAATTTTTCTTTTAAATATTCTAAAGAAAGAAGTCCAACGGTGTCAAATCACATGAGTGTAGCGGCCAATTAATAACACGGACATTGAATGGCTTATAACATTGCTGATTCCTTTTTTTATATTCTATCGATCCATATACAACAAATATTTCATACAAAAAGGACCAAAAACTCTAAACAGATGTAATTTTTCCTATTTTCGAAAAATTTGTTAGGCTATATCTCCTTAACTATAGTTTTTTCAGAAATGGTCTATGCCATTTCTGATTCGTATTTTTATACCCAATCGATCCATATTAACAAAGTCTAAGCACAATAAATATTTTATGCAAAAAGAACTAAAAAAATTTTGAAAATATGAATTTTCTTACCGACGAAAAGTTTGTTGGTCTATATCTTTTAAGCTATACTTTTTCGAAAATGATTTATGTCATTTTTAAGACCGCTTTCACAACACGGCAATTGACGGACAGGCAATTTTTGCATTTTCTGTTGAATTTGACTAAGCCTTTTACAAACAAGAAATTAATTACCGGACATAAAATTTTAAATTTAAATTTAGTCTACTACTTCTTTCCCTTTCTTTCATATGACAAAGTATTAAAATCACAATGAAATGAGAAAAATAATGTGAAGCAGCAGAATGAAAATTGCAAAAAGTAGGAAAAAGAAACAAAAAATGTCCAGTACAGACAGTCGTGTATTATTCACTCTATCTCTTTAACTCCTAGCTAACAAACTTCGTCTATCTGTCAATCAATTCCCGCTTTGTGAAAGGACTCTAACCAAATATTGAAGGTCTGTAACTTTCTTATTTCAAAAAAGATTTTGATGACATTCGAAAATTTGTTTCAGGTTGATTTGATTCTTTTCTATTTTTTACTTTAGCACGCACACAATCTTTAAGTTTTCAAAATTAATAATGTTAAATCCAAAAAATTTTTTACTAATGCACAGTTAATTCGGTATTTTTTGGCTGGTGCAAAAGTTAGGCAATGCAATTGAATTAAAGAGGTCGGTATATTCTGAATAAGAGAACCGAATAAAGTAATGTTTATTAAATTTTTAAGAGAGGACAAAATATTGAATCAAAAAAATTCAAAATGTTTTCTTTTTGTAAAACAAGCAGAAAAATATAGGAACATTTACACTAATTTTACTTACATTGCCACATTTTTGCACCATAGTGTACATATATTAAGTATGCAAAATCCTTAAGCATTAAACACGTTCCCGATTATAAGAAGCAAACAGCAAAATGTCAAAATTAAAATACATACGTTTATATGAACACAATTATATTAAAGGCAGCACAGCAAGAGCCAAGATAACGACTTTTACTGCTGCTGCTAAACATAAAATAATTTCTATTTTTTATGCATCAAAGCAAAAATTAGTGATACCAATACAATATAAAATTTTAAATAAATTTTTTCTTATTTATTAGAAAACAACTGTATAAAATTAATATATTGTATCAAACAGCATTTATATTATTTATATTTCATATATTATATTAAAAAGTTTTAAACACATAATTTCATTAATTTTCATATTTTTGATTAATATTTTAAAGAAGCGATTATATATTGGTGGATTTAATAAGCTTGACTGTCACCACTGAGAAATATTTTTCTATTACAAATATTTCTATGACAAATAAAATAGATGACAATTAAAACTAATTTTTTTGCTACTATCAAAATATTTGTGAAGTCAATAGCAAGCAGCAAATGCTGACAACAACTTGCTCCTTACTGTCGTCTACGTATTTAAAGCATTACGCTATAAACACTCAGACGTTACCGAGCAGCCGGTAGCAAGAAGGCGGAATTAGAATACACACGTTGATATGAGAATAAATATTTTAACGGCAGCACGACAAAACCCTAGGCATCAAGCTTTGCCGCTGCTGCCCAGCTTAGACTAATATATATTTTCTTGGCAACAAAAAACAAATCATTAAAGCCACTACAATACAAAATGTTTAATAAAAACGATTTTAAAAGTATTAGTTTTTTGTTTAACAGAAAAAACAGCATAAAACTGATATTTATTTATTTTACCTAATAATACTAGTTATAAATACAAAATGAATATATATGTACATTGTGTTTATTCATATTTACATACATATATTAATGATAAAGAATTTTTATAGCCTGGTTTTTACAAGCAAACAAATACGTAAGTAAATAAGTTTTTCCACTGACTTTATTTTATTACTTTTTAAAAGAGCAATAAATAATGAATTTTAAATAAACACTAACTATTAGTCGAAATGACTAAAATATATTTAAAACCGATTTTTACTGTGCCTGTGCACAAACTGTCAATTGTATTGTCAAAAGTAGCTTTTCAACTTTGTTTGGAATAGAAATTAAATAAGATACCACGTTTTTTATTTAAAAATAAATAATTTTTGTAAATGTTTATTAGGAACATATTGCAGGGGACACTATTGATATTAACTATTTTAATCAACAAAAAGTAAATGAAATCCACAAATTCAGTTCATATTAAAGAAAATAAACTAAATTATAAGTAAATAATATAAAAATATATATATTATTTTTTAATAACATTTGTTGCACGCTTCTTTCGTCTTTTCACCATACGATCTTACCACATTTCGTGGATATTGAGTTGCCATTTTATGCTTTTAATAGGGACAAAAACCGCTAATCTTGCTTTTATTTGCTTAAAATCACCAATTAAGTTTAAATAGTATTTTTTATTTAAGTATATATAAATAATATAATCATATATGTACATATTTACAAATATAAAATACAACAAATTATATACCAAATTCTTGCCAAAAAAAAAAAAGCTCAACATTCAAAAGTTTTTCTTTCTCCTTGGTTCACGATAGACCAATGTAACCAAAATTTTTGCACACCAAATTAAAGTCATTGGAAATATCTTTTACCTGTCAGCCTTCTTTTTTTGTTTATCAAAATTTCAAGATATTACTCAGCTAAATGTTGAAACTAAGTGACCTACACCTCGGAAACCTGTGGTTGCTGATCCAAAGTTCTTTTTAATTTTATCTAATAATTACATACATACATAATTGCTTATCTATCCTTGTTTGTCACCTAAGAATGTTTATTAAAGCGAATTTTTAAGGTTATTCCTTTTCCACATTACAATAAACGTAGGAAGCTATTTTGATTTAAAAATAGTAATGTTTTTTAAAATCGGATCACATTTTCTAAAATATATTTTAAATTTGTTCAAGTTATTTTAAATTACTTTGTTTAATTGTTTTAAATTGCTCTTTTTAATTGTGTGCAAAAAGTGTCAAAAGGTAAAAATTTCCTCGTATAATTTAATATACAAACAGAACAGAATTAAAAGTGGACAGGCTTAGACGTGAATTAAACAAATTGGAGCTCTCAACAACTAGTAATAAGACCGAAGTGCAGAAGCGTTTGTTAGAGGAATTTCATCGATGCGGACTTAATATCGATAGTTATGAATTTGATGATGAAGAAGAGATATAAGTAGTATAGACGTTAATTCGCTGTTGGCTGCTATGATGGAAAAAATTAACGGATATGGAAATAGAAGATGGTCGATATTTCCTCAACCTTCCAAACTGTAAGCAATTAGGATTGCTTTACCTACACGTCAGTGAGTGATCGTTTGGCTGTCAATAAACAAAGCTGTGTTGAAGCTGAAATAAAAGTGTTGTATAAGCGAATATTAAGTGTTGTATTAAGACAAACAGTAAAAAAGTTATAGTGAAGTATATAAAGAAACTGTAACAAAATGGTTTAATTTTAATTTAACGCAATTTAAACGAACTCAAGCATTTTGAAAAAGATAAAACGTAACAATATGTTGCTATTCAAAATTTATAGAGATAACAATTTAATTTAATTAAGAGATTGACGCTGTCAAAATTTGATTGTGTCTGTTTTTTTTTTTTTGCTTACAAATAAATTTTATTCAAAAAATTATTATAAAAAATGTTTAATTTGTTTTAAAAAGTTATTTACTGGTATGTTTGATACCTTGGTATAAAAACTTATTCTATTGTAATGACCTGAGGTATCATGAAACAATTTTCTCCACAAAATCAATTGTATAGGAAGAAAATTGTCGTTGTTTTGCTTACAACATATGTAGCGTAGGGTTGATAGAGAGAGAGATAAAAAAGGTAAGTATTCTTCCATTATATTTGTTCCAATAACCATTACCTGAAGATAACTCCATTTTAGAAAAAAGGACAGTCATTTCATATTACATTATAAATTTTATTAATTTCCAATTCATCCATTATAATATAATTATTTAAATTAAGAGTAATCCATCAATATATCCATATTAATATTAGAAAGATCCTTTCATTAGTATTGTTGCCCGACAAAAACGCATAACATGAATCGAATGACAAAGTGGACACACCAAATGGACTTTCCTTTCGCGAAAATTGCAATGGCGTCTCTGACGACATTCATATGATTATGTGCAATGTCTGCACTGCCGACAATTCCTAAGAGAGCTAAAATGAACATAAATATTAATAAAATAAATATTATGCGAGTTAAAGAGAAAATAAGATATGAGTGTGTATGAGATGAGAATTGGAATAGACTTATCTAGTCAAGAAAGGGATAGAGAATCGAAATTATGAGACTATATCATCCCATTCGTTACGCTGAGTCTATATCCAACAAACTCTACTTGCTTAGTTTACACCAAATAAATTGACTGCTATCCGGATCGATGTGCTTTTTATATGGCTGAGTAGATAATATTTCGACAAACCTCGAGCCTTTCGATATTTCAGGTAGATTTCATTTCTTTAGTTCTTATACAGCAATCTGATCGAAAACATCTTGTTTGTTTCAGTGCTTATTGTGTTGTTGTTGTTTCTTATTTGTTTCGTTGTATGTTTGCTTTGTTGTTGTAGTTTATTTTAATTTGTAAACAAGCACGCGGTTGTTTTTGTTGCTTTTGTTTATTTTTTTTTAGCAATACAACAAACGACAGTGGTTCCTAACTTGATTTTCGTAACAATGTATATTGTTACGTTTTAACCTATCTTTGAGTTAAAATAAAATAAACACCGTTTTATTTTTTTATTTTAATGTTATATTTTTATTTACTACACAATAACTTTTATACAGTTTACAATAACTTAATATTCACTATACGACACTTTTATTTCCGCTTTAACACGTTTTTATCTTACGACAGTCAAACGATCAGTAACCACAATGTATACAGCACAATGTATACAGTGAGAACACACCAACAAAAATAGCAACAACCATGCAACAAATTTTACAACTCAGTAGGGATACACGAGACAGTAAATTCTAACATAATATAGCTATCTCTTTCTTTCGAGCTGAGTTGTACAATTTTTTATTTTGCTTTATTATTGCATTCTGGCGCAATAAATAAAATTTTTCAGAGGTAAAAAAATTTGTGTTTGTAAATTTTTTAAAAAATTTAAGTATTTTATCCAAAATTTTCAATTTTCTTTGCAGGTAGTTAAAGTGAGTAAAATAATGATCATATTTATACTTTTAAATTATTAAAAAAGTGTTTTCTTTTTTAGGTAAAATTTTGGTGTGTAGAAGAAAAGCAAAATGTGAGTATTGTGTCTTATAAACGATTTTAAGCTAATTATAATGTAATATTTTTCAGGGATCAAGAAACACATCATAAAATGGAAGCTGAACACATAAATATGTTTCCTGCAACAAGACGCGGTATATGTCGAGGTGAGTACATATGTACATATTAATACCTACAACCAAGTGCAAAAGCTCCATGAGAAAAAACACTGCGACAATCTGATGAGCTTCTTCAAATTCAAGTCGATCTATAAAACCAAGCATTTACCTAGAGTAAATGTAATTAAGTCAGCATTTAGACGCGCTATTTAAATCATTAGACATCCATTCACAAAAACTGAAAAGCCTTAACTGAATACGGTTGGCTCGGTATGACAACGACAGCAGCTTAAGGCTCTAAAATTGTTTTTAGTTAAAAGCCAACATGACCAACAATAGCTAATCTTTAGCACTTTTTTGTAAGTTAAAAATTATAATAGTACGTCGAAGTGCAGATTTACTTGCATTTTCTGCAGGTAATTACTTCATTGTAGATATCCAGTAATTTGAATTTGAAACATTTTACTTGATTTTGTTTGTCCTCTATCCTTAAAGCTGTGTAGGTAGCTCTTTTGTAGTGTTTCCCAATTTCTATAGCATAGGATAAAAATATTCTTCAAAGTGGTAGAAATGAAATTGTTTCATTTCCGAGGAGCTTTGTGCACTTTTTCAACGGGTTTAAATGCGCTAGATTGTTATCGGTTTGCGTACAAAACTGTTTATTTCATTCAGGACTCTGTATTTCAAAGAAAATGATCTTGTAAATGTCTTAGATCCATGCAATATTTTATAAACAAAATTGTGTTTTAAAAGAAAGGAGCTTCATAGCTAACTATGATGAAACTCTTTTTTTTAGGTACTCAACAGGGTAAAAAAAATTCACGCATGTACAATGAAATAGTCATAATAAAATTGGTACAAGCAAATTCGAAAAAAAATATTCCTGAAGTATTTCGTGAAGAAATTTCAAATCGCTTCAAACAAAACGGTCTTAAAATGTACGAACGTATTAGGGGCTGAATGTAATTGTCAAAACAGTTTACTGAGAATGAAAAAAATGAATTTCCCTTAATACCAGCAAGTCGTGCCTTTTGCTTAACTTTGGCTGGCCTTTTAGAAATTTTCAAACAAAAAGTCGCTTCTTTAAATTAAATGGCTAATACTACAGCCAATAGCCCCACAGCAACTTTAAAGGACAACGCAACTTTATCTATGATTAAATAGCCTTAAATTATAATTACAAAATAAATGCTTTACTAAAGTTCTTTTTCAAATATATCCCTTTAGAATAAAAGAAACGAAGCTAAGATATCTACAAAAGTACTATTGGCCCATTGCCAAATTTAAAAGTATTAATAAAACTTAAAAACAACAAAAAAAGAAAGATATGTGGTGTATTTTTTATATAATTAAAGTCAAATTTTCACATTTAAAATAAGTATGCATATTTTATTAAATTTGTTATAATAAAAGTGGATATATATTTCAATATGTATTTCAAAAATTATTGAGGAATCTTATTAAAATTGTTAAAGATATTACGAAATATTGATCACAAAATTGTAAGGGATATTTTATTTAAAATATTTTTGGTTCTTATAAATAGTTCAGAATGCTTTATTAAAACCACTATTACAAAGTTTGAAATATTTTCTATAAACTGAAATTTATAAAAAATTCATTGTTCTATTTGTTTGTAATTATAAAAATCCTTACCCTTTTCTTATTTCGTGGTAAAACTAATTTCGATTTATGTAAATTGTACATATATTTGTTTTACATTTTTTTGCATTCATTACATATATTTCAAAAATTTAAAATTCTTTTCATAAGTCTTAACATAAAAAAATAGAATGAAGTTTTCATACTAACACAGGTATTCTTTGAGATATTTAAAGAAATAAAATGTTATAGTTTAAATTTCGTCTTTATTTCTGTTAAATTCTACTTATAACTAAAATTGCAATCTTGAAAACTAATAGGCTTTTTTTGAAAAATTTTTTTAATGTATATTTTCATTTATGTTTGTTATAATTTATTTTATTTCAGCCTTCTATAAATAAAATATTCATGAATAATTGTTTTTTAATTTCTTTATTGTTCGTTGATTTTGGACTCATTGAAAAGTAAGTTTATTATATTTATCCAAGCCCGGCAAACAAGATTCACGATTCAGATGTGGCACATAAAAAACAATGTTTTTGGTTAAAAATAATATTAAATTTTATTCCACATTTTTTACTTACCTTTATTAGTTGCAAATTCGTTCATCATTAAATAAAACAGCAAATTTTTTATATACAATCTAAAAAAAACACAACAAATTCAATTTTACTACAATAATTTTTATTTTTATTTACTTCTTTTTTTGCATACACATACGAAAAAGCATATATATTTTGTGCTTTTCGCACTGCTTTATTTTCCTACGGAAAATAATGTTGCTTTCTCTTTTACTCCAGCTGAGTTGTAAATTGTTGTAGACAAAAAACAGCTGATTTTCGCTTTTTGAGCTGTCGTTGGTGTCCACACTGTATACATTGTGATCATAACATTTTTATACTTTGCTATAACTCGTCGTGAAACAGTGGTAAGCAGTTGCACACATCGTAAAGCTCACACTTTTTTTACTAAACACTAACAATTTCAAAAATTGATACCAACTTAAAATTTGCTTTCCATCGAGTGTTTCAAGTTGGTTTCAAGATAACAGCTGATCATAATTAGTATGAACAATTTGTAGTTGTATTCACTGCGCATACATTTTAAACAAAGAAATTGTTTTCAAATTAATTTCAAGTTGCGTGCCGCCTACGTCACAGTTATCAATTTTAGTAAATTTTGAGTAGCAATATATGTGAAGCAATTTCAAGAAAAACTTGATCGTGTAACCGTGGGGTAAGGTGGAAGTACATAGCTCGTGTTATGAGTGTTGTGTGCTGCAAGCTTCTGTCAAAAAAGTTTAAATAGTGTATTTCGCCTCTAGCGCGAAAATGTTGGTCAACTTTCAACTTTTAAGACGTTGACAGCTGATTTGAATTTTTTTGAGGTGTTCAAGTGTTTTAAACAATATTTTGTTTTGATTAAAAGAAAACTAGATGACTCGTGCGAATATTTTACACTCCTAGTGTTTTGTAACATAATAAAGTGAAAATATTAAATGCGAATAATGGTGACCAATGTATTTTATTATAAAAAAGAGAAACAAACTCAGTCGTTTTTAGATTTCTTGTTAAGTATCTTAATAATATTTCTTTAAAAACAATCTTTGGGCTTATGAGGTGGTTCGGGTAAATACAATACTTTTTTTTTGAAGGTCTTGCCCTTATGCCTTGATAATAGTCAGCGGAGATAACTTTTATAAGATTTTTTTTATTATCCGAAAAGATCAGAAGGTGTACAGTTTTATCAGAATGAATAATTCTTGCAATGATGATGTTCTCACCCAAGTGTGCTGGGATTAACCTTTGAACACAATCAGAACTTAAATTGAGAAACATAATAATTGTATCATAAATACAATAACTATGCTTCTCGAATTTAAATGCTTCGTTATTGTAACTTGTTGTAGGTTCTAAATCACAGTTACCAAATTAAAAAAACCATTCCGTAAAAAAAAAATTCTTTTGATCTCATATTTTAAGTCAACTTACGAGTTTTAACATAAAACTATAAGGGCATTCTTTTTTACCATATTTTCAACAATGATTCTATTGGCGTTTCTGTCAACGAAAATCTACCAGAAACAGATTTTTTTTCCATAAGTATGGTTATTAATCACAATGTCCTTTTAAAGGCAGCCTACAACGATTAGTACCCGTTTTGGAACCATTGAAATTTCATTTCAAATGATGCCATCTTCTTTACCTCCTGGTAGAAGAATATTTATATTGTTACGTTTTAACCTTTTTTAAGACGTCTGAATTCTTTTGGATTGTGTCATATAAAATAAATAACTCATAGTTGTTGTTTTATTTTATAATCTTTTTATTTACACAATTTAACTTCCACTTATACACAAATTACTCAACAGCCTTATTTACGCTTAAACAACACGACTTTACTTTATGTTTTACAACTTTACATAATGACTTTCAAATTATAACTGAACCGCTAAGCGCGATGTGCACCTTTTATAGCAAATCATCATCAATATCGAATATTCTTGTATTTACTACACATTTCTATTTGCGTTAAATTTAAAAGGTAATACAATCATAATACACAAAAAGGAATCAAGCTGGTAACACCGGTAAACATGCAAGTGGTAGCACTCTTAATAGCACAGACAATTAGGAGAGTGAGAGATACACAAGAGCCTTGACACAAACCAATAAATTCCATTATTAAGTTTATAGCTAAGACTGCAACTATACTAGTGTCTATATATGGTGTCTATATATACAGTGTCTATGCTATAGTGTCTTTCTTTAGACATTGCTTATTTTTTTAACAATATATTTAAAAGCAAAATTTGTTTTAATATGGATAACCCGTTACATTATTTGTGCACTTATTTTTTGAAAGCCACTTTAACAGTTAAAGTTCAACATCACCTGACACTATCAGCCCAATTCTGAAAATTTCCTGGGAAATAAATTCCATGGAATACATTTTTTCTAGTTATAAAATCCTCCTATCCAAACAGAGAGGGAGGAAAAGGAAATTTTCATTTTTTTTTTTTTTTTTTTTTTTTTTTTTTTTTTTTTGTATGGCATATTTTAGTGATTTCAATTACAACTTTTTTATCCTACATTTGATATTGAAAATGTATTAAATTGACACCTTTAAATATATGTGATGAAAACTGAAATATGTATTTTTTTGTGTATTCAATGCGTTATAAGTCTGTCATGAGAACCAACTAAACTGATTATGTTAAACACAGAATCAGTTAATGAAAGCCTAATAAGATGTTTATTCAAAATTAGGCCTAAAACGGTCAAAACTTTTCTTCTAAAATTATATTTTTTCTTTTTTAAAGCAAAGTTTTTTTGTTTGTTAATTTTCTTTATCCCCCAAAAGTAGTGTTTTATCATTCGTGCCGTTAATACATGTTTTTTTATCCGTCCACAATTGTTTCAGTGTTTTTTCTTTTAAATTACAAACAATAAAAATTTTTCTTTTACAATAACTGAAATATAATGACAAACAACAAAAATGCACTAAACTGAACCAACAAACATAAATATTTTAAATTTGAAAACAACATTTATAATATAAGAGAATAATATAACACCAGTTAAAATAGAAGACAAAATAAAAAACAAAAACAATAATTATCACACACTTGACGAAACAACAATGTCAACTAATGCAACAATAAAATGACTAGCACTCATAATAAACAAAATACATACATATTGTTACGAAAATAAAAATACAACACTGCATTGCGTGGATTTTGGTATATTTTGTGTCACCCTGTCAATTTGGAAGCACTGCCATAATGACCAACTTTACATTTGAATTAACAGTTATGGAAATAGAAAATGATCGATATTTCCTGAACCTTCCAAACTGTAAGCAATTAGGTATAAAATGGCTGCTTTACCTACATGTCAGTTAGTTATCGTTTAGCTGTCGTATGATAAAGACGTGTTAAAGCGGAAATAAAAGTGTTTTATAAACGAATATTAAGTGTTGTATTAATACAAACAGTATAAAAGTTATAATGGAATAAATAAAAACTGTAAAACAACAACAAACGTGGAGTTTATTTTGTTTTAACGCAATTTAAATGAACTCAAACGTTTTAAAAAGGTAAAAACGTAACAAATATGTATCAATATTCAAACAAAAGAGAAAACAAAAAGCAATATCAATATTTAAGCAAACAACAAAACAAAGCATAACTCAATATAAATATTAAATTGAATAAGTAAAGTAAAAGAGAAGAAAAGGGGATAAACACTATTGAAAAAATAAACACACTTAACAAGAAACTAGATTAACAAATCGGCAATGAAAAACGGGTAATATCGGAATTTAAGAGCCGATATATGATGGACTTTTTTGAATGGAAAATTTCAGAAGAAAAAACTGATATCCCCTACTTCCATCTTCTCCTTTTTCATTTAAACCTTTAGGTGTGAACCGCTTGGAGCCCCACCAGGAGAATGGTTGTTCGATGTTTGATTGCTTGTGTTTTTTATTTATCATTTATATTATATTTTATTCTTATTTTATTTGCGTAATGATAAATAGTTAGATAGATTTCTGCAATGTGCGCGGTCTTCTTCAGAATCAGAGCACATCTTTTGCACTTCGGGTTTTTGTATAGATGCCCAACGCGGGAAGAGAGGTTACTAAATCTGGCTCGACTCTCTTTCTGAATCCATATCGAGTATCCTTGCGAATTATCCGAACAGTAAATTTGTTGTTGCTGGTGATTTAAATGTTCATAATTCGTCTTACGCCATTCAGGTCGCATAACTCCAGAAGGCCAATACTTTGAGTTATTTGCCGCGCACAATCACCTTGCGCAATTAGTGAATGAACCTACACATATATCGTGTGTAGATGGGCACCAGAACAATACCCTCAACCTTTTCTTTACTACACACCCTGAAAAGTACTCGTATGTAGTTGAGGTTCCTGCACCTCTCGGAAATTCGGATCATTGCATAATTTCTGCCTCATTCTCGTCCTCCACTCTTCGTGAGGTTCCACCCACGGGTACGGAACGCTCTATTTTTAATAACGAGAATGCTCGTTGGGCTGAACTTAACGATTTCTACAGGCATTTCAATTGCAAACTTTGTTTCCTCGATTCTAACGTGAATGCCATGGCCGAAATCGTTGTCAATGTAATAAAGCTAGGGATGTATAATTTCGTCCCATCCAGAAAGCTTCCAATTAAATAAAGAAATACATATTGGTTTAAACAGACGTGCAAGCTTGCAGTCAGATCCAGAAAGGAAGCATTAATGAATTGGCGAAATGACAAATGCGGTCATACTGATTCGCTACGCAAACAGGCGAAATATTCGTGTGGTGCGGTACTTAGGCGAGAAAAGACCATATACGAACAGCGCCTACGTACTAAAGTTCCTACTTTTCAGCGGGGAAGTAAGAGCTTTTGCTCATGCGTTAAAAGGCTTAGGAACAGCGCTAGTTCGGTTCCAGTCCTTATAAAGGATGACCAAACATTCACTAACCTGGTTGAAAAGGTAAACTTTCTAGCTGAAATGTTTGCAGGTAATTCAAACTTGCCGGATAGCGTTCAACCACTGCCCGAACTTGAAAGAGTATCAGTGACTATGCCTAGTATATTCTTTCGAGCCCGTGCAGTTAAAAAGACTCTTGCAAATCTCGACGTTAATAAGTCTTCTGGGCCGGATGGCATTCCGGCCGTGGTCCTGAAGCAGTGCTCTTCGACGCTTGCGCGTCTATTGGCCAATCTTTTCAGTGCGTCTTTTCGTGCGTGTTTTTTTCCATCTTGCTGGAAGATTGCCAATGTAACGCCAATCCCTAAAAAGGCTGAGGCTAGTAACCCTGAAAACTACAGCCCAATGGCAGTTTGTTCGGCACTTTCCACAGTTATAGAGAGTATGATTAATCATCACCTTGTGAAATATTTAGAGTCCAATAATTTTCTGAGCGATCGCCAGTATGGTTTCCGTAATGGTCGCTCTGCTGGTGATCTGCTGGCGCACTCGCTGAAAGGTGGAATAGGTCGATTCATGGATTTGGTGAGAGTAAGGTTGTGGTCATGGATATTTCCAAGGCGTTTGACAAAGTCTAGCACGACGCTCTCATATCCAAACTTATTGCTTTTGGTGTCGGTAGTCACTTCTCTCGATTCATATCGAGCTTTCTCAGAAATCGCACGATACGTTTACAAGCCACCTGGCGAAAATCTCTGAGTGGGGTCTCGCGAACAGGGTCGACTTTAATGCGCGCAAGACCCAATGTTGTTTTCTGATACACAGACGTGGTGGTGTGTTGTCATCTGTATCTATGGGTAATGTAGATATTGAGGAATCAGATGTTCTGGGCATGAGAGTTTCCTCCATCTGATCTCCTTAATATTTACAAGACCTATATCCGACCCAAATTGGAATACAACTTTCATGTATGGGCCGGTGCTTCAAAGTCTATTTTGGAACTTCTCGACCCCGTACAGGAGAGGGCGAAGGTTCTTATTAATGACGGTACGGTAGCCAATTCTGTCGATTCATTACAGCGTCGTCGCAATGTGGCATGTGTCCTATCGGTACTATAACTGAATGTGTTCTGACGAAATTAAGGAACTAATTCCTAGTAATCATATATTTTTACGTAGTACTCGTATTTCTCGTAGAGCGCATCCATTTGTAGTTGATTGTTCAGTGAATCGCACAACGCATTATAGAGAGAATTCGTTTTTTGGTTGCACTGTTCGTTTGTGGAACAATCTTCCTGCGAATGTCTTCCCTGTCACTTACGACATGAGCAAATTTAAATCGAACGTCCATAAGCACTACTCCCTCTATCCTCTCTCCCACAAACTATTTTCCAGCATAATACACTGCATAAGTATGGGTTATCCCCCGAGTGCTGGTCTCATGCAAAAAAAAGTGTTCTCAAACGTACATATTCAAATGCTGCACTTTTATTGACCAATTAAGGGATAAAAGTTGAATTTTAGGTTGGTAGTCCATTCCTACAGTACAAATATTTGTTACGGTATAACTTTCAACTTGGTTTTTTATTATTAAGATGCACATTAAATTAAAAAATTAACTCCATAGGAAAATGGAAAATAGTATTTATTTAAAACTACTTTTTTTCTACTACTACTACTTTGATATGGCCTAATATGTTGACTTGTGCAAAAAAATCATTTGAGGTAATGTACTCTTGAACTTCACTAACAAAGCATTTTTACAAATAGAGAGCTAAAAATTTTTTAAAGATGTTTGTTTTAATTCGCTGTACAGTCATCAATCAAAAACTCAATTTTAAGTTTTTGGTTGTTAGATTCTTTTTTCATTTTTGGTGAAGATTTTAACAAACATGTGGTTTTTACAAAAGTTCCAGGAAAATAATGGGTGCGTAAAGCCAGTTTTTTTATAAGAACAAATTCAAATACTTTGATTTATAAGACAACTCTCGTGTAATATTTAAGGCAATTTATTCGCACTATTTGTCATTACATTCTCCCTTTATTTGACTTACGTAATACCTATTTTTTTCCTGGGGAAAATTTTTTTGTTTTCGAAGTTGAAAAGGGAAACATTTCCCGAGAAAATTTCTTTCAGAATAGGGGAACAAGGAAATAGGGGAAATGAAGATGGTTGTAATGAAAACCAATTACTTGTTTTACTATAAAAGACGCTTTGTTATGTCTTATTTTCAGAAAACCGCTTAAACTGTTAAAGCTTAGGATCACTTGAACTATAAATTAAATAAATCTGTAATAATAAATTTGACAAAACAAACAATGCATAGGTGACAAAAGTATTACTAAGAAAGATTTTTCCAACAACAAAATACATTATTGTTACGTTTTAACCTTTTTAAAACGCTTAAGTTCTTTTTAATTGCATCAAAATAAAATAAATACCACGTTGTTGTTGTTTTATAGTTTTTATTTCCTCACTTTATCTTTATACAATTTATCTCGATACGGTAACTTATTAACTTGCACTTGATATTCGTTTGTACAACACTTTTATTTACGTCTAAGCACGACTTTATTTAATGACTGCAAAACGATAACTATGAAACTAAGGTGCCGCTTTTGATTTACATTACTTTCGAATATTCTTGTTCTTCCTACAACATTCGATTTCCGTTAATTTCAAATTTAACGCACAAAGATGGTCGAATTAACAATGCTGCAAAATACACAAATGAGTACAGCATTGCCAGAGTAACACATTGACAACCTTGACACAACCCAGTGTTACCAAAATCCCACAATGTAGTTTTAAAGGCTGATGTGTTGTATCTCTTTTTTAGGTATTGTTTATTTTCGTAACACTGCCTCCCGTTTAAGCTTGTTCGTCCCGAATAGTGTCATTATCTTTCTTCCCATAGCTCGCCAGTCACTTTAGATGTACCACTTTGATTTTTGATTGCGGTCTATTGTTTTTCTGTATTCTGTGGTAACCTTTTTACTACTTTAGTGAGCGAGCAACGGAAGGATTGGGAAGAACAACTTGCGAGGTTTATACTGGCGTATTGATTAGCTGTCCATAACTCAACATCTAGATCACCTGCCAAGATTTTTTTTGGGATTGAGCTAAAATTACCTGGTGACTTAGAGTTTGGTGTTAAGCCTACCACACAGAGGAATGCCACATACGCTGAAATAAGGAAAGCCCCAATGATCTTCACGAATTTGTGCGCAGATGAATTAAAATGGTCAGCGATAGAGTGAAAGCCAGATATGATCGGACAGCGAATACGGAGTGCTTCCATGAGGGACAACAGGTTTTACTCTACAACCTACAGCGGAAGAAAGGATTATCTCCCAAGCTGAAAACTAGCTAGGATGTATAAAGTAGTCAAAAGTTTAAACAACGCGGTATACAGAATACAGAAAAACAATAAACCGCGATCAAAAATTAAAGTGGTACATCTAGAGCGCCTGGCAAGCTATGGGAAAAAATAATGGGCCTATTCGGAACGAACAAGCTTAAGCGGGAGGCAGTGTTACGAAAATAAAAATGCCTAAAAAGAAATCGCACATCAGCGCCTTTAAAACAGTATTGTGTGATTTTGGTATATTTGGTCATTATGAGCCACCCTGTCAATCCCTAACTTATTTTCGTTATCTGGCAGCACTACCAATTCGACCATCTTTATGTTGCATTTGAATTAACGGATATAAAATAGAGGATATAACACATTTCCGGATTTTTCCAAACTGTGGGCAATTAGGTATATAAAGAGGCTGCTTTACCTACACGTCAGTTAGTTATCGTTTTGCTGTCATAAAAAAGTCGTATTTAAGCGGAAATAAAAGTGTTGTATAAACGAATATTAAGCTGTTGTATTAAGATAAACAATTACAATGTAATAAATAAAAAGCTGTAAAGAACAACAGAGTGGTGCTTATTTTATTTTAACGCAATTTAAACGAACTCAAACGTTTTAAAACGGTTGAAACGAAACACCCCGTGATTAAATTCATTAAATAAGTTTGCAAATATAAATTATTTTATTTTAATTTTACAATTATCGCATTTAATAATTTTGTTTCCCCTGACAGAAAATGGCTGATCATTACAATTATCAGAAAAAAGACAATTAGCTTTATTATGACCAAGCTCGGCCACAATCCCTAACTGATTATTCCTTATTAAACTTTAATCTACAATCGCTATTCTCCTGAAAGGCATTGTGTATGTAGTCATTATTATGTACTAAAAGATTTCTTCTCACTAATATTTTTTGTATTTTTCTGCATACTGTTTTTCCTTATACTACAATCTGTTCTATTGGACTGTCTAGTTCCTTTGTCGTTCATTTGGAAAAGATATAATCAAAGCTCTGAAATATGTTTCTGTCGCGAATCTTGGTATCTTAAGAACAATGACTATCCTTTGTTCAAAAAACAGTACACTTGTTTTAAGAAAAGGCAGAGTTTCTACTGTGATATTGTGCTTAGTTTTTTCTTCTTGGTGTAATACGTAATGATAAAGTATGTTCTGTTTGCTCATCGTTACTATGCCAGAAAATTTTTCTATTAGCCTATTAAAAATGTTGAGATCTTCATAGGTTTACAAAAAAAATTTAAACCAATGGTGTTCATTTCATAGTACATATAAAGAGAAAGTACGCATATTTTTTAGGCATACAAAAATAATTTTAAAAAGTTCTTACGATCTTACTTTTAGTTGTCACTGAAACAGCGATAAATGCACATGAGTGGCGAATGCATGTTGATTTTTTTAAACATCAACTTTATTTCTCTGGGAGAGTAATTTTCATCTTCTCACTAATACAACTACATTTTTACTTTTGCACATGCCTGCTTTAAACCCTTCCGCACAACCAAGAGCTTTATTAGTTCTATCTGTAATATTACCCATAAACGCATTTAGTCTTTGTTGTTTGTTTACCACGATGTTCAGATTCTTACCCTGTTTGTTTACCTCTTCTGTTATCTATTTGGCGTTATCGTTTAATGTTTGCAGGTGGTCATAAATTTTCTTTGCGTCGTCGTCATCAATTGTTCACCACAGCATCTTCATAAAAGATCCGCCTGTATTTATTAGTCGTCATTTCGACAATAATAAAATTATTCTTTTGCATGATAATGATCGGTCTCACGTCTCAAAAGTTGCCAAACAACTGTTAGAAACGATAAATTTGCGTACCATCAGTAATCTCCAAATATTGCTCCTTCTGACTATTGGTTGTTTCGACGGATACAATATCTTTTGGCATGTCACCGATTCACTCCTTTTTAAGAAGAATAAAATCGGTTTCGAAGTTGAATCGAAATTTGTTACAACATTATCTGAATCATTGCCGACAGTACTGTTTTACCCTATTTTATTTCCTGTGCAATTAAGTCAATGTCGTGTTCGTCGACCAGATTGAGATTTTTCAAATTATCTTCTATGCTTAGAAAGCAATTTTAAAATATCCCAAAATCCATGATGTGCAACACTTTAAGGTGTTTTTACACTACCGCTTCGGGTTCTATTTTATATATCACAAATCCATTGTCAGAGTTTATTCGCGAGGCTGTGATCTCATTCGCTCTAGAGAGTCATACCAACATCAATAAAAAAGACTCATTCTGAAAAAGGACATTAAATCTGTTGTTTGAATCTGCACTTCATTTGGGTTTTGTAATATTTTGTGTTCCTCTTAGTACTATTTTCCACTACATATTTGCCTTCTTTCCTAAATCGTGGAAGACGTTTGTATTTTGGACTCTTTTTCTTCATTTTTCTACTATTGAGTTAAACATAACAATAATAATATAAAAATAATAACATTGCTACATACTATAAGGAATAGAAAAAAAACAAAATTAATTCAGTTAAAAAGAAGAAAAAAATAAGTTAAAAAGAAATAAGAAAGAAAAAAACAAATGTAAAAAAATATCATAAAAAAAATTAATAAATGTTTACATATATAAAAATTAAATAATTATCTAAATTGTGGTATTATGGTAGATTCCATTATAGCCTAATTAAACAAAGTGTTGAAATATCGCAGATTTAAATTCCCTTGCATTGTTTAAAATTTGAATCAGAGGTGATAGTTGGCTCCAAAGGCGAATGGCGCTAGTGAAAATGTGTTGTTCAGAATTCACCCTATTATAATGGTGTTAACCATATCACCCCTATTCGACCTTAAAAACTTAAGCTGATTAAATAGATAGCCAGGTTGCCAAGTATATGTGACCGTATGTAATAATAGCAGAATGCGGCATCTTAGAAAATTTTCAAAAGTAATGTTGTAAGTTTTCCTTGAATACTATGAAATGCTCCTGTACTTCTAACACCAAAGACATATTTAGCAATATTATTATACGTTACGTTAAGTCTACGTCTACTCGCTGCATCACAGCTGGCGAATAATTCGCAACAATACATTAAGGTTCGCAATAAATAAGTTTTTGCAATAAGTATCTGAATATGGCCCGGCGTAAAATATCTTGAAATCTAAAGATTTAGAAGCATAGACAACGTTCTCACACAGTTTGCCCTTATATGATTCGCCTAATTTAGTTGTTTGTTAATAACAACACCAAGATTTTTCTCCGTATCAACAAAGCTTATAGTAGTACTACAGCGGGTATACTACCAGTCGGTCCGATAATAATAGCAACAGATTTCCTTGGATTCAGGGTTAAGCCATTCGCAGATGCCCAAACATAGACTCGGTCTAAATTCTGATTTATCAATTGTACACAGCTGCACATCATCGGCATACATTTGAACCTTGCAATGTTCCAGCTGTAGCGGAAGATCATTTGCATAAATAGAATAATGTATTGAACCCAGTGGAACACCACTTGGCATAGCACAACTTCTAGACACATTCGATTCATGAAAAACAGTGTGGCTTCTGCCAGAGGGATATGATGTCAAAAGCTCCAATGCTGTTAAAGAAAAGTTTCCGGCAAAGAATAGAGTGATGTATAGTATCAAAAGCTTTAGATTGGTCAAGGAAAATCAGAAATGATATTCTCTGTCGTTTATTAATTTCACGCCTCATTTACCATGTGACGTCAATCAGAGTAGTAAGGCAGCTATGCTTGGGTCTAAATCCAGATTGTCTCTCATTCAACAAGGAATTGATATGTAAATATAAGTTAATTTGGGAATGCACCAATTTTTCGAAAATTTTCGATAGATAAGGCAATATTGGTATTGGTCAGTAGCTTTAATCGGCCTTCCAAACTGGTATAATCTTGGCATGTTTCCATCCAGTTGTAAAAATAGACGTTGCTAAAATCATATTAAAAAGGTGAGTAAAATAGCTTAGCATATATGGAAGTATAATTCCAGTAAATTTTGAATGCAAACCATCAAATCCAATTGCATTGGATTTATTAGAGATAAATGCTTCCAGTATCTCGTCGTGCATAAGATGAGTAAAATTAAATATATCCTGTCGATGGCCTAATTCCAAGCTCTCATAAAAATTAATGTCGATTGGAGGCATGGGTAAATTCGCAAATTGTTGATTCAGTTGGTCCACTTCCGCTACATCCGTATCAGCAGTTTTGTCTTACTATCCCCATTTTACGAATTTTCCTACATTTTCTTCCTGAATCTATACATGATTGGAATTTACTATCATAAAATGTACACTTGGCTATTTATCTTCATATTGACTACTGATCTGCTGCTCTTAAATATGACAAAAAGTCAGGTGTTCTAAAACGCTTTCACCGTCTGTATGCACGAAACCTATCTTCTATAAAATTTGAAAATTCAGATGTGAACCACCGTTTGCCAGCCCGTCAATTTTCGTTTTAGTAGAAATATATTTTTTATAGAGATATACCAGCCTATCGTGTAAAAAATTCAATTGCTCAAGTTTAAAAATGTAAAAAATGTCGTTCTAATTTGTAGTAACTCATTGACAAGCGATCGGTCATCTATATTCCTAAAGCCCCTATACTCGAAAATTCTTGAACTCATAGGATAAAAACAATTATAGGATAAAAACAACAGATAATGCTTCGAAAACATTGGCGCAGACAGTAGATTAAACAAGAGTAGACGTGAATTGTTATTAACAAAACAAAGATCTAGTAAGGTATTTGAATTCAAAGTGAAATGGATTGGTACCCTATAGTTAACCAAATATAATCCAATAGAGCCCATGTTCTCCTCTAAACTATTGATACCCAAAATATAAGCATTAAAGTCGTCCATTAAAAACACATCGTCATATCCTAGAGTACCAATGCTGAGTTCCCCGAATAAAGTTGCAATATACTCCTATTGGGCCTATATAGTACCAACCAAAAGTTTACCATTACCATAACAAATCTCAATCAATTCATACTCAATGTTATCCCCAATGGAATTTTTAATTTTCTCCCTACATGTAATATCAGGTTTTCCATAAACTGCACCACCTCCTCCATTGATTGCCCTGCCAGAAAGAAATAATCGATAACCAAGAATGATAAGCTAAAGATTACGCCTTGCGCATGATTTCCCGTTAGATGAGATAGTTGGGCTCTTTGAAAGGTTTCCAAGTATTTTTCATATGTGAAATTACCATTTCTTCTGAAAAATGTGTGCAATACGTGAAAGTTGGCAGCCCTGCAATATAAATTACATTGACAGTTTTCAAAAAAAATATTTATTTATTCTTGAAATATACATCGAATTTTGTGAAAAATTTAGTGAAAAATAACATTAAAAAAATTAACATTATAAAATAAATTAATGAAGTTTCTTAAAAAAGCTATAAAACAAAGGAAAACTAAAAAGAAATATTGCCGGAAAATAAAAACATGAAGTGTGCAGTGGGCAAGTGCAAGCAAAATAGTGTTAAAAGAACAAGTGAGAAATTTAAAGAAAATCAAATATCCCGGATTTTTAATAAAATTTTAATAATTTTTTAAATGATGTAGATGTATCATTTTATAAATTTCCAAAAAATGCAGTTCAAAGGAAGTCTTGGGTAAACTTTTGCAACAGATGGAAAGCCATATATGTTGAAAAGGAGAAAATTTGTTCCTTACATTTCACCCAAGAAGATTTTGAAAGAAATTTGAAATGGATAAATTCCACAATATAAATTTAGCAGTCCTTTACTTAATAATTAAGAACAGGATTTAGCAACCGGCGTACACCAAAATTGAAACCGGGAGCAGTTCCGACCATAGATGCGGTCGATACAGCAAAGGAAACTGAAATTCCAAACAAAGTTGAAACTGCAAACGAAGTTGAAATTGAAAACAACGTTGAAATTCTAAAGTGCGACGAGAAAAGCTTTCCAATGACGACTGAAATTCAAGAAGACAGTTTACAACAGTACATAAAAAGTTTGGAAATGAAAATGTATGTAAGTTTTTGAAAAAAATTACAAATGCTCATTTAAAATTATTTTTAGAGATGCATTGCGCCAGGAGAATGGTATTCTGAAAATGTCACAAAGTCAATCAGCCATCACCATAAAAAATTTGACTCGGCAAAATCAGAGCTTAAGTTCTTCAGACGTAAATTTGGAAAAATCATTGAGATGTTTATTTACAAAAGACCAAATAAAAAAACTTAAAAATGGTGATAAAAGGCAAAATTTTACAGAGGCAGATATTGCCCAATCCATTACTTTGTATTCCACAAGTGCCAAGGGTTACAGGTTGTTAAGGAAAAAGCATTTTCCTCTTCCCTCGGTGAGAACGTTGCAAAGATGGTCGCAAAAATTGGATATGTCAACGGGTATTTTGGAGCCTGTTGTTAAAATATTGTCTGCGGCTAACCAAATGTCAGAAAAAGAAAATCTATGTGTATTGAGTTTTGACGAAATGAAAGCGAAAAAAAGTACTGCTACAACAAGCCAACAGACTCTATGCTAGTTCCAGCTAATTACATCCAAGTAGCTTGGCTGAGAGGTTAGTTACTTAAAAAAAAGATATAATTAAAAAAGATATAATTTTAAATCTTCTGTCTTTAAAGATAAAAGATCACCAAAGATCACACATAAAATATCAGCACAAAATTTAAATGTGGTTGGAGTTCAAAGGCGGAAGGTTAAACTAGCTACCAAACTTTTTTCACATACAATTGCACAATCTATTACGCGAGCTGCCAGTTTAGGATATTTGGAAAATCAAAATTGGAGCGAGTGTCATAAATTGTTTAAAATGGTAATAACATTTTTTTTAAATAATTCCATAATTTTATACTTTTAAAATTATTTGACTAACATATTATTTCACAGGCATAATTCAATCAAACAACGCTTTAAAAATGCTATACAGTGAAATGAAAAAAAAAATATAATATTGAATTTATTTTAACATATCGCCTAAATCAGAATGTCCTGGAAAATTTTTTGGAATAATTAGATCGAAAGGCGGGTGGAGCCTGATCACCCTGATCATCAAGAATTCAAATATAGACTTCGGTCATATATTCTGGGCTATAAGGAAGGCATTTTAGCTGCTAATGCAAATGTGGAGGTCGACAATACTCCCGATTTAGAAGTACATAATTCTTTAACTGGTAAATCTCGACATACAATTTAAAATAAAGGTGTTTAATTTTCCTTCTGGTTTCTACAGGTACTATATTTAAGAACATTAATACTGATACCCCAGAGGACATATTACACGAAAATAATGAAATCGAATTAGAAAACCTACAGTATGACGGTTTATTTGTCACAAGTTAAAACACGAAAATCCCAATCTTGCGATGTTGGCTTTAGAGAACTCGACGTATACATGGGTCAACCACCTAAGTGAAGGTAGGCTAAGTAAGTCATCAGATACACTAATGAAAACATTAAAACCGTGTGATTTTTTTGAAATTAAATGCAGAACAATTGATGATTACGAGCGGGTATATCCAAACACCCTTGTTGGAACCAAAGGACATTGAAGGAAATAATGAAGTGAAAAAACTTTTTTTAGATGTAGAATGTACATATTTTAGAATGAGATTGTTAAATACTGAAATTTCTCAAAATATTAACAAAAGAAAAAGGAAAATTAATAAAATAATAACATAAAAAACCTTCTTTCACTTTATTTTATTTTCATATAATATTTCAATTAATAAAATGTTGTTGAATAATTTTTATTTATTGAGTTTTCAATAAATACATTTTTTGAAAAAAAAAAGTTTTTGCTAATAAATAATTTAGTAGAAACACACTGTCACTGTCACACTGTTAAATTTACATATAAATATAAAAGTTTGACAGCCGAAAAGCGTTAGCCAATAGGAACACAAATTGCGTGACGTCATTGATTCAACATGCGCAGAATTTTTAATTGTGTGTGCGTGATGGCGTAATCTTTAGTTTATCATTCTTGATCGGTAACCATTTAAATTGTAAACATAACTATCAACATCCAGATGAAACCAAGTCTCAGAAACACATATAATATCAATATCAACAATTAATCTAAACTCACCCATCTTGTTATTTAAACTCTGGGCATTAATATGACAAACCTTCGATCCAGAAGTTTTCCTAGATAGTATATTAATCATTGCATTCAGGTTATCCTCAGAGACAAACATCATATTTGTATTACGTAAAGTTATCAAAATTCAAAATAATTTTAATAATGCAAGCCAACTTTCTTTTCTGAGACATTCTACACCATATACTAAGTAATAAAATACCACAAAATTCAACTAATCTAAGAAAAAAGGGATATGAAATCTTTATAAACCCTCTGATACATCATTCCGAAAACTATTATCTAATTCATTACCGAGTCGGCTCTACATTTTGGTTTGTTCTGCCAATAAAACTTTTTTCTTCTTCAGTCAATATGCCCGACAAAAAATTTTTAGTTCCCAGAAGTTAGGTTTTCGTTTACATAAAAAGCCACTGAACTATTGAAGCCAATAAGATTTAATCATAAACAATCTTTCTGCGTCTTAAGAAATCTTTTAATTGGCGCAAGAACACTGTTCCTATTATATGGGCAAATGAACTTGATTACAATTGCGGCATCCAAAGTTATGTTTAGTCCGTTTGTTACATCATTACGTTTATTATTTTTAAGCGGAAAATTTACGTTATATTTGTAGGGCTAATTTGAAGTCTTTCATATAATTTCTGGGGTCTAATCGATGCTTTCGATAACGAATCATTTTGATCGAATAACTTCATTTTGGGATTACGGCATTCGAGAGCGATTCTTCAATCAAGTGTGATCTTTCTAAACGTCGTTCGATAGTAAAATAGCTTTCGTAAACAATTCAAAATATATTTTTAAAACACCAAGTCAACGAAAAATTGTGGAAAATGGATGTTTTATTTATATTTAAGTTAAAACACAATTAATTACACTGGTCTATAACAAAACAAGTCTTTAAATAAAACTATATGGAATATAATGATTTTGATACGGTGAATTCAAATTCATTTTTATTTTTTTTTATCGGGCTCAAATTTTTTAATGGGCTTGACCGATTTTAATGCACTAAATGTTTAGAAACAAAATTTCCTATAAATTAACTGAACAAAAGTTTTTTTGTATTTTTAACAGTTTCAGAATTATTAATTTTTTTCGCGCTAAATTAAAGCAATTTCTTTTTCTCAAAAAGTCATAAAAAATTTTCCAGAATAAAAATTTTACATATTAAGCACTTAAATTAAAGCTTAAATGTATAAAATAAGCTATAAATCATGAAAATCGGTTGAATAGTGCTGATTTTATTCGAAATTAAATGCAGGTACCTAACTTTGACCAAAATTAGCGAACAAATTTTTTCTTGCAAAATTAAAGGAAATTTTTCTAAAATCTGTGAACAAGTATTAAAACATATTTTTAACAGCCAATATTTGTTTCTTTCTTCGATAAGATATCGAAAGTAATGTGTATAAGCTTTAATTTGAATGCTTTGTAAATTTTCCATTCTGAAAAAAAAAATTATGACTATTTGAAAAAAAAAATATTGCTTTAATTTTACGAAGTTATGAATAACTTCGAAGCTGTTGAAAATACAAAAAAATTTATTCAGGTTATTTATAGAAAATTTTGTTCCTAAACATTTGTCGGTCAAGTCGTTTTCAAGTTATGATGAAATATATTGACATAACCACCTTGAAAAATTTGTCACGTCCATAAAAAAAATTCGAGCCCGATAGAATAAAATTGAAAACGGATTTGAATTCATCGCATCAAAATCATTATATTTCATATGGTTTTATTTAAAGGCCAGAAAATTTTTGTTTTTTGTAGACCGGTGTTATTGTAAACGTTTTAGGATAAGTTTAAAAAATATGATCTTAAAGTAAAAAACAAGATAAAAAGTCATAGTCGTCTTTGGATTCAGATGAGTAAAAATAAATTAGAATAAATAATTGTTGATCTATATTCTATTAAGTAGAAAATTCTTAATTAAGTTATAAAAGTATACATATGTAGATTTCTACGCACGTTGGTATGTTATGATTTTTTTAAAAGTTGATAAATTTATTCTCAATACTTGACACATATCGAATATAATTTTAGTACGATAGACTATTCGATATCGAAAGCGCCAACTAGACCCCTGGTATATTCATACGCAACGGTCGTATTTTCTTGGTCTTTAGAAAGGCTTTTTAAATACGTTATTTCAGTTCATTATTTTTATTTTTAGGATTATCCACTTCATCTGCAACAGTCATTTTTATCTCTTTTGTAAGTTCCTCAACACACGCGATTCTATTCTATTCTCTAAGTTGTATTCTTCAAGTTTATTAATATTAAGTCTATTTTTGTCTCAAATTCTTTCAAGATATGATCCTTAAACTCATTAAAAATATCCTCCATTGTTTTTTGTAATTTAAGAGTCAATTTCTCAAATCGTTTGTTTATTATTTGAAAAAATTTAAGAGGAAAATCTGTATTTGGTAATCACGATGTACATTGACGTTCACGCAATCTTTTAAAAACAGATGTCACGTCGATAGTCATTTCACTTTAGCAGTCAATTTTATTCACTGTAAAATAATTCACCGATGTATCAAATTATTAAATTTATTTATTTTATTTTAACGCAATTTAAACGAACTCAAACGTTTTAAAAAGATTAAACCGTAACAATATATATAACGAGAACTGTTCTTTTGTCCGCTATGTATCGTTACTAAAGTTAAACTATTATCTTCTTGGTTTTGTTCCTCTGATGGTATTTCGTTGATATTTACGTCCAAGTTAGGCAACCTTGGCAGTCCGTTTGCCACAGTTTTGGCCTTAACATGTAAGGCATAGTTTTGCCCTTAACGCTTAGTGTTCTACTATAGTAGGAGATTACTTTACTAATTCAAATTCGAAGCATCTGTGACAAGTGTATATCTTTTCGAAAAACGTGGTAAACAATAATTGGGTCATTCATTAGTAACTCTAAGTTTTTTGAACGCATTAATGTACTCGCTGTCAGCGATGTTTATCTTTGATTTTTTCTTTAAAAACGTGGTCGAATGGTAAGCAATTTTGGAGTAATCCCTAATGAATTTCGATAGTATCCGGTTATTTCCAAAAATGACTTTATTTCCTTGACAGTCTTGCTGGAATACCAGTTTAAGAGAGTTTAAATGTTCCTCTATAGAGGTGAATAATATCAATATGTCGTCTAAATACACACTCATATTTTATTTATGTATGTATTCTGAGAGGCTGTTATTCCTCATCCTTTGAAAAGTAACAGAGGACCTTTTTAGGCCGAAAGGCATTCTGCCCTGTGACAGTTCCACCTCTATTTGATGAAAACCCTTGGCCAAATCAATCATGTTTGATTTTTTAAATATATATCGATAAAAAGGAAGTAAATAATAAAATAAAATAGGAGTTGCATCATGATTTTTTACAAGTTTAGAAAAAAGAAAAAATTTAATTTCTTTTTTGTAAAGAACAACAAAAGCCCATTAAAATATAACAAAAGAAAATACACAGAGCTGTTCTGTGACAACTACAAAATCATTAAAATAAAATGTCAACAATAAAACAATAACCAAATATCAACATGAATCTTTATAAAATATCCAAAATGGAAGAAAAGCTAAATAATTAATATTAATATTGTTTATGATACAATAAGAAAGTTTTTTTAGATTGCAGATATTAAAGAAAATCATATGAAAACAAGCTGTAATAATTTTACTTTTTTTTATTTAAAGTTGGGTTCTCAGTGTTCTCAAGATGAACATTAATTTTGCTTGTCAATATAAAAGATTTTTGCGGAACTTATTCTTTGATCCGTCGAACTTAAACTTTTGCTTGTTAAATTTAAAAATTACACTGTTGGGCAAAAAAATAGCACTTTCTCGAAAATGATAAAAGAAGCTATAAACAATAAAATATCTGATACTGAAATAATTAAGAGGATTATAATTATAAAATGGAGACACGGAATTTATCAAAAATAAAGGATCAGTATATCGCAAATAAACGACTAGGAGACTCAGCATCCGTTTCACCTGTTGATAATGATTTAAGAGCACCTCGTCTATCTAGTAGTGACAAGAATTTTTTTGCGGCTCTTATCCAGGCAAGTGAGTCTCTTACCGCCAAATTGATCAAAGATTCCATAAGAGAAAGTGAAAAAAACACTTTGACCATATTAGGTTGCTTATTTCGGAAAGTGAACAGCGAATTCGTCTTTGGTTCAAATTGAGTTTCAGGACTTCAGAACTGCTACGTGTCAAAGAGAGAGAGAGAGGGTCAAAAAGCTAGAAATAAAATTCGAGCAAATTGACAATATGAAGTAACCTGACTCTTAAACATGTGGGAATGCAAAACCATCAACCAATTTAGATAAATGACGACTTAATCCCACACAACCACAATTTTTGATGGTAGTATTACGGTTGAAAAAGGATGGTAAGCTTAATTCCGCATATACTCTTAGAGAAATGGTTTATTTCAAAAGGCAAAGCATGGATGAACCTGTTCTTAAAGAACACATTGAGGACCTAGATGGGTCTTTTGATTAGTAAACATAGTATGATTGCAATAATTTTCATTATTTTATTAGCTTATTTGTTTTATTTTTTATATCTATTAAAGTTTAACTTAATTACTTTTTATAACATTTTCTCATTCAATACATTTAACAAGTTTTTATTACATGGCGTTGCATTGACTATTCATTATGTCCAATTCTACAATTGACCATCTTGGTTCCAGAGAGGGTAGGTATAACTTTATTCGCATACTATCTAAACAACATCTGGGATTGAATGTCTGTCACATCAATGTAGAAAGTTTACATTGTAAAATTGATGAATTTCGTTACCTTTTTAAAGATTCTGGTGTGGATGCTGTATGTATCTCAGAAACGTGGTTTATGAAGCACACGATGTTGAATTAAGAGGCTATAAATTAATAAGATGTGACTGACGTGGGAAAGCTGGTAGAGTGGCTATTTATATAAAGAGCGATATTTCGTGTATGCTTCTTAGCTTAGTATATACTGGTAGAGCTATCCTCGTATGGCGAAAAATTGCTGCTTAGGTGTGTTTACAGACCAAATAAAAACATAAAATTAGACACCATTATGTCTGAGCATTATGGACACCATTATATCTGTTGCCTATGCTAATGTAATTTTAATTTTAGATTAAGTAATTTAGGAATAATTGTCAATATTTTTGTTAAGGTAGAATTAGCCGAACGTTGTCGTAACGTAACGTGTCAGCTGTTGGCTTTTGTTATATGGGAATCAATATAAATGTTTATTGAATTTTAATGTCACGTTGCTGTAACGAAGCGTTCTGAAGAAAATAAAATTTCTTAACGGCGTTACGTGGCATTTGTAAAGCAGTAATGGACTGTTTGTAAGTTAAATTATTTAGGGGTATTTTTACTCTTTTTGGCACTTTTTTCCATACAATTAAAAAGAGCGATTTAAAACAATTAAACAAAGCAATTTATAATAATTTGAAGAAATTTAAAATATATTTTAGAAAATGTGTATCCGATTTTAAAAAATATTACTATTTTTTAATATCAATATAGTTCCTACGTATATTGTCATGTGGAAAAGAAATAAACTTAAAAATTAGTTTTAATAAACATTCTTAGGTGTCAAGTAAATATTTATACGCTAATGATAGGTAAGCAATTATGTATGTATGTAATTCTTAGATCAAATTAAAAGAACTTTAGATCAGCAAGGACTAGTTTCCGAGGTGTGGGCCACTTAGATTCAACATTTAACTGAGTATTATCTTGAAATTATGATAAACAAAAAAAGGATATCAGGTAAAAGATATATCCAATGATTTTAATTTGGTGTACCAAATATTTGGTTACATTGGTCTATTGTGCACCAGGCTAAAAGAAAAATTTTGCATGTTGACTTTTTATAAAATTACAATCATTTGATAAATAACTTTATACTCCATATAAGCTTTTTTGGCAATAATTCGGTACATATATTTTTAATGTTATATTTGTAAATATGTACATATACAATTATATTATTTTTATATAATTAGATAAAATACACTATTTAAATCTATTTGGTACTTTTTCAAGGCGTACACAATTCAAACATTTATAATATTCATCACTGTGATTTAACAGCTGTTTCTTTTCCGTTTTTAATAATTTATAAACACACATTTGACAAAGAGATATGATACGTTTTTTTAAGTGTTATATAACACTGGTCTATGGCAAAAAAGCCTTTAAATAAAACTATATGGAATATAATGACTTTGATGCGCTGAATTCAAGTCCGTTATCAGTTTTTTCCATCGCGCTCAAATAATTTTTTTATGGGCGTGGAAAATTTTTCGCCCAAAATATGGTAGTTATATCAATATATTTCATTATAACTTGAAAACGACTTGACCGATATTAATGCAATTACCACCAAATGTTTAGAAACAAAATTTCCTATAAATCAACTGAACAAAATTTTTTGGTATTTTTAACAGTTTCGGAGTTATTCGTAACTAAGTTGAGAAAAAAAATTTTTCTCGAACAAAATTAGAGCAATTTTTTTTTTTGTCAAAAAGTCATGAAAAATTTTTCAGAACGAAAATTTTACATGTTAAGCATATAAATTAAAGCTTGAGAATAAAATAAGCTATAAATCATGAAAATCGGTTGGATAGTGCTGATTTTATTCGAATTTAAATGCAGATACCTAACTTTGATCAAAACAAATTTTTTCTTGCAAAATTAATGGAAATATTTTTTCTTTTATGTCCTAGAATATAAATTTTACATTTTAATCATTAAAATGAAAATCAGATATGTTGAAAGTAAAATAACCCATTAAGACAGGTGCCTAACTTTGACAAAAATGTGTAATACATTATTAGGCAACACACAAAACAATTGAAAAGAAATGTCTGGTAGGAAAAAATATATACACATATGTACATAAGTATATGTAAAGAAACATTACTGTTTCGAAAAACTGGTCGTCGGGCAGATGAAATGTTCGGATATATGATTTTGTGCTTGTATTTTCTCGTAAATCCACGCGTAGCGGTCATGCAGAAACAACAATCATGTTCGTGATTTTGTCGTTCACTCCATGTCATTGGTTTCATAAATGACATGATCTTACAATTGCCGTCAAGCCAACCGCTTAAAACTCTTGTACAAGTATTATAACATATTTTTGGCAGCCAATATTATTTTCTTTCATCGATAGGAAATCCGACTTTCATGATTTATTTATTTTACTCTCAACATTTTAAGCTATAATTTAAATGCTTAACATGTTTTTTTTTTATTTATTTTATTTTTTTATTTGCTATCATAGGAACATTGGATAACATTACATTACATTACATTGTTTTGAGTTTCTATCATTAAGATATTTCAACAAATTATCACATTATGCTTAATTCTAAATACTACTTAAAATTATCCATTTAACAGGAAAAAGATAGTAAAAAACCTACAATTTATTATCACACAAAAATAAAATAGAGAAGCTCTAAGACAACATCTAATAAACTCTATACGTAATAGATAGTTGAAATTAGATATTATCAAATCAAACCTCTCAGATGGGCATGGTTTGACTTCTGCATTTTTCTTGAAATGACAGCGCCATATCGGATATTAAGTTTTTAATCGTCTTGATGTTAGCCCTTGAATGCAATTCGTCAGTGGGGTGTCTTGAAGGCAGATTGTAAATTATTTTCAAATTTTTACTCTGCATAACTTGAAGCTTTTTTAGGTGTGTTTTGGCACAACCATACCAAATACGTACGTATACGCACGTAAATACATACATAAGAATTGGCCTTATGCACATTTTGAATAAAAGTAATTTGTTTTTAAAATTCAATTTTGACTTCCTATTTAGAATGGGGTATAAAGATCGCCCACACCTGTTTGCCTTAAGACATGCGCTCGCTATGTGCTCTTTAAAATTTAATTTTTGATCTAATGTTATTCCTAGATATTTTATTTATTTTGCGAACTCTATTTCAGTGCCTTGTATCCTAAGTTTTTTCGACGAAATTCTCTTAAGGGATTTGTTGTAAGGAAATGGCTTAAGATTTTTCCTCATTAATTTGAATTTTCCATTTAGAAAAATATTTTGCGGCTGATAGCAAAGCATTCTGAATTTCGTTCACAATAGAATTAGAGACTTTTCCGTGACAGATTATAGTACTATCATCTGCATAAAATGCTACGTCATTGCCTTGGGTAATTTTGAAGTTGGAAATGTAAAGAGAATACAACAATGGTGATAGAATCGACCCCTGAGGAACACCAGCTGGAATGTTACACAGGGTGGATTGACTTCCGTCAACACCAACTACAAACTTTCTGTCATTAAGAAAACTCTTTATCAGTTTCGTTAGGTATATTGGAATATTCATTTTGTGAAGCTTGAAAATAAGACCTTTGTGCCAGATAGATTCAAACGCTTTTTCTATGTCTAGGAATAAAATACCAGTGGAGTACCTGCGATCTCTATTCGATTTTATTATGTTGACAACTCTCTTTGGTAAATAGTGGAGTGTTCTGCTCTGAAACCAAACTGGTAGCGATGAATCAGGTTGTTTTCCTCTACAAAACAATGGAGACGGTGATAATCAATTTTCTCAAACAGTTTGACCAAGAAGCTTAGTAAGCTTATTCTTTAACAAAATATTGTTAATTTGATCTATTCCAGGCGCTTTGGAGTTCTTGAGGCAGGAAATGAAAAACTTTATTTCGTCTAAAGACGTCAAAGAATGGACATCAGTGTTTGACGAAGTATCTCCATCCAACGTATTGAAAATAGGGTTGGCCTTATTTTCCATTGAGCTGTGATAACGTGCAGTAATTAAATGGGCTCTTTCAAATTGGTCCGCAATAATATTAGCCTTTTTCTTATTACAAAAAATCTCTTCATTGTCAACAACTAAATTTTTCATAGACTTATTTCCACCTTTGATCTTTTTCGTAATTTTCCAGAATTTCCTGCTACCGACTACCGAATTGTGGATAAAAATTTTGACCACTGAGCGTTTTTTTCATTATTAATATTGATATTTCATTATTAATATTTCATATTAATATTAATAAGTTTATTCAGTTCCCTTAGTATTGCACTCAAGGTGATTTTGGAATTAAAATCAGTACATCGTTGAAATTTGCGCCTGTGTTTATTTCTTGTTGAAATCAAACACTTACAGAAGTCATTTAAATTGTAGTTATGTATTTTTTTGGGCTTGAGGGGAATAGAAACAAAACATGAAGCTCTTACAAATTCAGTGAACTCTTTTATAGAATCATCAATATTCAAAGAAGATATGTTATCATAAAGGGATGAGAAAGAAGTTATCCTTGACTTCAATGAGGTTCTGAAACTAATCCAATTAGCATTACGGAAGTCTAAATAATACTTTTCTGTATGGGTAATATCTTCAATAATAGAGAATATTATTGGAACATGATCAGAATATAAACTATGTGAGCAAGTCTCTAAATCTGTGAAATTTAATGAAGAGTTGGTTAGCAGAAGATTACTATTATTTTGATGATTAAACAGAAGATTTTCAGCAGTATCGGATTTGGCGCAGTTCCAGCTGAGGTAATGAGCATTTAGATCTCCTAGGATGAAGAAGTCGCCAGTTGCAGATGTCAGTGTAACGAGGACAATAAGCTGATATGAATTTGACCTTAGATTGTAGAAAATTCACAAATACGCGTAGGTTTTCTATCAGTTTAGTTGGGAATGATGAATCGACGTTGTGTTTCAGTGTTGATTTAATGACTATTGCAACTCCTCCTCCATGAGAAATTCTATCTTTTCGGTGTACTTTATACCCTGCTATCTGAAAGCTGTGATTGAGTTGTTCCATTTTCGTTCTACAATTGCGTAGGTCAGAGATAGCACTTGTGAAAATTTGAAATAATTTGTCGATACTGTAAAGTTCAGCTGTTGATGAACATTTTTGAGTAGGTGTCTTGAGAATCCTGGCATAGGAGTTTTCCGTGACGGAGGGATTAGCCAGACTTCGAGCAATTGAAGATCTGTTTAAATGGGGGAAATCAACGGAGGCTTCATCGAAAACAACGGGCAGAAGACGATTTTTATTGTTGGATTTCTTCCTGTGGTTACTGTTCTTTAAATTTTTTTCAATGCAATTGAAGAATTTGTAGGCAGCGGGGCCGCCTTGTGGGATTTTATTGACTTGGCAGCTGGCTACATCATGATCACCCCCGCAAGCAATGCATACACTTTTGCTAAAGCAATTTTTAGCTCCGTGGCCGTACATAGCACATTTTATGCATTTCGTCGGACCTTTGTTTCCTTTTTGAGGTTTTCTCCAATGGACAACAATTTGGCACAAGCGTCTTATTTTTAAAACTTGGGATTTTAAGTTTATAGTGCGATCAAACTCGACTATATAAATGGCATCATCAGCAGACGAGCGAGATGTCATTATTTCCTTAATATTGACGACATTGATGTTATATGCATTTTTAAGTTCGTCTTTAAATTCATTTGGGCTGATTTGTGGTAGACCGTAGAGGACCAACTTATATATTTTGGTGTCTTTGTACTCATGAGAGTAAAAAGTATAACCATTAGCAATAAGCTTCTTCTTTGCTTGTTCGAAGAGCGTTAATGATGGTGAGATAATTTTAGTGCCTATTGACATTTTTTTAAATTCATACGATGTTCCAATAAGTTTGTACACGGATTGGAACTTATGAACAGCGTCCACAACAATTGGGGGAACAACAACTTTATACTCACGTACTTCACCATCTTCTTCACTGAACTATCGTCTTCATTGTCAAATGACTGCAATATAGTTTTATATTTTTCTTTTGGCGCTCTGCCTGATATCTTCTTTCTTTTTAATGAATGCATTTTTGTACCAGTTAGTTGTTGTTGATTATCAATATGATGTTATTTATTATCAATACTTCTGCTTTCACAAATCGTAATACTAACTTATGTTAATTTATTTTATTGGTAATTACACTGGTTTTGTTTTTGTACGTAACGGAATAGTAAAAAGAAAAAATAATACGTCTGCTTGCGATCAATGATAGCATAAGACATGCTTAACATGTAAAATTTTTATTCTGAAACAATTTTTATGACTTAAAAAAAATTGCTCTAATTTACTTGAAAAAATCGGACTTGAATTCATTATATTCTATATAGTTTTTTTTAAAGGCGAGAAAATTATTTGTTTACTTACGTTACATTATGTCTCTGACAACTTTCGGCTAACCAGGCCTTTAGTGATAATTGTGATGGAGTTCTTTCTGGGGATAACCTACATAGTTTGCTACGTATTTTGTGTATCCAGATCACGGGTCTAAATATTTGCTACATCAATGCTCAAAGCCTTAATAATACGATGGACGAATTTCATTATTTGTTGGAAGTGTCTGTAATGGATATTATGTGTATCTCAGAAACTTGATTTCATTGTCATATGGCCGATGATGCTTATGAGCTGAATGGATATCGTATTTCTCGATCGGATAAATTATCTCATGGTGGTGGTTGGGCTATATGTATATGTTAAATTGCCTATACAGTGTAAACTTGTATGGAATATTTGTTTCTTGAGATATTTAACTCTAAAAGAAAATTATTATTAGATAGTGAACACAGACCAAACAGAAATGTATGTAGACATAGAGCCCCTTATTGACAATATATCTTCTCTCACGCTTGGATATTCTGATGTCGTTTTAACTGGAAACTTTAATTCGAATATCGTGGTCGATAGTAGATTAATGTTAGACACGAGTGCAATGAGTCTGAGCCTAGTTAACAAAGCGTTGCCAACACATTACAAACCTACCTCCACAACGCTGCTTGATCTATTCTTTACTGACAATATTTCGCGTTCAGTTATATTATCAATTGTCTGCATCACTTTTTTCAAGCCATGATCTAATTTTTCTATCGTACGACTACAAAACATCTTCAGGAGACAGGAAAATAACCTTTCGTGACTTATTTAAAAATATAGATTTTTTCTTTCTAGAGGTTGAACTTGGGAGCTTTCCATGGAGCAAGGTCTTCACAATGCTACACGTTGGTGAACAGGTGGTCTTTTTCAACGAAAACGCTGAGTGCTAATATAAAGCCATGGTTTTCAAATGAGATTATGGTCTTAATTAATGAAAGGAATAATACGTACGAAAGATTGAAAAGTTTTAAAACACCGGAACTAAGGCACATTTTTAAGAATCGAAGAAGTGAGGTTAACTATAATATAAGGATTGCTAAAAGTAAATTCTATCGGGATAAATTTTCTACTACTTTATCTCGTGACATGGGTGTTTTACGCAAGGGCATTATGAATTAGATGTTGATCAATTAAATTTTGAATTTGCCAATATACCAATGCCCAGCGTTAGTATCAACTATTATGACCCTTCGAATGCTGGTGAGACTTTGGATCTGATTAATGCTGGTTTTCAGTTTGTTAATGTCACTTCTGAGGAAGTGGAAAAATCATTTCAATTGGAAACTTCTTTATACAGATAGTTTAAAGTGCCAAGAATCTCGGTACAATGTTTAATAGGCAGCTCACTTTGACTAACAAATCAATGTTATTTGTGGTAAAACTTATGCTATGTTGAGGAACTTATGGTGAACTTAGTTTTATACTCCTATAAATATACGTATGCTTTTGGCGAAAACTTATTTAATTCCTGCACTTATGTATGCGAACTCTTTGTAGGTCAGAACGCGGTTAGCAGGCGTAAACTCAATGTTACGTTTAATAATATTGCCAGATATATATGGGCGCAATAGGAATAACAGTATTATACTTTACTCAAGGCAAATTTAGAATATGTCGTTGGAGAATTTTTTGAAATATCGTACACTTATCTTTTACATAAGATTATTTACAGGGAAAACTTAGTTATTTGTATAATATGTTGCAATTTTCAATATCTAATAGGGGTTATAAGATAAACACGGTGAGATATAAGAGGCAAATATCTGAAAATATACATTTTTATGTTAACGCTAATCGTCTATAGAACAAACTTCCATCAGATGTTCAATTGAAAAACAATGCAACGCAATTTAGGATCGCAATGATGGCACACTTTTCTAATGAATAATATTCGATAATTCATTAGACACTATTGATACTAAGTTTTATTTTATTTTCTCCTCTTCTTTTTAAGTTCTTATTGTTTTAATTACATACGGCTTAATTCATAATATTTTAGGTTTTAAGTACACATTAGTTATTAAACACTTTTTGTCTTATAAAACAAAAATAAAAAAATTTAAATAATTAAAAACTCTTATTCATAAACGTTGAATAACAGCAAATTACTATTAAACGTTTTTATTGTTCTGCTGGCAACACCATATTATTTAATTTGTCACTTTCGGGTTTGTTATGATAAAAAACTTTTTTATTGTTAACAAAATCGATATAAATAAAATAATATTACGCTTTGTTAAAAAAATTAACTAAAACAAACTAAAGAATTTAACAAAATTGGCTTTTAAAACCGTTTTTTTACTGAATTAAAAAAGGAATTACCCACTTTTTTTCTGAATAGACTCTGGACAGGACGAATAATGAATAGAAGGAGATATTTGACTGTAGACTTTCCAGGACATTGTAGCCTAATCTGAGACCGCCAAGGTTATTTCGGGTATGTATCAGTAAGGTCTAAGAGTCAAGGTGGGCATAATACTAGTCACTTCTTCATAAGGGATAAAATAAGTAGATGAGACGAAAATGTTTAACAGATACATAGAAACAGTGGTACATTTACTGTCCTGGGCTTTAGCACCTAATTTGGGTACAGGCAAACGGTAGATGAATGTATTTCTATTTTCTATTCTATTTCTATTTTATTTATGATTTCAAATGAATCAAAATTAAACAAAAAATATTTTATTTATAAAAAATAAAAAACAAATAGAAAAAAACTCATTAAAGGTTTAACCCTTTTGAATTCCTTGGATATGTGCCCTTCCTATGATCATTTGGGTCAATATGACCCAACAATGGGAAAGGAAAAAACTAAATTTTATTATTTTCTTTTAAAAACATAATTTTCGTCCCTATAATGGATATAATAAAAGTTGGATCAAATTGACCCAAGGAGTGAAGAAGGGTAAAAGTAGCCACAAACCTGTAATAAAAATTTCAAATAGCGTTGTCGTTAAGTCCTTATTCAACAGATACGTATTACTCAATCTGACCAAAAGGTGATATAACTTATTGTAAAAACTTTTTATTCCTTCAGTACAGCGACAGAGAGATATCTCGTCCAGAATTTTGTTTCTTGGTGTTTTCTCACCATGTTCCCTAACCAGAATCTCTTTCAATTCTAACCACGTTCTTACTGGCCCATTCCTCGTTATAGAATCCCTTGCTTTACCCACTAACCGGTCCTCAATGTACCCTAACAGAATTCTTTTCAGATCCAAACATTATGAAAGTACATTCCTTATTTGCCGATTGAGTCTGGCCACCAATACCGATGATTTCAACGTGGTCTTTTGGCAAGGTAGTTTCAAAAGATCTGGTTCTTTCGGATAAGAATATTCATTGTGATCCGGGTTCTATCAGCGCTCTGACTGTGAAGAGTTCGCCTCCATATTCTATGTGTACTAATGCTTTTTGAAGCAATATACGGTTGCTATTTGATGAAAAATCTACTTGGACCTTTGAGTTCCGAGATGTGGAAGGTAAATCGTCTTTAAATTCCGATTTTTTGTTGTTACGGAAGTCCTGGGTTACAAAATTTGAATTTCCTTTGAAATTTCCTGAGTTTCGGATATGTAATAGAGTGTGGTGGTCCGATGTGCAAATTATACAGAGTTTTTGACTGGAGCACTTTAACTTAGTATGGCCTGACAAGAGACAATTGTTACAAATGTTGTTTTTGAAGACGTGATCTATCCTCTGTTGAGCTGTGTATTTTTTAAACTTTCCGCATGTTCTGAGAGAAAAATCACCATTGCATAGGTGACACGTAGCGCTGAGTTGTTCCTGTGATTAATAGTATTGAATATTTGAATGAGAAGCAGCGGGAAGACTGAAGCGTTTCTTAGTAGTTTTTATAGAGGATATTCTCTATAGTTCTCGAAATTTAAAAATCAAAAAGGTGATCGCAATTAAGAAGAAATTTTGTTTCTTTCTTAGCGTTCTCGTTGTTCAATGTCTTCTCCTGTGTACAGTGTGGCAATTTTAGCTTTTTTAAGCTAAATTTAGTATTTTCGACTTACCTTCGACATTTCTCATTTAGCTTTTTTTAGCTTTTTGCAAAAATGCATTTAGCTTTTATTAGCCTTTTCTCACATTTCATCAAAAAAGGACATAGAGCAAAAATAGCTTACTTTTTTGGAACATAGGATACTATTGTTATATTGGAAAACAAAAATCAGAGTGCAATACGGGCTATTTTTCATATCTAGAATTTTTAATGGCAAAAAGAATTATTTTTACGGACAGTGCCAATTAATGTAATATTCCGACAAAGTAGTTGAATGGCAAGATTGTATGTAGTCTGCACATGCAATTGTGCATCCCTTTGGCAGAGAGTCTGATAATGTTAGCTTTTAAAAGAAAAATACGTTCAGTCCTTTACGCGTGATTGGCTCATAAACGAACTGAATAAACAAAACTATTTATTAGTTTTATTCGCATACTTTTAGGTTTTCCAACTTAATAAATAATATTAAGTAGCAACTCATGTGACTTATTTGGCCAATTTTCCCAGGTTCTATTTTGAAAAACAACATAGACTCTTTCGTTAGCTAGAACTTTTTCTGTCTTGAAAATTTCAGCAAAATCGGTTTAGTCATTTACGAGTGATTACCAAACAAACATGGATTTGAAAAATGTATTAAACTGAAAATTATGTTCATTAATGTATTTTATTTGAATTCTTATTGAAATTTGTTCAATTAATAGTTTGATTTTTATACTGATAAAATAGATTTAAAAGTGATATCTAGTTTATCACCTAAACAATTGTTTTTACCTTAGATTTAAAGAAAATAATTTATATAGTGCTATATCAACCTTATATAATACCCAACTTAATAAATATATATATATATATATATATATATATATATATATATATATATATATATATATATATATATATATATATGTTATATATAGCTTTATGTCATTTTAAAATCTGGTCACACTGCCTGCGTAGAATTCGGTCAAATCCAAGCGGTCGCCGATATAAATTAGGAATAGAGTATGGATTATGGTTTTCTTGCAGTGTAAAAATAAGTCCGAGGTAAAATTTGCAGACTAAAACTACTAAGAAATGTGTTGGACTAAGTTCAAAAAGAGAAAATGAGAGATCCTAAAGAATCGACCGAAAATAAGATCTTTTAGCGAGTGTAAAGTTTGAAAAATGGTGAAGTTTGCTAAGCAACGTATGTATGTTATTCTTAACAATATTCCTTTACAAGGTTAGTCGACTGGTTAGATAGAAAAGCCAACTTCGTAAAAGAAAAGTGTGAACAGCTTTCAGGGAGCTGTAATCGTAAATAATATGGTATATATCCCATTGTGCAATCAATATGTTGATGTCTCTGCGGATGCTGTATGCTACAGGTGAGTATGCTACAGGTTAAGAGGTAAGTAAAATTCTAGTAAATACAGGGTTGGAATAACGAATTAAAAGGACGTTTCGCGAGTAAGAAATTTCAAATTTAACAATAATGTAAATTCGGATTAATAGACGAGTTAATAACCGCCTTGAAGGACCGTGAACAACAATGTTGTTATGGGGATTTTAGGAAATTAAAATATACATAGAAGTCAGGGGTTGAATGATGTGATGTAAGTGAACTGTATTAAAAAAAACACTGATATAATGAATGAATGATTTATCAATTTACAATAATTCCAAATTTGATTAATTTCCTTTGAAACCTCCAATTAGAAAAAAATTTTGTATAAGATTTAAGATTATAAGCTCCAATTTTAGTTTTTAATTAAATAATTTGAATAGATTTAAATTACATAAACATTAATTTTAGTAGACTTATGAGAAAAATTTTACTCCAAGTGCATTAAAATTTAAATTCAATGAGATGTTGAAAACTTGATTTAACAATTTCAATAATTTTAGAAAAATTTCATGATTTAACAATTTGCATATTTGCAATTGATGATACTTGAACGATGGTGGTTAGGAATCTGATTTAACTAAACTCAAATCCTTTACATGAGGGTTATCTGTCCGCAATTTCTCGGTTTATCATTAAGTTTAACAGTCTTCAAATATACAATAGGAGACTGGAAACTATTCGTTACGAATATTTATTTATATATGTATACAAAAGCTATCAATTACAAATTTGCCTGAAGTTATAAAATCACTGGATTTTATACACTTTTTAATTAATAATTAATTTACCCTTATTCTAAGTATATTACTTTTAATTTCTTATTAATAAATAAATTAGTTCACCTTATTTCCAATTGTATTACTTTTAATTCCTTATTACATTTAAAGTTGATTGTAGTTCATCCAGTTTTTGTTGTTGTTAATCACTATGGAGACTTATCGGCTGCTGTATGGTTGTTGTTGTTTTGATGTCACCGCTGTTCTATTTTTCTTTTTTTTACTTTAACTTTCCTTTGGCTGCTGTTGTTGCTGCTGGTATAGGCGTTTTATCTTTTTATTCTTCTATTTTCATTTTCTTTTAATTTTACACTGCTGCCAATGGAATTCAAGCGTATGAAACACGTTTCACATCACTTTTGTTTCACAATAATAGAAATTCGTTCCGTCTGCTTTCAGTTGAACAGTGCATGTCACACAGTTTTTTTAATGTTGTTGATAAAATTGTCTTTGCTTATGTCCGTTTTTTATTTATCAAATCATTTTTTAATCATTTGTTGTGTTTTTATTTGTACAAAATGTTACAATTATTTTTCTTTTATGTTTAATAATAGTTATAATGTTTTTTTAAATCAATTTTTTAATTTATTTGTTGCCTTGTCTTCGTTAACCGAGTACGCCAATAAAATGCAACTTTAATTCTTGAGTTTTTTTCACAAACTGAACTCTTTATTAAAACACCTTATTAATACACTTATTCTATTTATACTCTTAAAGAAAACGCAAAGGAGCAAAATTCTAATATTCACCCCCACCACAAATATCACGAGAGATTTGTATTCCATGAATTTTCAATCCCCTCGAAGAAAAAATTGCTATCATGAATCTCCAATGAAATCGTATTTCCCTTCATTAAACAGCTGTACAAATTAAAGTAAGCTGAAAGTTTACAGTAAGTGCTAGAAAAAAAGAATTATTGCAAACATTTATTAAAAGTTAAAAAACAAAATGTTTAAAATTGGAAGATTAATTATCCTCCAAGAAGAAGAATCAAGAGAAAATCGAATGATCGTAAACATTTGAGAGAAGCATCAAATCCCTTGGAGTTACCTAAAACCTTGTAATTTACCTGATCACATTAAAAAATTGTACTTTTCAAATAACTTTCGTATTAGATTTATACAACATTACAGGGTAAATAAGTCTGCGTTTACATACATTTTCGAAATCCTTAATAATACTCTGTCATTTACAAAAAAATCCTTGGAATAATACCAATAATTAAACTATGTGCTTGCTGGCGGTTCTTCGCAGAAGGCGGATATCAAAAAGGAGTAGCTAGGGATTACGAAGTCGGAATGGCACAGCCAAAGTTCTGCAAAATGCTCTCACAAGTATCAGACGCTTTAGAGCAAAATCTTGGTCGCAAATGGATAACTTAGCCGACTGAAGACGAGGGCAAGTGATAACTGAAGAGTTGTATCACAAATTTGGATTGCCTGGTGTTGTGGATTAAATTGATGGAACAGACGAGCCAAAGATGGCCAGCTAAAATTTTTAAATTTTATGTAGCGTTACACAATATTTGCATAGCATATAAATGCGAATTTGAAAAAATAACAATGCAAGACATAGAAGAAAATGTAGCCACTTAAACGATAAATACAAATTCAGTTGAATGCGGCCAGGAGTTGGCTACTGCTCAAAGAATTTTAAATAATATAACTAACTATTTATAAAAATATAATTAGTTATATACAATAAAAAATAACATTTACTTTAATACGCATAAAAATTAATTTATTTTACTTTTTGTACTTTTTTCCGAAATATAAATTTATATATATATACTCTTTTTACATTAAATAAAAGTATAATCACAAATTAATTCAGGTAGTTACGTATGTATAAAAAAAATCATAAAATGCATATACATATGTATATATTCACACCTTAATTTAAATAGTAGAGATTTAAAAAAATAATAGATAAAGAAAAAGAAGGAAAATTTAGTTTAATCCTTAACACGAGATCTAAAAGCAAAAAATATATATAAAGTTAAAAAATAACCATTTCCTTTATTTCTATTAATCGTTAATTTTGCTTTCAACTTCTTTAACTCGAAGTCCTGCGTTGGCGATGGTACCTGTTTGGAATCACTAGGTTCTACAGTAGAATCTTTATTTGATGGTGTTGGTGGTATAATTTCTTTTTGATTACCATAAAAACTCTCTAGCAAAAAAACATCAAAGAGTTTTCTAATCCCTCTATTGATTCTCTCATACCAATAAGCTTATATATGAATTGGTCATTTGCTGACAAGCATTTGAACTGATTTGGTACTCCTCCCGTCTCTCTTTGGTATTTCATATTTGTAGCAGCTTTTAATCGGACATATATATTTTGGTGTATCCAAATATATTGTGAAAATTACACTGGTCTACAGCAAAAACGCCTTTAAATAAAACTATATGGAATATAATGACTTTGATGCGCTGAATCCAAATCTGTTTTCAGTTTTTTCCATCGGCTCAAATTTTTTAACGGCATGGCAAATTTTTCGGCCAAAATGTGGTAGTTATGTAAATAAATTTTATCATAATTTGAAAACGACTTGACCGATTTTAATGCAATTTCCAAAAAATGTTTAGGAACAAAACTTCCTATTAATCAACTGAATAATTTTTTTGTATTTTCAACGGTTTCGGAGTTATTCGTAACTTAGTTGCGAAAAAAAATTTTTTTCGCGCAAATTTAGAGCAATTTTTTTTTCCCAAAAAGTCATAAACATTTTTTCAGAATGAAAATTTTACATGTTAAGCATTTAAATTAAAGCTAAAAATATAGAAATACTTTATATATAATTACTTTTTTCTTTTAAAGCCCGGTATTGTGGTCAAAATTTCGTACGAAATGCTGTCAAATTACATATAAAACAATTTCGTACAAAATAATTGTGAAATAATGTTGAGAAGCAGTACTCTGTTCTTTTTACGTAAAACATGTGAAATGTATGTCAACATTATTTTCCAACTGTAACAAATTTCTAACAACATTTTTTTCAACGTACGAAATTTTAAACAGCAGTTGGGACATAAAAACTGTTACAACATAGAATACATATACTCGTAGTCTTTTATTATATGGCTAATGAAAGCTAATCTCTAAATCGTTAGTCTGCAACGGGAATTCCAAATTGTATCAGTATTCATCTTGGACTGCTCAGAAAATGTATATGATTCACATATTGTTGTATGATGTATGTATATGATTCACGTTGCTACAGTGCTTTTCAGCCAAAGAAAAATTTGGTTTACTGATGGAAAAATTTGTACCGCACAGTGTCTAATGTCATCTTATGTAGCATCCCCTGAGTTCATCTCCTTGGTCGAATATGGTTATCATTTAACTGCAATCACGATTTGGGAGGGCCTTTTAAGATGTACTTTCGAGCAGAATTTTATGACAGTTCATGAGCAGGGCTGCCAGATGAAATTGGCAGAAAATCGTAATTTTTCCGATAAATTTTAAAAATATCGTCATTTCAGCTTTGGAAAATCGTTAAAAAAATCGTCGAAGGAATCGTAACAAAAAAAAAAAAAACAAGCATGTTTTTAGTATTTTTAATTTTTTTACAGTACCCGTAAAATACATATGAAAAATAAAACATGTTTAATACGTTCTTAAAGCTGTTTACGAATGAATACCTCATTAGCCAAGTCGATTAGCTTCTCTTTTAGAATTTTATAAGATAGTAATGTCAAAACACTATAGATTTAAAAATATATTTTATAGTATTAAAACAAATTTCTCTTATGGTAACTTTTAATAATACTAAACGACAAAATTACTTATAATTTTAGTAATAGCTTTATAAAAGTTGTAAAACTATTTTTGATTTTTTAAATTACTTTAGTTAAAATTTATTTTTTCACTTTCAAATTTTTTTACTAATTTTTTATACATAAACAACCGTTACCTCTTTTGTTTAGTTGATATTTTTGGTATGAAATCACAGTAATTGAATAAACATACCAAAAAAAAAAAAAAAAACAGTCTTTAGTTTAAAAAAACTCACGCGCATATTTCTTTATCTTTATTAACATTGATCGCAAGCAAAAATTAGAAGAAGTAAGTTAGTTGTCGCAACTAAAAAGAGTTATTAATACTTTTAGAGCTCCCAGTTGTCCATTTAACAAAAATCGTCATTTTGCCAAAAAAAATCGTCTAATCTGGCAGATATACATACATATAATTTATGAATGTGGGAGAGTTCGCGATGAACTCATACTCATCTTGATGTGATTTATATTGACTAAAGTCGCATTTTGCAACTTTTTTACCGACCAAAAGCATTTTGAGTGACTTTGCACTAAATTTTGCTACTTTTGCCCATTTTTTTTTTTTTTTTTTTTGATACATTAGCACCACTAACATTTTTTATCTTTTAAATCGGATTTTTCACAATTAATTTTTATAATCGCTAGAATATTAATAAATAATATCAACTTTAAAAAAAATTTGCGTTATTCAAGAAGGTTTAACATTTGAAAGCCTGGTTTATATAAAATTTATGTCCAATATATTAGGTATAATGAACAAACTAAATAAATGTTTTTAGATTAAAAAATCACAAATTATATTTTTACTGAGTTACATAAAAGATATTTTAGTGCAAATTTTTCAAAATAGAGTACATTAAAATAACAAAGACTGAGAATACTAATATAAAAGATATTAAAAATATATACATAGGTCCTTTAGATGAAATATCAATAAATTAAAAAAAATATATCGGATGTAGAATGTACAACAATAAAAACAAATATTTTAAATTTTTACCAAAATCTATGTGACGAAATATTATATCAAATCAATGATAAAAGGCTTAAAGTCTTAAGTTTTTTTAAACCGAGCTCTTTTACAAGCAATGAAGATATTGCCTATATATGTAGATCTCATTTCAGAATTTAATTATATTATATGTAAGTGATCTAGAGGTTGTTATCAGCGAATTTACATTATTAGAGTAAGCCAGAAGATAAACAATATGAATGCAATTTTATATTTAATCATTTTAAACATTTTTGCAACACAATAGGTAATATTAAAAATTAATTAAATGAACCTTTGTACTTAAACTTATATAAGCTGGCCGTGTATGTGTGAACTCGCAACAGCGCGTGCGCTAAATTAGGCCTTGTGAAAAATAAGTTAACATCTAGATTAAAAGTAGAAACTTGTACATCCATGTTGTCTTCATTAAATTTATTAGATAAGGAAATAGAAAATTTGATTCCAAGTAGTGAACTGAAAAATACATAAAACAAGTTTCAAAAAAATAAATTTAACACAAAATGCAACTAATTTAGTTTTATTGCACTTAAGGGTCTTTATTAACAATATTTATTTTGCTATTACTTTACAAACAAACTGCGTTTTATTGTTAATACAATGGTCACATTTCTATTCGAGAGGAAAAGTAAAGTGCAAAGAAATTGAGTACCGCAAACAACAGCAAATTTTATCAAGATAACGTTCCCAAAAACATGTCAGATGTCACAAAGCTTTCGTTACCATTCAAAATTTTAAGAAATATTCGCGCGGAACCCAGGACCTTATGTAATTGAAAATTTGTGGAATAAATTGGCTAGGGAGCCCAATAAAAAATAAATAAATAAATAACTGACATCCTTGTTCAGCTTCAAGCAGGGTTGGCAAGAACCTGGGCTTAAAAAAAGCCCATCGGGTAATTCCTCAATATCTTTCTATTTGTTAGTACAATTACTATGTTTTATTATTTATAACAAATTTTGCACTCTTGACAGAACACAGAAGGCGTTATGTACTACGAGCTGCTAAAATCATGATACACACTGCAATTACTTCGTTTGAGCTGTAAATTATGAAAGAAATTGCCGGAATTTATGAACAAACATGATAGAGTTATTATTTTGTGTGACAACGCCAGGCATCATGTCGCAAAAGTTGCCAAAAAAAAAAAAAATTAGGAACGATCAAATGCGATATCTTGTCGTGACCTCCCTATTCTCCGTCATTGCTACTTCTTCTATTTGCTGTTTCGACGTATACAACATAATTTGGCGGGCCACAGCTTTACTTTTTTCGAAAAATTTGCAAATTGGCTTAAAAATTGGATCGCCTCAAAAGACGAGAAGTTTTTTTTGAGACGAGATTCGAAGATTACCAGAGAGGTCGGGAGAAGTGGTTAGTTATAATGGACAATATTTTCATTTACTTCTTAATTCGTTAATTTTTAAAATAAAATATGTTTTTTGAACTTATACAAAGAACCGAATGAATTTGTACTTCTAATAGATAAATTACACAGTGCGACAAAAAAATGGCAAAAGAAGGATCTCTTTTTGAAATTTTCAAAACACTTCCAAAACTCAAGTTACGGGTAAAAAACCGGTTTTTCGGACCTTCAGGCACTTATAAGCTCATATATTAGCATATATACTTGTGGCATATGTTAGCTGAATATTACCCATTTTAAGGTTTTCGGATTTGGAAAGAAGATAAACAGACCTTTGAAATGATATATATAAACGATATAGCAGCCTTGAAGAATCTTGGTGTACTTCTCAAGTAAACAGATTTTTCATCCAATTTTCACATATTTTTCAAGTTAACATATATGCGTTTTTGTGAAAATTATATTAAGTTATGAATAAAACGAGACTTACGCTTAAGAAAGAGTTATTAGGATATAGTTGAGTTATTAACAGTTGTCTCTTTTTAATATAGCAAATATTTAATTGTTCTCAAAAATCGTAAATGTTACTAAAACAAATAAAGTTGCCGTGCATTTAGATTTTCTTGAAAAATCTGCATTTTTGGGGCAAAAATCGGCAAATCGGTATTTTGATAATTTTAGGCACAAAATCGTCAAAATGCAACCCTGGCCACTCTAGGAGTCGAAGTTACAGTTTGGGACCCGATTCTCATTAGGTTGATATCAACCAAATTACCCAATTTGGCATTAGCTTTATGGGAACAGTCTCTCACATCCCCTCGTGAGCTCTCAAAAATGGTCAAAAAAGTTTCTGATAGAACGATATGAGGCCTTAGAACGCCTTACGAGCATAAGGAACACTAAGGGCACATTAAGCCTAATATGAACAGATTCCCCTAGAGTGCAAGCATATGTTTCGCAGTAGAATTTGAACCCGGCTTGAAAGTTGTGCAATGGCGCTCACCCTCTTAGAGGTTGTCCCAAATTTAAAGCCTTTACGGCGCAACAGAAGGTTGATTACGTTTTTCAAAAAAAATATTGCAACAATTGTTTAGGATCATCACATTTGAAAGCAAATTGCAAGAGCAAACATACTTGTCTCCTTTGCAAGAAGACACACTACACTCTGTACAACCCTAAAAACTGAGAGATCTTGTGCGAAAAATACCTCAAATAAACTATTGAACACTCAAAAACTATCATATATCATTGATATATTATTGATCAAAATGACTCTCAAGCCGAGCGCCCTTCGACTTCTGGTCAAGTACGCGCAAATTGAGAACAGGTTTTGAGAACATTCTTCTGAGAACCGCACTCATGCAAATCGAATATAGAGGAGAGCATTTCACAATACGGCCTCTCATGGTCCCGGTTCACAAAGGACATTCCTATCCGAAAAAATTAGAAACCGTCTACAACTCGCATACAACAAATCCCGTTTCGAAATCATTGGTATTGGCGGCCAAAGGAAATCAGCAAACAAAGAGTGTGAGTTCACTTTATATGCCCATAGAACAGGAGCTAAAAAAGACTATAGTCTTGCCAAAAGTTACTAAATGCCTTCCTGCCTTCACCTTTGAGGTACCTCACTCAGAAGAACTGGCGAAACTGGACTTAGCGGACCCAACGTTTAGCAGAGCTTCGCAAATTGATCTTATTCTAGGCAACGATTATGAGCATTACATCAATGTGAATGGCATTAATAAATGTATGTGGTCAAGCTTCAGCGTAAAATACCGTCTTCAGATGGGTTCTTAGCGGCCCAATATTTTACTACGTCAGTTATCCCGTCTGATACTTTGGAACTCAAATGTCTCTTACGGGAATTTTGGGAGGATGAAGAAGTACCCACGTCCCGTACTATATCTGTGGAGGAAGAATGTTGTGAGAAATTTTATTCGGACACAACCAATCGACATGAAAATAGTAGGTATGTCGTAAGACTACCATTCAAACCTGAATTTCCTGAAAATATCTCCCTAGCTCGTCGAGATTTATTGCTCTCGCGCATTATTCGCAAATGGAAAAAACTCTGACCAAAAACCTTGAACTAAAAACTCAATATAACAACATATTAGAGGAATACTTGGACTTAGACCACATGGAGAAAACTGCACCAAGCGAAATTGTTCCTGGGGACAAATATGTTTCATTCTACTTAGCGCACCATGCTGAAACTAGGCCCGATCATAAAACAACAAAGGTAAGAGTAGTATTCAATGCCTCAAGAAAAATGAAATCAAATTTTTCTTTAATGATTTACTTCACACAGGCCCCACTTTTCAAAACGACTTGATAACTATTGTCCTTAACTGGAGAAAGTATAAATATGTGTTTAATGGTGATATACAGAAAATATATAGCCAAATTTTGTTGCACTCAGAAGACAGACCCTTTCAAAGAGTATTTTTTCAAAGGCAACAAAGTGGACCGGTAGAAGATTACCAGCTTAAAACAGTAATCTTTGGAGTTAATTGTGCTCCCTTTTGGCGGTGTGGACCCTTCTTCAACTGGCATCAGATTTGGAATCACGATAACCTAAAGCAGCCGCCATTCTGCAATCCGAAACCTATGTCGATGACATACTGTCCGGAGGACATACTCTTGAGAATGCACTGTCCGCACAAAAACAGATTATCAACACGCTCAAATCAGCAGACTCTCAATTACTTACTCATTTACCAGAGGAAGACTTATATGATTTAGATTTCCTACCACCACTCAAGTACTGCGAAAACGCTTGGAATTAAGTGAAATGCGCTTTCTCATGTATTTACCTACAGTTTCTTCCCAATTAAGCAATCTACTGCTATGATAAAACGTAAAATTTTGTCAGAGGTTACAAGCATTTTTGACCCAGCTGGTTGGCTAGCATAATGAAATGGAATGATCTCGTTTCGGATCTCTCGAACTGAACTCATGAACTCTCTAACAACCTTCAATGGTGGTTTGGGCCATCGTGGTTATACAAGCCTGAAACATATTGGCCTCAACGCAATCCCATTAAAGTAGTAGAAAACTCTATGGAGGTGCAAACGATGCATGCAGAGATCGAACAGAAGGATATTCTTTGTAGATTCTCCTCCTACACCAGAAGTCTACAAGTCATGTGTTATGTTTCGCGATTCATTGATAAAAGTCTACGGAAACTCAGGGAGAAAATTAATGTAACAAGTCGTACTGAACTGTCCACCTCAGAGTTGAAGGCTGTAAAAATCATTCTACTCTACTTAACACAGAAAGCACTTTATGGCGAGGAATATGAATGCTTGCGAAATTCTGAGAATTTTCCAAAGAGAAGTCTCTTAAGCACCCTGAAAACATTTCTTGATTCGAATCTGATAATGCGTGTTAACGGGAGATTGACTCAGTCTTCTCTCCCATATAACAAACGCTATACAATTATCTTACCCGGAAACTGTCATTTTTGCTATTTATATCTCAATCATTTCACACATTCTTATGTCACACTGAATGCTCACAAATGTGTCATATGGTCCAAACTGAATTTTACATATTCAGGCTAAAACCACGGGTAAAAGCGATAATTCGTAATTGTAAAATTTGCATTATCTACAAACAAAAGCCATGTACCCAAATAATGGCCCCTTTACCTCCAGACAGGAGTTATTTATCCCCGCCATTCCAAATTTCTGACATAGATTTTATCTTGGCCCTTTGAAATAAAAGTTTTTCACGCAAGAAAATCCCCTTCTGCAAAAAGTTATGCCTCTGTATTTGTCTGCTTTAGCTCAAAGGCAATACACCTAGAACCTTGTTCTGACTTATCTTCGACGGCATTTCAAGCTGCGTTCTCTCGCTTCGTTGGGAGGCGGGTGCTCCCCCAGAAGGTGGTTACGGATAATGGCAGAAACTTTTTGGGAGCTAGTAGAGCTCTCGAGACTGAATTTGCTCAATTTTTTGACAATGTAGCAAAAGAAATATATCGCTCATGGATTTGAGTGGAAATTCATTCCACTACACGCTCCTCACATTGGTGGCTTATGTGAGGCAGCTGTAAAAAGCTTCAAGTTTCACTTCAAACGTGTTATTGGCTCACAGAAATTAACTTTTGAAGAGTTCTCTACAATCATTGCGAAAATTGAAGGCATACTTAATTCTCGGCCAATTTCCGCTAAACGCTCTTACACCCGGTCATTTTTTAAGAGTCGCTCCTATAATGGCTTTCCCGGAACAAAATGGCGAAAGTACCAATGAAGTGGAATGTGTTTTTGGAAACGTTCAAATTGCATACTGTTCATATACCGACTGAATGCTCTTGAGTTTAACTCTATTAAACCACCTTTAGCTATTATTATAAGTATAGTGCACCGTGGCGAGTAGTCTCCTGCCAAAATGGGTGTAACATTAAAGTCTAATTGTGAATAAAGATCGTGAAACTGTGAACTAGATGCAGAGGATATTTATTCTTCTCTTTCCTTCATTTTCAATCGATTTAATATTATTTTTCAATTATTTCTTGCGATGATTGTATTATCAGATAGAATTTGTAGTTTATGCCTGCGATTATTCCATTCTGTGGCCCAATACGTGGTAACTTGTTTGGATTCGTATCTATTACCGTAATAATGTGGCTAAAATGCATTTTTAGAGTGTCGAAGTATAATGAGTCAAGTCCAGTTTCCTGATAGAGCATGTAGTTGGGCGTTGTATCCGGTAAATATAGCATCTTAAAAAAAAAAATTAAAATTTAATTTAAAAAATCTAAATAATTTTTCGACTTCATCGTACTTTTGAAAACGCCAGATTTGTGCAGTATAATACAATATTGATCTCGAAACCGCCTGAATATTTTAAGTTTGTTGCTTTTTAAAATTCGAGTATTTTTTATATATTTAGACCAAGTAGAGTTGACAGCTAATTTTGCAGATGACAGTTTTTGACTTAAGTGATTTTTGAAGGATAAGATAGAGAAGATATTTATAGGAGTTTACTATCTCTATTTTGCTCCGACCATACTTCCAGTTTAAGCCCGAAAAAATTCTAGTACCCGTACGGAAAATAACTATTTTTGACTTATCAAAATTCACTTTTAGATTCCACACTGAACAATAGTTGTACAGTTTTTCAATCATTTTCTGTGTTCTGTAGATGTGTCAGATAAAATAACAATATCATCTGTATAAAGCAAAATCTTAATGTCAGTACTAGCAACGTTAACACCATCTAGTAGCTCATCAACTAATATATATAGTGAAAATAAGATTGGACTCAGAATACATCCTTGTTTTACTCCTACATTAACAGTAAATGAGTCAGAGTACAAGTTACCATCTGCTCTCAGTTTCATCATAAGTACACTGCAATATTCTTATTATCTTAAAAGAAAGACCCATACACGATATATACAATATTTGTAAGGTTAAAATTGTTATCCACCGTGGAATAATATTTCTAAAGTCAGCTTGGTATTTATTTAAAATATTTTTATTATCTACTCAAAATGTGAGTCTGGTTAGTAGAATGGAAGTGAATATTTTACATATTGTATCGATTAGTGATATCCCACGGTAGTTTACCAGTAGCTTTGGATCTGCCTAATTGAAAAGCGGAATTAAAATGGATCTTCGAAAACTTTTAGGGATTTCCTCATGCAAAAAAAAATATATTTAATATATTTCATATATTTAATATTTCTGATAAAAAACAGTGTGGCGCATGTTTGTAGAACTCAAAACTTATGCCATTCTGTCCTGGCGCTTTATTAATCATTTTCTTAGTTTAAGTATTTTCACAACAGATGACATTCGGAGTATTCTATCTATAAAGCATCAACAGTGTATGGCATAGCCCAACTTATACTACGTGTCTCACTACTTTGCAATATTTTGCTAAAATGTAAGAAAAATTTATCAGAGATTAACATATTGTTACGTTTTTAACCTTTTTAAAACGTTTGAGTTCGTTTAAATTGCGCTAAAATAAAATAAACACCACCTTATTTATTATTTTACAGTTTTATTTATTTATTTCACTAGAACTTGTATACTGTTTGTCTTAATACAACACTTAATATTCGTTTATACAACACTTTTATTTCCGCTTTAACAAAACTTTATTTATTGTCAGTCAAACGATAACTAACTGACAGTCTCTTTATGTACCTAATTCCCTACAGTTGGGGAGGTTCCGGAAATATCGACCATCTCCTATTTTCATACCCGTTAATTTAAATGTAACGTAAAGATGGTCGATTTGGCAGTGCTGCCAAATTGACAGGGTGACACAATACAGTTTTAAAGCACTGATGTGTTGTATTTTTATTTTCGTAATAGTATTGTTAGTTGTAAAAGTTCGAGCTTTCATAGAGTTAAACAGTTCCCACCAATCATTGCTGTTTTTACCTGTATTTAATTGGAATAAATTATTTTCATAAAACTCAAGTTTTTTTGTGTGGCATAGCGTAAGATATTTGCTTCTAGTATATAAGTACCGACTTTTATTTTGATCTTTACTTTCATTTCTACACATATGCTCTAAGACTCTTCTTCATACATTTATGATAGCGAGCAAATTCCTAATTAAACCACTTTTGCCTAGGTTCAAAAAAGGGTTTTTTTTACCACTTGTAACATGAGCTTTCTTAATTTTATTTGTTACCGTTGAAATTAAATCATCCATCTATATAGTTGTAGCCCAACATAATGCATTCCAGCATTCCAACGTAACCTCTCTTGGGTTTTTTGTTTTTGCAAATATTATAATTAGCAGATTATATATTCAAACATAGAGGCATGTAGTCAGAGTATGGTTTCATAGATATATAAAAATCATCAATACGTCGTAAGAAGCTATATGAGCATATACAATAGTCAATAACACTGTTTCCCCTAGCTCGATGAAAACAGAAATCACCTTGAGCATCGCCTTCAGTTCGCTCATTTGGTATCTCCAACACTTTCTATTAAATTCATTAATTTTCTTCCTCCTCTGTTCAATGTTTTATATTTTGGGCATCCGACTTTACAGATATTTGGAGTATCTTTTTAAATGGCAGCCTTTAACACTTGTTCTTCAGCAATCCACGTGTTCAGGTTGCCAACAATACAAAAATGTTCAGGGTTGAGTTACCGGATAAAGCATCCGAATTTCTCATAATCATTACTCCAGTTAGTACAATTCAAATATCTTGGCATAAAATAAGTCTATATATATAAAAGAGGACTATAAAATGCGTTGTAATTAATGTTCTCTGAAATGCGCTGACCGTTTATATTTTGTGAGCCCTTAAACGAAAGGTGAAGTCAATACAAAGGTTTTACTTATATGCGGTTTTTGCAAGTCTATTTGGTTGGCGAGTTATTGACGTTAGAGTGAACCCCTTTGTAGTTAGAAAATATTTTTAAAACTATGTATATAAAAGGCATATGTAGATAGCTTTCCTTTGGTGTTTGGCTTCACTATTGTTCAACTGGGAGGTGCCACGCCAATATATAATTTGTATTTATATGTCTTTATCTATAAGACAGTAATAGTAGGAGTCTCTAAATATGGCCCAAATAACTTTGTGGTCAATACAAATCATCAGTCAAAAATTGATCCAAATTGGATAAGTGGAAGTAGCATCTCCCATACAAAGTTAATATTGATTTTTGTATATCTTTGGAACGGAAATAGTGGAAGGTTCTTAATTTGGTCTAAATAACTTGGTCAAAATATGAGCGAAATTGAATAAATGAGTGTGGCATCTGCTATACAAATTAAATATTGATTTTTGTATATATAGAGAACGATTAGAATGGAAGGTTCTGAATTTGGTCTAAATGACTTATTATATAGCCATCAGTTAAAAAGTGGATTTGTGTATATCTTAAGAATTGTTAGTGTTGACATTTCTAAATTTGGTTTAAATAACTTAGCAGTCAATACGAACCAACATTTAAATAAATATGGAATTTTGTATGTGTAGAGAACGGTAACAGTTAAAGCTTTCTTTATCTATTCACATCAGTCGAACAGCAGGTACAACACACAGGCTCCCAGCAACGCGGGTTGGATTACTCTAGTTTAATATATAATGACTAAAGCAAAAAATTTATTCTATTTAAAACAGTTCCAACAAAATATTTTAAATGTACATGTTAATCAACTGTTGCAAAAGATAATTATAAGAGTATCTGTATATATTCTGTGGCGATCACATTTTACAGCTTTTTTGTAATTTTTCTATAAATTTTCGTTTCGTTTCAGTTTTTAACAAATTTTAAATTCATTAAAAGTGTAGCCAAAATTTATCTCTATTATCAATAAAATTTCAATATTTCAATATCAGTTTTTTTTTCTTTTCTCCAATTCAAAAACATGAAATTAAAAATTCGTTTTGCAAAAGTCTTTGGATGTAATAAAAATATATGAATGCACCATTGTTTAGAAATTTTCGTCTGTAGATTGATAAAAATTTAAATTTTTCGCTTAGCTAAATTAATAAAAAAAATTTATATGGAATATTTTGCAAATCATATTTTAATAACATCATATTATTTTAATGCGCTGTTAAGAACAATATACACAACTTCACAGGTAAATTTTTTCCAAAAATACACTTGTTTTTTTATCTAATTGGTTTTTAAAGAATTATCAGTGTTAGGTGACACTTTTAAATTTAATTCGAATAAGATGAAAAGCTTTGAATTTTTACTAGTTTGCTTTGAAAAATGTCTTATAACTATAGGAAACCGAACCCTACATTGGTTCGGAACCATACTGTGCCACACAGCTTATCAATATCCTCCATCTGACTATGGATTGGGAAATTGCTAGATACTTGAAACACTATAATTTTTTGCTGGCCATTGTGGACTGAGAACATATATGAAGCGAATGGCGATCACGTATGTGGGTGCTTGTAGACTGTGCTCATAGGCATTAGAGACAGAGAAACAAATATGAGACTTACGATCTCATTGGGAAACATATCCACCATTATGGCTTCAGATCTACTGATATTTCTAAGGAATGGGCACAATAGATCCTATGGCTTGCAGTGTCCTGCGATCATGGCAATGATAAATGGGAACCGTTTTTATATATCCTTTAGCTTCGATTGGAAAAAATATAAGGTAAAAAGCGGTACAAAAGGACAAACATGAAAAAATCAGTACATTTGCATACTGATTTACATGTTATATATAAATCACTACATTAAACAAAAATAAGTACATAAAAAACAGAACGTCTGCAAGCACTGATAAATATCTGGCAACCCTATGTTCCGTCAGCTGTCGTTGACACATTTAACATATTAAAAAAATAAATAAACATAATGCTGTTATTTTTTTTTCTATTTTTTGATATGGCGACGTAGTAAATACGACATGTACCAGAGCACACTAAAGAAGATACTTGCGAGTCTGTCTACATATGTATATTTTTTGCTCATGCATATTTTCAGTTTCCAACTGTCAAAGTTTGTTTACTTCTTTGTTTCTTTTTTACATTTTTTCCTTTGTTTGCGTTTTTAGAGCCGCCATGTTTAAAATTTAAATTGTATCACTTAAAAAAAACGTTTTTGTTGTACAGATTAAGTATATTTGTGAAAGTTAAAAAACTACAATCTAAACAATTTTTAATATATTTTCTTTCTTTTTTTAGAGTAAGCTTCATTGAAGAAAACAGTCCAAGTCTGTTGTCACCCGTGAGTTATGAAACAATAGAAACAGATACCTTTCATAATTCTGGTAATGATGTTTCATTAACGCAGTTAGTATTCTTATTTGTAAAAGATAAAATACTGAAATCAATAAATTAAAATGAATTTTTTAATTTTATAGCGCACTATATTGGAGAAAATAATATGAGTCCAAAATATTTTGAGCCACTTTTTACCTGGGATCAGCTTACAATGACAGCTGAACAAGTTCCACAATACAACAAGGAACAAGAAACCCAAACAGAGTAAGTGATATTTTGTTTTTACTGTATTCAAAAATTTTTGAATTATTTTTAATCTTAAAGGGAAACTGGACAAAAGTATTTCGAAAGAATTCGAAATTATTGTTTTTATTTATTTTTCTAAGCATCATTCTTGTGTTCATCGTTTACCATGTTATCACCGAAATATGAGGTAGGACAACATATTTTATTTAATTTTCGTTTTATATAGCGGACAAACACAATCACGATTTTTACATGAAACCCTTTATGTCTTTTTGGCGTCGTTATTAGATAATAAAAGATAACTTCTTCTTCGATAGCTTCCATCCCTCAGGAAAAAGAGATAATTAATATTGAGTTAAACAAATGCGTGATAAATGGTCGTAGTCTCTGCAAAATTACTCCAAGAAAAGTGGGTTTTATCCCATCAACACTAATAGTCTTAGATTTTACATAAGAGAAGCTTAACAAAACATCGCATTGATTCAAACAACTAAAACTGAATGTGAACACAAATTAGTATATAGATTGTTAGAGGGTTTAAGGATACTAATATTTAAGAATTCATGATTCAATTCATTAAGCTACTGGACTGCCCATGAAAATATGTTGTGAACGGTGTTCACCGGTGTTAAACCGAGAGAAAACATCGGATCAATTAGTGGATTGCTCCCTAATAAGTTGTTGTTGAAATCTCCAATAATAAAAATGTCCGTATATTGAACAGATATATCCCCCAAGACATTAATAAGAGTCAAAACATATATCCCTATGAGGCCTACAGACACTTCCAACAAGAATCTTATGGTTCTGCTCAGCAGTCACTTCCAAAAATAAGTATTCAATTTCACTACCGGCAACCGATTTCAGCCTTATTACACACTTAATGTCGCATCTTACATACATTGCATCACCGCCATGTGTGTGTTTATATTATGAGTTAATATTTGGTATCTCATATTCGTAAGCTTTAGCAAAATTTCATACTCTGCAGTAAAATTTGTTGTATGGTTGTTGTTATTTTAGTTTGTGTCTAATTATATACTTTATATATATATATATATATATATATATATATATATATATATATATATATATATATATATATATATATATATATATATATATATATAAAGTTGTGGCAGAATACACACAATCGAAATTAATTGAATTTAAATGAAAGAATACCAAAGTTGTTAAACGGAGAATGTGGCACATTTGCTTATATTTGCAACATATAATATCTATCAATAACTCAGCTGTTAAAAAATTAAACAAAATACGCATAAATTTTGTTAATACTGTTATTACATTGCTGTCGTTTATTACATTGCTAAAAAGAATAAAAAAGCCGCAAAAACAACTATACGTGCTGTTTACAAACAACTAAATCGACAACAACAAATATTAGCAGAGGTAAAGTAAATAAAAATAACACGGCAACAACAATAATTAAGCAGCAAAGAAAACAAGTAACAGACAATAAACAAGCAACAACAAATACTAAGATCTGCAAGAGGTAGATGTTTACATACGCATGGCTACAAAAGAACTAAAAGAAAGAAATGGAATTTACCTAAAATATCGAGAGGTTCGAGAGCTTTCGATGTATTGTATCAGCCATGTAAATGCACATCGATGCGAACAAGAAGCAGTTTAAGTAAAGTTAACTCAGCGAACGAGTCTTGTTAAGCTCTGTTCGAAGAGAATTTAAGTTGTGATCGAATCTAACTACGAGTAATTGTTGTTGTTTACAAACTTGTAAATAGACAGAGTAATTAAGAATATAAAATTGTTATTGCTTGTAAAAAGGTTACAAGCAGTGGTGCGCAAAATTGTGTTGAATAAAGGATTTGAATTAAAAACTAAACACAAGATTTATTTTATTTTAACTACAATCTACGAACTCATAAATACACGTTTTTAAAAAGGTAAAAACGTAACAATATATTTTAATATTATATACCAAGCAAAAAATAACCGAAATATTTCTTAATTACTTTCCTTTTTCAAGCACTGTTGAAAACTTCATTTATTATGTTTAACTTTCATATAGCGACCAAAAACTATCGTAAAAATAAATATATCGCACAAATAAACGCATAAAATAAATCGCATAAAAAATAAATCGCACAAAAAAGTCGCTCAAAAATATTTCGCATAAGAAAGTTCTTCTGTATTGCTTACTCAGCTATATAAAAAGCACATCAATGCGCACAGCAATCAGTTTATTTGGTGAAAACTCAGTGAACGAGTTATTGGTTTGAACTTAGTGTAAAGGGAGTTAAACTCGGATTGAAAAGGTTGTGATCGAATCTAAAGGCCACATTAGCTCACCGTAGAAATCGTAAATGTAAATATAACGTAAATGTAAACGTTCTGCCACTTATAGAATATAACGTAAATGTAAACGTTCTGCCACTTATAGAATGCTTAAGATCGTATCAAGTGTTTTTGACATAAAGAAGAAAAAATATTTAAGTATACATAAATATATGTATGTATGTTTATTAAAAAAAAAATAATAACAGTTGTGCAAAATATTGATGGCACTTAAATATGTGCACATTATTTGAAATTATGTGAAAAAGTATGGAAATTATTGAAATGGTGCCAGGACTTTACTTTCATATTTAAATATTTATAAATTCTGAAGCTTAAGGCGTTTTAAATAAAAATTATTTTATTTTTATATCAATAAATATATACATCTACATATATGTAATTTATTACAAATAAATATAATTAATTACATATTTTCTGCCGAAACTGCACAAAGTAGCGAAATATCGATAAAAAAAAGTAAAGAAATTATTATTTAAAAATATCTTAGGCTTGAATAGCTATTAATATTTGATTAATAAAGGTCGAAAAACCATAACAATAGAATATCTTTTGTATGTAATTGCATTATAATTCTAGTTTTCCACATACGGGCATACATTACTGGATATATATAATGTATTATATTTATAAAAATCTATATTTTTATTCTTATTGCTATTTATATTATCTATTATATATATTATTACTTATATTATCTACGCTTGTACGTACAATTATTTTGCAATCCTTGGCATAAACGTACTATATGAATAAATAAAGATACATTTAAAAGTGTGTGTTTTAAATTATAATTATGTATTAAATAATAATAAATAAAATTGATGATGAAAAATTAATATTGTTGGTGCAAGTGCATGAAATAATTTATAATTTATTTTTTTATTCTTTTTTCTTTTTTATTTACACTCACACAGTTGAAAACAGCTGACACGTTTTTACTTCACCAACTAAACACACTTGACGTTTTGATCACGTTACTTTTACGTCCCGTCTACGTTCCTTCAAGACTAATTGGGCATTTAAAAACTCCTCACTGTGTAGCCGATAACCAGGCTTAAACTTCAATACAATTTTACACGAACTTGGCTTTCCTTTTTTAGAATCAAACACTAACTCTTTCAATAGAATTTGACGATATTGTAGAGTTTTTTATAAATCTAATTTTTCTTTATAATGTCTTATTTTTGCTATCACACAAAAAGCAAAATCACAAAAAAAAACAACTAACAGTTATAAATCTACTCAGCGTAAGTAGTGTGACCAGTACCTAGTTCCTGTATTTATTTTCACATCGTAAACTGTAAATCAAAAAACTCAATCGTTTCTCGATTTGTGAGTAAGAAGCGTTTCTGTAACTGAATGTGAAAAGAGGTAATGTCTTCTACGTTTTTATTCCCTACAAGAACAGCGACAGTCATTTGACCGGTCAATTGACTGGCACTGTGATAGAAATATCTACCATTTTTTTCTATCAAGCTATTAAGGGTAAAATTAAAAAAAAAAATACCGAATCATTTGTGTACATGTGATTTTTCATCTTTCTTTGACTTCTGCATTCTGTCGACTGTAAAACATATATCTGAGCTTCTCACTCTGCTGCTGTTTACTTATCGAAGATGATGTAAATGTTAGTTCAAGATAAGTCACATTTGATGTATAAACCCGTCAAAGCTGATGGGTACTTTTTTTACACTTTTTGTAATAAAATATGATTTATTATTTTTTATACTAGTATACTAGTAAATTTTTTTTTATAATTAGTAAATTAAAAATGTATTTTTAATAAATTAATTATACAATGTACATCATTCAATTTATTTTTTATTTCTCTCAGTAATGCGTTCTACCGCCTCTCTTACACTTGTTTTGAACTAAATTGGATCTATACAGTTGAAAAGGATCTGAAAGTTGTAGAAAAGATATATTAATGATACTAATTATATGCGCAAGTATATAAGTTACTAATTATTTCATCATTTATATGTAGATGTATATATTTGAATAGCTCTCAGTCATGTTGAACAACATGAGCTTGCCTAGTGCATGCTCTTTCCTCCTCCTTTCCCAATACTACTTCTAAGCAGGTCGTCTGCAAACATTGCTCGAATGTTATCTGTAAAGAAGTATAAGTATTAAATAAATAATAAAGTATTAATTTGTGTTTGTTACCATTAACTGAGCAAAATCTGGGTGTTCCAACTTTTTCTCTCCATCCGCCAATGTCATTAATTGCAGTATGCATGCGACTTCGTCAAGATGTTTGTCCTGTATCTCGCCAGTTATGCAACGACAGACTGATGGCTATCTTGTATTTTATCAAGAATTTCGATTGAGCCATCATTTCAAGTTTTGGCACGACCTGGTAAAAATATTTATTATTTTTAAATTAAAAGCAATATTAAAAGTACTGGATACTTACATATGCTACAATTTCCTCCAACCTTGTTACAATCACTTGTCCTTTTATCAGTTTTTTTTACACAATACATACAATATATTTATTTAATTCTTTTTTTTAATTTTGCTAGAGTTTACAAAACTATTGTGTTTTATGCTGTCAAACGTCACAAAATATGACTGCAACACTTGTTGTTTCACTTTTTGTCTTGTTGTTTCACTCTTTCAACCGTTTTAATCGTTAAGTGATTTGGGGGTTGATTATTCCGTGACAGACCTGATTGAGAAATTTCTGACTTGGAGAACCGTTAGGGCGAAATGGGCAGAGGTCAATGTTAATAGAGGGATACCTCAGGGGGAGTCTTATCTCTACTACTGTGGTTGACCTCGGTAAATGGACTGCTTGGAGCAGGCTGGATGTAAGGTCTTTGCCTCGGCCAATGGCATTGCTGTCATCATTACGGGAAAGAATCTTAATCTCGCAAGTATAAGATACCGGTATTCAAAACCCCATCTGTTGACGGGGAGCGACTAAGGTTGACGGAACAGGCCAGGTACTGTCGTGGAGATCCAATGTGGAGGAGAAAGTAAGAAAGACATCGGTTGCTTTATACTGCTGCAAAGAGGCTTATTGACAGGCGTTTGGGACTCTCTTCGAAAGCGGCAATCTGCTTATCGCAGAACTTCGCTGAGCTGATGCAGCGAATGGGTTTGTCTACCGTTAGGACGGACTACTGTATCCCTTGTCTATTACCAACGACCAATCTAAGGATATCTATTCCGAATAGGAATACCTGGAAAAAGTCGTTGGATGGAGATATGGGAATTATCCGATTCCTCACAGACGTGACAAAGCTGGATGGTGGAGTAGGTCATGGTGTCCATTCTCTTAATCTGCAGTATTTTTCAGGCAGAGGTTGCTAACCTACTAGGAGAACGTGTCACATTTATACGGGCAGTCAGTCTGCTAATAGATCCCTAGGGGCTAAGTATAAGTATACTAGTCTCTGACGGTGAGAAAATATCACTCATTATTGGGAGTGATGTCTGAGTACTTTGATATCAATATCATCTGGGTACCGGGTTATAGTAATATTCCGGGAAACTGTGTAGCAGATGAACTGGCTAGACAGGGAACTATGACTAGGATTCCTTCGGCGGCGGATGGATTTGGTATACCGATCTCTACTTGGCGTCTACGTGTAGGGCAATGGGCCGATGGTATTATTTGATAAGAGGTGGAAGCTAGCTCCAACTTGTAGACTAGATAGAATTCTCTGACCGAGGGTGGACAAGAAGAATTCTAGGCAACTGCTGAACTTGCCGAGAGGCAGGATACCTGCGGTTATATGGGCACTTATTGGTCTCTGTTTAGCGGGGAGACATGGCTTAGGCTGGGTCATCTGCGTACCGAATCATAGTAATATTTCGGGCAACTGTATAGCAGATGAACTGGCTAGACAGGGAATATGGCTAGGATTCTTTCGGCGGCGGATGGATTTGGTATACCGATCTCTACCTGGCGTCTACGTGTAGGGAATGGGCATATGGTGTTATTTGATAAGGGGTGGAAGCGAGCTCCAACTTGTAGACTAGATAGAATTCTCTGGCCGAGGGTGAACAAGAGATCTAGGCAACTGCTGAACTTGCCGAGAGGCAGGATACCAGCGGTTATAGGGGCACTTATGGGTCACTGTTTAGCGGGGAGACATGGCTTTAGGCTGGATCAGATGGGCTCTGTTCTATATAGGTGCTGTTTAGAGGAGGAGGTAGAAACGGGACTTAGGTACAGGATATTCGGTATGTATTTTGTTGGCATTGAGGTTCTACTGGAAACTCCTGTAGGGCTGTATAGCAAATTTATTGAGGGGCAAACTGGTCAGATAACTGATCAGGCTGTCAGCGGAAAGTTTTGGGTCCACAATGGGCTCTATCCGGCCTCAGTGTCCTGGGTGTTTGTCTGGCGGCCCTTTTAACCTAACCTAACCTAATATCCGCAATACCCAAAGGTTTGAGTGGCCACTTTGCCCAGTCTGTGTTCTACGGGGTCCACGAACTTAAAACACACCCCGTAAAAAATTATCCAATGTCAAAAGATACAATCTTCATAAGACTAGCACCCAGTGGATGGCCCCTACTCATGCAGTGCATTGTGTTAGTACTAGGAAAATAGGTTGTGGGAAGTAGGACAGAGAGAGTAGTGTTTATGGACGTTAGATTTATATTTACTCGTGTCGTAAGTGGCAGGGAATACTTTCACTGGAAGATTGTTCCACAACCGAACAGTGCGACCAAAGAACAAATTCTCTCTCTAATGCGTTGTACATTTCACTGGACAATCAACTACAAAGGGATGCGCTCTACAAGAAATACGAGAAATACGTAAAAATATATGATTTTTAGGAATTAATTCGTTAATTTTGTCAGAACATATTCCATTATAGTACCAATAGAACAATGAAACACAGGCCAAATTGCGACGGTGCTCTAATGAATCGATAGAGTTGGCTACCCTACCGTCATTAATGAGTATCTTCGCCCTCTCCTTTATCGATCGAGAAGCTCCAAAATAGACTTTGAAGCACCAGCCCATACATGAGAGGTTTATTCCATCTTGGGTCGGATATAGGTCTTGTAAATATTAAGGAGATCAGATGGAGTGCAGTATTTCTTGCACCGTCTTAAAAAATCAATGCACTTGAATGGTTCTTTCGACACTTGAATATGTGATCATTCCAATGACGTCACAGTGAATTCTCAAACCCGGAACATCAAGAGCATCTGATTTCTCAATATCCACATTACCCATTGACACAGATGACAACATACCACCACGTCTGTGTTTTAAAAAACAACATTGAGTCTTGCGTGCATTAAAATCGACCCTGTTCGCATGACCCCACTCGTAGATTTTCACCAGGTCACTTATGAGTATGTGGTTCATATTCATCCTTCTTGCCCCAATTTCCAAAAGGCTCGGGCTACGATCAAAAGAATATGAGTGACAAATGTTGCTGTCATCCGCAAAAGAGTAGATAGGATTAGAACTGAGAAGAAAAAATTCGTAAGAAATATTAGAAAAAGACTAGGAGAAAGAATAGAGCCTTGCGGTACCCCTGAGTTTATCCTGAACTCGTCGGATGACACCACTTCTATAACCACTCTTATAGAGCGATCGCTGAGAAAACTCGATTTAAATTAAGGGAAGTGACTACCGACACCAAATACACTAAGTTTCAAAATGAGAGCCTAGTGCCAACCTCTACCAAACGCCTTTGAGATATCCAGAGCCACAACAATACTCTCGCCAAAACCATGAATGGACTTGTTCCACTTCTCCGAGAGCAACACCAGCAGGTCACCAGTAGAACGTCCTTTTCGGAAACCGTACTAACGATCACTAAGCAAATCGTTGGACTCCAAATATCTCACAAGGTGGGGATTAATCATACGCTCCTTAACCTTGGAGAGTGCGGAACAAACTGCTTTTGGACGGTAGTTTTCAGGGTTACTAGACTCGCCCTTTTTGAGGATTGGCGTTACATTAGCAACCTTCCAGCAAGATGGAAAAATACCGGCGCGTTATGCCGCGCTGAAAAGGTAAGCTAATGGACGCGCAAGCGTTGAAGAGCACTGATTTAAAACCAGTGCTGGTATGCCATCCGGCCCAGAAGACTTGTTAACGTTGAGATTTACTAGGAACCTTTTTACAGCACGGGCTCGAAAGAATATTTTAGGCATAGTTACTGATACTCTTTCATGTTCGGGCAGTGGTTAAACACTCTCCGGCAATTGAGAATTATTTGCAAACATTTCAGCCAAAAGGTTTGCCTGTATGAATGTATGGTGAATGTATGGTTATTCCTTATTAGGGAAGAAACCGAACTAGCGTTGTTTCTCAGCCTTTTAACGAATGACCAAAAGTTTTTACTTCCCCGCGGAAAGGTAAGAACTTTAGCACGAAGGCGCTGCCCGTATAAAGCCTTTTCGCATCTAAGTACTGTAGTACATGAAGATCTTACCTGTTTGCGAAGCAAATCAGTATGGGCACATTTATTATTGTGCCAATTCCTGAACGCTTCTTCTTTGGATCTGACTGCCAATTTACACGTCAGATTAAACCAAGATTTGTTTCTAGGTTTAATCGAAAGCTTTTTGGCCTTATTATATTCACTACCATTTCTGCCATGGCATCGACGTTTGAGTCAAGGAAACAAATGCAAATTACTGAACTTATTGGCCTTCCAGAGTTGTGCGGCCTGAATGGTGTAACCAAGACGAATTATGAACATTGAAATCACTAGCAGCAACAATTCACTGTTCTGATAATTCGCAAGGATACTCGATATGGAGTCGGAAGGAGAGTAGACGCCAGATATAGTAACCTCTCTTCCCGCGTTTGGGCTTCTATACAAAAATCAGAAGTGCAAAAAATGTGTCCTGATTCTGAACTTAACCCATAGCCACTTAAATTCCGCATCATATATGCCAAGAGGTTGCTGGCATTGGTCCACAACTTCATTGCGAATGTACGTAGCAAGACCCCTATGAAAATTAAAAAGGGTCAGAAGGTGATACCCAGGGATATGAAAAACCTGTGGATCAGCATTTTCAGAAATCTGGATCCCACATAAGGCGAAAACATCCGGCCTATGGAGCAAATGTGCGCATACATGGAGAAAAGGTTTGCCCGTAGCCCACGCAGACTGCAGAAATCAATCCGAAAGCGCCACTACGCAAATTGAACCAAATAAAAGAAAAAAATATATATAAGTTACCACGAGTAAACAAAAATCAAACAACCTTCCTTTGGATGCGTCGGACAAGGAAGTGGGTTACTGCTGATTGATTATTCAGCAGCCAGTGTTATACCTTCGCTACTGAATAATCCAACTGCAACCCCTCCAAGCGGTTCGCACCCAAAGGTGTGGTAAGGATTAATGAGGGGAAGGGATAACACTATTACTGATGGTAGGAGACATAATTAAATTTTCCACTACGGATCAAACAGTTTTTTATTTTCTTGATGTTTAATCTCGTCTGTACTTAAATTGATTATTGTCAAGTGTGTGTTTATTTTTTTATGCTAGTGTTTTGTTTTTTTGTTTTATTTTTATAATTTGTTTTGATATTCATATTTTGTTGTTTCCATTTTTTCTATCTTAATATTGATGTTGAATTATTTGTTTTTAAACATGTTTCAAACTTATGTTCCGTTATATTGGTCATTTTATTCTTGTTTTTCAATTCACTTTTCACTTTATCTTTTAGTTTTTGAGCCTTATCCTTAAAAATTCGGATTTTTAAACATTCCCAAGCGTTTTTTTATCATATCTGTGTTCTGCGAAGTCAACTTTAAAGCATTTATATTTTTTCTTCTCAAATAATCTTTGATTATTTTTGTAGTGTTGTTGTTGCAGTTTTTCCTTGTTAGTCGTCTACCTTCTGCTATTGCAGTCTCCTCAATAGTTTTTAGAGAGACAGCTCTCCCATCCAAAAGAACTATACTACCTTTACCACTCGCCGGTAAGCATTTCCAAATCATTCGGGCACTTTCTAACGACTTAATGTTGAGTAGGTTACACTTGCATGTAAGCTTTTCGCTAGGGTTACGGCATACAAACACCATACCGCAAGAATATTTAAGTCCAATCATAGAATTATCTGTCCCAAGCACTCTATGCCAAAAGTTTTGAGTCTGTTCCTTATAAAATATTCATTTTTTCTATTGTTTGTCTTTACTTTGAAAACTTATTTTTGCAATTTTACCAGTAACCAGACTTTGCTTATAGATTTGACACAATCGAAAACGTATTATATAGATCTAAGGTACCTTTTAGCCTCATTTAGTAACTATGGCGCTATGCTGGGTCAGTTCTGAAAATTAGTAAAATTTGCATATTCATTTTTTCAGAAGCTATTTTATGGAGCTCAGGTCTTATTTTCTACAAACTTCGTGTTCTTTAGTGTACTTTGGGACTACCTTCCAGATTACGGTTTGATTTTTATATAAGTTTTTTGCTATATATCTTTGCGTATTACCGATTTAATATAAATAAGTAATAACTGTTAGTCCTTCATCTGTCTAATTTAACTACTTTTAAATTGATTTAAAGATATCCGAGGAGAAAACAGATATATACTATTTAAAAAAATATTAAGAATTTTTTTATAAGAAAAACTGACTAATTTTACTTATAAATAAATACTTTAAATTTAATTGTATCTATCCATAAAGTATTTCTTACTTGATTTAATTTTTTCATATAACAACAGATTGGAACTTTAACTGACAACTTATTTTTGCAACGTCACACCCGTTGCTACAGTCGCTCCTATTGAAAGTCGGGCAATCATACAAAAACTTTAGGTGCACATTAAATAAACAAAAGTAAACTTTTTAAATTTTTTTAATTACATTTAATAAAGCACTAATTAAACAATAAATACAAACAAAAAAAATTTCTACCTGCCACATAAAATTTTATAAAGCAAACCAAATTGGAAACTCCAAATTTAAGCTCTCACTGGTAGACTCTTATAAATAATTTTAAAATTAAAATTATTATTTTTTTGCATATCCTTTTTGATTTTCAACAGCCTACTGTCTCCTTGGTACAGATTCAAATAATTTTTTCACACATTAGGACTTATCTGACTCCATTCTTCTTGAAAATCGACTTTTAGTTGTTCTTTATTGGTACACGAACGATTTTGCATTCCACGTCCAAGCTCGTCCCACAAATCAATAATATTTAAATCGGGACCTTGGGGAAGCGTTATTAAGACCTTTGGGAAATTATTCAGTAGTTAGTTTTTCGCTATCATTGGCCTAATTAAATTTAAAATTATCAACAATACACAATATGCGTTCTCTTTCCATTACATTATTCTTTAAAAATCAATTTTATAGTGTTATATTAACCATATGTAATATACAACCAAATAATATGTTAAAAAATAATACAAAAATTTAGCTTGGTGCCTATATACATTAAATAGTGCGCAAAAACGCATCTAAACTTGAAAAATGGGAAAAAATTGGATAAAAGATGTGTTTGTTGGAGAAATACACCCAGATTCTTCAAGACTACTTAAACGATTATATATCATTTAAATGGTTAATTTCTGTTCTTTCCAAATATATACAATATTGTGCAAAACAAAGCAACAAGGCTTATAAAAACTAATAATGTCGATTATTTCTGAAAGAATTTCATTTAGAAAAAAAGGTTTTCTGCAATTTATTTATATTTATATGCACTTATATTTGCATAAAAAAATATATTGCTTTATCTCAACCTTTTTTCAAAAATCAACAAAAACAATCGATGTCTTCAAATTAAGGTGTGCAAAACAAAAGCAACAAATTAATATTTCGTTGATAAACCTTTATTTTTTATAACTTTGCCACGTCAGCGCGGCCTGGAATCAATAAGGCTATTAAGTATGGACTCCGGAATACGTTTCCATTCACCATCTAGATTTCAAAGAATTCCTTTTGGTTTTTGAATCGTGTTCCTGATATGTTTTTTTATTACTCAAAAGAGCTTTAAGTCCGTTGATTGTGCCGACCAATCAAGGACTTGAAGCTTATTCTTTTCAATGATCTCTCTGACTAACCTCGATGTGTGTTTTAGGCCATTATTTCGTTAAAACACTCATATTTCACTTAGCTCATTGAATCATTTTCGTTTCTAAGATTTTTTTGTGCAAGAAATCGATCCATTATGTCATTCATATTATGAAATGATCCTGCCCTATTTTCTGAAAAGCAAGTAGGCACCATCACCTTGTCTCCCAGATACTTAGAATAATTTTTACAATTGCTTGTATCAAGCCTTCTACTAGGTATACTTATTAGTTTTTATAAGATTTGTTGCTTGTGTTTCGAACAATACTGTATATACATAGATTCTAAGGCAACGCCAGTTGAGTAGTTTTCAATAAAGTTGTAGAATATATATTTTTTTAATTTTATATTATTTGATATTATTTAGTCTATTTTTATATTAGCCATTGGCATTGTTGATTGATCAACTTCATATTTTTAAAAGAGTTGTGTAGAACCTTAATAAAGGTGGAGTCCAGACTAAAGGTAAATATGGACATCCCGGCCAAATATAGTAAATTTTCGGGAGATCAAAGAAGTCTGTTAGCATTATAATGATCAAACCTTGCATTATTTTCATATTTTTCTTTACTTTTTCTCCTCGGAAAGATTCATATCAATAAAGTTTCTTTGATCAATTAATGCGGCTCTTGTATAGCCAACCTTTTCTAAATGATTTCAAACTACTATATGGTTAATGTTCATTGTCTCCGTAATAGTGATATCGAAAAAATCTTGATAATATTTGATTTCTGGGCTCGGCGTTCATCCACAGCATTCTATTCTTATACTTAAAAATTTTCAGTATGTCAAATTAATATAACTTTTTACACGAATTGAAAAATCTTTTGACCAAAAATATAAATTGAAATGTTATCTTTTTCTTTAAAAAACCCCGTTAGATTAACTAATTAATTTCAGATTAACTAATTAATTAATTTCATAACTAATATTACAATGTAACTAATGCAGAAACTATCGTTTCTGCGACGCTACAATTTAGCTGTTTTTCGATGTCAGATTTTACAATGTTATTATTTATTACTATTATTATTGAGACGATTTTATATGATTACTACATGTATGTGCTTTATTATCCTTTTTTGCTCGAATTACAGAAAAAGCTAAATAAATTTTGGAAAAAGCTAAATAAATTTTGAAAAAATTCAAAGCTCAATCGAACAAAATAATCGCCCATGTTCTGAAAACGCTGCGTTTTCAAATCGCAAATCGTTTTTAAAACGCAAAACACATTTAAGCATGTTCTGAAAACGAAGCGATTTGCTGGCGTTTTGCCTTTTTCGAAGTTGTGTTCGAACAAATAAAAAACATGTGTTTTATAATAACAAAACATAAACATAGAAAAAATTATGCATAAAAATTCGTCAATTAATCAAATCGTCAATTTATCAAAAAATAAATTTTGTTTGAATAAATTTTAAATTAAACCGACTATTTTAATGCTCAAAACAAAAATTGTTTATTGAAAGTATTTAATAAACTATCAATTAAAATATATATATCTTGATGTGTTTCCATAATTGCAGAAATATTTTACACTGCTCTACTGACTTTTGCGGCGCCCCTCATGGAAAACTAGATTTATTATTAAGCTTAAAAATATTTCTTTATGTACTTACATATATGTATGTAAGAATGTATTTAAAATTTAAATATTTTTTGTGAAACAGTAACAGGCGGCTTTTTTATTTAATTTTATTTGTAAAATATCAGTGCAATGGCCACAAATGCTTTTCCTTTTTATTTAGAGATGTTACATATAAGCACTTGCGAAAAATTGGTGAGTTTCATCACGGGTTGCCGGTTACAAATAGGATCTTGAATAATTTGTTTATCTCTCGTACATGTTTGTATGTACTTGAACAGTTTTTAAATTATTTTTGAATTTTTATAAAGGGTTGTTTACTACTTTTTAATTAAAATATGTGAACATAATAAATTTCAAATAATATTAAGTTTGAAAAGAGTAAGTAATTTTAAAGTTAACACCACTAAAACTTAATTTTTTTCGAAGATCAAATTGACCAGCTGTTTGCATAAATCGCCAGTTTATAAGTAAACAAATGATACCGACAATTGACAAAAGCAAAGCAAAATTTTAAATTGCGTATTTTTAATTAAAATTGTGAAAAAATGTTAAAAGTTTTTCTTCAAATAAAAACAGAACATATTAAATTTTAATTTTACAGCAATTTATTTTCTCTTTCAAGTGCAGTTTAAATAAAAATGACCATATCGCTTCAGCATACACTAGCGGTTTGGAAACACCAGATTTCTAGCGTTTTCGTTTGCCAGAACACTTGTTTGGCGTTTTCAAATCTAAAAAGCAAAATGCATTTTTCAAAACATGGGTGAATCTAAATTTAGCTTAAAAAATCCAATATGGCGCATTGGATGTACGTTAAACATAACCAAACTATTGTACCATGCGTTGACGGAGACGTACTGAATGGGATAAAGCTCATAAGAAAACTTATATACAGTGTTGTCGTTGAAAATTTCGAAAAAGTGTCATAAAAAGGGTATTTATGAAAAAAGGCCAAAAAGGGTATTTTAAAGTAAAATAAGGTCAAGATTTTTTGTAAAAAAAATAAAACTTATTTCAATTTAAGAAAAAAACAAAAACGAATTTTAACAGTTAATTAAATACACTAAACTAAAATAAAAGTAATTATACAAATTATAATATAAAAGTAATTGTACATACTTAAATTATAAATCGATGTTAAAACTGAAAAACAATTCACAGATACATTCAAATATTAGCCATATTATCAAAAAGAAAAAAGTTACTTTTACAAAAACTCTTGATAATGTTTATCACTTTTTAGAAATATTTTTTCTATATTTTGTAATTAATTCTTTACTTGAGAGTCCATTTTCCAGCCACGATTCGAGCGAATTGAGAGAGGAAAGCATGGATTTACAAGTTTATATTTTAATTTTGTAAGTTTTTTTTTTTAATCAGTGATAGTTTTAAAAAATTCTTTTAGTGGAAGCAGTACTAGCAGGCAAAGCAAATATATATGTATGTAACAAATTCATATAAATTTGAATATACGTTCACACGGAAAGTATACATATCACGTCGGAAACTGGATTTTACATAGAACTATAAGGTTTGGACTTTCAAAAACGATATGATGTAAATCTACGCGAAAAAAACCAAAGTATTTAGGATTTTGCATACCATATCCTCTAAGCTTAAAGAAAAGTAATAAATACAATTTTCTGCACACAGAAAAGTATACATGCTCTGCAGTATTAGGTAACTAATTATTAAAAAAAAAAAAAAAAAATTAAATTGTTTTATTGTTAATTTATATTTTATATTATTGTGAATTATTGTGCTGTCTTTTAGGAAGAGCAATCTTACAGCCTTGTTTGTTTTTAATTGCACTTTTATTGTACTAGGTTATCCAATTTATCAAATAAATTGTCTGTGGGACGTGAAACAGTGGTAAGCAGTTGCACATATTGTTCGGTAACAGTGGTATCATTATTGAAAGTTGTTAATTCAATTCAAAGTTACTTTATTTTAATTACGTTATGTACTTTATTTTTAAGAAGAAACATTTACCATGACCAAAAAAAATTGCTACAGGAGGAAAAACTACCAAAAATGTAAAAAAATTGCAACAAACCAACCAAACTACCGAACGTTTTTAAAAAACAAAAAACTACCAAGTTTGGTCCAATCGGACCAAAGCGGCAACGCTGGTTGTAAAAACAAACAGTAAATCTGGCAACGCTTTTGCCATTTTGACGTGTCATCTGGTATTTATTTCTTTCACTGTACTCTACACATTGTTTTCATGTTGTTCTGTGGTTTTCATTCCGTGTTGATAAAAGCCATTTGATTTTATCGTAGTTTTTGTGAATGAAAAATGAATTTATCGGAGTTAAAAACGTTACTAGGTGATGTTGTTATAGAAAATAGTTCAAGTGTTGAAAATGTGTTAAATAAAATAAAGGATATAGAGGTTTGTTTGTACGTTTTTCTTTAATGTATTATTTTATATCAATGTGTTTACTTTCGTTAGGATAAAATTGAAATGGATTTAAAGGCTCTATTTGGAAGGCAGTGTCATATTGAATCCAAAATGAGAGGTGTTACTAAGGCTCTGGTTATGCTTGGCGATGTTGGAAAGGACTCGAAGAAGCTCAATGAGCAGACAGTACGGACAGCTTGTCTTGCAGAATCTGTTAGCGCTAAAGTTAGACGATTAGATTTGGCGAGAAATCGGGTTTCTGAGTGCCAACAACGTGTACATGATCTTATCGATTTACAGTTATGCAGTCAAGGAGTAACGGCTGCAATTGCTGTAGAAAATTTTGAAATTGGGGCAAGCCACATAAATAGATTTCTAGCTATGGATTTACAGCTTTTAAAACGCACAGCTGATGATGTTCAAGGGTCTATTAGCTCAGTTACTGAGGCAATAAATACGTTGGAAGTAGCAACTTTAGAATTGCGTGACTTGATTCTAAGAAAATTCAATGAGGCGGTAAAAAAAGACGATTTAGCTTCAGTAGAGAGATTTTTTAAAATATTTCCTATGTTGGGTCGACATCACGAAGGTATTGACAAATTTTCCAACTATATTTGTATAAAGCTATCTCTTAAAGCACAAAAAGAAATAAAAAACGCTTTGGATGTTGCAAAGGCTGAAAAACGTTTGCCACTGGCATACGCAGATGCACTTACTTCGTTGTTAGAAAACTTTGCTAGGGTTATTGAAGTTAATCAACCAATCATTGAAGCCTGCTACGGTTCAGGATATTTATTAAATATGCTAGAAATATTACAACGCCAATGCGATAGTGATGTTAGAAATTTATTATTTGAATTTAACAAAAATCGAAAACTCGGACACCGGATACGACAAGTTAAAGATGGATATTCTCATGGAAATAGTAACAGTAATTCCAATGCACCTGCAGTACTAGGCCATTACCGTAAACCATCAGGTGGATCAATCGATAAGTTGAATCCAAAAGAAATAGATACAATAATAGCGGAAATTACGATAATGCACTCAAGAGCAGAACTATATTTTCGGTTTATGAAGCGAAGAATAACGGTAAGTTCTTAAATTTCCCACCGAATAGAAAATTGGTAAATCTTAATTTAAAATAGGCAGATATTGAAGCAAGTAATTTGGATAAAATGCAGCAAGAAAAGCAACATGGAAAAGTTAACAAAATTTTAAATGACTCGGATTTGAAAAGACAAATGCAAGAGTTACTTGGAAATTATCTTTTGTTTGAACGGTAAAAACTTTTGATTTCAGGCTTTGTAGTAAATTTATAAAAAAAAAAAAAAATTCGGACTAGAAACATAAGTTTTTTTTTTAGTTAGTCTATTAAGATCAAGTTTTTTCGCAGATATTTTATGGAAGAAAGTGTTATAAAGGCTATAGCTTTGGATGCCTATGAAAGCGGACAACTTAATTCCTCAATGGTAGACGATGTTTTTTTTATACTACGAAAATCATTTAGACGAGCTCTATCGAGTCAATCTGTAAATGGAACATGTGCTGTTATAAACAATGCCGCAGCATGTTTAGAAAGGGATTTTATTAATGCGCTGCGGTCATCATTAAAATTAGGATATCCGTCAGGCTACATTGATTTGGCACAAGCATATAATGCAATACAAAGTTCACTACAACAGGGTAGAATTCAGTCTAGTGATAACGAAAAGGCTCGCATACATTTTTTGGTGCAGTTAAATAATGCAGACATGTCAACAGAATATATTGAAACTTTATGCCAAACGATGGAACAAGAAATTAAAGGCACTTTTCCATGTGTAACAAATTTGGAAGATCAATTAATTGAAAGCTGTGTGACAGAACTAAGAACAATTAGAGATACTTTAAAAGCATGCGTAGATTTTGGAATGCAGCAATTGCGGTCGAGTGCAATAAAGCCACGTCTACATCCTTGGGTAGATCAATTTTTAAATTACAAGCATCATTTATCAGAGGTATAATGTACAAATATGTAATGAAATTAAATATCAATAATAATAATAAATACTTTAAGGATGAGCTAGCATCTTACGAGGCTGGTGAAACTTTTATTCAATTTTTGATTATTCAAATAGATGGTCTTTTAAATACATTTAAATCAATGTTGACACCACGTAATTTGGATGCCTTCATTAGTATCGTGGCCACGGAGTTGACATTACGTTTAGAAAGGGCTATAAAGAAATCTACATTTAATCGCGTAAGTTATTGTTATTTGTAATAAATATATTATGCATATATTTTTTAATATTGTATTTCTACAGTTGGGCGGTTTGGTGTTGGATCAGGAAGTACGTGTTTTAGGCGCGTACTTAGCAAGTGCAACATCATGGTCTATACGTGACAAAATGACTCGTCTGTATCAGATTGCAACTATATTAAACTTGGATAAGGTGTCTGAGTTAAATGATTACTGGAGTCCCGAAAATGGATCCGAACTATCTACATGGCGTTTAACTCCAAGTGAAGTTAAAACTATACTCACATTGAGGTACTATTTTAATCAATGTATACAAATAATTTTAGATAAACTTTTATTATTTTTTAGAACCGATTTTCGAATGGAGGATATAAAACGAATAAAATTTTGACATATATATGACAGTTTCGGTTTTTGAAATAATCAATCGTTTATTTGTTTAGTCGAAACAATGATATAATAACTATAAGGTAGTTTCTCATCGTCATATGAATGCGAACTGCTTCACGTCAAAAGTTGTTCATATATTTATCTTAGAATATTTTATAAAATAAATTTGTAAAATATTGAAAAAAGGCGCCGGTAGCAAGACAATATGCGCTTGTATAAAATGAAAAAATATACATATATATATATATATATATATATATATATATATATATATATATATATATATATATATATATATATATATATATATTCACATTCAAATTTTCATATATGGTTAACAATTTACTTAAAAAGGCAAAATTAAACAACATAAATTTTTTCCGTTTGTTACTAGAAATAGTATACTTATCAGAAAAATTAAGAATAATATTATGAGATTTGGACCTAGACATCATGAATGTTGTGCAGCTGTAGACTTCCTTTGGTCCTTGTGATGTTGTGTTTTTACAATCGAGAACTTCCTCCAGTGATTGGCAGGTTGTCAGTAGATGTGAAATGTCAAGTAAGACATTGCAGTTAAAACCTCTAGGCGGATCTGTTTTCTCCAAATAGTGTTTAGAGTTGAATATGCATTTACCTACTCTAAGGCGGGTTAACAGTACACATTGAGGTCTAGTTAAGTTCCTGTTATATTTAGGTATTCTTGAATTTGTGTTCTATAGGATGGCTTTAAACACATTAGAAATGGCCTTTGGAAAGCAGGGAGTTTCAGTAATGTGGTGAATTTAACGCACTTTTAGCACAATGGTCGGCTTCTTCATTGCCAAGAATTCCAATATGTGATGGAATCACAATATTAAAATATGGTATGATTCATTTTCTAGCAGCAAAATGTCATCATAAACACCGTTATGGTCTTTTATTAATGCTCGCATTGCGCTAAGGCTATCAGTGCAAATAAGAGTTTTTCAAACATGCTGAGAAGCAAGATTTATTGCTGTTTTTAAGGCGGCCGTTTCTGCTGTGAAGGTTCCCGTATGATATGGTGAAAACGAGACTCCTTTATAGTTACAAAATTGTGCGTTCGATAGTTGCCTTATTATGGCATAAGAAGTTTTGGCGTTGGAATGATCCATCTGTGTAATAGATTTGGTTTGGAGAAAAGGATGACATCTTCTGGGAGAGCATTTTCTTAAAGCATGTTGGATCAGTATTGTCTGTAACATAACAGCCTAAACTATCGTCAGCACGAACAATGAAATTAAAAGGCCCGGCTGTCGATGGCTTTTGCGGTAAGATGTTCGAATTTTTTAAAATAGAGATTATGTTTGCTATGGCTGACATTGGTTTATATGTTTCGTGGTTTAGAATTTCGCAGAAGGATTCATGCAAACCATCGGATGATCAAGGCAGTCATCTTGGTCCGGTATTATTTACATTATTTATAAACGATCTTCCAAGCGTTATTCTTCATTCTAATATTCTGATGTATGCTGATGATGTTAAAATATTTAATTCCTTTAATGATTTTACTGGTCAATCATCTTTACAAACTGATATTAATTATTTCACTGAATGGTGTAATTTTAATTTACTGGATTTAAATATTAAAAAACGCAAACATATGTCGTTTTTCCGTTCTTCGAAACTTGATACCAACTATTATTTTAATGAAAATGTTCTGAATAAAGTAGTTAACATTATGGATCTTGGAATTTTGTTGGATCATAAATTAACATTTTATGATCATATTTCAATGATGGTGAATAAAGCTAATAGTGTACTCGGATTTATGAAGTGATGGTCGAAAGAATTTTCCGATCCTTACGTAACGAAACTTCTATTTACATCTTTAGTTCGCCCAATCCTTGAATACGGATCTATTATATGGGAATGGGACCTCTACTTCAATACTTACAGTAACAAAATTTAATCGGTGCAAAAACAGTTTCTTCTATTTTGCTTGAGAGGACTTGGTTGGAACTGGTATGTACTTCCTGCATATGAAAGCAGGCTCGCACTTATTAAATTACCTACTTTGAAAAGCCGACGAACTATGCTGAGTATTTCCTTTCTGTGGAGTTTAATTCAAGGTAACATTGATTCGGAGTTCCTATTAAGTCGTATAATGCTCAATGTTCCTACTAGACCAACCCGCAACTTTCAACTATCAACCTTGAAGTATTATCGATCAGTCTATGCGAACAACGACTCCTTTCGTCAGATATGCTTGAAATTTAATCATTTTTATCACCTAATTGATTTCTGTGATTCTATTGATGTTGTAAAGAGAAAAATTATTTTATATATGAATTAATGTTTTTGAATTTTCTATACTTACTTTTTTTATTTAGTCTGTAAGGAAATGTAATCCATAGACCTCATTTAAATAAATAAATAAATATAGTAATTGCTCTGGAAGCTAAATTGACCGCAGTTTTCAACAAGAGTATGGAAATTGAAGAAATTCGCTTCAGATCTCAATTTTTCTAAAGGTGTACGAAGAGGCCTGAAGCAGTTATTGATAGAGGTGTTTATTTTATCTACGCTTTTTTATGTCCGACCATAATAGTGCCATGCAAAATTGTTCCAGTTGTTAATGAACGACAGATTTTAATGGCTGTTTCTAAATGTGGACCTTTATTTCTCGGGCAAATTAGTTTCAGCAGATTGTTAATCTTACTGAGTTTATATGACAGATGTTTGACATGATCATTCCAAAGAAGGTTTCTCGTAAATAGTATGCCTAAGATTCTCATTTGATTTGTAATATCAAGATTTAAGCCTCTGATTGAGATTGTGTTGTTAGTCCAATTTCTTTTCCTACAAACATGAAGGATTTCAGATTTACAAACTAGAAAACAGCACCTTTGCTTTTTCCCCATTGATGCATTTTAAAATTCAAATTGTTTAAGCTAAAACGGACCACTTGCGTATAAACCAATATAATCGATTCCTGTCAGGTTTTCCACAGCTTTAGCCAATGAATTTGCATAAGCAGAATACAATACTACAGAAAGTGGGGAGCCTTGTGGAACTCCATTGAGTGAATGAGTCAAAGAAAAGTATCCGTCCACTTTAACGGTAATCCTGTGATTTTTAAGGAACGAATCCAATAATTTAAGGATATTTTTAGTAATGCCCCATTCATGCAGCTCAATTATAACAAATGACACAACTCGGTCGAAAGCTTTATCTATGTCCTCCGAGAGGACTAGAGTATTTGTTTGCCATTTTTCAAGTTTCTACGCAAAATTTCCTCAAGTTGGACATATGCTGTAAACTCCATGTCGTGGTATAAAGGCGTGTTGTAATTTTAATAAATTGTGTTTTGTGTACTTCCAAAGTCATTTAGCTAAAACTTTTTCAAGTATCTTTGATAAAGTTGATGGAAGATTGTAAATATTAAAATTATTTTTGGTAGCCATGACTTCTTGATCGAAAACTGCGCCCGAGCTAAGAGATGACCAAAAATGTGCAAAACCATCAGCAATTTCCAAGGGGTAATTAAGGCTCTTATCATTTACATATATGTTTGAAAAATTCTGAATTTCTGTTTACCTTACACCATAGAACCCTTATATCCATTAATGGATTTAGGGAGTTGAGAAAATTCTTCCATGTTTTTTTACACTTTTTGATTTTTGCACATAATTGAAAGTGATCACCAACCTCTGGAAGGGGCAGACAAGTCCAGTTCAAGCAAGGGGCAATATCAATAGATGACATTGATACATCGACCGCAGTAAGCGTATTTCTAGTGTTTAGTAATGTGGGTGAACCATCGTTCAATATTACCAAATTGTAGTCGTTTGCAAATTCCTCAAGGATTCTACCGCTTGGTGAGTTTGAGGATGAACCCCAAAGTGTATTTTGACAGTTAAGATCACACAGAAAAATATGATGAGTATTGTCGTCAATGGGAATCTCATTAGTTAAGTTGATATTATTCCCATTATATATGTTTGTGATATTTAGTTGCTCTTTACCTTTAATAGTTATTGTTTGAAAGAGTAGGTTACCTGTAGATTTTATATGCCTTGTCACGTTTAAATTTTTTCTTACAAGAATAGCTATGCCTGATTTTGCATAGACGTGTTCAATACTATAATGATGAAAAGCATGGAATCCCGGTAAATGTAAAGGGTCCGCTAAATAATTTTTTTTTGAAAATGCTGTAAAAAAAAATTACTGCATATTTTCTCAAATTTCTTTTTTTATTTGAAAGTACAATCCTTCCGGTTAATAATGGAAAATAATTACATTCAAATGGCTGCCTCGGCTGGCCATGCAGTAGCCTACACGATCGGTCCAATTTTTAAGCACATTATCGATTGTGTGCAGCTGTATTTCACCAATAGCTCCACGAATATTGTCCATTAAGGCGTCAATCGTCTCTGGCTTGTTGGCGTAACACTTATCTTTGACGGCACCACAAATAATAGTCCAACGGTGTCAAATCGCAGCTCCGAGGTGGCCAAGCGACATCAGCTCTGCGGCTGATAATGCGATCTTCAAAAACAGGGCGCAAAACATCGAGTGTAGCTTCGGCTGTGTGGCACGTAGCACCGTCCTGGTGAAACCAAATGTTGCTAATATCCTCCTCTTCAATTTTTGTGCCTCTGGACCAAAATCCGCACCAAACAGTGACTCGTCTTGGGTGTATCAGCTTTTCAATGTATGCGTGCGGGTTTTCCAAGCCCGCCAAGATCAAAATGAGCTTCATCTTAAAAGATGATTTTTTCTTTTTTTCATTCTGCAACATTACCACGATTTTCAAAGTAATGTCGCAATATTTCCCAGCGTTTTTCAAGCGTATACACAACCATATTCGTTCAGCGGAAGAATAAAACTAATTATCTGTCAAATCAGACATGAGCTAAGTGTTACCATTCACGAAATAAGCACTAGTTGAAAACAAAACGTTAGATGGCGGACCCTTTTTTATTATGTTTGGTTTGTTTTGTTACTAAAATCTCAAGGGCATATTTGTTGTTAATGAAGCCTTGCATATTCCAATGTAAGATTGCTATGTTAAGGTCCATAGTCATAAAGGTTTATTTGTTATTATTATTATTCGTCGTGTTTTTCTAAAAGTGTTGGGAGTTATAAGTACATTCATTTGCGGAAATTTCTTGTATAAATATGTACAAGGGGAATCATTTTCATCAGTTGTCATATTATTTGTATTTCTTGGTGGCGTGATAAACCTTTGATCATTGATATCTTGTCCAGGTTTCGTTTCATTTAATGAGATATTAGAGATCGTTCCTTCACCCTCGCTGAATATGCAGTCATCTTAGAGAGAATTATTACTTTCTTCGTTTGTTGTTGAGGTAATAGCAGTATTTTTTGGTTGATTTTTATTGTAAGAAGTTATTTGAGAGTTAGAATTTTGTGTAGTTTGATAAGATTCTTGGCTATCAGTGGTGTTCATGTTTAAATGTTTTTGTGTTGATTGTATGATGTTGTAGTTGTTATTAGATTGTGAGATAAGGGCTGTTGAGCTAGATTTGAGTTTTGTATGTTCTGTTTTATTCGTTGGTTTATTTTGGACTTGCGTTTGATTGATTTCGTGGTTTGTAGAAGATTCAGTTGATGTAGTTTTGTTTAGTTGTTGTGGTGTTGTTGTTTACTATTTGTGCGTATGTAGGATTTCGATTGACGTTTTTACGAAATGGTTGAAACAAAATTAGGTTTTCATTAAAAATTTTCCATGCGTCTCGTGTTGTACATTTCTGGATATTCTGATATAATTAACTAATTTGTGTTTCCAGAACGTCGGGCATTCTGGGTTGTAAGAGGGATGAGATTCCACCTGGCAGTTGACACAGTATTTACGAGAGCATATATCATGTTTTTCCGTATAGCCACATTTTCGGCACTGTTCAAAACTTTTACACCATTTTCTGGTGTGGCCAAATCTTTGGCAGTTCAAACATTGCATAGGGTTCGGAATATATACGTTAATAGGGATTCTCTCCCAGCCTAGATTTAAAAATTCCGATCGATAAAAAAGTTCAAAAGTAATTACTGCTGCACCAGTAGCTACAATTTTACCATTTTCTTTCTTATTAATTTTGCACACTTCTATGATGTTTGGCGGCACTTTTATGTTTTTAAGGATATGATGTCGATGCGAATAGATAACGTGGTTGGTTGTTTTGGTTCACTGATGTTTCAAGTTGAGGTATAATGTCCTCAGTTCTTAGTCTTTTGTTCCTGTTCTTCTTACCGGACGAGAAATCTAACTCTCGAAATAAAAATTAACTTTTAAAGAAAAAAGAGAAGATAGCAAAACGAGAATATGAACAACTAATTAATATGAAACACGTGGATACGATCTGTACACGCAGATCAAAAAAGCACAGTTAATAATAACACGTCTTTACACGGCAATTGCCTGAAGACTAAAAAAGTTGTTTATGTTTTCGATTATTTGTTTACATTCATTTTGTAAAAAAAAAAATAATATTGTTTGTGGAAAAAATATAAATATTACCTTGATCAAAAACTCCCAGAATAACCCCCGTGTGGCGGTCCTAACGTTCAAATTATTTTTTTAGGTTGGTACATGTGTTGATATTCCCGCTAAATTATAGCGTCATAGCTTGACATTTGAAAAAGCTACGTAGCCAAGAGTACATCTATCTCTATGTGTGTTGGCGATTTACAATTTTGACAGTTGAGGTCGCAAAAGACATGATTTGCGATGCTGAATTCGCTCCCATATTTATCAAAAGGATCATTACTAGAGACGAGACGTGGGTTTATGAGTACGATACGCAATCCAGACATCAGGCCAGTGAATGTTTCACTAAATGAGCTTATACAAAAAAAAAAAAAAAAAATCCGTTTTCAGTCAAAAAAGATGCTCACGGTTTTTATGGATTACAACGGTGTAGTTGCTCATGAATTTTTGCCAGAAAGCCAGACAGTAAATAAAGAGTATTGTTTGGGCGTTATGAGACGTTTGCGTGAAGCAATTCCGCGAAAGATACCAGATTTGTGGGCAGAAAACTCATAGATTTTGTACCATGATAACGCACCGTCGCACAGTGCCATCATTATTCCCAATTTTTTTTTGGCGAAAAATGCAACAAATACCATCCAAAAGCCACCGAATTTACCTGATTTGGCTGCCTGTGACATTTTTCTTAAATCGAGTTAAAAAACCTTTACGGGGAACGCGTTTCAGCAGCCGTTTCTAAAATTGTAAAAAATCGCCAACACACATAGAGATAGATGTATCCTACGTAGCTTTTGCAAATGTCAAGTTATAACGCTGATTTATCAAGAATATCAACAACAGATGTACCAACCTAAAAAAAAAAACTCAAATCGAAACAATGGAACCACGGGGTTTTTCCGGAAACTTTTTGATCAAGGTAGTATATTTTACTATTTTCTACCAAACGCATATTTTGTGTTAAAGTTTTTAAAGTTGTTTCAACATATTGCTTTTGTGCTTCATATCATCTATGTGATAAGTCTTGCGTTGTTAAATATTATTGTGCTTAACTTTTCAAAAGTGCGAAACAAATTTTAAAAATGTACATTTATTTAATTCTTTTTTACAAAATTATTGAAGAAGTTTAAATTTAAATAAAATGTCAAAAAAAATACAATTACGGTACCTTATAGTTATTCTATCATGGTCGAAAAAAGCTAAATTACCTTTATTACATACATAATATACTACAATAAATTATTTACTCATTAATTATGTTTTTCTTGATGCTAAACCAATGGTTAAAATCCAATCTTAATAAAAGTTGTGATAATGGAGTTGTGCTTGGTGTAGTCTTCAATCCTACTAATAGATTTACAAGTTGCTGAATTAAGGACCCAAATCTTAAATTGAAAAAGTTTAGTTTTGAAAATATTAAATTTTAATAAATTACCGTTCGTTGAGTTCATTAATTTTGACGTATAAAATTTCCTTTTTTATTTGTGAATCCACCAAACTGCAGAAATCTTCACAAATGTGAAGTATTTCATTGATTATTAAATATACTGGATTACTTGAATTCGTTGAAGAGTGTAAAATGCTTAACTTGTTGGCTTCTTCCTATAAGTTAAGGGTTTAAATATTTATTAAAAATAAATAAAACAAGCAAAGAAAAAGTATTAAAAATAATATAAAGTTTATTAAAGTATTTTAAAAGAAAATACGCGGTAATATGAAGTTTCAATATAGTTAACTATCGAGTAATGTGAACGCCTTTTTCTAATGAAATATGAACTATGATTTTAAGTATTTAATTTTTTTCAAGTAAATATATAATATAAAAAGTAAATTTATGTTCAAAAACCTTTAAGTTTGCGCAAATTATATGTTAAGAAATTTAACCCGGGTCTAGACGAAAATCATAAGACTATAAGCAAGGAATGTCCGGTAAACCAAAATAAAATGAAAATAAATAATATATAACAATCAAGGTATATCTCAGGTGTACACACAATTGCTCAGGGATTATTAAATAACTTCAATCAAATATAAATAATTGCAGAACTACGAAATGCCGAATTTATGATATTCTCAGAAACACACTTAACAAATGATATTGAAGAACAGGAATACCAACTACAGAATTATGATCATTACACTTACTAATTCGAAAAGAACAGGTGGAGTGATAGTATATTTTAAAAAAGGATGGAATATTGAAACACTATGAAAAAATAGCGGAATCAAAATATTGGATGAGTGCTTATATTGCAAAAAATAAGAATACAATCCTTATCATTATGGCAATTTATAAATCTTTGAGTTGCAGAGAGGTTGAGTTTTGCGATGCATTTCATGAAATAATTGAAATGATATATGAAACGAATTACAAGGTGATTATTGCAAGGGACTTTAACAGAGAATACAAAAATATTAATAGATTTTGTAATCACAAATGATAATAACAACGTTATTGTTAAGAATAATGATGCAAATAAAATAACTGATCATGAGGTAATTGATATAATTATAAAAACTAAAAATAATGAACAGCAAATAATAATGAAATAGAAGTGTTTAAATATAATAAAAACATGAAACAAACGAGAAAGAAGTTCTTTAAACTATTCTGAAGCAGATAATGTGAGCACTAACGCAGATATCGATAAATGCATTAAAAACACAATTAAAAAATTTACATTTAAAAAAATAATAATATAAAAAATGGTTTAACAATGAACTAAGAAAACTTAAAAAAAGATAAAACTATAAAACAAATCATTGCAAAAACAATAAATTCTATAGATGCTTGGAATAAATATAAAGCAATAAGAAATAAATGCAAAACAAAAATTAATGACGAAAAAAAGAAATTTATAAATAATACAATAAATAAAGCCACAAATCAGAAACAAATGTGGAACGAACTAGTCATTAATAAAAAGCGAAATGCAATACAATATGTGATATTTAATTATGTAGAGTATAAGGAAACATATCGAATAGCCGATCAATTTATCAATTATTTTGTTGATAGTAGAGCACTGCACGAGTAACGCTCTTTGCTACCCACAACGAGCATTCCACTGCATTGCACTCAATCCATTGTTACTTTGTGTATTGTCAACAATAAGTGCGTATTTTGGTTTGGAATGAATCGAGTTTTTAATTCACTCAACCATTGCGAGTAATTTCATTTGAGTGTACGATTCAAATAAAATCGAGTGAGTAAACAATTTGTATGAAAATAATACAAAATCAATTGTTTGAATGTTTGCGTTTTAGGTGACGATATGTAACGAACATGGTGTACCACAGCCCTCAATATTGGGGGCACTACTCTTTATTATATACATAAATGATATGAAAAAAATACTAACGAAATGGGAAATAATATTATTACAGGAGGATCTCCGGGTGAAAAATGTTATAACAATATGATACATGACATCGATAATGTTAGTGAGTGGCTAAAATGAATAAATTGAAATTAAATGAAGATAAAACAAAAATAATGCAAATAAATATGAATTGTAGTTAAATTTTTAAAATTAATGGCCAAGTAATAGAGAGAGCCAGTCAAATTAAATATCTTGGCTTTGTAATAGTTGAAAAATTACAATTTAATAAACATATAGAATACATATGCAAAAAGATTGACAAAATATTGGTTTATTTAAACGTATACGCAATAATATATCCACAATTACCGCCATAAATTATATATAACACTATGATAAAACCACATTTTGAATTTGGCTCAACAATAATATATACATGTTGCACAGGAATACAAATAGAAAGACTGCAAAATTTGCAAAATAAAGGAATGAGATCGATATTGGAATGTAACATCCATACACCGATAGAAATAATGCTAAATGCCCTAAAATGTTTATACAAGAAATGAAAATAGGAAAGGCACCTGAATACCTTGTTGATAAAATAAGATACGTAAGAGAAGTACAACCCTATTATCTGAGAAGCGATAACAACTTCAGACTACAGAGGACTACAATAAGAGCTATACAATGGTCTCTTTTTCGTAAGTGATTATACCATTATAATTTACTTCCTAATGAAATTAAATCTGAAATTAATATTAATGTTTTTAAAAGAAAGATTATAATTTTTATAAAATACAATAGAATTGAGAATTGTAAACAATACAATATTTTGAATACTACTAAATAAATAAATAAAACAGGTCACTCAATAAGTCCGTAGGATAGTAAACAAAAAACAAAATTTTGACAAAACTTGATTTTATTATTCAACATAGTTGTCTTCGATTTTCCAACTTTTCGATACCACTTTTTTAGCACGATTTATCTTTCTCGTCAAAATAGGCCTCAGTTTCACTGATTACTTCATCATTGGACCCAAACTTCTTTCCAGCACGCATTCTCTTGAGATCTGAAATCACGAAAAAGTAGCTGGGGGCTAAAGGTGGAGTATACGGTGGGTGGGTTAGCAATTCGAAGCCTAATTCATTCAATTTTGCCATCGTTTTGTGAGGTCACGCGGCAGTCACGCGCATACCCAAATGATCGTATAAAACGGTAAAAACACTACCACCTGATATCTTCACAATGTCAGCTAGCTCGTGAAAATTTATTTTGAGATCGTTCATAACCAATTTATGGATTTTTTGATGTTTTCTGGAATAACAGCCATATTTAATCGTCCACTACGTTCTGAATATCATTTGTGCTGGTACGACCACGTTAAAATTCAGCAAACCACTTCTCTACCATTTGTCTCAATGGAGCAGAGTTTGGATAATGCTTATCAAGCCATTGTTTGGTTTCCATTCTAATTTTTCTTCAAAACGCAATGCTTTATCAAAACTCGAAATTCACTTATTTCGATTTGTTTGTTTCAATAACAAAACTTGCTTCACACAAAAAGCTATTGCTCACGAATCAATAGTCAGATTGCTGCCAAATTTATACACTTATCGTTTGAAGGTTAATACTAAATACAAATCATATGAATAAAATTCCCATTACAAACTTAATTAAAAAGAAATATAATTAAATATTTTTTGCTGCCTTGAAAAATACTTACATCAGTTAGAAGAAAACATAATGATAGAATATTAGCCTGGAAAATACTATGGGATCTCTGAATTTGCTCAAAGTCTGCTTTGTTAAGTATCGTGCTTAGTAAAATACTAAATTGACCTATAATTAAAAAAATATATATTATTATATAACGTTAGCTGAAATACAAAACCACGCAATTAACAAAAAACTCGAAATCAGTTTTTTTGATTGACTGTGATTCAAATTAACAACATCACCCGTGTCTCGTTTTAGTAACTTACGCATCGAGAAACTTTTCACATGAAACGATGCAATTTAAACAATGTAAATTGAAACAAAAAATCGTATCTTACTCGAAGTGTTTCAGTTATTTATCTTTAAGTGTAAATTTTATTTTCCTTTTGAGTCGTTTGACGTAACTGTAACTTTATTTTGTAAGCTTCTTGAACGAGCTGTCAAAACAACTCTCATTTTTAAGTGAAGCGAAAATTATAAGTTATTATCAAAAATGTTTAATTGTTAAAATAAAAAGATGTTAACAAATCAAACATGTTTCAAAATAATTTTATTTAGGATCATTATTACAATTTGCCTTTATAGTTCGAGTAGTAAAAAGTAACTTTAGCTACAGTGAACTTTAAAAGTTTGGAACGGTAAAAGCAAAGTTTGGTCGTTTCAATTATTAAATAAAGATAGGAGAATGGGTAGGCGTTAAAACGTCATATAAATAAATTATACAAGACAAAATGTCCAAACCGAAAAAGTCTTAATCGTTTGCTAAACCACCAGTTCAGGCAAAATCGAGAGTTGAAAAAGATCAAATATAACGCATGGTTGTCACTCCATCTAATGTTCACGGTACTGATATAAATTTACAACATCCTTTTTCTTTCTTGATAAGAACATCCAGTCATATTAGAAGGCCACCGGTTTACCTTACTAATTACGTCCGGTATTAGCATGGGAGATTGTAATTTAATTTAATTTTAATTTAATATTCTTTATATACTGATGTTCTTAATTGTATGTGTGCCTTGTATGGTTGTTAACTTACTTTTCTTAGACGGATTTTACAATTTTCTATTACTTAAATTAAATCAATAAATTGACATATTTACTTAACAACATCGTGTTGGTATTATTGTATAAGATAATAGTAATTTAACATATTCTATTTTGTGTTTTAATTTTGTGTAAACAATAAACAATAAAAAAAACAAGCGTCAATATAGCAAAATCAAACAAAATCAAAATCTTTTAGTCTAAATTATAGACCGTTGAACCCATGTGAGAAGTGGTTAATGGGTTCAGGTGCGGAAGTGGTTAATAGAAAAAAATTTAGACAAAAGGAAGAATATACCTAGTATTTTTAACGACAAAGTAACCAGAGCACAATATTCACACAAAATAGAGTAAAAAGGGAAATCCCCATAAATTTACAAGTGGAAAGGGAAGAGTTTTATAAATTCTTCGAATGTAAATGGCACCAGTTATTTGACCGACCGCGGTAGAAATAGGTACTACCGGTCAAGTAAGCACTTATGGTAAGTTTAGAGTTAGTTGTAAAATGAAACCAAAATTACTTTGAAAAACAAATAAAATCCATACTAATAAAACATCAGTACTTTTTTAAATTTTGAACCCAATCTGAACCCGATCCTCACCTTTTTAATTTTGACTGACCCGAACCCGAACCTGTGCCTATTTTTTGCATGGTTTCATTCAGTCTCTGCTTATAATAATGAAAACCAAATTATCTGTCCGATAACATCTGTTAGCTAACGGCAAGTTGTAATAATGATCCTTAAAATTGTATTTAAAATTATATAATTTTATTAATTTTTACCACTTTTTTGTTATAAAATATTTTTCCGACGTAACAAATTTTATAAGCGAATCTTGTATAATTTAAAATTGTATTTTTAACTTCAAATTTAAAATTGTATAAAAATTTTTAACTTTATTTTATATATGTCTCCATTTCCTAAGCATTTGTAAAGTAGTGCCATTTGTAAAGCTGCCGATAATTTTTTAAATTTTTTCATTTTGACAGCTTTTTATTAAAATATTCCAATGAAAACATAACCAACGTTACCTTTTTTTACATTGAGTAACAGAACTACCATTTACTCACAAATCGAGAAGCGATGTTTTTTGTTTCACACTTTTCGATGCAGAAAGAAATACAGAAACGAGGTACTGGTTACTTAGAATACAAGAACCCTGGTCTGGGAGCCGGAACATGAGGGGTACAAGAGGAGTTAGATGGTGGACATCTTCACCAAAAGGGAGGCTTAGGAGGTTTTAGGCTGAGTTCCAAAACGTCATTTGCAAAGCAACCAACAATGTCATGCAGTCCTAACCGCAAACATTCAAACATTTACAAAGTTATCCATTTCTAAATGTATTATAAAAGCAAACAATGTAGTATAAATTTTATCGATGCTTTTTGTTTACAATTATCTAAATGCAAAAATATATAAGGTTTTTCTTTTTAAAAAGCAAAACAGTGTAGTTTGCTTTGCATCGATACAGTAGTAAAACCGTACCGCTACAAAGTTTTTGACGTTTTGGAATTCAGCCTAACTGAACTTACTTCATCCTTCTTCAACAGGAGTCTCCTTAAAACATTGGAACGATAGTATTGGTCTCGACCAAATGTTTACTGAGTTTTAAGGCTAAAAGGGCGGAGTTTACTGTGAAAAATGGGCCACTTTAATATAAAATATCATTAGAACTTGGTTATGTCAGTAATTTATCGTTATGGTTAATAAATTTGCTAAATAGGACTGTTTTTATAAAAAATAATTCGAAATGAGGCGTGACCAAAGCACTGCCGGAGGTTTAAAAGGGAAAAATTAAAAATCTCTCAAGGATATGGACTATTAAATCGCGTTGAATTGAGTCATAGGCAAGTTTTATGGCTTGAATAAGTTCTGGAACACTTCAGTATTGTTTGCATTCTCCTAAGCTTTTTAAAATCCGGATAGTGTGCATCGTTACGTCTTCCTCTGCAAGGATTCAAGGAAGCGGTCAAGAGAAATTTTTCAAAGTCGGGAAAGCCGTTTTTAGCTACTCATAGGATATAGCTTTTATCATAGTGCTTAAAAAATGAATGTCGTAATATAAAATTGTTCTATATACCACAATATCTTCTGCGCGACTATGTAGGCTATCTTTTCGAAGATCATAAAATAGTTATACCTATCATGGCTTTCCAAATTGAAATTGTTTAATGTGAGAAAACAACATCATGCCACTCATTAATTTAGGATATTGACTTCAGCAAAATATGTACATTTTTGTTTGCTAAGTGGTTTTTCTTAATTTTCTTTATATGCTCAACCTTTACGCTCCGTATGGTAGTTAAGAAACGGTATTGGGTCCTGAAATCGGAGCCTACACTAGATGCAGGTAGGGATGGGATACTTCCAGTACTTTTGCAAATGAGATCTGACATAATCCTATCAAAACTGTTAGCTATTTTTAAGACTAGAAACGTGGCAGAAAGTCTCGGTTATTTTTATACCGAAGACAGGTAGGCCTAGTGATCTTTCCATGTGGTATAGAGCTATCAGTATGTCATCCTTTCTTTTGAAGACGAAAAAACTTATTTATGTGTATATATCATAAGTCTACTTTTTGAGGAACCCACGGTGATGGCGCCAAAAGGGTGCCCTCAGGGTGGAGTATTTGCTCCATTGTTATGGATTGTTGTTCTAATTAGGCATAAGTTCGGGATGAGTTAGTTCGTTTTCGCTTAGAAATAATGTCCAGTTATTTTGGGTACCTAGACACTGTGGGATAGCTGGTAACGAAACAGCGGGTGCATTCACTCTGAAAGGTTCCGCAACACCCTATATTGGTCCGACACCACTTACTACCATCCTCAATCTAGTCAAAGATTGCGAAATTGCCACATACTTGGAACACTGGAATGCTCAAAGGGACTTCGCCACTTAGGGCAGCGATCCGTAATTTGGGCGTTGATTTGAGGTTCTCAAGTATGGCAGGCCGGACTTAAAACTCTTGACGGATTTTCTTACGAGCCATTTTGGACTGAGCGCATCTGCAAAGGATGGTATTCTAGATGTGGATGTTTGTGGACTGACCACGGGCACCAGAGACAGCGGAACACATATTGTGTAAATGGGGAGTTCTTGATAGGTTTATATGGAGATGTTTTTGGAGACATAGGGCCTCATTGGGAGACATTCTATCATTAGGGTTTCAAATCTGCTGGTCTTCATTAAGGAGCAAACAGATCTGCTAAACAAACTGTAGACCGGAAGGGGCACAATAGATCCTAAGTGTCGGAGTGCCCTGCAAGAGTGCCTGGTCAGAATGATATTGGTGTGAGTTAAGCCTGCGTTGACGCTTGTTTTTTGTATTATTTTCGCTATTGAGTCCTGCGAAATCGAAATTTTTCATAAAAAAATGCTCTTGCCTGCATTAGAAAACACAATAAGTGTATGGCTTTCGTGTTTTTTAATATGTGGAATCATTGGACAAGAACGATGTTATCTTCAAACTTCCTTCAATATTTTTTAAGATAAACTTCTAATTCGAAGGATTAAATAGCGAAAAAATACCAAAAAAAAAAAAAGAAGAGTAAACACAAGCTTAACTATCAAAACTATTTAAAGCTGAGCATATAAAGAGAATGAAAATAAAAGTAAAAACTACCTATTAATACATTTCGCAAGGAAAAGTTCGCAACTTTTGCTTCATTCACATAACCACAACTACTGATTGACATCATATGATTTTCTCAGATGAAAAAATAAATTTAGAAGGGCCTGATGTATACCCAACCGGGTTTTATGATCTTCGAAGGAAACCGTATTATATCGGTCGCCTAAATAGTCGCGGCAAGTTTGTATTGCGTTATTTACATTTTTTTTTTTAAACACGACGATAAAAGCTATATTCTATAACGACTAGTCTTCGTTTTTCTCGCATATATAACGGCTAACGGATGTTCTTCTTCTTTTGGAGTTGTTGTGATAGGGACTTTAAACATTTGATTTTTTTATTGTTATACATATTTTTTAAATTTTCAATGTAAAACAATTTGTATCTTGAACTTGTATAAATATTTTAAAAAATGGTCCACGGTCACGAGATAAAAATTCAAAAAGATTCTCAATTTTGGGTGATTACACTGGTCTACAGCAAAAAAAGCCTTTAAATAAAACTATATGAAATATAATAATTTTGATGCCCAAAATATGGTAGTTATGTCAATATATTTCATCATAACTTGAAGACGACTTGACCGATTTTAATGCAAGTACCAACAAATGTTTAGGAAAAAATTTCCTAAAAATCACCTGAATAACATTTTTTGTATTTTCAACAGTTTCGGAGTTTATAACTTAAAAAAATTCGAGCCCGCTGGAAAAACTGAAAACGGATTTGAATTCAACGCATCAACATCATTATATTCCATATAGAAATTTGTTTTTTTTTTTGTAGGTCAGTGTTATTAGGATATTACCAACAATTTCCTGCATTTACCACCAGTGAAACAGAATTTACTAAGTGATCCACAATACCTCGTTATATCATCTGATGGAAACAATTTGCAAAATCTAAGTCCTTTCATCATTCATAAGGGTCTTAATGCAATACCGACACTAATCGATCTTATTAGCCAACTGAGGGATAGAAATTTACTTATTCTCGTATGTAATCAGCTGAATATTGTCTGAAGACCAAAACTTTGGCCGGTGTTTGCCAGTTTACAGTTAAACTACATGAGACGTTAAACTTTATCAAGGCTGTTATTTATGCTCCCTGTTCATCCGAAGTATCGAAAGAGGAAATTGTTTCGGAACTTAAATCTCAGGGAGTTACTTCAGTATATAAGTATACTTCAAACGAAGAAGATGGTACGAAAGCACATAATCGACATATGGTATTAACATTTAATCTTTACAACCTTCCTAAAGTAATAGACGTAGCTTGGTATAAAATGATGGTGAAAACCTAGTTTCCCAACCCAATGCGGTGTCGCAATTGGCAGTTTATTAGTCATCCTATGAACAGATGCACAAATCCAACTTCATGCAATTTACCACCTCACACTCCAAATGATTACACACGAGTACTCTCCAAGATACATACAGGAAAAATAAATAATTAGAACTGTTTCTTTGGTGCAGCGAATCGTAAATAGAAGCTAAATATGAAATATGACATACTTAGAAATCCTCCAAATAATAAAGCACAGTCAAATAAAATCATACCAAAAAGAACTGCATCACCTCTTAAAAAACAATAAAACAAAAAAAAAAAAAAAAAAAAAATCTGAAATCTGAAATATCTGAATCATGTTCATCAAACGAAATCGGTAATGAAAATAGAAGCTCCACTTTTACAACAAAAAATCACAGCCAATTACCATGATATATTAGCAAAGGACAGTAAGGAAATAATAGCAAAAACAACAAAAAAAAGATAAAACCAATAAAAAAAAATTACAGAAATTACAAAATTCAACCAATTCAAATAATTCCAACAACAATACATTTGATGAGGATATATTTGAAAGTACCGGTTCTAATTTACCTTTGCCAGTTGCATCTATTACAAAAGAACTAATTAAGAATAATACCTATTACATTTCTCCATTAAACATTCGGATGAATAATGCTACTCAGTTAATGTACATATGTAACTACGTATTAATGCTACGTTCGCTCGAGACTTCGGATTACCTCGTACTGTTTGTAATACTTAATTGGATTCTACCGTTCGCACGGCACCTTTTAACAACTAGTATATGAAGTCAATGGAGTGATCGGCCATTGTTTTGTTTGTTCTATATTTCGTTTATATTGTTAAGTTTTTACCTTTTTAAAAACACGTTTTTATGAGTTCGTAGATTGTAGTTAAAATAAAATAAATTCTGTGTTTGGTTTTAATTAAAAATCCTTTATTCAACACAGTTATGTGCACCACTGCTTGTAATCTTTTTACAGGCAATAACAATTTTTATTCTTAATTACTCTGTCTGTTTACAATCTTGTAAGCAACAATAATTACTCTACAGATCTTTCTACCTAAAGATCTTCCAACCCGATCGTAGTTATAACTTAGGTTCGATCACAACTTTTTCAACCAGAGGTTATCCACACTTAACTCTCTTTACTGAGTTAATTCCAACTAAACTGGTTTTCTACTTCACGATTGACTTCACGAGTTTACTCCTTATAAACTCTTTTCACACAAACTGCACTCGCTGAGTCTACTTTACTTAAACTCCACTCGCTGAGTTTACGACACATGAACTTGTTCACTGAGTTTACACCAAATAAACTGATTGTTGTTCGCATCGATGTGCTTTTTATATGGCTGAGTAAACAACACATCGATATTTCAGGTCGATTCCATTTCTTTCTTTTAATTTCTTTTTAGTTCTTTTGTAGCCATGCGTATCTAAACATCTACCTCTTTCAGCTCTTAGTGTTTGTTGTTGCTTGTTTATTGTCTGTTACTTGTTTTCTTTGCTGCTTAATTATTGTTGTTGCCGTGTTATTTTTATTTACTATGCCTCTGCTAATGGTTGTTATTGTAGATTTGGTTATTTATAAACAGCACGTATAGTAGTTCTTGCAGCTTTTGTTTATTTATTTTAGCGATGTAATAAACGCTCTGATGCCCAACCTTATTTTCGTAACAATATTTTTTGTTTATTTTTTGTACTTGACAGCATACTTTAGGGAGGTCAATATAATAAATTTGCAATGTTAAATTTATAATTAAAACATTTTGATTAAGAGCTAATAAGTATGCCAAACTCTTGATCTGTTTTATAAAAATTATAGATGATACTGATCTTGAAGTAATACAAAGAGTAATAGAAATAGAATTACTTACAATTTGACTGATTCTCCCTCAAGATTTTGTATGTAACTTTATGTAATTAATTTCATAATCGGGGGTTGTATTATGAATAAGAGAGAGAATGATGAAAAAACAGTGTCGTGCGAACATATCATAAGATTCTATCTATTGTTAATTAAATTTACAATCTCTTTATGAATATTAATATGGAAAACCTCAAAATATTGCAATGGAACATGAGAAGTTTCACTAACAATGTTGACGAGCTTAAACTGTTAATAAAAGAGTATACCCCTATATTAATATCTCTTCAGGAAACTCATTGCAAGTTTAATTTTAACCCTATACCATCTAGGGACTACTCAGCTTATTTTCATAACACTCTATACAACATTACATCCAAACAAGAAGTTGGTGTTTTGATTAAAAGTAATATCTTCTAAAATAATCCCTATAAAGTCAACATTACGAATTCATATCATTAAAATCCAATTGAACATCACGTTTACCATCATCTCATGCCACTTAATGAAGATTTTTCTAAACAGAAGCTAATTTCGAAATGAAAGATCGGCATGCCGAACCTCTCATCATGGATAAATTGAAAGTTCGTAGAAAAAAAGACAAATACAGACGAGAAGTGCTCCGCAAATGGTAAGACGATACCAATTTGTTAGCGTTTTCATTCGATGGTAGAAAAGATGATACTGTAACGTGAGATAAAATTGATGGGAAGTATCATACTAAGATGGTAAAAGAACCGCATATTGTTATTTTTAGAGAACTAAGTTCTCAATTGATTGGTTACGTAAGACTGGAACATGAAACGGCTGAATACAAAACAATGATTTTGCGCCAACAAACACTTGGCCACACGGTGGAATTATACGACGATTTGAATTGCTGTTAAAAAGATCATTGCATTGGTTCGTTTGCCTTCAACGAAATTCCGTTTCGGCATTTGTTTCAAGAAAAACTGAACTATCAAATCGAAACATGTGAAGTTCTTCGGGTAAGTAATTGCTATCACTCATTTATTTTAATTGTCAACCGTCTATAATCATTTGACTACTTTATTTTACTATTGGACGACTTTGAGAAAATTGCGTTGAAAAATAAGCCCCCTGCTCGAGAAAAAATTTAATTTCCACCGATTCGAAGTACTTATACGACATGGCCCATGGAATTTCTAGCGGCGTGGTTTCGGTGGATCTGGCACACCAAAGCCGCTAGATTAGATCGCTGGCACACCAAAGCCGCTAGATTATTACGATTATATGTGACAACGAAAAATCCATCTGAAAATTTACAGATTCTGGTTGAATTTGAATTAATTGTTAGGTGCCAATGTACTTCAATATCAAGTATTACAGCTCTGTCGTGTACGGTAGTGTATTATTTTTCGAGTTCATTAGTTGGTCACGGTTTCTACAACCTCCTTTACGCAGTATTGTCAATCAAGTATGGCACATACTTATAGGGATCGCGGATTAAGAGTCACGGGCTACAAGTTGTATGTGCCATGCACATTGGATAAGGTGAGGTTTTATATTCTAGCTAACTTGCATTTAACCACCTTGAGTGGCAATCTGACCGTCAGTTGAGGCTGAAGCTACGGACGGTGCCAGGTTCTTATTGTCTTCCGTCTGTCTGCCCTACGAGGCGACTGATCCGCCAGGGGCTGAAGTGACAGGACTGGTTGAGTCTGTCAAAGTTAATGGAGTCCTCCTGGTGCTGCGATGCGATGCCAATGGCGCAGTGCTGACGTGAACGCAAGAGTTAGTCCATTTTTAATTTTATTACCAATCGGGGACTCATTATTTGTAATAGGGCAATGTGCCTACTTTAAGGAACAGAATTAGGTCATTGATGTGACACTCGCTAATAGGGATGGCCTTGCAGAGAACTGGAGAGTTTCGGATTATAGCCTGATTTGCTTCAGCCTCGTTCGTGCAGGGTCTAGGAGGGTTTCTTTCAGGAATCCTAAGACCGTTTGGCGTCTTTTAGTGGCAGTGTATGGACTAGTCTGGACGATTTGTTTCCGGAGACCATCAACTCCTCGGTTGTTAATGGAGTGGCTGAGGGCTGTGTTAGGCCCTTCGAGCAGTCCTGTCCGAGGGTTTTTCCTGGCCCGCTGGTGAACAGTGGAGCTGGTATCTTTGCGCTCGGAGGTTAGGAGACTGTTCAACAGGGCCAAGGACACACGTTTGGTTGAGGATTGAGATAGATATATGTTCTGTTTCAATAGGTACAAGGTTAATATCGAGGGCCAAGAGAGAGTTTTGGACAAACTTTTGTGAGTCCACTAATTCTGTCAATGAGCTGTCCAGGATCAGAGGGGTGTTATCCAAGGGCAATGCTGTCTTTGGCAACATTCGGGAGAGATGGTTGAGGAGCCGGAGAGTATTTTTTTGCCACGGTGATGGATGAGGAATGGGCTTTGTATCTGGTATGGTGTCATTGGATAGGGTGACATGGGCTTTCCAATTCTTTGGGTCTTATAAGTCTCCTGGCCCGGATGGAATTTTTCCGGCCATGTTGCAAAATGTCTCCATCTCTGTCCTGAGGTTCATTGTGAATGTCTTTAAGGTTTTCCTTCTTGGTTCATTTGAGGAGCAGGATCGATAGGAGGACCTTTAATAGGGTTGAATATGTCTACCTGAGAGGTAGGTCTGTGGAGACTGCTCTACACGTGGTCGTCGGTCACATTAAGAGAGGTCTGCACTATGCTTGGCAAGCCTTCTTCCTGGGCGTCCGTCAGAGGTCTTGACATCAATCCTTCAAATACTGAGCTAGTTATCCTCTCCAGCATATATAGATTTGAGAAGTTTGAACTACCTAGGTTAAATGTGATTATGTTAAGACTGTCTGAACGGTCCAAGTTTTAGGAATTTTCTTAGATAGGAAACTTAACTGGAGGGAAAATACCATTCTGATAATGAATAAGGGCTTCAATGCCTACTATACGGTTAGAAGTGCCATTGGAAAGAAATGAGGTCTTGGGCCGGTGATGGTAAAGTGGATCTATAACTCCACAGTCATACCTGTTCTCACCTATAGCTGCATCGTATGGTGGAGGGCTTTAAAAAATGCTAGTCGGAGAAGACTTCTGGATAAGGTGCACAGCTGGTTTGCTGTGGGCATATCTGGTGACTCTATGAGTACTCCTCCTCAGGCAGCACTGGATTTTATCCTATGCTTAACCTCGGTGACTCGCGCTGGTTCTACGGACTACAGGGTCAGGGAATGCGCCTTTAGTAAGTGCAGGATGCTGTCACTGTCCACAAGGTAGTGGACTGTAAACGGTCTTTAGTCTGCCGGATGAGTGCAGTGTTTATCGGGCTGAAATCTTTGCTGTCCTCAAAGCAGCTGAGCGTTTTCGCGATTTGGCTGCTGAGTGAGTGAGTCAGGCGGCTATCAGGCCGCTGACTGTGTAAAACTGCGCTGTTCCGGGGCACATTGGCGTTTAGGGAAATGAGATTGCGGATGAACTGGCAAGAGCGGGATATGTAAAATGAGGCTAAACAGTCGTAACATCACCAAAGCCATAAACACGTATGCGATTCCGCTGCTAACATACTCCTTTGGAATAATATCATGGTCAAGAACCGACCTTAGCTCACTGGATTGTAAAATGAGAACTCTTTTGACTAAGTACAGATACCATCACCCAAAATCAGCTGTGGAAAGGGTAAACCTACCCCGAAAAAGAGGAGGTAGAGGAATCTTGAACATAGCGATGCTACATGATGGGCAGATTAACAGCCTGAAAAAATACTTTACTACGGTAGCACAAACTCACACCCTATATAGCACCCTGAAGGAAATAGACGATAATCTTACACCCTTAAGCCTGAAGAGTGGATCACTGCTTCAAGCTTCGTCACTGAACGACCTAGAGATCGCTTGGAAAGCTAAAGTAATCCATGGAAGATACCCAAATGAGATCTCTCAGGAATACGTCGACGTACAAAGTACGCATAGATGGCTCACAAATGGAACATTATTTCTATACAAGACGGAGTCACTTGCACTAGGAACTATATGAAGTATATTATTAAAGATCAAAGCATCACTAGCGATCTATGCAGAATATGTGAACGTGAATCGGAAACCATAGCACACATTATTAACAGCTGTTCAACTTTAACGGCAAGTCACTATAAGAACAGGCATGACTTAATGGGCAAAATATTACATATAGAGATCACCAAACATTTTAATTTCATAAGGGAAGCACCGCCATATTACAAGTATCATCCTCGACCTGTAATGGAGAATGAACAGATCACGATCTACTGGGACCGATCTATATTAACAGATATAACGCAGAACGGAACATCGATACCAAATAGACCTGATATGATTATAATTGATAGGCGGAATAAGACTGCAGTAATTATCGATTTTGCCATCCCATTGGACAGCAACATAATTAACACAAGGCTTACGAAAATAAGGAAATACCACCCCCTGTCCCAATACTTGAAGAGGTCGCAAAATTTGGATATAATTGTTACTCTCCCAATTATTATATCATCAACGGGAACAATACCGAAAACAACAACAGAAGCGATTAGATATCTGAGTCTGCAAGAAGATATTTAAACGAAAATGCAGAAGGCTGTACTGATTAAAACATCATCAATTGTTAGGGAAGTCTTAGGATGAGGGAACAACACGAACAAAATACAAATTACATGGGTGTAGAACTCGGACTACACTCCCACAGAGCTTAATCCCTTGGTAACGTTACCCAGGCTAAGTAATCTCCAGCATATGCGGACCTATGCTGAGGTGGACAAAATCATAATAATAATAATAATAATAATAATAATAATAATAATAATAATAATAATAATAATAATAATAATAATAATAATAATAATAATAATAATAATAATAATAATAATAATAATAATAATAATAATAATAATAATAATAATAATAATAATAATAATAATAATAATAATAATAATAATAATAATAATAATAATAATAATAATAATAATAATAATAATAATAATAATAATAATAATAATAATAATAATAATAATAATAATAATAATAATAATAATAATAATAATAATAATAATAATAATAATAATAATAATAATAATAATAATAATAATAATAATAATAATAATAATAATAATAATAATAATAATAATAATAATAATAATAATAATAATAATAATAATAATAATAATAATAATAATAATAATAATAATAATAATAATAATAATAATAATAATAATAATAATAATAATAATAATAATAATAATAATAATAATAATAATAATAATAATAATAATAATAATAATAATAATAATAATAATAATAATAATAATAATAATAATAATAATAATAATAATAATAATAATAATAATAATAATAATAATAATAATAATAATAATAATAATAATAATAATAATAATAATAATAATAATAATAATAATAATAATAATAATAATAATAATAATAATAATAATAATAATAATAATAATAATAATAATAATAATAATAATAATAATAATAATAATAATAATAATAATAATAATAATAATAATAATAATAATAATAATAATAATAATAATAATAATAATAATAATAATAATAATAATAATAATAAATAATAATAATAATAATAATAATAATAATAATAATAATAATAATAATAATAATAATAATAATAATAATAATAATAATAATAATAATAATAATAATAATAATAATAATAATAATAATAATAATAATAATAATAATAATAATAATAATAATAATAATAATAATAATAAATAATAATAATAATAATAATAATAATAATAATAATAATAATAATAATAATAATAATAATAATAATAATAATAATAATAATAATAATAATAATAATAATAATAATAATAATAATAATAATAATAATAATAATAATAATAATAATAATAATAATAATAATAATAATAATAATAATAATAATAATAATAATAATAATAATAATAATAATAATAATAATAATAATAATAATAATAATAATAATAATAATAATAATAATAATAATAATAATAATAATAATAATAATAATAATAATAATAATAATAATAATAATAATAATAATAATAATAATAATAATAATAATAATAATAATAATAATAATAATAATAATAATAATAATAATAATAATAATAATAATAATAATAATAATAATAATAATAATAATAATAATAATAATAATAATAATAATAATAATAATAATAATAATAATAATAATAATAATAATAATAATAATAATAATAATAATAATAATAATAATAATAATAATAATACTCATAACGCTCATATTAATACTCATAATACTCATAATAATACTCATAATAATACTCATAACGCTCATAATAATACTCATAATAATACTCAAAATACTCATAATAATACTCATAATAATACTCATAATAATACTCATAACGCTCATAATAATACTCATAATTATACTCATAATAATACTCATAATAATACTCATAATTATACTCATAATTATACTCATAATACTCATAATAATCATAATAATACTCATAATACTCATATTAATACTCATAATAATCATAATAATCATTGGGTACTCAATCTGAGGAGGGTATCTCTTTGATTCTGATAGGTTTTGTGGACTGGGTTCCGTACTCTGAGGGCAAGGACGGGGATTTGAGAAGCAGGCACACTATTTTCTGCCAGGCTCTTCATGGACGCAGGCGCACGTTGCTGGGTCGGGGCTTTTTTAATGGTCTCGGTAAAATGCGTCGGCTAGGATATGCGATCTGAAGCGTTTTCTGTCAGGTCTAGGCCAGCTCATTAGGTGTGTCCGGTTCTTTTTGCACGTCTGTTTTCTTACATACATTTTTTTATTCATATTTACTTCCTTTCCTTTATGTCCTTCCTTTCTTTTCTCTGTTCTTATTGTCTTTTCAGGAAAGGGTTTTTCCGTAATGGGCCTCTGTGGTCTCTGGGTGGGATATTTCGGTACCGCCTTTTGCACCTACCTGCACCTAAGTCCTTTAAAAAAAACATGAACAAAGAGTATAGATATTCCAATACTGGAATGGGAAAGCCAATCATATAAAAAAATCCGCATGCACTTCGTTTTGCACTTTTCGCTTAAATAGGAAGAAACTTATATTTTCAACACTCTTCTTAGAGCTTCTTTTTTATGTGGCGTTTTTAAAGAATTTAGACATACCACCTTGATCAAAAAGTTTCTGGAATAAACCACCCCGTGTGGCGGTCCCATCGATCCGATTTGTTTTTTTTTTTTTTTTTTTTTTTTTTTCTTTTTGTGTTAAGTTGGTGCATCTGTTGTTGATAATCCAGGTAAATCTTAGCGTTATAGCTTGATATTTGCATTTTTTATTTTCGGTATGTCCCTCAGTACTTCCTGCGATTTTTACATTATTTTCTCTCGGCTGCTGAAATGCATTCCCGTAATGGTTTTTTAACTCGATTGAACAGAAAGAAGTCACAGGGAACCAAATCAGGTGAATTCGGTTGCCGTTGGATGGTATTTGTTGAATTTTTCGCAAAAAATTTCGAATAATGATGGCATTGAGCGTTATCAAATGGTGCAAAATCCAAGTTTTATGCGCACAATTTTGGTCTCTTTCGGCGAAGTGCTTTACGCAAACGTCTCATAACGCCCAATAATACTCTTTCTTTACTGTCTGGCCTTCTGGCAAAAATTCATGATGCATTACATCGTTGTAATCCATGAAAACCGCGAGCATTGCCTTCTTTTTTGATTGAAAATGGTTTCGGCACATATGGTGAACATTCACTTGCCTAATGTCTGGATTACGTGTCGTACTAATAAACCCACGTCTCATCTCCAGTAATGATTCTTTTGATGAATGTGAGATCGGATTCAGTCTCGCAAACCATGTCTTTTGCGACCTCAACACAGTCAAAATTGTAAAAAATCGCCAACACACATAGAGATAGGTGTACTCTTGGCTTCGCAGCTTTTGAAAATGTTAAGCTATGACGCTAAGATTTAGCGGAATTATCAACAACAGGAGTACCAAAAAAAAAAGAAAAAAAATACTACTGCCCAAAAATTCTCCATTGGATTAGAATTTGGGCCTTATGGTGACCACTAATTTACCTAAAATTTTTGTTGCAACAGCCATTTTTTGACAATTTTAGCTATTATGCTTAGATCATCATCTCACTGAAAGACGTTTGTGTGCCGCTTTGGTATTATAGGTAAGCCACCCGCCTACCAACCAGAAGATCCTAGGTTTAATACCAGGCCAGACCATCTTAAGTAAGAAAGTTTTTTTCAACAGCGGTATCACCTCATAACATAGCTAGTAGCTGATTTTGAGTATTACTTCTCAAATGCATTTGCCGTTCGGAGCCAGCATTAAACTGTAGGACCATTTCAATGAGTCTAAAAATATAATCGGTTGCAACTTATTGACTGAGAAGTCCCCGTGTTTCATGTCATGTCATGGGAATTAATATGAGTAACTTAAGACGGCTTTCCCGACTTTCGTAAATTCCTTTGGACCCTTTGCTAAGATTCTTCAACAGGATAACGCACCTATTCACACTGCAAGGATTATAAAGTTATATAGAGAACCAAAATATTAAAATTTGTATTTGAATTGACCCACTATTTCCCTGATTTTAGTATAAACAAGAATATTTGGGGATGGTTATCCAAAAGAGCCAAGAGAGTAGGAAACAATACTCGAATGTTCCAAGCGAATTTTTTATTGAAGCTATAAAACTTGCTTATGGCTCAACTAAACGCTATTAAGTAGTCTATATCCTTGTAGGCTAGTTTTTGCCTTTTCAACATCAAGCAGTATTTTGTCACGCCTCATTTTCAATTTTTATTTATTAAAACAATCATATTTAGCGAACTTAGTAACCTTAATGACGAAATTCTGTCTAATAACTAAATTTGAATGAGATGTTCTATTCAAGTGACGCATATTTTCATAGTAATTTGTAAGCAAAAAAAAAAAAAAAATTAAAAAAAGATCTGCTTTTCTCCAAAGAAGAAGTAAATAATGCATGAAAATCTACATTTACTAATAATTTTACGGTTATAGTTTTAGAGATGTAAGAGGATGTTTTAGAACTACATAGGGTATCATATTGAAGTAGCGAGCAGTGTTTCTTGTTAGTACTGAAAAATAGTAAAAATGTTAGTTACATGGTTTTGCATTTCAGTTGACGATATACCACATTTCTTCCATTATTCGTATACTTACTTTCAAGCACGTCGACCTGAATATAATACTGTAAATTGTTAACGAAGAACATTAACTCATTACGCAAATGCATTATCAGTATATTTTGATATTTCTTCAGTTTGGTCTCTCTCGTATGTTGACACCACAGCATATGCAAATCATATTGTATTTTCTTGATTAAAAGCAAAAATCTGAATAATATGTTGTAGCGGTCTAGCACTTTTGGAGAAAATAACAAATGCAGGGGCCAATTTATCTTATATTGTAATTGAATTAATTGCAAGTAACCAAATTCCTGAATATCATCACAATCAAAAGATTTTGGTATATAAATTGAAAACTGTTCTAATTCTTCCGATACACCAACGCCATGTGCTGCAGACTAAATTAAATTAAAAGCATTTATTAAAAAATATGCAAAATATTTTACAATATATACGAGTATAATGATTTTGAAATCGTAGTTTGTTTAAAAATCTTACTATTTTTTTTTAATATGCGTTATTTCATTTCTCGAAGTGTAATTAAAAAATGAACATTTTGTTTAGAAAGCAGATTAATAGCGTTATACTAGTTGTAGGACCAAAACTAAGAGGATATTAAAATGTTTTAATAAAATAATAAAAAATAACGAAATTCTATTGCCTTGTTTATCTAGGAATATTTGATTGTTACGTTTTGCTTTTTAAAACGATTGAGTTCTTTTAAATTGCGAATAAAATAAAACGAAACGGATATGTTGTTACAGTCTTTATTGGACAAATTTAACACGTACAATATTAAACTTATTCAACTTTAAACGAACACTGCTTGTTGACATCAAACCCAATAAAAACACTGTTGAAGTTTTTTAAGAGTTTTTATCACACCATGGTGTCATCCGCTAGTTCCATTATGGAACTTATTTAAGGCTTCACTCATCTTATTGCAGGAAGGCATCACTATTAAACTGAAAGCCGTTTTGCCGTCTGCACTTTCCCAATTACGATATAAGCACCTACGTATTAATCAGCTTTAAACTGTTCGCTTGAGCCACACAGGTACTTGTGATAATGTTTTATGCATTTAGCAGCTCAAGTTGGGTCGAACAATAGTTCTATTCTGGCTTCGCCAGCGTTCGATTGTAATAACTACGACCTTTTCCGTTGACTACTTGAGAGAGTACACCACCAATACCATATCAGCTAGCATACAGCTTTCGCCCAGGACTGGATACGCCAAAATCGGTTCTACACACTATACGTCTTTTAATGCTTAAAACGCTTTTTCTTCTGACTTATCCCAACGGTACCGCTTAGATCTCTTGGTACGGTCATTGAAGCTTGCTGCCACGCTTGCAAAGTTAGGCACGAAACGTCTCTAATATGTACAGAGTCCTAAAAAACTGCGTAGTCCACAAAGATTTTAGGGACGAGCCCAGCCGCATTTTATTTTCATCCGCGGAATTGCTATCTGCCATGACAGATGCCACAATTATTTTACTTGGCTTTGGAACACAACGCGTTTTTTTAACGTTTAGTTTCAGCCTTAGATATTTGCTGTAGAACTTTGGCTAGGTTTTTGAGATGTTCATCAAGTTTTACCCATCACTATTATGTTATCGAGACATACCAGGTAAGTCTTCCAATGTTACTCCCTCTAACACTCACTCCATAAGGCGCTTAAATGTAGCGGATGCATTGCAGAGCCCAAATGGTACAACTTTAAACTTTCATAATTCAGAAGCTTTCTCTTCATTGTTCGAACCATTTCTGCTGCCCCCTGTATCGAATTAAAATTTGAACACTATCAAAGCAAAAGGTCTGCTGGAACCCTCTGGTACAAAATTCGCACTGGCTCCGGTCGTTGGCACTCAAGACTGATTTTCTCATCTATTACCTCAACAGATTTATTAAGGTTTCATATTCCTGTCTACATCTATCTTCTCGCTTACCGTCTCATATATTTCTTATAACTTTCCCGTTGTTTTCTCAAATTTGCTTTCAAATTTCTCGCACTTCACCTCTAGAAATTTTCTGTACCACATCCAAAAGCATTATGCAATGAATTACTTCTTTTGGTTGTAGGGGCAGGCTCTCTCTCATCTTCAAATTTAAACCTATCAACGTTAATGACACGCCTCTGAAAATTCTCTAACATACATTTTGTATTTCGGTTTTGTTACCAGTTCTTGTCAGCTCCAATTTTGTCAACTCGAATTTGGGCATATCCCCTCCTTTTAAGTTTATATCTTTATTATTATTATATTTATCTTATCTTTTTATTATTGTATTTTTTATTTATTTTATACATTCAATTCCACTTCTGATACCAATGTCACGTTATACATTTTAAAACGATTATGATCAAATTGCTAATAAAATGAAGCGAACTTATTATTAGTCTTTATTGGCTAGACTAAATAAACATACACAATATTCTACTTATTAAACTTTACACTTGCTGAATTCACAAAGTTTTGTATCCGTGTATCATATATTGAACAAACGTTTTGGTCACTTGTTTGTGAACAACCGTTGTATCAGTGTTTTAATGTATTTAAAACTTCAAAAACCAAATAAGAAGAAAATTTGCATTCATAAGTTGATTTTCATAAACAACATTGTTTTTTCAAAAAACATTAAACACACAATTTATTAAAACACAAAAATTTATTAAATACAATCACACATATATAGTTAATTTCCTTTTTGGCATTATTTTTATATTTTCTAAAAAAAAAAAAAAAATTGGTTTTGACAATAAAAAATTTATTTTGTGTTTTTCTTCTTCTTTATTGGCTTTCACATTACATTAATAGCAACCAATACAATTTTTTTAAAACACTTGGAAAAAAGTGTATGAGTGTATAAATTTATTATATTATTATTATTATTATTATTATTATTATTATTATTATTATTATTATTATTATTATTATTATTATTATTATTATTATTATTATTATTATTATTATTATTATTATTATTATTATTATTATTATTATTATTATTATTATTATTATTATTATTATTATTATTATTATTATTATTATTATTATTATTATTATTATTATTATTATTATCTTTCTTTATTAGTATCAATAATACTTTGAATCTACATTTACAATAGTTTAAATAACAAGCTTTAGCTTTAAAATACATTGTTTATAACAAAAAATATAACATTTTTTCGAAATATGTTCGGTTGTTGTAGTTCTTTGAATTCTGAAGTCATCATTATTCCTCAATTGGTATGGTTGTGTTTTTTTCCAATTTTCTTGCAAATATAGTCAATATGACCTTTTAAATTCAAAGTATTATCTATTACAAAGCCCAAGTATTTCATTTGATTTACTTTTTCTATTTCTTCTTTATTGATTTTGAAGGCAATGTTGGTCTTATTTTTAATTTCCATTATTTTAGTTTTATTCTCGTTTAAGTTTATTCATCCGCAGCCATTTGTTTAAGTTTTCAATATCTTTACCGAGTCCTTCATAACATTGTTCATCTGTACTACCCTCAATATATATAAGTGTATCGTCCGCATATAAATTTATTTCACAATGACTTATTATATTTGGCATATCGTTTATATATATAATAAAAAGCAATGCCCCCAAAAGTGACCCCTGTGGTACTCCATATTCGTTATTAGCTGTCCTGGATTTAATATTATTTACCTTTGTTATTTGTCTCCTATTCGTCAAATATGATTCAAACCATTTTAATTCAGTTCCTTGAATGCCGTACTTGCAAAATTTCTGCAGTAGTATACCTATATCAATTGTTTCAAACGCTCGTTTAAAGTCTAGAAAAATTGCAACAATCCTTTTGTCTCTTTCCGATTTTTTCCACCTGTTTATAAGAAAATTAACTGCTGTTTCGCAAGAGAAATGTTTTCGGAAACCAGACTGATACTTTACTATTTTACCTTTACCTTTACTACTTTTTCCATTACTTTTTCACACGTATTCAAGGTATTAATTGGGCGAAATTCTTCACAAAGTTTTGTCTTAGCAATCTTCTCAATAGGTGTTATCATTGACTCTTTTCAATTATCAGGAAATATTCCTGTTCTTAGAGATTCATTTATTATATCAAACATCGTTCTTCCTATCACATTCCAACTATTAAGTATAATTTTAATTGAAATTTTGTTGTAGTCCGCCTTATTCTTTAAATTTTTACATATAATTTTTAGTTTATTCAGAGTTATAGCACTGAATTTAAATTTAGAGTTTGTCACAGGAATTCGGTTTGAGTATTGCACGTAAGGTATTGTATCTCTTATAGATCTTATACTATCAACAAAAATTTCGTTAAATTTATCAGCCATCTGCAAATTTTCCTTATATTCTATTTGGTTAAATATCACAGATTGAATTGTATTCTGGTTTTCCTTAAGTATTAGATTCTTTATCTCTCTCCACATATCCTTTTGGTCTTTAGCATTAATTATTTTGTTATTTATAAAATTTCTCTTTTCATTTTCAATTTTCACCTTATATAAATTTCGAACGACTTTGTAGTTATTCCATGCTTCGTTACTATTATCTATTTTCGTTATTTGGTATTTATTAATTTTTTCCCTTTTTAATTGCCTTAGTTCATTGTTAAACCATTTATTTGAGTTGTTTCCGTTGATAGTTCTTTTAATAGTCATATTTTCAACTGCATTCTCCAAATATCCGTCAAAGACGTAAACTTTGCCATCAAGGTCCTCATCTTCACTTATTTGTCTTATACCTTCAATTTCTCTATTATATTGGGTGCTGTTGTATTTAAATATTTTAACTTCCTTATTCCTTTTACCTACATCTAAGTACTTATCGCAGTCATTAATTATTATATCAATTGATTCATGGTCAGCAATTTTATTCGAGTCATTAATTTTGGCTGTTATGTTTCTATTATTCGTAATTATATAATCAATAATGGTTTTTGAACTTCCTGTTATCCGTGTAAATTCTGTCATTATTTGCCTAAGGCCATTATCATTTATTATGCATTCTATTTTGTCCTTGTAAAAACCATTTTTGCTCCAATCTATATTAAAATCGCCTGCTATTATTATATCACAGTTTGCTTCGTTTATATTCTCTAAAATTTCTTCAAATGCTGCAATAAACTCTGCCTCTGCGCTACTTGGTGATCTGTATACATCCGTAATTATACACATGTAGTTTTCATATTTAGCGATGTATGCAGTTATCCAAATTTTGGAGTTAATAACTTTTTCGGCCACTATTCTCACATCCCATCTTTTCTTGAAATAAACTATTACGCCTTTATTTCTTGTTGAGTTTGATAGAGTTGTATATTGATTGTAATTTTCTATTTCTATTTCTTGTTCCTCTATATCTTCCGTTAAATGAGTTTCCGACAAAATAATAAATTCTGGTTTTTCCATTTCCGTAATTATCTCTAACTGATTAAAGTTGTTAAGTAATCCTTGTATATTGGTATAAATGCTGTATATTTGCCTTGATTGTTAGGCTGTTAATCCTATTCTTCTTTTTTAGCATTTAACTTGTTCCGATATACCGGACATTCTCTGCTTGCTGTTACATGATTTTCATCTAAGCTCAAATTTAATCTTTTATTAATTCTAACAATTAATTAACACAATTAATGCATTTATTCATTACTTCCCTGTTGCATTCCTTTGATTTGTGTTCTCCATGGCATTTATGACATATTTATTGATTTATACATTCTGACGACTTATGATTATACCCTCTACATTTAAAGCATTGTATAATATCAGTACCATCATATATTTTACATTTTTCCCATCCAATGTTAACTTTTTGTACGGTCATTATTTGCATATACGATCCGCTATCAATTTTTATTTCTGCATTGTAAAAGGTGCGACCATATCTTTTATATCCAAACAATTTTAGAACTTTTAATTCACTATTTTTTAAAATATCATTCTGTTTTTTTAATTTATTAATTATTTCATTTTCTGAAAATTTAAATGACATTCCTGTTACTGCTATTTTCATTTCCGGTTGATTTGGTACTTTTATTTCGTATTTTCCACTCATTTCGTTTTGTACTGATTCTTTTATTTTTTCTCTCTCTTCATTGCTTTCACTTTGGATAACAACAGCTCCATTTTTTCTCTCTTCAACATTTACAATTTTCAAATTGATTGGATATACCTTTCTATTGAGATCCTCTTTTGTTTTGGCTATACCTTGTTTTTCCTTTGGCTTAATTATCAGCAGGTTTTGTTTATTCTTATCTGGCATCACCGTTTTATTTTTTAATGCATCTGCAAATGATAGCCCACTGGTTGCTCTGACATTTTTCTCCGTTATAGCTTTTTTTTATTTAATCACACATCATTTTGTTATTTACTTCAATTGTATCACATCTCTTTGTTTTTGTTTTCATGTTCATTTATTGTTATGTACAGCTTTTTAACTTCTTTTATATTTTTGTCACAGTATTTTTGTGCTTCATCTATCTTTTTAAGCCTCTCTTCATATCTTCTCTCAATCGCTTGTAACAGTTGTTTTATTTCACATTCGTTTTGTTTTAGTGCTGTTTCAAATTCGCCTTTATATGTTAGTAAGTTCTCTTTATTTTTTATTGCACTGCTCTGAATTTCTGCAAGCGCCAAATCCACGTTATGGATATATGAAAATTACCAACAAATACAACTATTGTATTGTAATACAATAATACACTCTATACAACGATACCAGTGGCATTGTGAATTGACTATTAACTCAAAACTTTTTACTATACACAAATACCTTTACGTTCCACACGATTTTACTCTTTGACGGTTGAATTACGACTCAGGCGACTGCCGCAGCTTATTTACTTGAGTCATTGATAAAATTCTAGTAAATTCTACAACCTACTATTAGATTCAGGCAACGAAATTTAAATTTAACGACTGATTCATAGATGTCGTTCTTCGATAATTGGTAATGTTTCTGATACAACCATGGCGTATTTATTTATTTTATTTTGGAACCTTCTACAACAAAACTTAAGTCTTAAAGTAGTAGAAGCATACAATTAGTTATTTTAACACTTATAATAAAGAAATTATGGGCACATTGGTGAAATAAATATAAATATATAATAATTAAATTAAAACAAATAGAACAATAGTAATTCAAACAAAATATAAGTTGAAAACATTTAAAATAAATATATTTGTGTATATCAAATCATAAAATATTCTCATTCTCAGTCCTTAATTAGCTGTCATAATATTGAAAAATTTCAGCATTCCAAAGGCATATCGCGGATACGAAAAATTGCCAATTTCAAATCAATGTTTTACTTATCAATGGTATCATCGCTTTGCTTCTACCGAAACGACTGAAACTAAGTCGCTTATACAGTTCCTCAGGTTCACCAGAAGTTACGACTTTATGCAATAATATCAAAGATCTTAACTTTATTAAATCATCAATAATATAAGTTCTACGCTTTTAACCTTATTAACGACTTCAATTTTCTGGATGTCAGCAATTACATTTTGTATTTCTGTAATTTGTTGGAATCTTTTATGGACTAAGACATTTTGACTTCTTAGGGTTAAGGCTCAGGCCGTTAACTGCAGCCAATAAAAATATTATTTTCAAATCTTCATTAAATTTACTCTCGTAGTCTTTTTTCCTATTGCTTATATATATTTGAACGTCAACAGCATACATTCTAATACTGCAGTGCATCGGTTGATCCGGCATTTCATTCGTGTATATAGAGAAAAACAAGGCTCCAAAATTGAACCCTGAGGTACGCCCCTAATGACAGGTTGTTGATTTAGCTGATGCGTTGACCTCTACGTATTACTCTCGATCACAGGAAGTGCGTATCAACTTGGAAGATGTATAAAATAAATGCATAATTTTCCTAACTTTTAAAGAAATATAGTACGGTCAAGAGTATCGAAGGCCTTAGAATGGTCTAGTAAGACCATCAAAAGCATGTGATCATCATCCAGCTCTTTTCTAATGTACTCTGCTACATCTATGAGAGCTGTGACACAACTATGTCCGGCGTGAAAACCAGACTGTTTGCTAGTCAAGAGTTTTTGTTCAGCAAGATATTCCGTTATTTGTTTATGTAGGACTTTTTCAAAAGCCTTTGACAAATAGGGTAGTATATTAATTGGACGATAATCTGAGAATGATTTCAGGATAGGACGGACTTTTGCTAGTATCCACATTTTCGGAGGGGTTCTAGTTGTAATTATAAAATTAAATATATGTGTTATAAATGGCAGGATATATGGAGGAAGCATTTTAAGGAAAGCTGGATGAATTCCATCAACACCTGTTGCCACTGATTTAATTGAATGGCAGCATCTCAAAACGTCAAAATCGCTGACACAATCAAAGTTGAAAAGTCTACTTGGTGATTTTTCATCATGAAATTTATTGTAAAACAAGTAATCAGGAGGTGGCATTGGGATCTAAATAAAGTTCCTATTAATGGTATTTGGATCTGAATTCGGGTAAACATCAGCACGCTTCCCTTGAAAGATCCCAATTTCTCTGGTTGTCCACGTTCTTTTTTACACTTGCCGAATTCCCAAATTTGTCCGCATTAAACGACGACTTCGCTTGCCTGATTGCCTTGGTTACGTCTTTTTTAGCCAATCAATAGCTCTCATATAATACATTTGTTTTATATTTCTTCCAACGCCAGTAAGCAATATCGCGCTCTCTCATTAAATGCTTAATATGAGAAGTAAGCCATGGTTTATGCTTAAATATGGTAAGGTAAAGGCCAATATATGGTAATTTAAAAACGCTAACGGGTCATCTACTGTTGAATAATAATATATTTGGCTCTAATTTATCCTAAAAATCTTCTCCTCCAAAATATTCTGATCAGCTCGCTTGAAGTTACGAAAACTTATTATGTTATTATAATGATGTTATATGTCAAAAAAAAGTTAATGTTTGGAAAAACATGATGCTGATAATTGATCATACATCGAAACATTGTACTCGTTGGCGACAAAGAACTAATCAAGTAAAGCAAAAGTGCTTATATTAGTTGGACTAAAACCGAGAAATTTAATGTTTTCAGTTAAACTTAAATCAGATACCAGGTCAGAATTGAAATCCCCACTTATTATTACGTCTGTATAAAGTGGTGTTAGTTTTTCCATTGTATTTTAAAAATAGAATAAATCAATACGATTGTTTGGCCTGTACACACTACCGATTGGGTAGTATCTCTAGTAATAAATGTACAACTTTATCAATGGTTGTCTTGTCATTTGTGATTTTAATTTTACTATATAAATCAGATCTTACATATATTGCAACACCGCCGTATCCATCCTTCCTGTCATTTATATACATCTTGTACCCATTCATTGACATCATAGTGTCTGTAATTGAGTCGTGAAACCATGTTTCAGATATGCATATAACATGCATACCAGATTTTTCAAATATATGACGAAGAAGGCTTTGAGCATTTATGTGGCAAATTTTAAGTTCCTGTTTTTGTTTACAAAGAATTTTTAACATATTGACAGTAACGTCTTTAGAATGAGATCTACTATCCGCAGTTCGATTCACATATAAAACGTTGAAATTTATTATTAGCAACGCCGATTTTAGCTACAGTCAATTTTTCTTTCGTTATAGTAATGAAGTAAGTATTCTGTTCAATGATTATATAATTACAAAGTTTATATCGAAAATTAATGGCAGTGTTAGTACTGGTATAACATATATATTTTAACATAATTTTAAATACATTTTGTAACACGTTGATGTGATTGGTAATCTATCCCTGGACACCAACCAATAGCAAAGCTTCCTAAGTAGAGGTGAATACATTTCGTTAACAATTGTCAACAGAACCTTTTCATGCGAATTAATTTTCTTTACATGTATGCACGAATTTATAATATTTATAAAATTTTTTCTTTGACGATTTCCCTTTGTTTTCTTTTGTTGAACTGAGTTTCATATCAAATTGTAGATCTTCAGATGTAAAATTAGCATCGGTTGGTCAATTTATGTTATTTAGTTGAAAAAGTGATTCTGAGTCTGTTCGATCGGTATAAATAAATTCGGATATTGGTCTTTAATCAAATACGATGCTATAGAATATAGTTGATAGGAACATATCATGCCGTTTAGCTATACGAAGTCACAGTCACTTGATCAACTAATCCAACCAATTCAAACAAAGTTATTGGCTTATTCATATTCATATTTGCGTTGTTTACTTATTGAACTCGTTTATAACGCGTGGGTTTTGAAGAAAAAAAAAAAAAAAAAAACAGAAAATTTGCAAAATTTGCTTTCCAACATATCGTGTTTTAAAAGATGTATGATAAAACAGAAATTTGTTGCAAAAAATATTTTAGAAGTATGCAGTAGACAGCATCATTTAACAGTGTACAGATATAATGGGTGATTTTTTAACCATTTTGTTTTTTTTATTTTTTAATAAAAAGGCAAATTTTATAAATTTGAATGAAATATATATTTGGGCCTCTCAGGGCTGGAATTGTGGCTGGCTTGTTCCTATACACGAGAGACTTCACGTATCATACAAAAAATTCTTTGACACTAGCCGATATAACAGTATACTCCTGGATACGTATTCTTCGCACACGGGTTGATGGATTTATGCCTTATAAAGTGAAACTGGTGCAAGATTTTGTCACAACAGCTTGAATAGTCTCTTTGATGTATCTATTATAACAACCAGTAATTTACGAAACTCATTTCTCAATGATTCACAATTGTTCGTTTTTTAAGCTATGGTCACATTTATCAAATATTTGACGAAAAAAAAAAAAAACTGACCAATATTTTATACAAATATTTGTTCCTTTATTATTTATTTTTTAAATTAAGTAATTTAAAAATCTACATATTTTTTTATACTATTATGTGTTTTTAAACAATTTGTTAAGAAACGCTGACATAAAAGGAAAAGTTTCTATAAAATAGTGGTTACATTTTTTTAATCAAATATTTGACAAATGTGATCGTAAATTTAGTCTATTCATGGTGAAAAAGCATACCTTACGGAGCATTTTTGGCATTGCTACATGTCACATTAATGAGGCAAGGACGGGTTTAGAAAAAGGTTACTGCAGGCGTGATACTCGGTAACAGTGCCCGGAATGACAAGCGGTATTGGTTCGTTGACCACGCGTTGAAAGCCCGGGTAGTGTCCAAGACCAAAAAAGTCGTGACATACTCCAAATCTGGAGTCACAATGGCTTACTTATTACTTAAGGATAATAAATCACCAGGTCTCGACAATATTTTCTCCGAGCTTTTAAAGGCAGATGCGGCGTAAAGTGCTTCTGGAACAGGCGTCAATTCAACGAAGAACTAAAAGGGGACTTGATAATAAAACTACATAAAAAAAGAAATCTGACAAAATGCCGGAACTAGAGATCTATCAGTTTACTGAATAATTGCAAGCATCACTAACAGGCGTCTGATGGACGCATAAAAGCCGGCTTCATCCCCAGAAAACCATGTACGGATTACATCAACAGCCTTAGGACAATTACCGAACAGTAAGCGGAATGGCGATCACTTTTATACTTCATCTTCATCGATTATAAAAGGTCGTTTGACACCATTCATCACACGAATATATCGATACCTCCGCGGAATACTGAGAATATTTTAGCCACGAACTAAAATCAACAAACGTCCTTGGCATGAAACTGGACATGTGCCTGTTTGAATGGAGATAGTAAAAAGAAAAGGTGAATTGGAACTGCTCTCCGCAGAGGCAATAAAGACATAGCCAGGAACTCCTTATGTAAATCTCACAGAAGCCGCAAAAAAGGACGTCTAAGTTATACACGGCGTAGGCAACTGGATTTAGAGGTAGCAAGAGTTGGACGATTGTGGAACGAGTTGAAACCTGAAGCAATGGGTAGACTAAGGTGGAACAGTATGCTCCTTATAGGAGCAAAATGAATCTACACATGCACTTTATGAATTTATTTGAATATAAAAAGATAACAGTTTCATAGATTGCTCTTCCAAGGCACAAAAAGACAAAACAACAACACAAAACAAACAATTGTTTGAGTAACTGTATATATACAAGTCACGAATCTTTTTTTAAATTAAAAAATTTAAATTGAAAAGCCAAATAGCAAAAAAAATCATCTGTTGCAACAATAATACCATAAAATTGTTGTAATAAGTACCGTTTACAAGAATTATCGTAAAATATATTAATTTATTGTGTTTACTTAAATTAATATATTTTAACATTTTTTTTGAGGCTCAACGTTTTGTGTAGTCTCCTTTGACAGTAATAACAGCCTCTACGTTACGACATATTGTTTACTAAATTATTGCAGACGTTCGGGAAGTTCGTTGTCATTAATCTATTTTTGGGTTTGTCGACGTGTATGAACGAAGATTTGCACAATCTTCGTACCAACAATTCTGATGACTATTCCAACTAATTTTGACATTATATCTTTTCCTGCCTCTTGAACCGAAGAGGACCCGGCAAAGGATATATGGTGAGATAAGGATGAAATTAATAACACTGGTCTACAGCAAAAAAAAACCTTTAAATAAAACTATATGGAATTTAATGATTTTAATGCGCTGAGTTCAATTCCGTTTTCAGTTTTTTTTTTCCATCGGGCTCAAATTTTTTTTATGGGCGTGGAAAATCTTTCGCCCAAAATGTGGTAGTTTGTCAATATATTTCATCATAACTTGAAAATATATATATAATAAATATATTTCATCATAACTTCCCATGTTGGTCGCCACCAGCTATGAACGCTATCTGGAAAATACCAGACAAAAAAATTATGGAATATCCTTATCTAACATAAGGGTCCTAAGGGAAGCACATAAAAAATATAATTAAATAACTTCTTAAACGTGCAAAATTCTTGTGGAGTTCATGCCAAGAAGGCTCTAAAAAGATAGCAAAGAATACTGAACAAAATATTAAAATTATTTCACATTAATACTTTTTTAACTTTTAATGCTTTAATTATAAGCTTATATAAGTGTACGATTTTAAGTGAAGCATGAATATTGCGATATTTTTTTAATTTTGTCAATACTGTTTTAAAGAATTGAATTTTTAAAATTTTTTTTGTTAAATAATTATTGACGTGCCTTTTAATTTTCTTTATAAAATTTTTGTATTGCCTGTTTAATTTCGCGTTATTTAAAAAATGGTCCTGTACGATTCTAAGTGACAAAAAAATTAAAGTAGAATTATGTGTGTGAAGTTAAATATGAAAGTTAAATACGTTTTTCTTAACATAACAAAAACTTGTGTAAGTTAACAGAATATGTGTGAAGATAAATACGAATATGAAATTTTTCTGTTAAGATCACAAAGACTGTTATGTTAACATTAGTTCCACAATACATAATTTGGTATAAAAACATAATTTGGCATAAAAATAACCAAAACAAGGTAAAGGATTGTAAAAGTTAAAAAAATATAATTAGAGAGATACGGTAATAATAACAAATGAATTTTATTTCTTGTAGCCGGTAATTACATTTAAAACAATCGTCCACCAAAAAATATGAAAAATCGGACATAAGATGCAATTGTGGGGGAATCGGACCTGGTGGGCTTTATAGCCAAGGTATCAAGGCTTCAGGGCCAGTTTTTCTTTTTGGGCTGCAAAGTACCAGATCGGAGATATATAGACCGTAGCTAACTTTTATTTTTCATTTTTACCGTATATATATGTCGTTCATGAAAAATCGGACCTAAGATGCAATTGTGGTGGAATCGGACCTGGTGGGCTTTATAGCCAAGGAATCAAGGCTTCAGGGCCAGTTTTCCTTTTTGGGCTGCAAAGTACCAGATCGGAGATATATAGACCGTAGCTAACTTTTATTTTTCATTTTTACCGTATATATATGTCGTTTATGAAAAATCGGACCTAAGATGCAATTGTGGGGGAATCGGATCTGGTGGGCTTTATAGCCAAGGTATCAAGGCTTCAGGGCCAGTTTTCCTTTTTGGGCTGCAAAGTATCAGATCGGAGATATATAGACCGTAGGTAACTTTTATTTTTCATTTTTACCGTATATATATGTCGTTCATGAAAAATCGGACCTAAGATGCAATTGTGGGGGAATCGGGCCTGGTGGGCTTCATAGCCAAGGTACCAAGGCTTCCGGGCCAGTTTTCCTTTTTGGGCTGCAAAGTACCAGATCGGAGATATATAGACCGTAGCTAACTTTTATTTTTCATTTTTACCGTATATATATGTCGTTCATGAAAAACCGGACCTAAGATGCAATTGTGGGGGAATCGGACCTGGTGGGCTTTATAGCCAAGGTATCAAGGCTTCAGGGCCAGTTTTCCTTTTTGGGCTGCAAAGTACCAGATCGGAGATATATAGACCGTAGCTTTTATTTTTCATTTTTACCGTATGTATATGTCGTTCATGAAAAACCGGACCTAAGATGCAATTGTGGGGGAATCGGACCTGGTGGGCTTTATAGCCAAGGTATCAAGGCTTCAGGGCCAGTTTTCCTTTTTGGGCTGCAAAGTACCAGATCGGAGATATATAGACCGTAGCTAACTTTTATTTTTCATTTTTACCGTATATATATGTCGTTCATGAAAAATCGGACCTAAGATGCAATTGTGGGGGAATCGGACCTGGTGGGCTTTATAGCCAAGGTATCAAGGCTTCAGGGCCAGTTTTCCTTTTTGGGCTGCAAAGTACCAGATCGGAGATATATAGACCGTAGCTAACTTTTATTTTTCATTTTTACCGTATATATGTCGTTCATGAAAAATCGGACCTAAGATGCAATTGTGGGGGAATCGGACCTGGTGGGCTTTATAGCCAAGGTATCAAGGCTTAAGGCCAGTTTTCCTTTTTGGGCTGCAAAGTACCAGATCGGAGATATATAGACCGTAGCTAACTTTTATATTTCATTTTTACCCTATATATATGTCGTTCATGAAAAATCGGACCTAAGATGCAATTGTGGGGGAATCGGACCTGGTGGGCTTTATAGCCAAGGTACCAAGGCTTCCGGGCCAGTTTTCCTTTTTGGGCTGCAAAGTACCAGATCGGAGATATATAGACCGTAGCTAACTTTTATATTTCATTTTTACCGTATATATATGTCGTTCATGAAAAACCGGACCTAAGATGCAATTGTGGGGGAATCGGACCTGGTGGGCTTTATAGCCAAGGTATCAAGGCTTCAGGGCCAGTTTTCCTTTTTGGGCTGCAAAGTACCAGATCGGAGATATATAGACCGTAGCTAACTTTTATTTTTCATTTTTACCGTATATATATGTCGTTCATGAAAAACCGGACCTAAGATTCAATTGTGGGGGAATCGGACCTGGTGGGCTTTATAGCCAAGGTATCAAGGCTTCAGGGCCAGTTTTCCTTTTTGGGCTGCAAAGTACCAGATCGGAGATATATAGACCGTAGCTAACTTTTATTTTTCATTTTTACCGTATATATATGTCGTTCATGAAAAATCGGACCTAAGATGCAATTGTGGGGGAATCGGACCTGGTGGGCTTTATAGCCAAGGTATCAAGGCTTCAGGGCCAGTTTTCCTTTTTGGGCTGCAAAGTACCAGATCGGAGATATATAGACCGTAGCTAACTTTTATTTTTCATTTTTACCGTATATATATGTCGTTCATGAAAAATCGGACCTAAGATGCAATTGTGGGGGAATCGGACCTGGTGGGCTTTATAGCCAAGGTATCAAGGCTTCAGGGCCAGTTTTCCTTTTTGGGCTGCAAAGTACCAGATCGGAGATATATAGACCGTAGCTAACTTTTATTTTTCATTTTTACCGTATATATATGTCGTTCATGAAAAACCGGACCTAAGATTCAATTGTGGGGGAATCGGACCTGGTGGGCTTTATAGCCAAGGTATCAAGGCTTCAGGGCCAGTTTTCCTTTTTGGGCTGCAAAGTACCAGATCGGAGATATATAGACCGTAGCTAACTTTTATTTTTCATTTTTACCGTATATATATGTCGTTCATGAAAAATCGGACCTAAGATGCAATTGTGGGGGAATCGGACCTGGTGGGCTTTATAGCCAAGGTATCAAGGCTTCAGGGCCAGTTTTCCTTTTTGGGCTGCAAAGTACCAGATCGGAGATATATAGACCGTAGCTAACTTTTATTTTTCATTTTTACCGTATATATATGTCGTTCATGAAAAACCGGACCTAAGATGCAATTGTGGGGGAATCGGACCTGGTGGGCTTTATAGCCAAGGTATCAAGGCTTCAGGGCCAGTTTTCCTTTTTGGGCTGCAAAGTACCAGATCGGAGATATATAGACCGTAGCTAACTTTTATTTTTCATTTTTACCGTATATATATGTCGTTCATGAAAAACCGGACCTAAGATTCAATTGTGGGGGAATCGGACCTGGTGGGCTTTATAGCCAAGGTATCAAGGCTTCAGGGCCAGTTTTCCTTTTTGGGCTGCAAAGTACCAGATCGGAGATATATAGACCGTAGCTAACTTTTATTTTTCATTTTTACCGTATATATATGTCGTTCATGAAAAATCGGACCTAAGATGCAATTGTGGGGGAATCGGACCTGGTGGGCTTTATAGCCAAGGTATCAAGGCTTCAGGGCCAGTTTTCCTTTTTGGGCTGCAAAGTACCAGATCGGAGATATATAGACCGTAACTAACTTTTTTCCCTCCACCTCCCCACCGTCCAGCCAATTTAATTCAATGCTATTATAGTAAACCAAAAATTGACCTAATGAGAATTAAGAAATATTGTTTCAAATTTCTGTAATTCTTTACCTTTGTTTAGTTATTTTTATTCAAAATTATATTTTATAATCCACAACTGTGGAAGTAATGCTAAAATAGAAGTCTCTGTTAACTTAACAGAAAAATTTCATATTCGTATTTATCTTCACACATATTCTGTTAACTTACACAAGTTTTTGTTATGTTAAGAAAAACATATTTAACTTTCGTATTTAACTTCACACACATAGTAGAATTAAAATAAAAATTTTATATTATATATTATATTATTTATGTTATTTGGTAATAAAGCAAATGTATTCTATATTTTTGTCTATAAAGTAAAATATAACAAAGAGAAAGTGTCTGTTGCCGGTAAAATCGAAATTACTACTGAGGAGCCAATTTCAAACGACTTCATTTTATACATGGAAACACTGCCGGAATAGTGGGACACGAGCAGCAAAGATTATTCAGACAAAATAAAGAGAGCATCTGCTCAACAAAAATTATGATTTTCTTAAAAAAAGTAAGATCAGTGACGACGAATTAAAAAAAAATTAACTCAATGAGGTCAAATTAAGGAAAGAATTTAAAAAAATAAGGACTCAAAACGTTCTGGTCCCAGTGTACGTGCCTAAATTATGGTCTTTCCATGGACAAACCGAGAAGTCTGTTTTTATTAAATGCCATTTTTTCCCTTGCTGAAATTGTTTGGCTCACCGTCGTCTCTTTTTTAACAAAAATGGGATAAATAACTCTAAAATGTGTTGAAAATACATATTAGACATTCGAAAATAATTTTCAAAGTCCTCCATTTCTTAATATAGAAAAATTGTGTCCATTAAACTTCAGTGAGTATATTTTTCCCAATATTTCAACCACATTTTGCTTAAAATTCCTCATTTTATGCTTTTCTTCAGTGAAAAAGCAAGTAAAATAACTAAACATGCTTTTTAAGTTTTCTCATGGCATTTTTTTAAAAAGTAACCGATCCGCTCATTACAAAATTATGAAAATACTTGCGCGATAAATATTGAAAATGTAGCATATTATCGCAATTATTAAAATTTAAGACAAGCTAAAAAGAATTTTGAAAAACAATTTTTTTTTTTGCAAAAAAAAAAAAAATGTTACTTTTTTGTAAAGAATGAAAAAGACATGGTATAACTTTATTGTTTAAATTTTTATCTTACCTCAAATGCCTTCACTAAATCCCTTAGTTTGTTTTCATTATCAACACCCTTATTTATAATGTATGTTTGACGAATAAATTCTAAAAATAGTTCACCACGACCAAGTAAATAAAAATCCTTTAATAATCTGAAAAAGAGAAAAAATAAGTTATTTTATATATTGGTAAATTAATGACAATTTTTAACTTTATTTTGTTTACTATCGAGATTACCAGTCCGCGTTGTTGTCTCTAAGTATAGAATTTAAATTTTATTAAAAGGGAACTGAATAAAATGTTAAATAATAATAATAATATGTTGCATTTGTTACTTTGTAACATCAACATCGTTAAAAGCAATCGCATCTACACAAAGAACAAAAACAATTTATTTGAGCTAACGGAACTAGCAAAAAAAAAAGAAAAAAACAATAATAATAAAATAAGAATATTTGCTTATTACATATTTTAAAACAAACGGAACCATCTAATAGAAGAACAACAAAATAAAGAAGATTACCCACTTATTTCATACCCAAAGGGGAAAAACATGAACAAACCACCCGATGTTTTGAATAAAAATAATCTACTTAGCCATGGCTTAAGTTGTGATTCTTCCAAAAAAATTTCATCCAATCTAAACGGTCCAACTTACCTTTCCATCAAGCGAATAGAAAGTGATAAAACTCTTCAAAATCTCTCCCCTTTCCTAATTAAAGCTGTGATCGACTCTGTGTGACGGCGAAGTATCAGAATGCAGAAAATTAAGAAACAGCACATTGCTTATTAAAACCAAAAACACCATTCAAACCAATAAACTCATCAAGCTCACTGCTTTTAATTATGATACCAGGATTGAAGTTTCTGAACACAAATACTTTAACTACTCAAAAGGGGTCATATATTCAGTTGACCTATTTGACATTCCTGAAGATGATATCCAATCAAACCTAGCTCACCGAAAAGTGACCGAAGATAAAAAAATTTAAAAAAAAAAAAAGAAAATGATAACCTTAAAGAGACTAGTCTCTTAATACTTACCTTCGCAACTCCGGATTTGCCAGAATACATTTATTTAGGCTACCAAAAAATTTATATCCGTCCATACATTCCACCACCAATAAGATGCAACAATTGCCTTCACTACGGACACATACAAAAAGCCTGTCTAAACCAGAAACTATGCTACTGCTGTGGCAACTTAAGCCATATTAATCCCGAGATAGATGAAATATGTAAAAATGAAATTTCCTGCATTATTTGCAAGGAAAATAGCATTGTGGACTACAAACATACTGCTAAGTACAAAAACTGCTCAATTTTTTTAAAGCATAAAGAAATCCAAGCCATCCGTACACTTGAGAAAACAAGTCTTGGCAATTCTGAACGAATTTACAATAAAAGGCAAACATCCAAAAATACCTCTTTCTCCGCCGTCACCAGAAGTGGTACATCACAATCGCGTTCTAAACTGGTTACCTATGACGATCCAATCTTGAAATCCTTGAAAGACACTAACTCCAACTATACTTCTAAACCTACTATACCTAAAACAACCAACAACAACATTCCACAAAAGGAACCCTCCGCTAAGAACCAACCACAGTCGATTATTTTGGAACATATCAGCCAACCCCACCTTACAAGATCGGGTGGTCATCAAAATACTACCAAAAAACGCATTTAACCGACTAAAAGCCCAATTAAAAACGAATCTGAAACCTACCAATAAACCTAATCTTAAGAATAATTTATGTAATGATAAAATTGAAATTAGTGATGAAGAGAACATGATGCGTGAGTAATTAATCCTGTCTTATTCATTAACTTTATTATTATCTTTATTCATTTATCTATACTTATAAATACTTCATTCCTAATTCACCAAATTTTAATTTACATTCTATTCTCTCATCATGAACCTTCCTATAATTCAATGGAACATCAAAGGATATACGAACAATTATAATGAACTTCAAATACTCATAAAAAATACCACCCAAAAGTGATATCTCTCCAAGAAACCATTTACACAACCTATCAGGTTTACCAGTTCCCTTGAACTTTAAGATCTTCTTCAGAAACTCTGCTACTCACTCCTACGGGGGAGTGGCACTTTTAATACACAATTCTATTCAATATACAGTCCTTACCTTGCCTAATCACATCGACGCCGTTGGTGCTATCATTCAGGCGAGAAGAAAATTTACAATTATTAACAATTATATCCCTTCCTCTAAGCCTTTCGATTTGAGAATTTTATATGACATGTTTGATCAATTTGACGATAGTGTCCTTATAACAGGAGATTTCAACAGCTGGCACTCTCTATGGGGATCTGCTGTCAACAACTCAAGGGGCAACACCTTGGCTGACTACATCACCCAATCAAATTTTGTAGTTTTTAATGATGGCTCACCAACACACTACAGTACGCATCATTCTCTACTCACGTGGACTTATCTTTTGGTTCCCCCTGTCTGAGCGTACAATCTAATTGAGAAACCGAAGATGACATCCATGGCAGTGACCATTTTCTCATAATTATGAGACTTTTCACATCACCGCAAACTGGCGCTTCTAAACCAAGACCAAAATTTATTACTACCAAGGCAGACTGGGGTAAATCCGAGATCTGTCATTGAAATACAGTGATGACAATAAAGTTAATCAAGAGGCGGCCAATATTCAGAAAATTGTTCTGCAAAGTGCTAACTACTCCATCCCTCAGATTAACCCTTCCATTAGAAAGACCGTTCAATGGTTGAACAACTAACTTAACAAACTAAAAAAGGAAAAGAATAGATTATGGCACATACTTAAACGGAATATTGGTACTGATGACATTCTAAATTATAAAAGAGCTGTTGCCAAATTTAAAAGACAATTGAAAAGTACATCAATTTCTAACTTTACTGCGGTAATTAATCCGGAAACCCCAACTAATAGGATTTGGTCAAATATTAGAACCTTCTGCGGAATCCACCTGCCACAATCATTTACGCGATTCAATAAATTTCCGACCCAAATCAATTTCTATCTGACAAACACGCTATAGCTGAAGAATTTGCTCAATATTGGTCATCGAAATCACACGACCACAATTTCCCAAACGAGTTTATACGGAATAAATACACTTCTTTTGACAAAACTGTAGCTCACAGCCCCTCCAATGAGCCATTGTAATAGAGGATAATATCACCTTATCGGAGCTGGAACTAGCTCTCGTTAAATTAAGAGGAAATACTTCCGGCATTGACAGCATATCTTATCCCACGGTAAGGAACCTTGACGATAAGACAAAACTAAGACTTACTCATCTCTATAACCAAATTTTATCTAATAACATTCCACATTTTTATAAGTACCATCGTCCCAATTCCCAAACCCAACTTGGACAAGACCTAAATAAATTCGTATAGACCTATCTCGTTGAACCTTTGTGCCTCGAAACTATTGGATAATAACCAACCGCCTTTGGCGGTATGTTACTGTCAAGAACCTTCTTTGCTCACATCAGCTAGGTTTTAGAAGGGGGAAATCTGTAACAGATATCCACCTGTTCCTTGACCGTATCATAACAAATTCCATCTCTCATAAGAATCACGCCTCGATCATATCACTAGACTTTTCAAAAGCTTTTGATAGAATTGGCAAACACACCATAATACAACAACTGATTGAGTGGAAAGTGGGACCCAGAATAATAAAGTACATCGCAAACTTTTTGTCTAACAGGCAATTAAGAATAAAACTCGGCAACCAATATTCCAAACTATACCTACTATACAATGAAATTCCTCAGGGATCACCACTCTCGGTAAACTTATTCCTGATCCCCTACAACAAACTAAGTGAGCACTTATTATCACTCATGGAATACAAATTTTGTGCTTACGCCGATGATTTTTACATCATAAAAACCCTCTCTAAAGACAAAAATCAGGCCATAGACATTGGACCTATAATAACCCATATAAAAAGAACTGGAGAAACTACTCGGGCGCTAAGCTATCCTTGACTAAATGTAAACACCTACATATTTGTAGAAAGAGATCTTGTCAACCATGTGTCACCTCAGATAATTTCACAATTGAAAATACATTATCTTTAAAAATGTTGGGTATAATTTTTAATTCAAGATACAACTGGAATGATCACATTCTCTATATTACGAATGATCTATGTATACAATATGTATACAATATGCTATTCGAAACGGGTTTTACTACACTTGAGACAAGTAGAGATTTTTGCACTTTTAAACTCTTACATAACGTCCTTAACAGTTCGGATTCACCTATCCTGAAAATAACAAAACAACTTTTGAGAAAGATTAACTCAAATAAAATTCAGTCCACTTTAAGTCGCATTTTAAACTTTAGCAGAGCCAACATCCTGCCGTTTGTACCATACAGTAAATTTAACATGTCATCTCGACCTCCATGGCACCTACATCCCGACTGTCTTATCACATCGTTGAGTCGTTACCCAAGGGAAACTACTCCATCAAATATTTATAGAAAATGCTTTAGAAAAATTATGAGCAATTATAGTGATTACAGAATGTTATATACAGATGATTCTCAGGATAATGTGGGACTCTCCTACAGCATCACAACCGAAAATCTTATAAAATCATCCATACTTCCTGATTACTCCACAGTTTTCTCGGCGGAGATAATAGCAATATTTGAGACAATAATATATATTGCAATATCTTACAGTAAAAGTATGATCTTAACTGACTCACTTTCGGCTATTCGCGCGATTGGAAACATTCACAACAACAACTATTATGCGACTTATATAAGACATTTCTTGATTGAAAATTATCCTAGAATTCTAATATTTTTGGTCCCGGGACATTGCTCGATTGCTAGCAATGAGTTCGCTGATGATGCGGCAAAGGCGGCACTCAAATCTCCTCTTATTCTGACTGAGAACCTGAACACTAGGAACATTGTCAGGCACATACGACATTCACTCACCCAGTAATTTGACATATGGGCAAGAACGTCAGAATGGTATAGGAAGATTAATCCGAACTTTTTATTTGAACTTTAACGTCAACAAGGTTATTAATACTCGGGATTATTCTAAATTTATCAAACTTAGATTAGGTCATACTTCACTCACAAAGAGACACCTAATAGTCAATTGCTCATCTCCCCAATGTCCATATTGCTATGTTAATTCTATTTCTATCGAACATATCTTATCATATTGCACGAAATTCTCAACTGACATATCGCTTTTTTCAATCAAACCCAATACAATACCTAGCCAACCCCTCCATAACTAATATCAGAATGATCCTGGGCTACTTGAAGAAAACCAGGGTGTACAGAGACATGAAGAGAAAGCGAAATTTTGCTAAACCATACATTTGTTCGTATGCTTTTGTACATATAAATTTGTATACAACCATACAACTTATAATATAACTTATAATAAGTAAATATAGATACATGTATGTACATAGGCATGTGTCTACATGTGTATACATATATATATATATATATATATATATATATATATATATAATATATTGTATATATATATACATATATATTCAATACATTGTATATATATACCTACATACATACGTACGTACATGTAGACACATATATGTATATATATATATATATATATATATATATATAATATAAAGCAATGGCTACTGGGGCCTTCAGCTAAAAATATGATTAGTATTTATGGCTTTAATTTAAAATTATACGTTAAAATATATATTATTTACATTTATATTATTTACATATATATATATATATATATATATATATATATATATATATATATATATATACATACATATATATACATATATATACATATATATATATATATATATATATATATATAATGATATACTATATAAGACAAAATTCATTGTAATTATTAAGATAAGATTGAATATAAAATACATTTATATTCAAAGCACATACATTAACAACAAAACGCACAGATCACGATCATTATAAGATGCGTGCCATGGTAAGATCATTATAAGATGGAACAAGGTATGTACAAGATAAATTCAACATGGTGTGTAAAGATGAAATGCTCGTCAGCTGATCGTTCTGCCAGATGTGGCAAGTTGTTGCGAAGCCATTTTTTTGGAGGATTTATTTATAAAAGGTGGACATTTTACACCATCAATCAGTTTGGCTTTTCTGTTGTGTTTGTGTACAGTGATTAAAATATAAATAAAATTTGGAAATTTTAACAGCCTCTTTCCAGAAGACGTATGTAAAAAGACGTGCGACAAACAAAATGAGTGACTTGTCTGTTTATATGTAAAACACAAACAAAGCACTCAATTTTTGTTAGTGTTTGAAATAAAAATAATCATGCTAACAAATTGTTTTCTGACTGCATACCGACTTTTGAATCCAATTTTTTTAATGTAATTTCGAACTGTTTGAGGTGTAACGTGAATTTCAAAGTTTTGTTCCAAACTTACAGCCAGTGTAACGCCAGTTATAGAAGGATCGATGCGAATTTGGCGACGTAGGAATGAGCACTTCTTGTTAACTTGCGCCGGTTTACATTTCGCTGCGATTTTTTAAATTGTCCGATTTTTTATATCTCGACACCACGTATTGGATAGTAGAAGCACTGCGCTTCATTATTTTGGCAATATCCCGTAAAGATTTTCCATCAATGTGTGGATCTGTTACTATTTTTCGTTGTTCATCTGAAAGCGCACTTGAAATTTTTCTTATTTTTATCGGGTGTACGAATATGGGTTTTGCATACTGTACTTTTTATTTTTAACCTTTCTTCTTTAAAATTGTTTCATTGTGGCGACAAAATAAATTTCAATTCTGAAAAGGATCTCTGGACGCTTACTTGTGTAGCAGATACTGCGAATATAATCTGCGCAGATTGATTCGATTATGGAGTTCCCGCTTAATGTTGTTCCCAAAATAAAATTTTTAAATAAGCTATCAATCGAACCGGTGACATTTACATTCGAAAAATTTGATTTACAAAATCTTTTCTCCTTTTTTAGAAATTCTTTTCCCTTTCCAATTGTAAATTTTTGGGCAGAAAAAAAGGTTTCTCTTTTAACTCTATTTTGTGTGAAGATTGGTTTCTATTTCGTTACACATAATCGATATTTTATTTTTGTTTATATTTTTTTATGAACCATATAAACCATTTCTAACATTGGTTCAACGTGTTCGGGTACAAAGTTTTTATAAACAGCGAATCTGAACCTGTTCGAGTTCTTGTTCGGTTTCAGTCCTCGATTTAAAGTATATTATATTATAAAAGTAGTAAAGGTAAATGACGACTTTATAATTTTATTTACAAGAAGTTCTGACATACAATTAAACACAGGTCATTTGACGCAGTCGTAATAACTTTAGTGTTAAAAACCAGTTTGAATTATACATCTTTGGTTTATTTTTATTTAGTGTACGCAGGAAAACACTTTCAGAAGTTTATCTGTAAGTTAAGCTCCGTTAGCACACCAAAAACATACTTCAAAGTATACTAAATAGCTTGATTGATAGCAGATTTATATCGAAATTTGAAGAAATATGAAGAAATTCGTTATAACTAAGGTCTTTTATCCAAACTACATGAAAATAATAATAAAAAAATTCGCTGTTTAAGAACCAAATATAAAATAAGACAAACGAAATGAAAGATTTTAATAAAAATTTCTGTATTTTTTGTTTATTTATGCAAGTTTCGAATTCAATCGTCAATATTTAACAGGACTTTCCCTTTTGTTTAAAATTAAATTTTTCTTTGATTTGGTTGTATAGCCATTAAATTAATACAATGCTTTCGTGAAAACGTCAACTAATTAAAACAGTGCGTGTTGACGTTTATGAATATTGAAATTTAAAATAAAAAACATATTGATAGTGTAGTTTACAACGTTTTTACTGTTCATAAGATAAAATCAAACAAAAATAAATCCAAATAAACAAGGAAGATTCCAATACGAAAAGCAAATCGACTGAACAAAGACAATCATATGTAACTTTGCTTCTATACTAGTTAAATTTAATTTTGGGGAATTCCCAAATTCGGAACTAATTTCGTAAAAAATGTATGTATATACGCACATATGTACAGTACCGAGCATAAAAAATGCTATATAATTTGTCGGAGAATATAATTTATATCATCGGAGCCGAATAAAATAAATTTTCGTTCGTCGCTACAAAGCCCCTTACCCAAATCCTTTCTTGTCCAGTTAAAGTGACACTCTGCAAAGTCAAGACGCCTTCTCTTGATTTGCTTACTTTAACAGCATGTTGCATTTTTTTTTGCTCGCACAAAATATTCACTTTTTATAATTAATAAAATATTGTGATCAAATCTAAAAAGATAATCAACTGATAATATCAAGTATGCTTCTTCTTCTTATAAAGAATAAAAAATTCATAAGAGAATTTGAATTGGATACCGATGTTAGTGAAAGAATGCAATTTCAGATTACGAAACGCAGAGTTGCATTTTTAATGCTCGTTTTAACTGTTACTAAATCTAAAATCTTATTTTATGTTTTAAAGCTTTTTGGTTTGGTTGACGTTTTTGAGTTGACAATGTTAAAAAAGGATTGACGTTTTGGAATGTTGACAAAAGCGAGTGTTGACGTTATCCCGAGTGCACTGTAGATATATATGATTGAATACAGTGATGCTAACCGTTTTATTCGAAAATGGAGGACGTTGCGCAACATATATTCGCGTAACTCAAAAACAATTTAGTTTGTTGAATAAACTAAAAAAATGAAATTCCCCAATAAATTACCTTTAAGTAAAGGTAGAAGTACGTAAGTAAAGGTAGTTAGTACGCGTGTGAGACTAGACTTCTCTCAAAAAAATTTAAACTAGTATATTTGCATTGAATGAGTTACATTAAAAACATTCTGACGCGTTGGCATCAGAAAGTTGGTTAACTTTCAACTTTTTAATGCGTTGGTGTTTTAACAGCAATCAACTGACAATAAAAAAATAAATAAACATATATGAATGATTTTCTAATATAGTGATAGGAAAACAAATAAAATGTATTTTTAACGCGTGTTGTGTAATTTTCAATTTTTCAAGCTCGTTAATTCTTTAACGAACGGTAGTTGACGACAAATTAACGCGCTTATGAACTTCTACCCTGCGGCTAAAACGTTTTAAAAATATAAATTTTTTGGCAAAAGCACATGAGCAACCATATAAGTCATTTCCATTACTGGATAAGCCCCCTTGCTTAACGGTTTATTTAGTGTTTTAGGGCAAAATTGTCCATTACGGTTACGCCAAACAAATTGAAGTTAATTTCAGCGGAAAACCTTATATTTTGTGTGTAGTACTATAATTTAATAATTTTGTAGTTTAAAGTTAATTGAACTTTTTAGGCTCGAGTGGACGGTGATAATTAAATAATAATTAATAATTAAATAATAAGGTAGACCCAATTGACCTGAAAATAGCTAATGTTGAAAACAGAAGGAATGGTACTCTAATTATACATAGTGAGAATAATGAAGAAAGAGAGAAAATTAAATCAGCCTTACAAAATGAAATGGATGAAAAATATGTAATTAAAACACCAAGCAATAATGAAATGAGCGTTACAATAACAGATATGTCATTTAAATATTCTAATGATGAATTAGTTGAAAAAATGAAAAAGCAAAATGAGGTTATAAAAAATAGTAATATAAAAATTATTAAAACATATGAAACAAAAAGAAACAACTATATCAAATACAACGCGAGAATATTAATTGATAACGAGTCGTACCCAAAATTACTGTCAATACAAAAAATTAACATTGGATGGGAAAAATGACGAGTATTTGATGGAACTGAAGTATTGATGTGTTACAAATGTAAAGGATTTAATCATAAAGCTAGAGAATGCAGAAACCAAGAAGTGTGTTATAGATGCCATGATAACCATAAACCGGAAGAATGTAAGGAGGAAGTTAGAGCCAAATGCATAAACTGCATAAGATATAATCAAAAATTTAACCTCGGACTTGATGAGAATCATAGCTACACAGAGAATATCCAGTATATCAAAATAAATTAAAAATAAAAATGAGAATGATTGGTTTTAATATATAACAATCAAAATGCATCAACGGTATATATACAAATGCTTAAGGACTATTGAATAACTTTTATAAAGTAGAAATAATATCAGGATTAAAAGAACCTGAATTTATAATACTATCGGAAACGCATTTAACGAATGACATTGAAGAGCATGAATACCAGCTGTTTAATTATGAACATTTTGTAACGTTCTCAAATTCAACACGCACCGGTGAGGTTATAATATATTTAAAAAAAGAATGGAATGCCAAAAACTGTGTGAAAAAGTAGCCGAATCAAAATATTGGATGTGTGCTTATAAAGTAAAAAATAAAAATACAAACTTAATAATAATGGCAGTTTATAGATCATCAAGCTATAGTGAAATGGAATTTTGCAATGCATTCGAAGAAATCACTGAATTAATTACTGAAACGAATCTTGAAATAATTATTGCAGGTGACTTCAACATAGACTGGATAAAAAATGATACATATAAAAATAGGATACAATCAATTTTGAATAATAATGGACTAAAGCAAGTAATAACTGAAAACACGAGAATTATGGAAAGTACAAAAACATTAATAGATTTTGTTATAACAAATAATGTGAATGTTGTCGCCAAAACCAATGCTGATAATAAAATTGCGGATCATGAAGCAATAGATATAATAATAAATAATAAAGACTATAATCAATCAACGAAGAAAGTGATAGAAATATTTAAATATAGTAGAGATATGTTTAATAGAGAATTGAGAAATAATTTAAATCATTGCGAAAATAACAGCGTCAATTATATAATCTATTACATCGATAAATGCATTGAAAATGCAATAAGAAAATTTACAAAAGAGAAAACTATAAATGAACAAAATAATATGAAAAAATGGTTTAATAGAGACCTAAGAAAACTTAAAAAGGACAAAAACGTGAAATATTATATCGCGAGAATGTTAAACACAAGCGAAGCTTGGAATAACTACAAATTAATAAGAAACACATATGAAACAAAAATAAAAAATGAAAAAAAAAAAACAAATTTATTAATAAGAGTATTAGTGAAGCCAACGACCAAAAGCAAATGTGGAGAAAAATAAAGAATTTAGTAATTAATAAAAAACAAAATGTGATCAATCTGTGATATTTAATCAGTTAGAATATAAGGAAAACCATATAATAGGCAATAAATTTAATGATTATTTTGTTGAGAGTATTAAATCAATTTGAAATTCAATAGAGCAAGTGCAATATATAAACCGAATACCAGAGATAAATTCTAAATTTAAGTTTCGTGCAATCAATCCTACCGAATTGAAAAATATATGTAGAACTATTAAAAATAAACCTGATAATGGATAATTGGAACACCATAGGAAATAGTTTGTTAAATATAATTAATAAATCTTTTGAAGAAGGAGAATTCCCGGAAAACTAGAAAATATCATTAATAACACCAGTAGAGAAAATTACTGGAACAAAACAATGTGAGGAATTTAGACCAATAAATACACTAGACTTGTGAGAAAATTATCGAAAAGGTAGTGAAACGGCAACTTGAGGAATATTTTGAGGGGAACAATATATTTTCGAAATACCAATCTGGATTTAGAAAAAACTTTTTATGTGAAACAACGTTAAATTATGTTATAAATGGAAATATGTGGAGAAGGACAAAAGAATTATGGCTGTTTTTTTAGATTTCAAAAGAGCTTTCGAGACGATTGATCGTGATATTTTATTATGGAAACTTTATAATTACGGGATACAGGAAAATGAACTAAAGTGGTTTAAATCATACCTAACTAATAGGAAACAAATGGTGAAAGTAAATAACATAAGGTCAGGACATGTAAATAATGACTATGGTGTAGCTCAAGGATCAGTTTTAGGAGCATTGCTATTTATTATATACATAAATGATATGCCAGAAGTACTTCAAAAAAGTGAAATTATATTATATGCTGACGATACACTAATATTTACAGAAGGAGATACGGATCAACAATGCTATGATAATATGATACATGATGTAATGTTAATGAATGGTTAAAAATGAATAAATTAAAGTTAAATGAATGAAGATAAAACGAAACTTATGCAAATAAATATGGACAATGATACAGTGTTTAAGATAAATAATCAAATAATTGAAAAAGTCAATCAAATTAAATACCTTAGTTTAATAATAGATAACAAATTAAAATTCAATGAACATATAAATTATATATGCAAGAAAATTGGTAAAAAAAATTGGTTATTTTAGACGAATACGTAATAAAGTTTCTATAATTACTGCAATTAATATCTACAACACCATGATAAAGCCACATTTTAAATTCGCCTCAACAATATCATATACTTGCTGCACCGAAACACAAATTGAGGGAATCCAAAAGTTACAAAATAAAGGAATGCGTTCGATATTAAAATCTAATATATATATACTCCAATAGAAGATATTGTAAATTGTAATCTCTTTTTTTTGTATTATCATAAATGTAAAATTGAAAGTATTATAAATACTTCTAAATAAATAAATAAATAAATAAATAATAATAATAATAATAATAATAATAATAATAATAATAATAATAATAATAATAATAACAATAACAATAACAATAACAATAACAATAACAATAACAATAACAACAATAACAACAACAACAACAACAACAACAACAACAATAACAATAACAATAACAATAACAATAACAATAACAATAACAATAACAATAACAATAACAATAACAATAACAATAACAATAACAATAACAATAACAATAACAATAACAATAACAATAACAATAACAATAACAATAACAATAACAATAACAATAACAATAACAATAACAATAACAATAACAATAACAATAACAATAACAATAACAATAACAATAACAATAACAATAACAATAACAATAACAATAACAATAACAATAACAATAACAATAATAATAATAATAATAATAATAATAATAATAATAATAATAATAATAATAATAATAATAATAATAATAATAATAATAATAATAATAATAATAATAATAATAATAATAATAATAATAATAATAATAATAATAATAATAATAATAATAATAATAATAATAATAATAATAATAATAATAATAATAATAATAATAATAATAATAATAATAATAATAATAATAATAATAATAATAATAATAATAATAATAATAATAATAATAATAATAATAATAATAATAATAATAATAATAATAATAATAATAATAATAATAATAATAATAATAATAATAATAATAATAATAATAATAATAATAATAATAATAATAATAATAATAATAATAATAATAATAATAATAATAATAATAATAATAATAATAATAATAATAATAATAATAATAATAATAATAATAATAATAATAATAATAATAATAATAATAATAATAATAATAATAATAATAATAATAATAATAATAATAATAATAATAATAATAATAATAATAATAATAATAATAATAATAATAATAATAATAATAATAATAATAATAATAATAATAATAATAATAATAATAATAATAATAATAATAATAATAATAATAATAATAATAATAATAATAATAATAATAATAATAATAATAATAATAATAATAATAATAATAATAATAATAATAATAATAATAATAATAATAATAATAATAATAATAATAATAATAATAATAATAATAATAATAATAATAATAATAATAATAATAATAATAATAATAATAATAATAATAATAATAATAATAATAATAATAATAATAATAATAATAATAATAATAATAATAATAATAATAATAATAATAATAATAATAATAATAATAATAATAATAATAATAATAATAATAATAATAATAATAATAATAATAATAATAATAATAATAATAATAATAATAATAATAATAATAATAATAATAATAATAATAATAATAATAATAATAATAATAATAATAATAATAATAATAATAATAATAATAATAATAATAATAATAATAATAATAATAATAATAATAATAATAATAATAATAATAATAATAATAATAATAATAATAATAATAATAATAATAATAATAATAATAATAATAATAATAATAATAATAATAATAATAATAATAATAATAATAATAATAATAATAATAATAATAATAATAATAATAATAATAATAATAATAATAATAATAATAATAATAATAATAATAATAATAATAATAATAATAATAATAATAATAATAATAATAATAATAATAATAATAATAATAATAATAATAATAATAATAATAATAATAATAATAATAATAATAATAATAATAATAATAATAATAATAATAATAATAATAATAATAATAATAATAATAATAATAATAATAATAATAATAATAATAATAATAATAATAATAATAATAATAATAATAATAATAATAATAATAATAATAATAATAATAATAATAATAATAATAATAATAATAATAATAATAATAATAATAATAATAATAATAATAATAATAATAATAATAATAATAATAATAATAATAATAATAATAATAATAATAATAATAATAATAATAATAATAATAATAATAATAATAATAATAATAATAATAATAATAATAATAATAATAATAATAATAATAATAATAATAATAATAATAATAATAATAATAATAATAATAATAATAATAATAATAATAATAATAATAATAATAATAATAATAATAATAATAATAATAATAATAATAATAATAATAATAATAATAATAATAATAATAATAATAATAATAATAATAATAATAATAATAATAATAATAATAATAATAATAATAATAATAATAATAATAATAATAATAATAATAATAATAATAATAATAATAATAATAATAATAATAATAATAATAATAATAATAATAATAATAATAATAATAATAATAATAATAATAATAATAATAATAATAATAATAATAATAATAATAATAATAATAATAATAATAATAATAATAATAATAATAATAATAATAATAATAATAATAATAATAATAATAATAATAATAATAATAATAATAATAATAATAATAATAATAATAATAATAATAATAATAATAATAATAATAATAATAATAATAATAATAATAATAATTTTTCGCATACATCACTGATAGCGTAAAATTATCTATTGTACAACTTCCCAAAGGTCTTGATAACGCCCCTCGAACTATTAAATAAGATTGGACGTCGAATGCAAAATGGTTCATGTACAAATTAAGAGCAACTAAGTCACATTTGAAAATGGAGTCATATAAAACCTAATGCATGTAGAAAATTAGTTTAATCCGTCCAAAGAAGACTGCAGGCTTTGCAAAATCAAAAAGTATAATAATTTGTATTTTATAAGTAGATATAAGCCTGACCGACTTTCAATGTGAGCTCTAATTTGGAGTTTCGCACTTTTGGTTTGTTTTATAAAATTTTATGTTACAGGTAGAAAATTCCTTTTTGTTTGTTTTTATTACTTAATTAGTGCTTTATTAGGTAGTAGGTAAGAAGTGGCCCATTGTTGAATGACCTTTCCCTGAAAAGAAATAAAGAAAAAGAGCGGAAGGAAGAGAGGAAGGACAGAGGGAAAAAGAAAGAAATAGAAAAAGGATTAGAAAGAGTATAGAAACAGACGCCCAAAATGAACCGGGCATCACCTAAGGAACCAGCTAAGACCTGACAGAAAGCCCTCTAGGTCGCATATCCTAGCAGACGCAATATCACCCAGGCCATCAAGAGATCCCCGGACCAGCAACCCGAGCCTATGCCAATAAAGAGCCATACAGTGACAGATGATACGTTCCACAGCCTCCGGCTCCCTGTATCGACGCAAACTCGGCAGAAAATTGGGGAGCCTGTTTCCCAAATCTCAGTCGTTGCCCTCAGAGCGCTGTGCCTAGTCACAAAGCCCATGAGAATCCTAATAGATTCCCTCCTCAGATTGAGGACCTATTCCGTCCAAAAACGGTGAAGTTGCGGCCAAAGCAGCCTGGAAACCCTACTGCCTCCTCTGCTTTTCCATTACTCCTTCACTCCACGACGGGCCTAGCTATCAAACAAGCTTTCAAAGAAACCAAGCGGCAGTTTCACAGACGCATCCGCCTATTCTATGCCCCTAGTCGCGCTTGCTCTTGCCAGTTCATCTGCAATCTTCTTTCACCTTACGTCAGTGTGCCCCGGAACCCAGCACAGTTTTACACTGCACACATCCAGGAGCAACGTGATGGTACGCCTGCACAATGCAACCAGCTGACATAGCGACCAGTCAGCTCTCTAATAGCCGCCTGACTGTCCATGTAAAAGACCACACCATCCCCCTCAGCTGCCAAGTCGCAAAAACACTCAGCTGCTGAGGGCAGCGACGATCTCGGCCTTAAAAATGCTGCACTGATCCAGGAGTCTAAAGGACAGTTTAATGTCACTGTCCGCACTGTACATGACAGTTTAATGTCTGTAAGGGCACCGGCCCCCGCACCAGTGCCCTCCTCGGTCTTAAATCCATCTGTAAAGATGGCGTTGCCATTCAAAAGTCTATCATCATCCTGCCAACTCTATCCTAAAAAACTGTAAATGGCATGTGCTGAAGTCGCATTCCCTGACCCTATAATCCGTAGAACCAGCACGGGTCACCGAATGCGCACCCCAGTCCAGCCTTCATGAAATGGCATTGTCCATAACCCAGAGCCTTGGCCAGACCTCCTTTAAAAATCTTTAAGAAGCTCCTAGCAGCCCTTCTCATCACAGCAATCTCAAGGGAGGTCAAGCCCAGGATAATATCTAGCGCTGCCTGATAAGTACTTCTAAAGGCGCCAGATATGACCATAGCAACACACTTGTGCTCCTTATTCAGAAGCCTTCTCCGACTGGCATTTCTCAAAGCTATCCACCATAGAATACAGTCATAGGTGAGGACAGGTATGACTATGGAGTCATAGATCCACTTCACCATCACCTGCCGAAGGTCCCATCTCTTGCCAATGCCACTTCTAACCGTATAGTAGGCATTGACGTCCTTATTCATCCTCAAAATGGTATTTTCCTTCCAATTAAGTTTCCTATCCAAGAAAATTCCTAAGAACTTGGCCCCAACAGACAGTCTTAGCACAATCCTATTTAACCTAGGTAGTTCAGACTTCTACAATTTATATCTTCTGGAGAAGAGAACTAACTTAGTTTTTAAAAGATTGATGCTCAGACCTCTGGCGGACACCCAGGAAGATAGCCTGCCAAGCGCCGACCGCATGATCTCGCAACGGTGGGAAGAAACCTCCACGACACGAGAATCACCAGGTCATCCGCATAACAAACCACCTTCCTGTTTCTGAAAAGTTTATTTTTGTTCCTTTAACGTGCGTCTATTAAATGTAATTAAGAAAAAAAATTAATTTTATTTTTGTTCCTTTAACGTGCATTTAAAGTTTTTGTAATGAGTTGCCAGACTTTCAATGTGAGCGACTGTATGTATGTTATGTTATTAAGTACGTTCACTTTAATAAGAACAAAATTGCCAATCTTGCAGTCTAGTATTTTTTGCCTATTGTTATAATTTTATGTTCATGGTCACACAGTCAATAAACTTAAAATATTGTTACGAAAATAAGATTGGAAACCTCTGCGTTTATTACTTCGCTAAAATAAATTAACAAAAGCTGCAAGAACAACTATATGCGCTGTTTACAAATAACCAAATCTACAACAATAAACATTAGCAGAGGTAAAGTAAATAAAAATAACACGGCAACAACAATAATTAAGCAGCAAAGAAAACAAGTAAAAGACAATAAACAAGCAAAAACAAACACTAATAGCTGAAAGAGGTAGATACGCATAGCACTTGGGGCACTTGAAACAGTGAACTAGCGACCTTTGCTACGAAACATGCAATGAGATATTTTTAAAAATAACTGATAAATGGAAAGATTCATTTTGCTACTAACTGCTAGTTTAGGTCATAATAAACATAGAAAATTATATGCATTGATACAATCAATATATTTCTTCTCACAAAGCGCCAAATGAACTAACAGAATCAATTGTCATATTCCTTCTTTATTTTTGAAACGAACGAATTTCGTATCACAACTACTCATATAAAGAGGAAAAATATTAACTTACTTTAATTGCTGCACTAAATCAGCATGGTTAACAGCAATTTCGGAGAGCCGCGTTGTAACGTACGATTTTATTTCATCAATAACAAGCTCGTAGTGTGAAGCATTCAATTCTGAATCGTTCTGCAGTGCTTGAATTTTTTCAAAATAGATATGTTCCCTTTTATTCCATAAAGATTGTTCTTTGCCAAGAAAACTTGTTTCAGTTTTATTCCATATTTGAGCATTTTTACTTAATTTATTCGTATCTACTTTAAATATAAGAACGGTTTGCCCAATAAATAAAACTTTTTCAGCCCAACATGTAGACAAACAGTTAGGTAAAAATTCATAGCTTATTTCATAACGCCATATATCAGTATATGTACTAGCAATCTCCTTAATAATAAAGAAGTACGTTAAATAATTTTTCTAATATAAGTGATCTTTTTCTTACCGACATCGAACTGGCTACATTTTTTCCACTACTTACACTGATCCCTCTCTCACTTTCCAGTGTACAATTGCCTTGGTTTTCAGCACATTGTATAAAAAATTCTCCGTAGGTATCGACAATTTTAGCGTACAATATCCAATGCGTTAGCTGTTTAAGAAATACTACATTTACAGCAGATTGTATTCTGAAATTAATTAGAAAACGACATTCAAATTTAAAAATGTTTGAGGCATTTGAATTTTTTTCTTTGAATTTTTTACACTATGAAGCTTACATTTTAACAGCCTTTTTAATACGTATATCACCGTGAAAAGAGTTTTGCTGTAAATATTGAATAATAGCGCACCCATGAAGTTTCTGCATTCGAATTCCAAATATTAATTTAGATAAATATAATGCCAATGGTTCATATTCGTGCAATTTTTGATATATAAACATTAACGATTGACAAGGGTTTCTTAAAAATCTGTTTTCAAGTTCAGTTAAATTATTTAAATAATCATCTAATACTAATTCAATTCCGTTTGCAAAGGCCTTTAAATACAATCCGGTTTGTAGAGGTTCTATATAGAAATTAAAATAAAAATTAAAAAATAATAATTAGTATCAGCTTCGAATTATCGGGTAAAGTTGTTCATACTTGATTTCCATGTTTAGGGTTTCAACTACCAGAAATGAAAATTACTTATCTCCTGAGTAATCACATGTTTGGATAATTAGATTAGATTTTTTCTAGTATAAATTTATCAAACAAACTTGATTAAAATAAAATTATTCACACAAGGTGTTTAAAGTATTTAATTCATATATACAACAATTCCCCTGAATTAGTGCTTGACAATAATCAATTACTAACAGTAATTAATCCTATTTCGGAAATACATTTGTAATGTTTGGTACTTGCTAACTCTTTTGTTACAACATCGGCAGGCATTTCATCTGTAGGTATATAATTCCATTTTATTGTTTTTCGTAATTACATTTTCTCGAACAAAATGATGACGTATGTCCATGTGTTTTGTTCTGCTGTGAAATATTGAATTCAGGCTTAATAATCATGCACCTTGTTTATCACTATAAATTAGCGTCGAATTTGACTTCCTAAAATACATAGTCTGTACATGATCTATCATCTATATTCGCTCCCCAATCTACTTCGACATATTCTGTTAATAATTCAGAACTTTCTTTGTAGTATAAACCAATATTTTGTGCACCTTTCAGATATCTTAAAGCTCTTTTTGCAGCGATCCAGTTTTCTTTTCCATATTAGTGTTATGCTGACTCAGTACGCTTACTACATGTGCAATATCGGCTCTCGTTAAAACTGCAAGATACATTAGTGATCCAACTAAATTTTGGTATGGTAACCTTTCTATTTCCGGTTTTTCTTCTTCTGTAGCACACATTTTCTTTGATAGTTTTATACCTACATTATTAAATGGTTTGATAGTTTTATACCTACATAATTAAATGGCGTTTTAGCAGGCAATATGGAAGAATTCCATATTGAATTTCTTTAACATATTCTATATATATTTGCGTTGTGTCATAGTTATTTGTTTGCTTAAATTTGATGCCCAAACAAATATTTAAACGATTTAAATATTTCACTTTAAAAGATTTTGCTAATTCTGATTTAAATTGTTTCCACATTTGTGTATTGTTTGTTACTACTATTAAACCATCAACGTAGATGAGAATCAATATTATATATTCACTTTCTATTAATATGTAAGCGCAATTATCTGTATTTAAAGGTCTGAATTTCATTTGTTTAAGTTTCTCGTCTAATTTCTTGTACCATTGTCTTCCAGAATGTTTTAGTCCATATAGTGCTTTCTTCAGTAAACAAGCTTTATCTTTATATTTTTGCTTTTATTTTCTTTTCCATTTAAATACACCGTTACAAAATCAAGTTGGTATACATTCAGTTTAAGTTGGGCTGAGAAAACCAACAACAATCGAATTGAATTTATTTTGCAACAGGTGAAAAAGTTTCAATGTAATCGATATCTGGTATTTGGGTAAACCACAAGTCTTGCTTTATAGCGTTCAATTGTTCCATCTGTTTTATATTTCTTTCGTAGTACCCATTTGCAGTCTACAATTCTTTTATTTTGTGGATAGTCAACTGGAGACCAGGTTTTATTATTTATTAAAGCATCGTATTCAGATTTTATAGCCTTTTTCCATTTTCCAGCTTCTGAACCAGATATCGCTTTAACAGGAGTTAATGGATCATTTTGATCACAGATTTGGGAAACTCTGTTTTCTATTGTATTGTTTTGTACTGTATTAAACAATTTTCTTGGTCTTCCTCTGTTACCGGTTTTTAATATCCTTAGTCTACCGGGGCTTATTCTAGTTTTTAGAGGTGTTTTAAAATCATCAATGTCATCATTTATGTATTATTCCTTACCAAGTTCAGAAAAACCATAATTCTTCTCCGTTTTCATTTTCTTGATATTCTTGTTTTTTTTTCATTTTCAATAATTTGACTTCTTGTTGTGAACTTGTTTGTAAAGTAAACGTCTCTTGAACACACAACTTTTTCTCTGTTTCGTCCCACAATCTATAAGCTTTGGACTTAATTGAACATCCGACAAATATGAACATTTTTGACTTTGGTTCAAATTTGCTAAGGCTTTTAGTTTTTACAAGTATATAAGCAATCGTGCCAAATTTTTGAAAATATTTTACTGTTGAATTTCTTCCTGTCCAAATTTTAAATGGTGTTTCACCGTTTAGACTTCCTGAGGGACATCTATTTAAAATATGATTTGCAGTTAGTACTGCTTCTGCCCAAAAGTGTTGATTTAATCCCGCTTGTATGTATCATCATGCATCTTTCAATTAAAGTTCGATTTTTTCATTCAGCAACTTCGTTTTGCTGTGGTGTGTGTACTCAACCGTAAATCCATGTTTAATACCTTCGTTCTTCAAAAAATTCTTAATTTCATTGCTGGTACCTTCTATTCCATTGTCAGATCGAATAGCTTTAATTTTAAAATACTTCACTCTTTTTCTTTAGAAAATAAATATCGCACCATCTCGACTTATCGTCAATAAATGTTAAAAAATATTTTGAATCACCGATTGAATTTACCCTCATTGGGCCGCAAACGTCTGCGTGTATTAAATCTAATAGTTCCGCAGATTTTGTAGTTGACCTCTTAAATGGTTTTTGGACTTGTTTTCCCCTAATACATGCTTCGCAACTTTTCATTAAAATTAAAATCCATTTACTAATTCTTTTCGTAACAAATCTTTCAGATCATTTTCATTAAAATATCCGTACGTTCATGCCATTCTTGTATGCCGGACTTTGACATTAAGTTTCAAGAATTTCTTCGACGTAGTATAAATATTTATTTCGTTTTGCAATTTTGTTTTTATAAATAACATTACAGTTTTAGAAAAAGTCAAATATTTTCTTATAAGTAGTAGTAGTTTATTGTAATAGTAGTTTCTTGAAATAAGATTATATTGTTATTTAATTTATCTATTACACAAGTTTACAAAAAATTATTTTTTGTTCATGGAATGAAACATATACAGTACTACCTCACCCGGCAAACGTTGTTCTGCCTTGAAGGTGGTTGAAGAGAAATCGTTGTTTTGCCTTTAACTTTTTTGTTTTGTAACCTATAAACATTTTAAGTAACAATAAAGGACCATAATATGGAAAATGGAGGCCATTTTGTTGGAAAATTTAAATGCCATATCTCCGGAACCATTGGACTGATTTCGTGCAAACTTTACATAAACCATCTATAGACTATCCCCAACGGACCTTAAAATTTTGATTGAAATCGGTCGACCAGTTTATATATATATAGATTTTTTAGAAGGGCTATCTAAGGTAGTTAATTAAAATTTTTGTTTGTCCCCGTACGGGTATTCCTTCTATAACACGGTAGATAGGTTTTTACATTATGGCGTGTTGTGTGAAATCGTGCTGTAGGAGACTAGAAGCTAGTAAAAAAGTGAGTGGGGTATCGTTCCAACCTAAATTTAAAATGTCTGCAAATTTTTTTGGGATTTTTTACTACAGCTTCCTTATGATTACATTTCTGTTCAAAACCATGGTCAGTTATTTTGGAAACTGATAATAGATTTGGCCTTAAGTCATAACGTATAGAACATCTTTTAACTTTGATATGTATCCAGTTCCCGTTCTGATTTTAACGATTAATTTTTTGCCAAATGAAGTGTTTCAGTAGACATCTTAATTGTTGAAAACTTTGATCTGTATGTACACATGTGAGATGATGCTCCAGGATCTAGGCACCAGTAATTGACCTCTTCATTCACGGTAAGTGCCACTTGAGCAGTTCGCGTTGTTTCTTGATATTTATTAACGCACCTTTTCTTTTCTTTCCACAGTTGTAGCAAGCAAACATGAATTTATTTTCATTAATTTTTAGATTTTCATTCGATTTGAAATATTTCTTATTTTTCTTCTTTGCATCAGAATATTCTTCACCAATGTTTCTGTTTCGTGCTTCATATTCTTTTAGGAGATTTATTTTAAAATTTTCAGGGTTCGGTAGTTTTTCCTGAGTTTCAATGTCAATTCTAAATAACTCATGGGAAACTATATAATAATAGAATCGATAGCAGATCGTCAAATATTTCCATTTCATTTATTTTGTCGACAATGTCAAAAAATTACCTTATGTGATCTTTAATATCATCACCGTTTCTCCTTTTTAATAAAATTAAGCTTTTGAGCAGTTTGTCTACCTAGCAGGACCTTTTAGTTGATAAATGATGTGCAATTTATCCCAAACATCTTTGGATGTCTTGCAGTTCTTGATTTGTTTCAGTTCGATTGAGGAAATAAATAAAATTAAATAGGCCTTTGCCTTTTCATCTTCTGATTCCCACAACATGACATCTGCTGGAGTATCATTTACATATTTCTATCACTCGGTTTTAATGAGCAATGTGTCAAAATTATCTTTACACAATGATTCTTCTATTTTAAAATTGTAAAAAATCATTTTTGTACTGTTTTCCCTTTTAATACTGTTTTTATTTTATTTCACGAGATTAAGAGCTGGGTTCATAACCTATTGTATATGTTATTATTGAATATGATTTTTATTGAAATACCAGTTTAGAACAAAGCAAGAAAAAGTATTTTTTGTATTATAAATTTATCAAAACAAACTTGATTAAAATAAAATTATTCACACAAAGTGTTTAGAGTAAAGTATTTAATTCATATATACAACAGATTTCAATGAATAACTTAAGAAACGTTTTCGTGATAACAAATATGTACCTCTTCCAGAATTAAAACAATGTGATAACTTTATTCTACGTGATCTTGTCATAACATTGAATACAAACTACGTAGCTGCACCAAAACCAACATCAGAGTATAATGCATTATATTACTCAAATTTTATGTAAAAAATATATACTGAATTCTGAAATATATATATACAGAAAATATAACTGAATTCAAATCAAGTGATCGCCTTTAAACACTTAACAACAATCGCCTACAAAGACCTTAAGCCTGATAAAAAATAAAACCATAACTACATTCAAGGATTTTTTTCCCAAAACTAAAATAAATAAATAAAATATGTATACTTATCGCATGATGAACTGTTAGAAGGCTCAAAACACGAACAAGTAATTAAAATAAATAAAAAATAAGATATAAAACTTACATTCACTGTTCAACAATTGACCTAACACAGGCAAACACACAGAATATCTTAAACTCGGAAAGAGATACAATTTCGAGGCATATAGCATCCTTCATGTAAATTCACTATCTCTCCTTTCTGAAACATGTTGCTTAAAAAATTAAAATGGACAAAGGTGTACTATTTGGGATGCCTGGAGAACTTATAAAAATATGTCTAAGCCTTCCATTGCCAAATATTAACACAAATAAAAAGAAATACTGAACTACTGTTATAGTTTGTGATCATCTAGTGTTTTATAAAAGCTCTGCAAAATTCGTGCAAATAAAATGTTTATTGGTTTTTTTAATAGACAGGACTATTGTAAAACCGTAAAAAAACGGTTTCGCGATATTATTAAAAGAAAATTAAATAAAAGACATATTTTTTCCTTTTATTTGACTTTTAGTGTCTCGCAATGCCTGCCGAGTGCAGTAAGTGCAAGACATCTATAAAAGGAGAAACGGGGATCTAATGTAATGGAATGTGTGGCAAAATTGTGCTGCAAAATGTTCGGGCTTTGACCAATATTCATTTTGGATTCTGGAAAATAAGAATTTTATACGATTTATGTGTGATGACTGCATTCAGTATATACATAGATAATGTTAATCTTGTTTTGCAGGCAATCGAAGATGGTGTCGATAAAAATAAACCGATTTTATCGGAATATAAAAATGAATTTCAATATATGTTCAAACAAAATGAGTATGAAATAAAAGAATTATTGGAAGCTATCGAAAAACGGTATGAAGAAAGACTTAAAAAAGTAGATAATGCACAAAAAATATTTGAGAAAAATATAAAGGAATGTAAAAAACTGTCAGTGTAAATGACTTTGAAAATAAACAAAAAGAAATTCGTAATTCTATAGAAGAGAACAACCAGGGCACACTAAAGAAGGTACTTGCGAGTCTACATATGTATATTTTTGATCATGCATATTTTCAGTTTCCAACAGTCAAAGTTTGTTTACTTTTTTGTTTCTTTGTTTATGTTTTCTTTGTTTACATTTTTAGAGTCGCCATGTTTAAAATTCAAATTGTATCACTTAAAAAAAAAAAAAAACGTGCGAACAAATAATTTTTTAAAATTTTAAATTTGCTATGAAATTTTATTGTGTAAAGATTAAATTTTATTGTGTAAAGAATGGAAAGCGAAAATGCAGGTTTGTTGTGTGTGCAAATAAAATATGCAGCTGAAGTAGGAAACTTATTTAAAGTCCCCAAAGATCCAGTGAAAGGGGCCAATTGGAGCGTAATATGTGGGAAGTTTATAGCCTCCAGTCTCATCTGATCATTAGATCATTTTCTTTCCAGCAGTATAATTCGTTCCGGATACGGAGCATTATTATTACCATATGCTGAGCCTATTTTAAGCAATTAGATTTAGTTAAAAAGTAGATGCAGTCTACAAGCCAAACTCGGAGACTATAATAAACTGATTTTGTTGATAAAAATCAAACTAATAAGAAATAGTTAAGGAAAGCTTTTGTTTGATTTTTTATTTATATAAAATCAAAACAGTGGCTCTAACCACCGTACATATGGTGAAAGGAAAGTACCTGTAGACTGCTTTATAAATCAATTGCATAGAAAGTTTTTTAAAAGATATTGGATAATTATATTTTGTTTTAGTCTAGATTGTTTAATTTAAATAAATTGATATAAATTGATATTTGCGAAAGTTAAAATACTACAATCAATAAACAATTTTTAAACATGAAACAATAGAAACAGAAACTTTTCATAATTCTGAAAATGATGTTTCATTAACGGAGTTAGTATACTTATTTGTAAAAGATAAAATACTGAAATCAATAAACTAAAATGCATTTTAATTTTTAGAGCGCACTATATTGGAGAAAATAATATGAATCCCATATTTTTTGAGCCACTTTTTACCTGGGCTCAGCTTACAATGACAGCTGAACAAGTTCCACAATACAACAAGGAACACAAGCAGAGTAACCGATTTTTTGTTTTTATTAAGGGTCCGCCATCTAACGTTTTTTTTTCAACTAGTGCTTATTTCGTGAATGGTAACACTTATCTCATGTCTGATTTGACAGATAATTAGTTTTATCCTTCCGCTGAACGAATATGGTTATGTATACGCTTGAACAACGCTGGGAAATATTGCGAGATTACTTTGAAAATCATGGTAATATTGCAGAATCAAAAATCATCTTTTCAGATGAAGCTCATTTTGATCTTGGCGGATATTTAAACAAGCAAAATTGTCGCATTTGGGGCACAGAAAACCCGCACGCATACATTGAAAAGCCGATAAACCCAAGACGAGTCACTGTTTGGTGCGGATTTTGGTCCAGAGGCATAATTGGGCCATTTTTCTTCGAAAATGAGGAAGGAGTGGCCGTTACAGTCAATGGCGATCGTTATCGGGCCATGTTGAACGAATTTATTCACAAAAATGTAAAAGGAGGATATTAGCGACATTTGGTTTCAACAGGACGGCGCTACGTGCCACACAGCCGAAGCTACACTCGATGTTTTGCACCCTGTTTTTGAAGACCGCATTATCAGCCGCAGAGCTGATGTCGTTTGGCCACCTCGGAGCTGCGATTTGACACCGTTGGACTATTATTTGTGGGGTGCCGTCAAAGATAAGTGTTACGCCAACAAGCCAGAAACAATTGACGCTTTAAAGGACAATATTCGTGAAGCCATTGGTGAAATACAGCTGCACACAATCGATAATGTGCTTAAAAATTGGACCGATCGTGTAGGCTACTGCATGGCCAGCCGAGGCAGCCATTTGAATGAAATTATTTTTCATTATTAACCGGAAGGAATTTACTTTCAAATAAAAAAAAAAATTGAGAAAATATTCAGTAGTTTTTTTTATAGCATTTTCAAAAAAAAAAAAAAAAATAAATTATTTGGCGGGCCCTTTACATATATGTTCTGTTATTGGTTTTTTATGTTCACTTTTGCGTACTTTTATTGTTTTACATTGTTATATTTTATTTTGTAATATTGCACTGTTTAGATTTATTGACACAGAAACAACATGGACGGACAAGCGAAACACGTATTGACGGCACCGACGACATATGACTTGTGTGAACAACTGGAATATGTTGGGGAAATACAACCGTCCTACTTACGTGTGATAACTTTAGAATACAAAGGGTATCGACAAAATCTGGACAGAGCACATAATTCAAGGGCCTTAATTTATATAACAGTTTGTTTTTAACAAAAAATGTTTGATTTTGTGAAGACTAATGTAATATTATAAAGTAAATTTTGTTATAATTATGGAAATTAGAATATTGGAAATCAGAGAATACTACTAAATAAATGAATAATAATAATAATTGTAGGATCATAAAGTTAACTATCAAACCAAACAAAAAACAACTCTATTATAAATCATCAAACTGCATATAAAAAGGCTAAAAAAAGTCAGTTTCATCTTGCCACTGAAAACAGATAATGAAATAGAAAAATTCAATATTTATTTGAAAACCACTTGAAACTGTTACCATTATTACGTGCAATCATTCGCTTTATTAAATTGACGTCAGAGTTTGTTATTTGTGCCGAAAAACTGCATTTTCGAAGAAACGCCTTGCAGTGTTGCCGTAATTGGAATTTCCAAATCCGGGTTTTGGCTGATCAATAACCAAAACCATTTGACGCCTAAATTCACTTTGGATGCAGTAAAAAAAATCTTGCTCATATTTGCTCCTTTTAAAAATAATTTGATTTATGTTTATAAATACATGAAATACATGTATTAAAACTATTTGCTGTAAATTATAACAGAATATTTTCAATCCTTCATTAATGGATTGGATTCTTCGACAATATTTTTTGGTTATTAGTACAAATACGATGTTTTAGTATTTATAATGCACTCTTAGTGTGTACTATGAGCTGCCAAGACTCATTGTTAGGAGCAGACTGGAATTACTTCGTTTGAACCGTACATTATGAGAAAAACTTCCGGAATATAAGGATAAAAGTTACCAAGCAATTATTAGAAATGAACAAATGCCGCATCCGCCAAATTCTCCAAACATTACTCCTTCTGACTATTGTCTGTTTCGACGGATACAATATCTTTTAGCATGTCACCTTATTACTTCTTTTAAGAGATATAAAATCAGCTTCAAAGTGGATCACCTTAAAATAAGAAAAGTTTTTCTGAGGCGGGATTCGTATATTGGCTCAAAGGTGGGGAAAAGATGTAAGAAGTGATTTCATATTTTTTTTTTATATTTTAATAATTTTTGTTGTAAATAAATTACGAAAACATTTAAAAAGAAAAACCCACCCCGGTTTTTTTATATATGAAACCCAATAAAGGCCGGGTGGTTTAATTGGGTTACCCAGTGGGTAGCCAACCTTGACTATGATGGAGTATTGAGAGATTTCTCAATAATAAATTTTCTTTTAGATTACCAATATACAAACCAAGAAAAAAAAATATACCACGTTATAAATTAATTAACCAGAATATATATTCAATTGTAGATCATCCGTTGCAATACTTATAAAGGACTTGTTAAATATCCCAGTTTACATATCACGAGAAAACTGTTATTATTCAGTATTTAATGTAAATAAGACAAAAATATTTATTGAATGAAAAAATTATTTTTCATTTTGATTTACAATTCAAATATGATACAATTTATTCAACAATATTAAAGTAAAGTATGTATAAAACAAGAGAATATTAACAAGAATAATATCTCGACAAGAACTCATCCATGAAATTTTAATCCTACAAAGAACTGAGCAATTTTATATTACTGGATATATCTATATAGAGAAAAATTAATCTCCAAAAGTGTTGATAAGCACAAAAATGGCTCAATCAATTCGGCTAATTGTTTACATTTTTTCATTATGGCATTAAGTGGGTTCTTATCTTACTTACCATATAGCTGTGGTATTGTAGGGAAGGCACCCGCCTACCAACCAGAAGGTCCTCGGTTCAATACCAGGCCAGATCATCTTAAAAAATCTTTTCGACAGTGGTATCACCTCATAACATTAACTAGTAACTCATTATGAGTATTACTACTATTGAAAACACCTCTAATGCATTTGCCGTTCAGAGCCGGCGTTAAACTGTATGTCCCTTTCAATGAGTTTAAAAATAGAATCGGGTGCAGCTCATTGAATGAGAGAAGTCCCCATGTCCCCCTTATCAAATGTAATGGGAATTAATTTTTATGAATTATAATGGGAAAATGTAAAAGCTGCACACCTGAGAAACGAACCTCCGTTTTCAAACTGCGTAAGGATGGAAATCATATAGAGAAATATCAAAACAGCTCCAATGTTCGAAAAAGATGATTTTTAACGCCCTACAGCAACGCCCTACTACAACGCGAATCTCCAAAGCCCGAAAAAGTCATCCGTTGATATGCATCGTGACATTTGTGAAAAATTAGACATCGCAATATCCAAGAGGACTATTTTTCACGATGTTTAATTGAAGCCGGGCTACAAAGGTAGGGCAGCACGCAAGAAGCCACTTCTTAGTAAAATTCAAAGAAAACGTCGTATAGAATTGCAAAGTCCCATTGGAATTGGACAGCAAATCAGTTGAAATATGTGCTTTGAAGCGACGAAACTCGCATTCGTACTGATGGTCGGAGACCAATTGAACAAGAATTTAATCCTAGCTATGTTTCACGCATAGTAAAGCATGGTGGAGGATCTATTATAGTGTGGGGATGCTTTTCTTGGAACGGTGTTCGGTCGATCGATCAATGTTGCTGCCTTGAGCTGAGGAGAACTTACCTTTTATATGGAAATTTCAACAGGACATCGATCCAAAGCACACAGCTAGTCACAAAAAAGTTATTTGAAGACAATTCCAATAATGATACACTTATATATATATTGAGGGCGATACAGATGAACAATGTTATGAAGGACTCGGTAAAGATATTGAAAACTTAAACAAATGGCTGTGAATGAATAAATTTAAACTAAACGAGAATAAAACTAAAATAATGGAAATTAAAACTAAGACCAACATACTTTCAAAATTAATAATGAAGCAATAGAAAAAGTAAATCAAATGAAATACTTGGGCTTTGTAATAGACAATACTTTAAATTTTAATAATTATATTGACTATATTTGCAAGAAAATTGAAAAAAAAATTAATTTCTTTAGATTAAGAAAACAAATAAATACATTAACATCACAATTTTTATATTTACATTGAGTTTTTCCCTTAAGATGTTTTGATTCGTTAAAAAAAGTCTCCGAAATACAAATATCTGGTTTTTATAAACGTGTTATCTCGTGAGGGTATTTGAACTAATTTAAACACCAGAACTCTTACTGCAGTTTTTTTTTTTTTTTTTGTTAAATGTATATTAAATTATAATTTATTCTGTCATAAACTTTTGCAACATTCCCAGCTTAAGGCCTTAGCATCCATGCCTTTCCTTATCTCGAAATTTTTATAATTTTAATAATAAAATAAATAACATCGAGCAAACAAGCCATTTTTGTTACTGTTAACGACGAAATATACATACAATTATATATAATTACAGAGTCCGCAACAAACCACTCTTCATTTTTAATCCCTACAATCTTACCATCTGTGTCAACAGCAGCATTTAAATTAATATTTTGATTACTTCCATAAATTTTAGAGAATTTGGCTATTTCACGCAATATGTTAACTATCCTTATAATGTCTTCTAATAATTGTTCTTCACAAGGATGGAAAAAATTGCATATCGCACCTGATGCCTTAAAAAACACAAAACAAGTTAGTCTGATCTGAATGCGTATACATGTAGTAAACATATCAAATATATCTTACAATGAATTCCTCAAGTGATATTTGTTTTGAGTGTAAATTAAGACAAGATAAAATAATGTCATGAATCATTTTAAAAAATAATTGCTTTTAATTACGGAAACTTCGATTAAACAAGGCGCCAACTTACTTTCTGCATGAAACGAAAATTAAACTTACTACAACTATGTGAAACCGACAACAAATATTTCTATCAGATCTAAAGTGTTGTCAACATTATTAGCGAACTTATTTCAGCGATTAAGGCATATTAAAAAATGCTCATCAGCTGATTGAAATGCTATTTGGCAATAGTTGTGGAGACGCCGAGGATTCTCAAAGTAAGCATATTAGCGTCATTAGAGGAATTAATTTTCAAATAACAAAATCAAATAAGACAATAAAATATTAAGTTTTTAAAAATAGTGACTAATAGAGTACAAAGTTACCAAAGTTTTTGTGATTGATAAGTGCTGCGATTTTGATTTACGACTTTGAACAACTATTTTGATTTGACGTGTTACTATAATCTCGTTGACGGTCCGTTTTGTGAAATTGATTATGAGCTGGTTAATGGTTTGTGTTGCTGCTGGTTTCTGCTTTTTGGTGAGACGATTGATTTTTAAATTTTTATTCTGATCCGTGTGAGAGTAGGCTGCGAAAAAAGGCTATGTCTTTCAAAGCTGCGTCTGCTCCTGTTAATGCCGTTGATGCTTCTGTAATCGTTGGAGACATGAAGGCTGACACTGATGACTGTCGAGATGTAGTTTTAGTTTCAAAGTGCAGCCGTGGTCAGTTGCGATAAAGGTGGATGCGCAATATCGAAGGAGGTAATATATAAGGTCGTCCGATTTGTTTGGACCGATTATATGCGTACATGTTCATGAATTGAAGCCAACTAAGCATGGGTGTGGCGCAGTTATTAGAACTTCCTCTGTAACAGAAGGGGCGAAAATTGCCTAGAACAAGAAGTTCGAGGAGGTTTGAAGGAATCGATGAACGATAAGACGATTCCTAGAGTCCGCGGGGTGCACACTGAAATCATCTCGAATGAATTCATGAAGGATCTATTCGAGATGACCTGTCACTGTTGGTAAGGTTGACATCATATGAATGACAGATCATCCCTGAATACCTGGAGGTAGTGTATGGTAGGTATATACATGAGGGCTACTTCCCGAAGGAATGGAAATGTGCTACCCTTAAGTCTCCTAATAAAGTGAGGAGTACTCCTCGCTCTTATAGTGGCATTACTCCATTTCCAGTATGTGCAAAAGTGTTGGAAAGAATAATGGTGTATTGCCTTAATGAACGTTACAGCGCGGATATTTCGTGTCATCAGTGTGGTTTAAGGTAAGACAAATTCGTTAAAGGCGCTCGGGCTATGTCAAAAATTCTGTCGATTCTACGATTATCTCTTGCAGAGGTTGTTCAAACTTGGTTGTCGTGAGTTGAACTTTTGGCATAGCTATTTCAAGGATAGAAAAGCGTATGTTGTTGGATTTATTGAAACGGTGTGAATGGAGGTTGTTCAGAGGTGTCCGCAGTGGCCGTCTGTGATCCATTTATTTGGGACCTCATGATGGATACTCTGTTAAAACTGCACTTTTGGCATATGTTCCGGTGTGCCGAACTATCCAACGATTGGTAGGATCTTGTTAGAGCAGCGCCACTTGGTTTAGAGGTAATACGTCGCAGTATTGTTTACAGAATTAAGAAAGGACAGCCACGTCGAACGCTCGACTGGCTTGACATGGGTTGAGATAGGTATAAGACGGTTACCTAATTCAAACCCTATAGTCTACACGCGTTCACAAGTCGCCGGTTTTCTTCTTCACCAAGCTTTAGGTGATGTAAACTCTGATTAACTTGGCCTAATATATCGCCTCTCTAAATATTCATCCAAAAGTTTCTGCAATTCAACCTTCTCTGAATACGATAGCCTTACAATTAAAACACTCACTTCACTCACTCACTCGTCACTTAATTTCAATTTTATTTCACAGCGCACACTGGGTTCAGTAGGCCGATCAGGATGTACATACCAATCGCCAAACATATTAATAAGCCTTATTCCATCACTATGTTCAATACCATCCCCAATAGTGATATTAAAATTATCATCACCTCAATGGACAATATTGCACGTTCGAAATCCTCCTTTTCCCTCTCTACATTATTCCTAGCACTAGTAGCCAGTCTGAAGCTCGATATACACTATCTTTCCTCTAGAAACTAGAGTCATTTGTTCTATACAAATTTTCATGTGAACATAAAATATTACTTAAATCTATGCACTTATCTTGAAATATAGAACATCCTCACAAAGCTGACCATGCCACCCGTGTCCATCAAGCATTATAAAGTAAATTCACAATTAAAACTTTCTTCCTTTCTTCCTTCCTTCCTTTCCTTTCTTCCTTTCGGGACAAGATGCAACCAGATCCATTCGTCCACGCCCGTAGCACTTCCACTTCTCGTTTTGGTTTTTGGCGTTCTGAGGCAAAGTGCGCATAGGAGTTGCAGTTGTAGCATCGAAATTTCTTTTCACCACCATTATTTTATTAATCACCTTTTTTTCGTGGCTTATTCGTAAAACATTGCAGATTAGCTTATATTCTTAACTGAGTATCAGGGTTGCCTTCAATTATTTGGTCAACGACATCTTCTTCATCAATTCCAATTTTGTTGGACAATATGATTTTTCCATTATAATAATCCATGAATGATTCGCAGTATTTCCATTTGTGGGTTTCGAAATGATCATATGTTTTTACGAATTGAAAACGTTCTTCATTTCATCCAATATTTCATCTGCATTTTCTTTTACAAAGTTTAGCTTGGAGTGTAGCTATATTTGTGTCTTTCCTCATAGTTTGCTCATTAATAAAGCCTTCCTTGTATTTTTATCAACACCGTACATGTTATTTATGTTCTTAGATTGTGTTACCCATATCTCAGATAAAAACTCATCACCAAAATCAGGAATCATATCCTTTAGAGTACCAAAACAAAACGTAGGTCTAATATTGTCAGTATTCGGACTCAATATTACTGCGTCATATGCCACACCTTCTTGACTTGAACTGTTCGACACTGCTTTTTCTATTTCTTTTTAATTTTTTAAATTTTATATTGAACCTTTTTTTATCTACTTTTTAATACAACACAACCCCAAAATCACTGCTGACAAAATAAAAGCAAAGGCAACGGCAACGTCAATTTTTCTTACAAAATACCAAACATATTGTTACGAAAATAAGGTTTGGCACCACAGCGTTTATTACATCGCTAAAATAAATAAACAAAAACAGCAAGAACAACTACACGTGCTGTTTACAAATAACCAAACATTAGCAGAGATAAAGTAAATAAAAATAACACAGCAACAACAATAATTAAACAGTAAAGAAAAAAACTAACAGACAACAAACAAGCAACAACAAATACTAAGAGCTGAAGTAGGTAGATGTTTACATACGCATGGCTACAAAAGAACTAAAAAGAAATTAAAAGAAAGAAATAGAATCTACCTGAAATATCGAGAGGTTCGAGAGCTTTCGATGTGTTTTTTACTCAGCCATATAAAAAGCACATCGATGCGAACAGCAGTCAGTTTATTTGGTGTTAACTCAGTGAACAAGTTCATGTGTCGTAAACTCAACGAGTGGAGTTTAAGTAAAGTAAACTCAGCGAGTGCAGTTTGTGTGAAAAGAGTTTATAAGGAGTAAACTCGTGAAGTGAATCGTGAAGTAGAAAACCAGTTTAGTTGGAGCTAACTCAGTAGAGTTAAGTGTGGATAACCTCTGGTTGAAAAGGTTTTGATCGAACCTAAGTTGTAACTACGATCGGGTTGGAAGATCTTTAAGTAGAAAGATCTGTCGAGTAATTGTTGTTGTTTACAGGACTGTAAACAGACGGAGTAAATAAGAATAGAAAATTGTTTTTGCCTGTAAAAAGGTTACAAACACAAAATTTATTTTATTTTAACTACAATCTACGAACTCATAAAAACACGTTTTTAAAAAGGTAAAAACGTAACAATACTTTCATTTGACGATCGTATGTAAACCTGCTTTCACTACCGGAAGTTAAATTGCATAGGTAGAGGTTCCCCCCAAGTAATCGAGGTATGGACTGGACTAAAGTGTTATACGACCCGTGCTGAGAGTCAATCTGGCTGGGGGCCTATCAAAAATAGCTCAGTGGAATATCCTGGATATCAGAAAACTTCCAGGATTAAGTTACTTTATCTGTATCCGGCGGATCTCTGCGCAGGCGGACCACCACTTCTCCGCAACTCGTGGGACCAAAACATGGAAGAGAAACAATAAAAAACAAAGCAAGAAAACGGAAAGTAAGAGAGAGGAGTCCTCCAGGTTGGAGGACGAGAATGGACCTCCGTCCAGCAAGAGTGGCCAAAGTAGTGAGAAAGCTGGTGCGGCAACAAAATTCATAAAATAATCTAAACTACGCTACAGGGAACGGCAGAATGTGAAGTGGAGTTTCGAAAGGATCGCAAGAATCCCGGAGGACCGTCGAACACCACGAGATAAGCAGTCGTTCACCTGGGCTAATGAGAGACAAGCTGAGCTAGAAAATAAATCGACGGTGGGGGATCCTGTCAAACGATACAGATCCACCATGCACCTCATTAAGGACTCCGAACAAGTCTTCACCGGCGGCTCCAAGATGAACGGAGCTGTGAGTGGAGGTATATTTTCAGAGTCGGCGAATATAGCTCATTCTATAAGGTTACTGAACCACTGTAGCATCTTTCAGGTGGAGGTGTCGGCCATAAGAGCTGCCTTGATGGTCATAGGAAATGGCAACGTCTCCAGGAGAGATATTAGCATACTTTCGGATAGCCAGGTGCCTCTGGCATCTCACAAGTTGACCTCAAAAATAGTTATTGACTGGCGCGGATCTCTCAATGAGATAGATGAGCGGTATAATATTCATAAGAGCTCCAGGTCAGAGTGCCATTTCGGGAAACTGTAAGGCTGATGAATTGGCCAGACGTGGCACAACTATTGAACTCACGGGTAAATTCTCTACGTTGGACATATCATTGGAAACTTGTACAATAAGGTAATAGACTCCCTCAACGCCGCATGGACAGCTTCGGAAACCGGCAAGATAGCGTAGCAAGTCCGGCAAAAGCTGGATATTAAGCGCACGAGAAATCTGGTCAATCTCCAAAGAAGCACACTCAGCGTAACTGTCGGAGTCATTACTAAGCATTGTACAATGAACACTCATCCCAGGAGGCTAGGTCTGGGTCACCTGACCAATGATTTCTGCAGAAGTTGCAAAAATGAAAAAGGAGACAATCCTTCACCTATTGTGCACATGCCCAGTGCTATGTGGCAGGAGAAAGAGGCAACTGGTCTTCCACCGAAGCTGTTGAATACGGACATTTGTAGGCTTATCGGTTTTATTATGAGTTCCGTATGGTTCCGGGTATAAGGGTTGATGATCCACTGTGGTATCACAACCTTCGTGTGCCTACGGGTGCCCTTCTTTTGAGGCAGCCACTTCTACCTACCTACCTACCATGTAAATGTTGCCCGCGGCTACACTGTAGGTGGTCTATCACTAATGACTGATGTTATGCTGTCTTACAGGACTTGAATTGTGACTGGCTTATCCCTATACAATAGAGAGTTCACTCCGAAAGGTCAGATTCATTGCTCACAAAATTAATCTCTTAAGAGATTCATATTATCGCGTGAAGAGTTGCATTTGACACAAACTTTTTGGCGGCCCCCAAACCGCACTAAACAGTGCTTTCTTTTCTTTCTCCATTCACCAAACAAGCGAGGTTGTGTTACGTCACCTTGCTTTACTACTTTCAGCAATCGTATTTTCTATGGTTTAACACCGAGGTTCTTACCTAAATTCTTTCAAGTAGTCAAATAACACAAATCCAATTGTGGAATTTTCATTCCCTTTTTAATAACGGTTTTTTGCGATTTTTTCTTAATTTTCAACGATATTATGCTTTATTTATCTGTCAGCACTGGCTGCACCGAATTAAATAAATTGTAGACATTGTGTCCCTTAAACCAGCACTGTAATGGCATCGCCGACAAGCTCAACGGCACACCTCGGGAAGGTTACCCATCCCGTCGTTACAGCCCAGGAGATATTAACAATTAAAAAGGTAAACAAAAACAACAAAAAGAAAAAATATCATTCAGAATTACAGAATCAACCAACACCACAAATGAGGTTTCAGCTGATAACAACACCCACTGCAGCCCTCCTAACCTTGGGTCATACATAAAGCCACTCAAAAAACAAACATACATTATGACCCCCTGATATTTTTACCCACACCCTAACTCCTATAATATAGCCAACAGCACCCGCACACAAACAACTAATTACACATCATTATTACGTTATAAACATCACATTTTCAAATTTTTATTAAAAAAAAAAAATTATTAAATCTAACTGAAATCTAGTTCAGACAACTATTAGTGATGAAAAAAATATATAAGGAAATAAATTACATTATAAGATATGAAAAAGAAAAAATTTTATATATCAAATAAAAACCGTTACAGAAATATGTATTCAAAGAAAAACTAAAAAAGTAATATTCTTTCCAACGTAATTTGCGGTAATCCCTCTAGTTCCCTTGCAAACTTTTCACGCTATAGACAATTCAACAAAGTGTTTACGAAAATGCGGCTTCAATCACCTGAATCTTTTAAACCCTACTTTACCTCGCCTAAAGGAGGTCTCTTATTGACGATTGACGGTTACTTCACAGGAAAAAAACTATATCAGATATCTACCACTTTACCTTCTGTTCTTATTAACTACTTGGCTCAATTTTCCGCGCATAAGGACTAATCTAAATTTCTTAACTAAACTATTCCTATCTTTAATTTTGTCTGGTAAATATATATTGTTCTTTACTTTATCATATATATCGATATAGTTTTCAAACTTGCCTCGTCAATGACTTTCATAATCAAAACTTCAGGCGTTCTTCACATAGCGTAAAATTTCCGAAGTAGAATCGGGTGATGAGCATGGAACCTCCAACCTCCAGCTACATACAAAAAACATACATTAAACTATAATCACATTTCCGTATCCTTTTCTTATCTGTTTTTTCTTGTTCTTTTTTTCTAATAAAATTTATTTGTATTATCCTGTAACTTTTTTTATATAAGCACAAATACACTTACAAAATATACTTTTCAAAAAATCTTAACAAAAAATAACTTATATATATTTTTTTTTCAATACCTATACGGTTCACACCAAACACCACAAATAAAATGGCTCATCTAATGGTACCCACATATATTCTCTTCTGGTCACTTCACCACATCTAAGGTACCGCTAAAACAATCGGGAATACTTCCCATTTTGAACTGTACAAATTATGGCAGTTGAGTAGTTACGTAAACAAATTTTTCTTAAGCGTTGAACCAGGTTGTTGAACCGAAACTATTATATTTCTTTTTTCTTTGAACTAAACTTAATAAAAACCTTCGCGAACGTGCAAGGACCCATGAGGCTGAGCTGGCAGGGGCTCCCTTACCAGTGTGGCTCATGCGAGCACTAAACTAAGAACTGCCCATCCCCTATTTGATAGCGTCTATTTTTCCCATATCCACCACCGTGTGTTTCTATATTGGGCATCTTGGTGGTCTGTCTGCTCCCAGAGGAACGGCAGCTTTCTGAAACATGACGGTCATGTATAAATCGCACTATTTTCCGTGTTAGTCCGATGAGTGAAAGAGAATCGAACTCCATGTATCCGGGGGGCCTTATAATTTCCGGAGACCCTATCCCACGACGACGTCCTCAGGTCGTGATGAATCGAATGCTTCTAAGGTCCAGGTTAGTCTGACAGAGACACCAGGTCAGGCTAGTCTGCATGATCTGTTATCGAACCAAAAGCAGGAGGAAGTAAAGGAAAACCTGGACCTGCGTAAATCTTGTGCCTCTAGATTCAAAAGCAAGCACCTCCAAGCACCGGCGAAACCCCCTGTTTCGGGCCCTGCCAACCGAATTCCTTGGGCGGCAGGTAACCCCATGCCCATTGTGATGAGGAAAACGCGAACTAGTCTTCTGTCTCCCAAACTTCACCATCCACTGCCAGTGAAGGAAATGCGAACAAGTCTTCGATTTCTGGATCTGTGGTCTCAGACAAGAAAACGTCCTAAAGGCATACAACTCCTGCCAGAAGGGGCTTCCTGAAGCGACCCGCTGCCGAGAGCTTCATGGATAAATTGGGTGCCCCCAGAATCACTAACCTCTGAGGAACTTGCTTCCCACAACTGGGCCAAATCCTATTTGGTCGAACAGCCTAAGTAACCACCTCTGGCGTCAAAGGGCGCGCCTAAACGGCAACGTTAGGAAGAGGATGAGCAAGGGCATGGCCAACAGCCCGGAACTAAATATCAGAAGCCATCAATGAATGGGTCCTATAGTGAGGCGGCCAAAATTCATCTCATATGAGTCATCATTGATAGAAGCGACGCTGATCGCTCTATTTCCTGGGAGAACTGGCAACTAGTGCGGAAGAAGAAGAATCTGGAGAATCCTAAGAGAAACCCAGGCCCTCCTCCTCAGTGTGACGATGCTGGATGGTATCTTGGGTGCGTTAAGCTCATGGCCTGCTCAAATGAGCGATCGGAAGGCCGCTCTTTTGGAAGGCCTACGGAAGGGTGTTAGACTCGACGTGGTGTCTCTTGATAAGATTCCACGTCGTTCTATGGCCATTTCCCGAATTCCCGACGAACCATACGATAAGAAGGAGATCCTGGATCTCATACGTTAGTAAATCTGACAACCCTTCACATAATTGGATGTTTGCCAAGGTCTCCGCATCGGATGGCTCATCCAGGAGAATAATTCTCCTCCTAAACAAGGAGTCTCTGCCACCTTTACGGAAGAAAGGTGGAAGGTTCTCCTACGGTTTCGAGTCGATCTTTCTACAGGTCTACCGGGGGAGAGGGAAAAACCGGTTCAGGATGGAAAAGATCTTGCTCCGGAGGATATGTCTTGTGACGAGACACCAGTTCTTTCGCTTAAGAAGAAATACTTCTGGGTGATCTTTTTGAGCTAATAGACGAAGTAGTTGACGAGGACGCCCTTTTGGACTCTGACCAAGACGACGTCAACGTCACAGTCATCCGCTCTTCCGCTTGATTGAGAGAGGAGTGGAACTGGCACTAGTTCAGGAACTCCGGATAGTTGGTGGGGTCTGTGGACTATGTGCTGCTACATGTTACGTTATGATCAGATCGTGCATTGTGGCAAGCAAGAATTTGAGTGTCTTCATTCTATCTGATTACAGCGATGAGGATACGGTAACGGCGGCTTGGGAGAGCGGATTTGGTACCATTTTTGTGCTCTCGAGTTACATGGCCCACGACCATGGCGAATCTCCATCGAATGAAAAGCTTCCTGGCTTGGCAAATGCGGCGGGGAATGTGCAATGCAAATGTGACACCGGAGGCGATTACGTCGGCTCTGGCGGCACTGAATGTTCATTGGTCTGTGGTAAGATTCATAGGGAGACTCCTGACTAACAGGGTCATTGTCTCCACTATGGGGTCAGCTACCGTCTACAGGGTGGCTGAAATGTACTCCATAGGGGGGTTCTTTCCCTTCTCCTGTGGAACTTGACCGTTAAAACTTTGATCGTGGGACTAGAAATTAATAGATTCAAGATTGTAGCGTATGCGGATGACTGTAGCGTATGCTGTGGCTGTGTCGGGAAAATTTCTTGACAATGACAATGTCGCTGCGCATTCAAACATCTCTAGGCCTTCTCAGTCGGTGTAGTACTGACAGTGGGCTGAACGTTAACCCGGGAAAGACGGAATTGGTACTATTCACGCGCAGGTACAAAGATCCGTCGTTTTCCCTACCGCGTCTGCACGGCGTTGAGTTGGGGCTGTGGGACAGAGGGAAGTATCTGGGGGATAATCTTGGATTCCAAGCTATCCTGGCTCCGAAATACGCGTACGAGGGCGGTGAGGGCGAATGTATGGTGCGGTTGTATGGTGGGGGTTCTCTAGAGAAATCCACATATTGCAGAATCTTTGATAGGGTTCTGCGGAGTGCAGCACTGATGATTCCAAGTGCGCTCAGGTCCACTCCTTCGAAGGCCTTGTTTGTACTACTGAACTGGCTTCCAGCGGACCTGATGGCTAGACAGATAGCGGGCATGTCTGCGATAAGGTTGATAACGGTAGGGGCATGGTCGCACAGGGTCTACGGGCATGCGGCCATCTTTAGATATTTGGATACGATGCCTGATGGGATAGATTACTGCACACCCAAACCCTTGGGGGCGGGGCATCATTATTCCTGTATACAAGATGAAGGAATCCTTTAAACTGCCGGACCACTGCAGTGTTTTTCAGGCGGAGGTCTCGGCTATAAAGAGAGCAGCGGACTGGTTGATATACTACGGGGTATATGACAGTGATATCCGAATCTGTACAGACAGTCAGGCTGCGATCGCAACTGGTGTGTGAATGCCGGGCATCTTTGAACGAGATGGCGAGGAGATATTCAGACCTGGAGATTATCTGGGTAAGGGGTCACTCGGACACCCGGGGGAACTGTGACTTTCGAGGGTGGGATCTCTCTTCAGAAATGAGGAGATTGACCACTCAGTTGAGATGCCGCTCTCCTCTTGCAGACTTATGGTCCTGCGCTACATGTTGGGCATGGCACAGCTACGGTGGGATGATGAACCCACGTGCTCTGTATCGAGGCTAATCTGACCCTTTATGATCGGGCTCGCTCGAAGTCTATTATAGGGATGCCGCGATTTAGGCTGCGAACTCTTGTGGCTGTGATTACTGGGCACTGAGTGGATGGTGCGCACACCAGGAAATTGTTTCTGCCGTTCAGTGACTTACTGTAGGGGTTGTCAGGATGAGGAAGAGGAGGAGACTGTCGAGCACTTCCTGTGCCAGTGTCCGAGTTTTGCGGACATTAGGACTGCTTTTCTTGGCAGTCCATTTCTGAATGCCTTGTCGGATCTGGCTGATGTGAATATCGGCAGGATCTCTTCTTTTGTGCATGCGTCTGGTTGGTTCGGATCGGACCGGGACGTGAACATGTAGGTTGTTCATTTTCTGGATTACTGATTGGTATCACAGTGGGATCAGTATTGGACCCAGGTGGACTGGACGTTGTCTGGCTGCCCGTTGTAACTAACTTACTAACTAAACTTAATAAAAATGCTTACTGTTGGGTTGTGCAACAGGTCGTCGTATCTTTGGTAAAATAAAAATCATTTTTATTAAAAATGCATAGTTAGCAATTAATAATAAATTAATAATTATTTGTTATTATTGAATTAAAAAACTTATTTATTTTTATTGATTATTATTAATAAGCAATTTTGTAATTTTTAATAAAGCTAACTTTAACCATAAAACTGAAAAATAAATTCATTTCTATTCTACACACCAAAACCTCAAGTGTTTTAATTCTGTAGTAGCCTTGACAGACATAGGATTTGTATACTATACTAGCATAGTATTCTACATATGTGTTAACCGATACTACAATTAAACCATAAAATATTATAGTTTAAAGCTGGTTCGTATACTATGAAAATGAACGTGGTACAAAGGTAGTATATATCGTTGTCAGATCTTTTTAAGCTTTTTCGCCAAATTTAATTTCAAAAATCGCCAAATCATTATTTTTACATTTTGACAATAAAATTCGTATTTATTTAAATATTTAGAAAAAATTGAAAATAAATAGCAAACAATATGTTCCGATTTTTAAAGCGAAAAATAGAAAAAAAATTCGCCATAATATATATTTTGTTAATTTTATTACGTAAAATTTTTAGTAAAAAACAAAAAGTGTACAATGTTTACTATAACATAGTTTATAGTTTACTTAAAGCTAGAAAACTATAAAAAAATTTATGGTTGATATAAAGTATATTTTGGATATTGATACATATGTATGTTATCTAATTATTGTTATATATCTCAAACGATATTCGCTTTATCTTCGATACATTTCGCATTGTCTTATATGTGAATTAAATTACACTATGCTACAAAAAATAACTAAGTTGAAATACCTGGGGTGTTATTCTATTTTTCTCTCAAATACTATTGAGTACAAGAGTAAATTTTTGAAATTTTCGAAATAATACCTTAAAAATCCTTAACTACGGGTAAAAAATTGATTTTCTTACCTTCTTACACTTATAAGATAATAACTTAGCTAATACTATCCGATTTTAAGCTTTGAAAGAAGAAAAAATTTGTAGAAGAGGATCGCTCGTTCCAGTTGTCGAGAACACAACTGAAGTTCGGCTGCCATTTATAATTGACACATTAAAAAAATAATGTTAATGAATTTCACACATAAAAATACTATAATTTTATTTTGATTTTTCGTATTTTTTATCAAAAATAGCCAACAGAATCGCCAACTAATTTAAAATTTGCCAACAATTGGCAAGTCGCAAACCGATAATTATAATGCCAAAAAAATTTTTAATTTTTCATGATTGGCGAGAAAGCGTCAGATTTGACAACCCTTGTAGTATATTATTACTTCTTACTAACACAGCTCCGTTCGGTAAGAAATGGGAAACTCTAGCATATATCCAACTGGAAATACGTACATATTTTAAAATTACATTTTTGAAAACAATATTTTTTAATAAAATCATTATGTAAATAATCTTTTATTATTTTATTACAACAAATAAAAAACGACATTTTAATCAAAACTTTTCAGGAAAATAAAAAATTCTAGCAAATAAATTTTTAAGGTTGTAGGAATATATGTTTTTCATACTGTTTGAATGACAACTAATTTTTTATTTTTATTAAAAAAATGGCTTCAATATATAATCACCTCAAATGCAAAAGGACCTAACAACGAAAAAAAAATCGAGAGTTATTGATTGATATAAATATAGCATATTAAAGCAACGAAATTCTAATCTTCTATTTCCAAGAATAACAACTTTATCAGAGAAATTCAAGAGCGTATAACATCAAATGGTTTTTGATTTTTTTACAAGTCGAGGTTTAATAAAATATTAGAGCAAGAAGTTTTGATTAAACGGTGACATTCAAAATCTTTCTTGCTTTTCATCATCATGATTATAGTAAAAATACTTTTCATCTTATTATGTTTTTATTCTCATTTTATTAAAATAATAAAAAGTTATGATAGAAATTTTTGCATTTGTAAATTAAATTTTTGACAAAAAATACGAAAAATTAAAATTATTATTTTGATATTTTTTGTATGGTCATTTTAATATGTCGATTATAGATTGCAGCTGAACTTCAATTGTGTTCTCTTAATAGAATTTCAGGTTCCAGTTTATTTATATAATGCAATTGTCGGCAACTGGCAACGAAAGATTTAAATTCATAAATGGTACGATAAAAGCTCTGAGCTTGACAAATGTGGAAAAAAATTTATGTGTTTGCTTGAAAAATTCTTACATGTACACACCTCAGGGCTATAAAGTATATCATATCATCATTTAAAAGGTCTACTTCTCCTCTTTCTAAGTCCACTGAAAAGGTGGAGGTGTTTAGAAAATTTTGAAAACTGAATCTTGTTGTACTCGATAGCGTTTATTAGAAAAATAGTATAACTTTTCAGGTAATTTATCTTTGTTTTTTTTTCGCATAGTGTAATTTAATGCCAATTCAAGGCAATGTGAAATGTGTCCAAAAAAGTGTATAACATTTTAGATATATAACAATAATGAGACTACATGTCTATATTAAAAATGTATTTTATATTAACCAAAAAAATATTTTTTTATAGTTTTCTAGCTTTCAGTAAACTATAAACTGTTATAGTAAACATTGCACACTTTTTGTTTTTGCTAATATTTTTGCTTAGTAAAATTAACATAATATATATTATGGCTAATTTTTTCCACTTTTGGCGAAATATTAGAATTCGGAACATATTAGTTTTTATTTGTTTTAAAAATTTTTTTTCATTATTTAAAAAAATATTAAATTTATTATCAAAAGAGAACATGATTTGGCGATTTTTGAAATTGAATTTGGAGAAAAAGCTTAAAAATGATCTGACAACCCTGTTTGGCACTACACTTCATACGCAACATACTAAAATGTTTTTTATAGAGGTGTAGAACTTTAAATTGGAATTACTTTTCAAGATGGCGACCGATTTAACAGCTGTCAAGTGATTTATTCTCAGTTTGGATCACAATGTATACAGTGTGGACACCAATGACAGTTAAAAAAGCGAAAATCAGCTGTTTCTTTTGTCTACACAATTTACAACTCAGCTGGAGTAAAAGAGAAAGCAACATTATTTTCCGTAAGAAAATAAAGCAGTGCGAAAAGCACAAAATATATATGCTTTTTCGTATGTGTATGCAAAAAAAGAAGTAAATAAATATAAAAATTATTATAGTAAAATTGAATTTGTTGTGTTTTTTTTAGATTGCATATAAAAAATTTGCTGTTTTATTTAATGATGAATGAATTTGCAACTAATAAAGGTAAGTAAAAAATGTGGAATAAAATTTAATATTATTTTTAACCAAAAACATTGTTTTTTATGTGCCACATCTGGAATCGTGAATCTTGTTTGCCGGGCTTGGATAAATATAATGAACTTATTTTCAATGAGTCCTAAATCAACAAACAACAAAGAAATTAAAAAACAGTTATTCACGAATATTTTATTTATAGAAGGCTGAAATAAAATAAATAATAACAAACATACATAAAAATATACATTAAACAATTTTAAAAAAACCTATTAGTTTCTAAGATTGCATTTTTATTTATAAGTAGAATTTTACAGAAATAAAGACGAAATTTAAACTATAACATTTTTTTCTTTAAATATTTCAAAGAATACCTGCGTTAGTATAAAATCTTAATACTGTTTTTTTATGTTAAGACTTATGAAAAGAATTTCAAATTTTTGAAATATATGTAATGAATGCAAAAAGATGTAAAACAAGTAGATAACATAAATCGAAATTAGTTTTACCACGAAATTAGGAAAGGCGAAGGATTTTTATAATTACAAACAAATAGAACAATGAATTTTTGATACAATAAATTGCAGTTTATAGAAAATATTTCAAACTTTCTAATAGTGGTTTTAATAAAGCATTCCGAACTATTTATAAGAAGCAAAACTATTTTAAATAAAATATCCTTTACAATTTGCGATCAATATTTCGGAATATCTTTAACAATTTTAATAAGATTTTTCAATAATTCTTGAAATACATATTGAAATATAAATCTACTTTTATTGTTATAAATTTAATAAAATATGCATACTTATTTTAAATGTGAAAATTTGACTTTAATTATATAAAAAAAATACACCACATTTCTTTCTTTTTTTCTTGTTTTTAAGTTTTATTAATACTTTTTAAATAATGCTTTTAAATTTGGCAATGGGCCATTAGTACTTTTGTATCTATCTTAGCTTCGTTTCTTTTATTCTAAACGTATATTTTTAAAAAAGAACTTAGTAAAACATTTATTTTGTAATTATAATTTAAGGCTATTTAACCATTGATGATGTTGCGTTGTCCTCGAAAGTTGCTGTCGGGCTATTGACTGTAGTAGTAGCCATTTAATTGAAAGAAGTGACTTTTTTTAAAATCTTCTAAAACGCCAGGCAAGGTTAAACAAAAGCCACGTCTTGCCGGTATTAAGGGAAAATCTGGCAAAGGATATTGATGTTCATTTGGCATTAATTGTTTGGCATTTTCGTTCGAATCTGCATTTAAAACAAAAGAAAGCAAAAAAATGAGTGTTTCTATGTTTGAACTAAATGTTAACATGTAATTAAATTACCTTGTCATTTGTTCTACAAACACCATTATCATTGCTAGCTATTGCAGAGCCATTGTTACCTGTATCAACTATTCTTAAAACTTGTGTTTGATGTTGTTATTTGTTGGAGTTAGGGCAAGTAGTTGTTGTTGATACGACATCATTAATAAACAATTTTTTTGATCTTGTACACGTTCATTCACTGTTTGAGAACTACCCTTACGAACACGTTCAATAAGACCCTTATAGAAAGTAGAGAATTGAACGCATTTTAACCCGTTGAAAAAATGCACAAAGCTCCTCGGAAATGAAAAAATTGATTTCTACCACTCTGAAGGATATTCTTATCCTATGCTCTAAAAATTGGGAAAGCTACAAAAAAAAAACTCCAAAAGATTTACCTACATAACTTTAAGGATAGAGGACAAACAAAATCAAGTAAAATGTTTCATATTCAAATTACTGGATATCTACAATGAAGTAATTACCTGAAGCAAACGCAAGTAAATCTGCATTTTGACGTACTATTATCATTTTAAACTTACAAAAGAGTGCTAAAGATTTGCTATTGTTGGTCATGTTGGCTTTTAACTAAAACAATTTTAGAGCCTTTAACTGTTGTTGTTGTCATACCGAGCCAACCGTTTATAGTTAAGGCTTTTCAGTTTTCGTTTTTGTTAATGGATGTCCACTGATTTAAATAGTACGTCTAAATGCTGACTTAATTACATTTACTCCAGATAAATGCTTGGTTTTATAGATCGACTTGAATTTGAAGTAGTTCATCTGTTTGTCGCGGTATTTTTTCTCATGGAGTTTTGCACTTCGTTGTATGTATTAATATGTACATATGCACTTACCTCGACATATACCGCGTCTTGTTGCAGGAAACATATTTATGAATTTTGTCTTCATCTTCCATTTTATGATGTGTTTCTTGATCCCTGAAAAACATTACATTATAATTATTTTTAAATCTTTTATAAGACATAATACCCACATTTTGCTTTTCTGCTACACTCCAAAATTTTACCTAAAAAGAAAACACTTTTTTAATAATTTAAAAGTATAAATATGATCATTATTTTACTCACTTTAATTCGTAAGCCACCTGCAAGAAATACCTGGAAAGAAAATTCAAAAATTATTGATAAAATACTTTAATTTTTAAAAAAATTTACAAACACAAATTTTTTACCTCTGAAAAATTTTATTTATTGCGCCAGAATGCAAAAATAAAGCAAAATAAAAAATTTTACAACTTAGCTCGAAAGAAAGAGATAGCTATATTATGTTAATATTTACTGTCTCGTGTATCCCTACTGAGTTGTAAAATTTGTTGTATGGTTGTTGTTATTTTTGTTGGTGTGTCCTCACTGTATACATTGTGGTGCTCACGCCTGAACAACGCTTGCGAATAGCAGTTTTAATTTTTCTTAAGTGAATTTGTTTTTCAAGCGCACTTCTGGTTGAATGGCTACGTCAACAAACAAAACTGCCGCATTTGAAGTGAAGGTAATCCTCAAGTGTATGTGGAAACACCGTTAAATCCAGAAAAACTGACTGTTTGGTGCGCTTTATGGGCTGGTGGAATCATTGGTCCGTACTTTTCAAAAACGTTACAGTCAATGGTGATCGGTATAGAGCCATGAATTGAATAACCATGATATCCAGGAGATGTGGTTTCCTCAAGACGGCGCAACATGTCACATAACTCGTGCCACAATAGATTTATTGAAAGACACGTTTGGTGACCGCCAAATTTTACGTTTTGGACCTGTAAATTGTCCTCCAAGATCTTGATTTAACACCGCTAGACTACTTTCTGTGGGGCTATGTAAAGTCATTGGCCTATGCGGTAAAGCCACAAACGCTTGACCCTTTGGAAGACAACATACGCCGTGTTATTGCCGATATACGGCCACAAATATTGGAAAAAGTCATCGAAAATTGGACGTCCAGATTGGACTACATCCGCGCCAGCCGTGGTGGTCATATGCCAGTAATCGTATTTAAAATGTAATGCAACAAGATTATCTTTCGGATAAATAAAATTCATGTCAATCGAATAATCCATCGCTGTTTTATTGCAACTTAAAATTCTACACCTCTATAAAAAAACACCCTATATAAGTAACACACTAGAATGTGGTGAAATTACTTATTTAGGCGAGTTTTTATTCATGTTTTCGTTTATATTTATGTTTTCTTATTAAAAACAGATACATAACTTTATTAAAAATGTTAAAATTTTCATAAAATTTGTGAATATGTGCTGTGTTTTTAAAGAATGTTTGTGTTTTTTAAAAAATAAATAAATCCAAACTTTTCTTCTAATTTGCTGCCGCTAAACAAAATACCAACGATTGGCGCCTTTATACATATTTTTAAGAAATGTACCGCCAAATAGAGGCGTTGGTGTCTTTTGATGTTGTTTACGAGTCATCATGATTATTTGAAACATTTTATTATTATTATTTGTCTTTTTTTAATAAGAACTAAAACATATTTTTTATTTGTGTTTTTTTCTTCTCCTTTATTTATATTGTTACGAAAATAAGTTTGGGCACCACAGCGCTTATTACATCGCTAAAATAAATATACAAAATCTGCAAGAACAACTATACGTGCTGTATACAAATAATATTAACTTTTGACAGCTGCTTTTTTATTTCACAACGGGCTCTTTGAAATATACGATTCAAAAAATGCCCTGTTGCATGGCACAATAAAAAAGGTACATGCTGATCTACAACAATTTCAACTAATACAAGAACAACGGTTATTTTGTTTTTGTGTTTTTTAAGCGATTCGAGTATGTCAAAGACAGCTGATAAGAAATTAAAATTTAAACAAAAAATAGTAAAGAAAAAAATAAGAATAATACATTCATAAAATTTATTTCAAGCAATACGTGTCTTTGTTTTATTAAATTAATATAAATATGAAATATGATATTTAGCAACCCTTAAACCCATATACATATGTATGTGCATATGAAATAATTATATTCAATTTGGTGTTTGCAAAAATTAAAGAATAACTAATCTTTTGCAAATTCCATCTTAACCAAACTTAATTGAATTGTTTTCTCATATACATATATTACAAGCTATCGAAAAGTTATCTCTTTTTCAAATTTTTTGGTGGTCCTGAAAAGGATCTGTTTTCTTATAACGACGCCAAGAAGAAATAAAGGGTTCCATGTAAAAATCACGTTTGTGTTTGTCCGCTATATAAAACTAATAAAAAATAAATTAGATTAAATATGTTGTCCTACCTCATATTTCGGTTATAACATGGTACATGATGGACACAAGAATTATACTTAAAAAATAAATAAAAACAAAAATTTCGAAATCTTTCGAAATACTTTTGTCCAGTTTCCCTTTAAGATGAAAAATAACTTAACAATTTTTGAATACAATAAAAACTAAAAATCATTTACTCTTACTGTTTGTGTTCCTTGTTGTATTGTGGAACTTGCTCAGCTGTCATTGTAAGCTGATCCCAGGTAAAAAGTGGCTCAAAAAATATGGGATTCATATTATTTTCTCCAGTACAGTGCGCTCTAAAAATTAAAAAATGCATTTTAGTTTATTGATTTCAGTATTTTATCTTTTACAAATAAGTATATTAATTGTTTCTGTTTCTATTGTTTATAACCCACGGGTGACAACGGATTTGGACCGTTTTCTTCAATGAATCTTACTCTAAAAAGGAAAGAAAATATGGGTGACACATCTTCTACATCATTATAATTAATTGATGATGATACTCTAATAATAAAAGGCATACATGTGAGAATATTTATATCAATTTATTCAAATTTAACAATCTAGACTAAAAAATATAATTATACAATATGTTTAAAAAAAAACTTTTCATGTAATTGATTTGTAAAGCAGTCTACAGGTAATCCCTTTTCACCGTATGTATTTACAAGAACTAGACCGTGTATAATCTATTTACTCTTTACGTAAATCAAATTTGATTTCTAATTGGGTTAAAATAGGCTCAGCATATGGTAATAATAATGCTCTTTTTCTGGAACGAATTATACTGCTGGAAAGAAAATGATCTGAGCAGATGCGGCTGGAGGCTATAAACTGCTTTCCACATATTGCGCTCCAATTGGCCCTTTTCACTGGGTCTTTGGGGACTCTAAATAAGTTTCCTACTCCAGCTGCATATTTTTTTTGCTTACACAACAAACCCCTTTTTCTTTTTTTATTGTTCACACAATAACTATAAAATTTCATAACAATTACAAAATTTTAAAAAATAATTTGTCCGCAGCACTTCTTCATGCAACAACGTTTTTTTAAGTGATACAATTTGAATTTTAAACATGATTGCTCTAAAAATGTAAACAAACAAACAAAAAAGTAAACAAACTTTGACAGTTGGAAACTGAAAACATGCATGAGCAAAATATATACATATGTAGACAGACTCGCAAGTACCTTTTTTAGTGTGCACTGCCCCATTGTTTTTGTATTATTGTAGAGTGCCACCACCTTTTGTTATTTCACCATGCACTAGAACATATAAACACAAAACAAACGCGCACAAGACGATGCAAAACTAATTTAATTAAAAGAATATACGAAACCAGAAATACACCGAGAAACATACATATACATACCTAATTAATCACATAAGAAGAAATACTAAAAAAATAAACACATTCACTACAATCGCCCGCAACAACATAAATAAAATTAATTAATTAATTAATATACATTTTATTCAACATATTGTCATATGAAATCCAAAAAGCTCTAAGTTACATTTCAAAAATTGTACAGGAGAAGCAAAAAGCTATTTAAAATGTGTAATAAACCATTTGGGTTAAGCTTAGAATATTGATTATAAAAACGTTGTTTTCAATTGTAAAAGTGTAATAATTCGTATCAAAATACATATTTGTGAAAGAATGCATTATATTCAATCAAAAAGTTGATTTTGAATTTTTTGTAACTTAGGGCTTCTTGGATTTCATATGACGATATGTATCTTGTGCACAATTGCTAAAACATGCTTCTATACCTCAAAATAAATATGTTTTTTTCCAATTTTTTGCTAGTCGAAAAAGAGAGTTCTCGATTATCTATAAAATGTACGTAATGAATCACATAATCGGTACAGCAAACGACAAAAAATATCGACTTCTTTTGCGATTGTCGTATCGTTAAAAAATACTGAATCGCACTAAAGGTGACCTTGGCTTGCTACGTAAGCAACAGCTGATATTTAACTATATGTTAAAATGATTCTCCATTACATTTGTTTGACAACAAATATATTTGACACAGTTAATTTGTGTCAGTGTTGTATTATTTTGACACAACGATAAAATATTTTTACAATCTTGTATTCGCTTTCAAAATAAGACCATCATATTAAATTCGCCTTAATGCACAGTATACAAAAGAAAAACGAATCCTAAATTATGTTAGGATCGAGAGATAAAATAAAAAAACCCATTTGATAAAAAAAAAATATTTTAGTGAAATTTAAAAACTAATCTATTGAAGATATTTTGCCGTTGATGTATTAGTATTTATATATAAAACATCTTTCTTTAGGCAGAAAGTTCCGAAAATCATCAGAAAGACTCAGTTCTAGCTCGAATAGCATTTTCTCATGAGTAAACTTTCCGCTTTTATATTAGGATTTTTTTTCTTGCCATTCATTTTTAGTTTTCTTTAAAACGAAAAACTTATTTAGTCCCGAAACACACGATGAAAGTGTTCTTGCAGAAAGTCTGAGTTCGTCGATGAGAGATGAGAAACGAATATAATGGCGTACATTCTTTCATGTACTCTGAATTCTCTTTTGTTATAAAATTCGCAATGTCATACAACAACAATGTTGTTTGAAAATCTTAAATTTCATTGAAATAAATATTGTAGTGTAGACGCGAATGCTAGTTTAAAAGAGAAGTGAAGAAAATTTCTATCTAACTATCAATGTGCGTTCCGTGACTTTGGAAACTGCTGTAATATGTATGTATACACATGCATATACATAAATATAAATAAGTTTGACTTGATTTAGTTTTATTATTCCTTTAACAAACTAATTAACATTTTTTTGTCAAAAAAAAGAAAAACAGCGGAAAGCACTCTTTGTTGTAAATTTGCAATTTACTACATATCAAGGCGAATTAAATAAGGTGGTCTAATTTTGAAAACAAATACAACTCTGTAAAAATACTTTAACGTTGTCAAAAAATACAACACTGAAGAAAACAAATAAACTGTGTGTCAAATATATTTTTTGTAAAAAAGTCATGGAGAATTGTTTTAACATATCAAATGCTGAGCATCGTGCTGATATTTCTGCACCACTGCAAAGCCGCCGCTGCTGAACTCCTAATCTCTCTCGTAAATAAAAAGTATACATCGTTCTTTTCGAAGAACCCTACATCTTCAACAAGGTCAGCGGGATGAACGGGATGTAGAGTATGACATCTTTGCCACCTTTGTAGGAAGAATCTTAATTTAACTTTTCTTCCTAATTTCTAATATGACGACGGTGAGATTGGAAAATGGTACTGGTCGGTCCACAATTCCGTCCTCCGGCTACATGCCATATGAAGAGACGGACCCGCAATCTGCCCGAGGGGATGAGCAGCAAAGGCAATATTGTACTTAGATGTGACGACAATGCTCACAATTTCCATCGGGGTAGTAGTGACACTAATGCAAGAGGTGAGTCCATATTTGATTTTATTTATCTATAATAGGGGTAGCACAGCTACCTTTTGTGCGAATAATAGGGAAGAGGTCATTGATTTGACCATGACCAATCAGGATGGCTTTACTATTAGAGGCTGGAGGAAGATACAGTTCCAATTCGCATCCATCGGGAAGAATTGGGTTTAGAAACCTCACACGGTTTCACTTGCTATAAAGTGCGGTGGTACGCCCCATTCTTACTTATGGCGGTCTTGTTTGATGACACGCGGTAAGTGATAGATTGGACTTATTAAAGGTGAGCAGTTTGCAGCGTTCCGCTTCGCTTCTCATCACGGGGCCGTGTTTGACGTCCGACCTTTGGACCTTCAAATTCATCTTCAGGCGGCATCGAGTGCCATACGGCTCAGAGAACTAGGCTTTTGGCGAGATGCTGATTATGAACATGCACGTGTTCTGCGCTGTTTGATTTCAGTCTTGGAACGAGAACATTCTTCATTGGCAGAATGTTCCTAGATGTTCCTTGATATACCGAGTGATACCGAGCAGGGACGATGAGCATGGGTGCGACCCTCTTTTTGGCGGTCGGATCTAAGACGGAGGAAAACTCCTGTGCTGGCGTCCAGAGAATTACAAAAGTATGCATACTTTTAAAGTATTGGTGGCCAATTATGTATGAGTGAGTAAAGTTAAAAATAAAACGATACACGTACACAACATATTCAAAGCCAGCGCAACTTAAATAACTACAAGTAGGAGTTGCGTGGAGTGCCTGTCGTACCCGCACATATAAGTATAAAGTGTTTATGAGCATGGGTATATTTATAGTTGGGTGAGTGTATATTTCTACTGGAGTATACATAGAGTATATTTCTACAAAATAAAACCTTTCAAAATCACTGTGATACATTTAATTAAAGTGTTTTATATTGACATTTTAGTGAAGCTATTATGACTAAATATATATGTGGGCTATTTTCAAAACATTTTCAACGGGTTTTAGTTGAAAAATTCAAAAATATAAACTGATAAAAAAATTTGGATAAAATGAAAAATTCATATGATAAAAAAATTCTCAAATATTTGTATGTTTAAGCTTTTATTTAGGATAATTCTTTAAATTCTTCATCAGTGTCTGGCCAAAGGCAACTTTTTAAGGCTTATGTTTAATTTTGATCAAATTTACAAAATTAGAGCAAATCGAATTTCTTATTAAATTCATTAATAAACTTACACGTTTGATTTTTAGATAATTTAGTTTATTAAAATATATATTTACTTATAATAATGCTTAGCTTTAAAAACAAAGAACAAATTTACATCTCATTACTACTAACTAGGAAGTAATCGCTGATATACCATATTTTACCAAACATGTTTTTATACAAAGAATTTTAAAACATAATACTGTCTATTGTTTTGGGCTCCAACCGATTTCTTTTTTCGATAAAAGTATTTCCAACTAAGGAAAAAATGCATTCGGATGCTGCGCTATTAGCAGGAATAGACAATATTTTCATAATTATCAAAACAAGTTTGGTATATTTGATAGAATTGTTTTTCCACCATAACATTACGTCGAAATCCTCTATAATCTCTATCTTTTCACTGCAGTAACGCTCGACTTCATCTCTTTCTGTTTCCAATGTAGCGACTGAAGTGTTTATTAGACTTGGAAAGAAAAATCTTAAATTTGAAGTAGCTGGCTCTGGAGAAGATGGCTGGGAAACTTGTGGTGAAGTACGAACCCCACATTTGCTATATCAGTCACATCGAATTCTTCAAAAAGGCTGCTTATTTATTCTTTTATGTTAACTGCTGTATTAGATATAAAATCCATAGATTTTATTCCTAAGGTAACATTCACAATCCACATCCACATTGGTAATATATCCTTGAGCTGGAAATAAAGCTGCCTAAATTAACATTTTCACCATACTTTCCACCAATTTTTAGAAACTTTTGAATTAATTTACGAAAACCGGAGCCTTCAAAGCTATTAAAAAGACGGGAGTCTTCTATAGTAAAAGCTATGAATGCTTCAAAGCAAACATTTCTCTCTTCGGTATTCATTTGAATTGGTGTGCTGTCATGAGGCTGTGAATGAACGAACTTATGCTTAATTAAATTAGATGTTTGATTCTTTACAAATTTAAAAATCTTTCGGCACTCTTGGCAGTATATTCTGTCTTGTAAAATAAATCCATCCTTCTCTCCAATTTGAAGAAAACAAGTCCATATAACACTTTTCCAGTTTTTCGTAGCACTTTGTATAGTTTTTCATATATTTTCTTTACACTTTCGTCACAGTTCTCCATTATTAAGATTCGTATCGTACACTTCAAATGCTAATGAAAACGTGAAAACTCCGATTGGCTTATTATTTACTATCTAATTTTGGGGGTTGCCTACATTTTTATTGTAGAAAATTTTTTGCTTTTGATCTTCCATGTAAGTATATGAAAATTTTTGGAAATTTGTCATAAGTGAAAGATCGTGAATATTCTTATTAAGTGTTTGTATGTGCCTTTGAACATATATTTTATGCACAACAATGTTTTTCAATGAAATAGGAAACAATTTTTTTTAAATATTTTACTCAAGTTTTTTAACGACTTTTATAGCAGGTAGTGTTCTTCAATGGGTTTTTCAAAACAAAAAAATGGGAATTAAAAAAATTAAAAATACAGCAACAAACGCAATAACCCTTTAATTTTTTATGCTGAAGTACCATGTACTTTTTATAAATGAGTTTTTAAATGTTATATAAAAAATTCTAGAAATCTGCTTAATGTTCAAAATACAATTTTTTCTGTCTTGGATTGTTTCTTGGGCCTGTCACAAAAAAAAAAAAAAAAAAAAACAAAGAAGAAACAGAAACATTGATAAAAATGCATACCATTTCTTTTATTCATCCATAAATGCACATCATATAAGTACTTATTATACAGACGAGTACTTAATGTACTTTCGAAATTTTTTCATTCCCATTGATACACATACTTCGAATGCGTGTGTTTGTGCGCACACAAATATTTTTATAGCTATAGCAAATAACATGGATACAAACATGTTGCTTAAGTTGTTTAAGATGGTTTTGTATAGACATGTTTGCTAGAAGTATGAAGTGGAATTATATCTCTATGTATTCGTATACACAACACCCATAAATATTGTTACGACAACAAGGTTGCGCACCACAGCGTTTATTACATCGCTAAAATAAATAAACAAAAGCTGCAAGAACAACTATACGTGCTGTTTATAAATAACCAAATCTACAATAACAACCATTAGCAGAGACAAAGAAAATAAAAATAACACGGCAACAACAATAATTAAGCAGCAAAGAAAACAAGTAACAGAAAATAAACAAGCAACAACAAACACTAAGAGCTGAAAGAGGTGGATGTTTACATACGCATGGCTACAAAAGAACTAAAAAGAAAAGAAATGGAATCGACCTGAAATATCGAGAGGTTCGAGAGCTTTCGATGTGTTGTTTACTCAGCCATATAAAGAGCACATCGATGCGAACAGCAGTCAGTTTATTTGGTGTAAACTCAGTGAGCGAGTTGATGTGTCGTAAACTCAGCGAGTGCAGTTTTTGAGTAAAGTTAACTCAGTGAAAGTGTTATTGGTGAAGAGAGTTTATAAAGAGTAAACTCGTGAAGCTAGTAGTGAAGTAAAAAACCAGTTTAGTTGGAGCTAACTCAGCAAAGAGAGTTAAGTGTGGATAATCTCTGGTTGAAAAGGTTGTGATCGAACCTAAATTATGTATTGTACACATATGAAAAAGTCATAAGTTAAATAGTAAAACTACTATTTAACTCAGACTCATGTTCATCCATACATTAATGAAATTATTGAAGGTTAGTGGAACTACGTAGGAGGAGGACTGCGGGATCCATTGAGTTGCTAGCAACAGTCGGGGTGGGGTGGTTCGGTCCTTTCCTAACGCAATTCAGGCTTAATACAAAATTTTATTATAGACTCCCTTTTTAGTACAGGTGGTATCAGATGGAAGGGCCGGAATGACTAGACTACATACTCAATTATGCCCCAATCTAGTCATATTGAGAATAAATAAAATGAGGAATGGTTAGTCAAAATTATCTATTACTAAATTCATCACCTATGCTGTTGTTGAGGGATGTTGCCTCGTAACCCACGGCTACCTACGTTTCCTAAGCAAAATAACATATTCGGAAACCCCAAAATTAAAGGCTAGTCAAGTATCTATTCCATATGATCCATTACAGAAAACACCCACATAACTTTAAATTTATCTTTTCATATTAATCTTATTTATTTAGCACATTTTAAATTTCTATTTAGCATTCTAATTATAAACTAAATTTTGTTTCAAAAGAAACCTTCTTATTATATTTAAATCTTCAAATCAATAATAATTATAATAAAACATTCATAATATGAAGCAATAAATCTTTTAATATATTTAATAAAACAAACTAAAAGCGAACTAATAGCATGAAGTTAAGAGAATACACATTTTGCATTTATGTTTAATCTATTACAGAAATTAATAATCTTCATTGAAATTTAGTATTGCTTGCTCTTAATGATCATTACTCTCTTTAATCTATCACTCTTTATTGATTGTTGTTTATTTTTAAATGTTTAATGCAAGAGAATGGTTAAAAAAAAAACAATAATAAACACATTATATGACTTACCAAATCAATTCAATCTGATGATGAAGGCTCCAACATAATTTCGATAATCTGGTGTACTGGGTTATGTTGTAGGGATTTCTTGCATTAAGTTTATGATCATTTACTTTAGTGTTAGTATATAATAAATAGGTTCTGATATACTTAGTTTTTAGGTTAGATATACATATATTTAATTTCCTGAGCTAATGATCATTATTAAATAATGTAAGTGTTTAGTTAGGTTTAAGGTTATAGATAATTTTTACATTAATACATTAGGAAAAATTATTCTGATTTAAATGATTTAGAAAAAGAACGAATTCAATAAAGCAAATTTTGTTTAATTCAGATTTCGTTCTAGCATACTGTAGGAAAATCTTAAATTAAATTTAGTTTAATAGAATATGTGAAATATTAGTTTTTATATTAAGTATTGTGATGTTTCTTTAGGAACTTTCGTTACTTTAATAAACTATTGTGTTTCACTATTGATTTTAAGCATTATAGCATATTAATTTTTGAATGGTTAGAAATTTAGGGTATGATTTAATGAAAAAAATTAGTTTAATAGCATATTTTTATAACATATTTTTGGAACAGATTAATTTGCTGATTGAAAGTTAACCCATTAGATCCGTATAGCTATTGAATTTAGTTTAAAGGTGTTGTTCCAGTTTTTAACTAGGGTATAGTTGAAGAGTTTACGGTGACTTCAGGTGGTTTTGTAGGGAAGTATTGGTCGCTAAGTCCCGTTAATTATAACGGTGATCAGGTCACCAGAAGTTAGATTGAGGGCTTAGAGTCTCGTGGTTCGATGTGAAAAATTTAAATCAAACTAGGGTGTGATATTTTAACAAATACTCCCAACCCTTATTACATGGCGTTGATCTAGGTTAGATGTTAAATTTTTCAGACCAGGTCCACTCCAGGAGGGCACAAGAGCCCCGACACCGGTGGCTATTACAAATTAAGTACTTATTATATTTCACACTTATCAAATTAAATTTTACTATTTAACCTGAGCAGTTGGTAGAAAATTTAAGATGTTCCTTAGAGAAAATATGACTTATAGGGATTTTGGGCAACTTTCGTTTCCTTCACACTATATTCAGATGCCGCTTTATTTTATTTTATTTATTTTTTCTTATTTATTATAAGGTTTAATTAAACTTCAACTTTTTCTCTTCTTAAACTAAATTTTAAGGCGTCTAAATTAAAGTTGATGTGAGCACTTTGCACTTTTTACCAAAATTGAACTGCGCAATTGACTTTCATTGCTAATAACCTAAATATGTATCTAGAATTTTCTGATGTATATAAGGCAAAAACCACTAATTCGCTAATGGGCTAGAAAAATAATTGATGGACTGTAAGGGAAAATTAACGATTTGTCTGCTACATGATTCTATTATTATAAAACATGTATTTAAAGGTATAAAAAAACTTTATATCCTTAAAACAAATTAATCGTATTATCCTTACGCAAAATTATAGCAATCCTTAAACAAATCAATTTTCCTCTTAACAATTCCTATTTTTATTGTCGTTTTCCCTTTAACCATTGAACTTATCAATTGCCCATTCGTTTATATTTAGTACCAAAAAAGTACTAAATAAGTACCGTGTACATTTCAAGTACCAAATACACCTCTACCTATGTTCGAAAAGTCTCCACATCATATGGGTAGCAAAACAAAACAAAAGTGTAATAAAAAGAAGAAGAAAACGAGCATGCACAGGCATGTTAAAAACAGTCAACGGTTTATAACAAATTTAAAATACAATATTTGACGTTGTATTTGCATTTCTCTGCAAAAATGTAATAAACATCTATGGTTTTCTTCTCTTAAATTAATTGGAGATTTTTCTCTCACATGGGTAAGTAAGTGCTATACACTAAATATGAAGGTACTCCTGATTTTTAAATTTTCCTTACAGATTGACTATACTGTATGCAATTTCAAGCTACTTGATGACAGCAATAAAACTCTCTAAAAGATGATTAATTTCATTTAGCAGCAAGCAATTTATTAACACCAAAAATGTAATATAATGTAACTGGTTCCTTACAAATATTATTGCACTATTAAAAATTACTGACACTGTTCAATAAATGATTTAAACAATTAAAATAAAATTGGTGCAATTGTTATATGTTCTATTAGAAAAAAAAAAATATGACAAGGAATTGAAAGTGTATACCGAAATATTGACTGTAAAAAAAAACATTTGTGAAACAAAAACCTTGTGTCTGAAACATTACATTACAGTTATAACTACGATCGGGTTGGAAGATCTTTAAGTAGAAAGATCTGCCGAGTAATTGTTGTTGTTTACAAGATTGTAAACAGACAGAGTAATTAAGAAAAAAAATTGTTATTGCCTGTAAAAAGATTACAAGCAGTGGTGCACAAAACTGTGTTGAATAAAGGATTTTTTAATTAAAACCAAACACAAAATTTATTTTATTTTAACTACAATCTACGAACTCATACGTTTTTAAAAAGGTAAAAACGTAACAATATAGATAGGTACTTACGAATACTTTGTTTGTACTATTGTCACTCTTTTCTGGCGTCTATTGCGCATAACTTGACCTTAGGTGTTCCTATAGGATAAAAGGTATTTCAGGCGGAAGTTTTTGCTGTTAGAAAGGCAGTGGAGATGATCGAAAATGAGATTGGGTGCATTGGGGACCAGGTAACTGTTTTTGTGGACAGCCAAGCGGCTCCCAAAGCACTCAGCTCGTGTCTGGTCAGATTCAAGGTCGTTCGTGACAGCAGATTGGCCATGAGTAGGCTGCGGAAGAACGTTCAACTTTGCTGGGTACCGGATCACTGTGGTATTGCTTGTAATGAAAAGGCTGATAAATTGGCTCTGCGTCAACAGTCCTCCAGAATGAGGACTCTGTCCTGCCGCCGTTGAGTCATTACTTGAGTATGTAGAGAGGTACTTCGCCCAGAAGGCTGGTAAAACCTGGTTCAACTTTCTTTAGTTTTTCCTTAACTTTCTCTTTTGTACTATTATTCTTTTTTCTTCGATATAGGTTTCCACACAGGATGCCGGTCCAGTTTTGACCGGATGGTTGCTCGTCTTCTAACCAAAAAAAAACAAAAAACAACGTAGCAAAATATAGCAGATATGCTAGGTTTGCTACGTCTGTAAGACTTGCAACGCCTGTTTGCGTCAAAGTGTAATTTCCCCTATCATAATTTGTATTAATAAACATATTGTTTCAGAAATATTGCGAGAATGGCACAAATATAACTCTTCTAATTGCTATTGGACTTTTAGCTAGTCGTGTAGCAGTTTTCTTACAGAGAACATCTTTCGTAAATTTAATATCGACTTGTTGTAAATTCTATTAAATAAAACTGATTTGTATTTTGTTACATATAAAACTTTAACAGAAGCGTAATTACTCAGTTTCACAACATAAAGATAAAGTGGCGACGAGGCTTTATATGGAAATCATTTTTGTTTACTTATTGAAGCAAAATTCTCGTAAATTCAACTTTCATCATGGCGATGCCTACAGCAGTACATGATCAATTTCTTGGAAAATTACTTGTACAACAATAAGAAGCGTCTCAGCGGCAAGAAGCTCAGCTACAATTTCAGCAACAGCAGTTACAGAAACAAATGGAGATATTTGCAATACACGATTAAGCACTACAACAGCTATTTCAGCGCAGTACATCATCGTCTACAACAACATCACAAAATGGTGCATCACGGCCTGCTACAGATTTCACAAGGAAACATTTAATGGACATTTTGGCAAAGCAGATGAATGAATATGTTCAGGAAGATAAACATTTGGTAGTTGGTTTGGTAGATATAAAGATATTTTTGCAAACGAAGTAAAAATTTTATCGGATCAAGATAATACAAGGCTTCTTGGAAAAATGTCACAGTCGGTTTACCAACAATATGCTGATGTAATACTACCATCAAAGCCAACAGAAATTTCATTTAACAGCACGGTCGAAAACTATCAGTAATGTTTGGCCAAAAGCAACCTCCTTTCAGCTGGCGGTACGTGTTTCCTAACATCCAAATTAGATTCAGATGATTTTGTAGCCTACATCGCGAAAGTTAACCGCGTTTGTGAAAAATTCCAATTGGACAGCTTCACCAAGGACAATGTAAAGTGTCTAGTATTTGTCAGTGGTCTTCAGTCGCCAAAGGACGCAGTTTTCAGAGGCGAAGTTCTCAAAATGTTCGACGAAGAAAAATCAGATCACACAATGGCATTGGAAACAATCAGCAAGGAAATTCAGCGCACACCATCAAGAGGACAATAAAATAATTTTCAGTAATTGTCAAACAGTCACTCAATCCATCCACTTAAAGCCATACAAGCCACAAAATATTCAGCAGCCAAAGAAAAAAAAAATCCTGCAACACCATGTTGGTTTTGTGATCCTATGCACTATTCTAACGCATGTCCCTACAAGAATAGGCAGTGCAAACAATGTTATGTTTTGGGATCTAAAGAAGGTTACTGCAACGTGCAGACAGCAAGAAAGCTTAAAAATCGTAAGCAGGTAAGGAATAATGAATTCGATTGAAAACAGCAGCAACATTGGAACAAAACAAATCAAAACAATAACAAGACAAATCAAAATAGTGGCAGCACTCCATATATAAAATCCATAACCGGCCATAATTATTCTTTACGCCGTAAGTACGTTAATATTTTTATTAATAATTATTCAGTTAAACTTCAATTGGGCACAGCATCGGACATCACGATAATTTCAAAAAAACTTTGGGCGGCCATTCGGAGTCCAGAGCTTACAGCCACATAGCGTACTGCAAGAGACGCGAATCAGAATATTATTCAATTTATGGGAGCATTCACTGCTGTCATTTCGGTCATCAGTTTTAAATACAAATTAAAAGTTTTCGTAACGACGGTTGATAATTTGAACATAGCAGGCTCAGACTTTTTCGAGAAATTCGGTTTGTGGGATATTCCAATCAATTAAATTTGCATTGCATTCCGACAAGATCCACACGAAGCCCAAATTGCAAAATTTAAAAAAAGGGTTTTTACAAGTTTTCAGGACGGAACTGGGACACTGGGAACCGGGACATCAAAATTAAGATAAATTTTCCACTTAAGCCAACAGTATTCGAATATGTGCAGATTACTCAACAGGGCTTCATACAAATGTGGAATCGAGTTTTATTCCACTCCCTCTTCCTGAAGATATTTTTATTCCTTTAAATGGCTGCAAATTTCAGCTCAAAAAAAGGCATTCCGATACATTCGGTAAACAGACTACAGAGATGGGCACTAAATTTGATGACGTATAATTTCGACATAGAATATGTTATAACGGAGGATTTTGGAAACGTCGACACATTATCAAAGACTATTACCACAACCACAGGATGAGGACTATGTAATCATGCTATTACAGCATAAGATCAATTGTACATGACAATTTTAATTTACTACCGGTAACACACCATGTGATTCAGGTAGCCACGCTCAAAGATGACACATTACAGCAGGTAATTCATTATGTACAAAAATCTTGGGCAAGAAAAGCAAAAGTTCTTATAAACATATTTCAACAGAAAATCATTATTAACAATAGTACTTAGTGGAGAAAGAGTGGTAATTCCGTCAGTATATCGACATCGTGTTCTACAAACTCTACACAAAGGACACCAAAGCCAAGAGAGAATGAAAGCGATTGCCAGAAGCACAGCGTATTGGCCCAATATTGACCAGGACATTATTAAGTAGAACTTTCAAATGTCAAATGCATGCAAAATCTCCAGTCAAATCGAATTTATATTCGTCACCTAATTCCATAAGACCTATGCAGCGCATACATGTAGACATCGCCACCCAATTAGATCTTTTTACTATCTTGTAATAGTGGACTCTTATTCCAAATGGCCAGAGACTTGCCAGTGTACGACCATAACAGCCAGGAAGATTGTCGACATCATGTCTGATTTTTGTAATCGATTCGGTTATCCAGAAACACTAATATCGGATAATGTGACTCAATTCACTAGCTCTGAATTCATCGAATTTTTCAGACAACACGGTATTCAACATATCAGAACAGCTCCATATCACCCCCAAAGTAATGGACAAGCCCAACGTTACGTAGACACATGAAAACAGCACTTAACAAATGCCATAATGAAAAAGTAAAAGACAACAGCCTTCAAGAATTCCTACTCCAGTACAGATCAACACCAAATGCCATTTTTAAGGAAAAACTGGGCGAAGTCAACTACAACGTTGAGGTAATTGATGGTAAGAGGCGTAGATTTATGAAGTCGCAAACCAACTGTTAGACAGAATGACTGAAATTGAAGACTTTTCATTGATTAACTTACAACCTTTGTTTACCGACATAACTTCTGGAATTCCAAGAAGTTCACCTAACTATCAGATCATACTGCCAGATGCACCGATGCATCAAAATTTTGTGAGTAGTCTACTACTCCACAAAATTATCAAAGTGATCCTACCATCAGCACAGAAGATACTAGCAGTAGTGAAGCATGTCAGCCAACTGAATTACCAGAGAGACGTCCAATTAGAGTTCTTAATCCTACAGCAAGGCTTCAGGACTACGTTCAACATTAACAAAGGTGGATGTTGCAGAAACATTGCGAAAATGGAACAAATGCAACTATATTATTTGCTATTGGACTTTTAGTCAGTCGTGTAGCAGCTTTCTTACAGAGAACATCTTTTTTGAATTTAATACCGACTTATTGTAAAATCTATTAAATAAACTTATTTGTATTTTGTTACATATTAAACTTTAACAGAAGCGTGTTTCACTCAGTTTCACAACACATATAAAAAACAACGGAAAATGACATAACATTGAATTAACTATACAGGGGCGTCATAGAATCCAATAATATCGGAATTGAACTTGAAAATGACGCAAAAATTAATTTGGTGTAATAAAATTGAAGATTACCGGTTCCGTTTCCTTCTTGGATAATATTCTAATTACGAAAAAATCATCATAAGGATATGAATAGATAAAGGCACAAAACGTGTACAAAAAAATTTAATTTGTTGTTAAATTGTAGTGTGTTCTAGAAAAACTATATCAAATATAAAGACTCGATTATGAATGACAATTGAACTTTAGTTGCTTTGCTAGTAACCGAAAATTGTATTACATATGGTAGCTGGCAAAATTTAATTATGGCATTAAAAATTTCTAGTTGCCGTTCGGCAATTCAACTAAAGTTCGGCTGCCACCCAGAATCGACACATAAGATAAAAGCAGCCGGTAGAGGACTTTTTTTAAAGATCCGTTTGACCTGGGATTTGATTTAATTTTCGAAACAAAAATATTTGTTTGTGTCGAACAAAAATGGTTCACAGAGCATAGAACATTCCTAATTATTTTATAAGGCTTTTGTCTTTCCCAAATACATATATTCTTATGCTATAGCTTTTAGTCGTCACAGGAACAGCGACGAATGAACATGCGTATTGGGTATATGCTAATATTCTTCTTCTTGTTGTTGTTGTTTCGTTTATTTAAAGCATGGCTTGTCAAAAGCACTACATGGCGTAAATTAATTCGCTTTCTCTCACATATTGAACAAAAAAAAAAAAAAAAAAACAACTATCAATCTCTCAAAATAACACTAAACGAAATGTTTTAATAAATGTTTTTTGGTAAACCCAAATGTTTAAATTGCCAACAAACGTTGTCATGTCACATATGACGTAGGAATACATTTTAACACATTTAAATTTAATATAAAAATTAATCTTATTTTTATTTGTTAAAAAAATGCTTAAATTTATACCAAATATACTTCAATATTTTAAAAATATATTTCAGTTTATACTTCTTTTTCCTATAAGATCCTCCAAGTGCGTCGAGTAAGAGAGAATTCACACATTAACAAAATGACAATGTGTGCATTTAACGAGCCCAGCTGTAAAGAAACAAGTAAACTTCTCTCGTTTTTAGCATTGAGCGGCAAAAAAAAAAAATGCAAAAGCAAAGTAACGGCAAAAATAGAAGATAGCTAAAGCAAAACCAGGAGAGCAAAGCAATTACTCGCCTTAGATAAAGGTTCTCTAAAGGTTTGTTGTTGATATTACAGGCAAGCGCGAAAGATTTGCTGCCACAAGCTCAGCGGCAAGTGAACTCTACATGTTCTTCTTCGTTTCGCTTCCAATAGTCGTTTTCGAATGTTTTATCAGTGATATGTTTACCAAATACTCGAAGGTGATGTTATTATCGAATGTCATGGTCAAGCTGGTATTAAATACTGAAAAGGATACTTTGCATACATATATATGTATGTAACATTACGAAGTCTGTAGATCCCCTGGCGCTGTATCTAGTATCAGCGAAGATGCAATACTGTCAACCTTGTCGAAATGTCTCTATTTGTAATAACGAACCCACCAAAAAGAAGCGCAAATCATAAAACACTGTGGCCGACGTTCTTTAATAAAGACGGCAAGAGAAAGCTGGAATCGAATGAAGATGTGGACGAGCTGCTAAAACTTGCAAAATAAAAATATCTGCAGCCTGCGGCAGGTTAAAGAGAGTAAATATTAGAACGGAAAATTTGTTTTGTTGTGTCTAAAACCATATGCATATTTATTTTTTCATTACGAATATAGCAATTTTCAATAAATCAATTTATATTTTATCAAAAAAGATTGTAAACAAATACACAAATGTAAACAACTGCTGTTTAGAACATTGGTTTTATTTCAATTCGATAATAACAAAACCAATTTTGGTTTTGTGACACCAAATGAATCCGAGATTGGTTTTCAAAAACGACAAAAAGCAAAACCGACTTGGATTATTTGACACCCCCAATAATAACAACATAAAATTGTTTTTATAAAAATCCATTTAAAATGAATAGAGATCAGTTAATCATTAATTACATAAAAACTAGAATAATAAAAGAAACGTTTGAAAGCACTAAACATATAATTTTTTTGAAAACAATTTAAAAAACAAAATACAGTTATATTGAAGAGATTTTAAACGATTTTTTAATCGACAGGGTGTTGTTGTATTCACATAATTTATTTCAATATAAAAATTTGGAGTATACAACAAAAAATCAGTTAACCGAGACTTTAAAACCAGACTTTCGAAAACGAATCGTTTTTTTTATGGAAAGCGCAGGTTAATCGGTTTTCGGTTTTTGAATATTCTAATTGTGATGCTTATTATAAAAGCGTGTCCAATAAAAGCGACGCTGATCGTTAAAAAATGTTAATATTAATTTAACACTAGTCTGTTCATTTAAAACATAACTTTAAATTTAAAACACCCAAAAACCAGTATTGAATAATTTTGCAACTTTAGTCAAAATTATAATGTTTTGAGACGAATGAACTTTAACAATACATATATACCATAATACATATGTACTTGTATAATATTCAAGTGGTACATCTGAAATATTACATTTCATTAGTGTATAACTACTGAAATCTCCATTGCATTTGTTTATATAATACATACAAAATATGATACTAATTTTTAAATTTTCTTATTTTCTACACTAATCACATATGTACTCATATTTTAAAGCTCATTATTACTATGCGAATAATTAAAATATTTCATGCACAATTTTTAGTCATATGTTCAACTCAAATGCGGCAATAATACTTCTCTTATAACGTTTTTATTCGTATGCCATGTTAAGTGGTGAACATTAGGTTTTACTACAATAAATAATTTTCCATGATCAGCCAATGTTTTTAAGCCTATAGCGTCTGAGGTATATATATCCCTTTTATTGAATGGTATTACGTCATTTGAATCGTCGAAAAATCCAAAGTGACTATAAAAAATAATGTTAAATAAATATAATTTTGTATAACTTATAAATATTTCACCTGGATTCCCATGGCGTTATAACTTCATCATTTGGTCCACCAATAAGAACCATTTTATCCAACCTTGTTAAAGAGTCCTTAAAATGTGAAGAATTCGATGTTTTAATTTCATTATTTATATAGGGTAAAAAAACACTAAATTTTAAATAAAGATTATGTTTCGTTGGATCATTCCAGTAGTTTCCTACAGATGTGTGTTGACCTACTTTCGAATAAAACAATTCAAAAGCCGTCTTCGAGGCTAAGTCAGGAAATATTAAATGCAAAAAGCCAGCTGAAAAGAAAATTTCGTTATTTTCTCAACTTTACATAATAATCTTGTAACTTAACTACCAAATTGTCCCGCCTGTGGAGATGATAGTGATATAAATACCTTTACATTATGATTAGTCATTGACTGTATTGTTGCTCTAGCCAAAAGACCGCCTTGAGAGTATCCTATAAATATTAATAGTATTTATTTTGTTATTTAGCTTTACAGCACGATGAACCTATCACAATGATTCCTTCGGGATGTAGTTGTCCTATTGCGTATAAATACTGTTGGAATTGTTGCACTTGTTTCCAAGCATTTTCAAGGCTGTACCAATTGCTGAACAGATCACAGTTGTATACTTTTGTTCCTGGATGCTCCTAAGATAAATTAAGGAATCAAAACATGAAATTAAAAACCTTACTTTTGCCACTAACCGTTTCAATAAATCGCTGTAGGGATGACATAGACTCTGATCCCGAAAGAATTCCATGAAATATCACAACAGGTTTGTAGGCTTCTATAACTGATAAAATCAATGCTAATAAACAGAGCACTAATTTTAATTTAAAAGAATACATTTTATTGTAAAACATATTTAAAACAATGAAAACGACAAAGATTTATTAACAACTTATACTCGATTTTTGTGCGGTAAAATTGTACACTGTAGTGTAAACACGCTTTCAACTCTAATTTTCATAACAATGTAAAACTATTACAAATGTTTTGAATAAATGGTCTTAAACCAGCGTTGCCAGCTTGCCACTTTTAACACAGTTTTTAGAAGACCATGGTAGATTAACTATAAGGTTCCCTCACATCAGCAATAAGAAAAACAACAGGGCATTTTTCTTGTTGTTTTGTTACCTGTCAAGTAACAGTTGTAACGTGGAGCAGAAATAGAAAAACGTAACTGTATTTTTCGGCATTTTGTTTAAATTTTAATTTCTTCAATAATATTGAAAAAGAAAAAAAAAATGAAATACATGTAAGTTTATACAATTTGTTTAGCATTTGTGAAAAGTTCAGCACTATATATAATATTTAACAATACAAGAACTATCACATATGTACATAGATGTTATGAAACACAAAAAATAATATATAATATATAATATATAATATATAATATATAATATATAATATATAATATATAATATATAATATATAATATATAATATATAATATATAATATATAATATATAATATATAATATATAATATATAATATATAATATATAATATATAATATATAATATATAATATATAATATATAATATATAATATATAATATATAATATATAATATATAATATATAATATATAATATATAATATATAATATATAATATATAATATATAATATATAATATATAATATATAATATATAATATATAATATATAATATATAATATATAATATATAATATATAATATATAATATATAATATATAATATATAATATATAATATATAATATATAATATATAATATATAATATATAATATATAATATATAATATATAATATATAATATATAATATATAATATATAATATATAATATATAATATATAATATATAATATATAATATATAATATATAATATATAATATATAATATATAATATATAATATATAATATATAATATATAATATATAATATATAATATATAATATATAATATATAATATATAATATATAATATATAATATATAATATATAATATATAATATATAATATATAATATGTAATATATAATATATAATATATAATATATAATATATAATATATATTTTATTATATATATTATTATAATATATATATATATTATTATAATATATATTTTATTATATATATTATTATAATATATATATATATTATTATAATATATATATATTATTATAATATATATATATATAATAATATATAATAAATATATATTATTAATATATATTTTATTATTATATTATATATTATATATTATATATTATATATTATATATTATATATTATATATTATATATTATATATTATATATTATATATTATATATTATATATTATATATTATATATTATATATTATATATTATATATTATATATTATATATTATATATTATATATTATATATTATATATTATATATTATATATTATATATTATATATTATATATTATATATTATATATTATATATTATATATTATATATTATATATTATATATTATATATTATATATTATATATTATATATTATATATTATATATTATATATTATATATTATATATTATATATTATATATTATATATTATATATTATATATTATATATTATATATTATATATTATATATTATATATTATATATTATATATTATATATTATATATTATATATTATATATTATATATTATATATTTATATATATATATATATATTATATATTATATATTATATATTATATATTATATATTATATATTATATATTATATATTATATATTATATATTATATATTATATATTATATATTATATATTATATATTATATATTATATATTATATATTATATATTATATATTATATATTATATATTATATATTATATATTATATATTATATATTATATATTATATATTATATATTATATATATTTATATATTATATATTATATATTATATATTATATATTATATATTATATATTATATATTATATATTATATATTATATATTATATATTATATATTATATATTATATATTATATATTATATATTATATATTATATATTATATATTATATATTATATATTATATATTATATATTATATATTATATATTATATATTATATATTATATATTATATATTATATATTATATATTATATATTATATATTATATATTATATATTATATATTATATATTATATATTATATATTATATATTATATATTATATATTATATATTATATATTATATATTATATATTATATATTATATATTATATATTATATATTATATATTATATATTATATATTATATATTATATATTATATATTATATATTATATATTATATATATATATATTATATATTATATATTATATATTATATATTATATATTATATATTATATATTATATATTATATATTATATATTATATATTATATATTATATATTATATATTATATATTATATATTATATATTATATATTATATATTATATATTATATATTATATATTATATATTATATATTATATATTATATATTATATATTATATATTATATATTATATATTATATATTATATATTATATATTATATATTATATATTATATATTATATATTATATATTATATATTATATATTATATATTATATATTATATATTATATATTATATATTATATATTATATATTATATATTATATATTATATATTATATATTATATATTATATATTATATATTATATATTATATATTATATATTATATATTATATATTATATATTATATATTATATATTATATATTATATATTATATATTATATATTATATATTATATATTATATATTATATATTATATATTATATATTATATATTATATATTATATATTATATATTATATATTATATATTATATATTATATATTATATATTATATATTATATATTATATATTATATATTATATATTATATATTATATATTATATATTATATATTATATATTATATATTATATATTATATATTATATATTATATATTATATATTATATATTATATATTATATATTATATATTATATATTATATATTATATATTATATATTATATATTATATATTATATATTATATATTATATATTATATATTATATATTATATATTATATATTATATATTATATATTATATATTATATATTATATATTATATATTATATATTATATATTATATATTATATATTATATATTATATATTATATATTATATATTATATATTATATATTATATATTATATATTATATATTATATATTATATATTATATATTATATATTATATATTATATATTATATATTATATATTATATATTATATATTATATATTATATATTATATATTATATATTATATATTATATATTATATATTATATATTATATATTATATATTATATATTATATATTATATATTATATATTATATATTATATATTATATATTATATATTATATATTATATATTATATATTATATATTATATATTATATATTATATATTATATATTATATATTATATATTATATATTATATATTATATATTATATATTATATATTATATATTATATATTATATATTATATATTATATATTATATATTATATATTATATATTATATATTATATATTATATATTATATATTATATATTATATATTATATATTATATATTATATATTATATATATTATATATTATATATTATATATTATATATTATATATTATATATTATATATTATATATTATATATTATATATTATATATTATATATTATATATTATATATTATATATTATATATTATATATTATATATTATATATTATATATTATATATTATATATTATATATTATATATTATATATTATATATTATATATTATATATTATATATTATATATTATATATTATATATTATATATTATATATTATATATTATATATTATATATTATATATTATATATTATATATTATATATTATATATTATATATTATATATTATATATTATATATTATATATTATATATTATATATTATATATTATATATTATATATTATATATTATATATTATATATTATATATTATATATTATATATTATATATTATATATTATATATTATATATTATATATTATATATTATATATTATATATTATATATTATATATTATATATTATATATTATATATTATATATTATATATTATATATTATATATTATATATTATATATTATATATTATATATTATATATTATATATTATATATTATAGATTATATATTATATATTATATATTATATATTATGTATTATATATTATATATTATATATTATATATTATATATTATATATTATATATTATATATTGTGCTAATGTCCGAATCTCGTCTAACAAAATCATCTCGTGTTTTGGGAAGATCAAATTTAAAACCGATTTTATATTTCTTCGAAAGAAGTGATTCGGTGACATACTATTATAATATATATTGCATCCATCGAAAGCCAATAATCAGAAGAAGCTATGTTTGGCGAATTTGATCGTTTCTAAAAATAGTTCGGTAACTTTGCTACGAGAGACCGAGCGTTGTCATACAACAGGAAAAACTATATGTCAGTCTGACTGTCTTTATATTCCTGCCGTTTTTCTCATAATGCACGGTTCAATCGAAGTAATTGCATTTTCTTCCGAATACCGGGTTTTAGCAACTCATACTACACAATGACGTCTTGATACCACTAAGAATGCAAAATTGCATTGTAAATATTAAAACAACGTAATTATACAAACAAACAAAAAAAATATTGTCGAATTAAACGAAATTTTGAAGCAGTTATAAAACCCAATAAAACCCCAAAAAAACCAATAAAACCCAGTGGGCTGGGTTTAAAGAAAAAAACCCGGATTTTTGCCAATACTGGTTTTTAGTGATTTTTAAAATTTTCTTCACGAACAATTTTTGAGTTATTGCCTAGTGCTTCTTTAATTTTTGTGCTTTATTTATTTTTTTGGTGCCACTAGGTCTCTATTTAAAATGTTAATACAGGCTGGGCCAAAAGTCACCGTGGGTTTAACAAATTTAATTTGATTTTCGTTTATGTATATTTTTTTCAGATTATATAAATACATATGAACAATAAGTAATGGTGAGATTCACAACTAATCATTTTCATTTGAAGGTGTTTGTTAATAAGCAGAACTGTAGGTTCTAGGGTTTTGAAAATCCAAGAGCTATTCATCAACACCAATTGCACCGCATTAGGTGTACAGTATAGTGTGACATTACAATTGAAAATATCATTAGGCCTTACTTCTTCATTAAAGCACTAAAACGAGCGTATTATTGCGAAGCTGCAAACTAGGCAATTTAAGTGACATTATTTCTTATACTTAGTATAAAAAAGTTTCCATTATGTATATTGTATGATCTGAAAAAAATATATATAAACGAAAAAGTTTTTAAATTTTAAAACGCCATGGTGACTTTTGGCCCATGCTTTATTTTTGCAGGTGCGATTAAGCGCCCCACTATTATGCTATAAGTACATAGACGACAGCAAGCTGCCGGCAGCAAGTATACACACGCTTATATAAGAATGAATATTTTAACGGCAGCACGAGACAAGCCTAGACATCAACCCTTATCGCTGCTGCCCAACATAATGTAGATATACATAACACGTGTTAGGTCGCGCGTGTGCTCAAGACTTCTGTCAATATTAACCTAGTGTATTTGCGCAGAACGAGTTATGTATATTAAAAAATTTAGACGCGTTGGCGTCAGAAACTTTCAAATTTATGACGACTTGTGTTATTTTGTTTGCTATCAGGTGAGAATAGAAAAAAAAAAACAATCTGTAATTTTTATGCGCGTTAATTTTTTAACGCTCAAAAGCAGACGACGAATTATCACATGTTATGTACTTCTACCTTTAAGGTGAAGTAACATAGCACGTTTTGAGCGTTTATCGCGTTTAGTACGAACGTTGAGTGTTGCAGGCTTCCGTCGAAAAAAGTTGAAATAGTGTATTTCATAAAAAGATTGTAGCGCGTCTAGAGTGAGAAAGTTGGTCAACTTTCAACTTTTCTTGACTTGTATTTTTTGTGATGTGTTAAATTGCTTTAAAAAACGAAATTAATAAATAAATAAAAAAAACGTTAATTCAATATTTTTCACTCTTAATTTTTACATATAAAATAAAATAAATAAAAGAAAATAAAATAATTAGCTAATTTAAGTGCCGTCTCTAAAGCGTGTTGTGTAGCTTGGCAAATTTTGCAACAGCAATCGCTCCCAAAATATATCATAAACAAAAACAATAATAATAAATTAATATGAACAGCTGTTTGTTATAGAGATACAGATTTAAGTAGTGCCAATTTTAGTTTTCGCATTCACAAAATTGAAATCACTCGCTTAAAATATTGTTACGAAAATAAAAATGCCCTTAGAGAAGATACACCAACATCAGTACATTTAAAACTTTATTGTGGGATTTTAGTCTATTGGTTTGTGTCGAGGCTGTCAATGTATCACCTTGGCAATGTCTTAATAATTGGTGTATTAACATAACAGTGTTACCAACTCAACTATCTTTGGGTAACACGACTTTACATTTTTAAGATTAACGGACATGATTAGAAAGCTGTAGTAAATACAAGAACATTCAAAACTGACGGCAGTCAGGTATATAAGGAACGCCGCTTTGCGTAAAGGCTCAATTAGTCTAGAAGTAAGGTAGACCTGACGTGTCAGCTGATACGATAGTTAGTTACGACGAGTAGCCAGATAACGGTCCAGACCACTTGGGTCCAATATTGATCCCACTTTGATACCCATATCAGTAATCCAGATAAGAAAACCCCGGTCCCAACCGAACCAACCAGATGCATGCACAAAATAAGAGATCCTGCTGATATTCACATCAGCCAGATCCGACAAGGCATTTAGAAACTGACTGCCAAGGAACGCAGTCCTAGTATCCGAAAGACTTGAACACTGGCACAAGAAATGTCCGACAGTCTCCTCCTCTTTCTCATCCTGACAACCCCTACAGTAGTCATTGAATGGCAGACTCAATCTCCTAGCGTGCGCACCAGCCATCCAGTGCCCAGTAATCACAGCCACAAGAATTCATAGCCAAAGTCGCGGCATCCCCATAATAGACTCCGATCTAGTCCGATCATACAGGGGCCACATTTGCTTTGATACAGAGCACGTGGGTTTATCATCCCACCGTAGTTGTGCCCTGCCCATCATGTACCGCAGGATCATAAGTCTGCAAGAAGAGAGTGGCACCCCAACTTAGTGCAAGATCGTCTGCCACACAGTTCCCCCGGGTGTCTGAATGAACCCTTACCCAGATTATCTCCAGGTCTGAATGTCTCGTTCAGAGATGCCCGGCATTCACACACCAGTAGAGATGTTGAGTAGACACCGGAAAGCGACATCCGTACCTCAACAGAACCGGGTCCAATTACCGGCTCTGGTGAGATGCATACGGAAAACATTCTATCCAGGAAGGGTTTGGGTGTGCAGTAATCTATCACATCAAGAATCGTATCCAAATACCTAAAGATGGCCGCATGCCCAGAGCGGAAAGACACCCCTCCTGTGGAGTGCCCCTTTCAGCTACCCTGTAGACGGTAGCTGATCCCATAGTAGAGACAATGACCCTGCTGGTCAGGAGTCTCCCTATGACCAATGAACATTCAATGCCACCAGAGCCGACCTAATCGCAACCAGTGTCATTGTTAAAGGCCACCTCTATATCGCAGAATGCCACAAAAGCATACTCCCTTTCCGTAATTGGAACGTGAGACTCGGTATAATCGTGTGAGTTGTTCAAGTGACGTTTCACCATAGAAAGACTGCCCCGAAAGTGCGAGTCCGGCAAGACATTCAAAGCCTCCTGTCAGCTTTTGGTCCAGCTTCCACATGGTTTTTTCCGCAGACGGCTCGTCTCGAAGAGTCCTTCTACACTGCTACATTAAGTCAGTGGTTTAACGTGAGTACCTGCCCTAGGACGTTACCTCACGGTGCCAAAGCACGAGTGAATACAATGCGTCCACCAACGCCCCCACCTATGATTAAAATCACCAGTGAGTACCAATTTAAAGCCATGTTATTTGGACATGACCTCACACCTTGGTAAGGTGCCGGAGACTATCTAAACTCCTACCGATCTATGGGTCACGGCACCCGGTTAAAAATGTAACTCCACACCGAGCCAGCATAGCTCTCCCCGCGATTTGGGTTTAAACCACAGCCACCACGTTGCTCCCACAAAGGGGGCCTCACCATAGTCGGGCAGGAACCGAAATTCCTGGGGCTCCCGACACCCGTGGCACCAGAATTAAGCCTCCGGTCAGGCCTCGTAGCATAAATGCTACTACCAGTTTAAGTCCCAAATAACTTCGGACTGGTGACCAAGATGGTAATAACAACAAACAAGAAACACTCAAACAACACAACAATAAACGGAGCCACCCTCACGGGAGAACTCAAAGTGACATCGTGCGCCACGGACACAATACACAACAACAAGAACACAACCAGTCAAACGCTGACCAGTACAAACACACAACACCCAAAACTGCAGCCACAAATCAAGCCGCAAACAGCAGGTCGGGAAACAGCAAACAGCAGACAATCACAGCAAGCAGCATAACACATCAAAACCGTCAGCACCCCAGCGGGACGCCAAGCTAGAAAAAGACTAGCCAGGAGACCGCTAAGATGGTGATGCAGGTTCAACCTCCGCTAAAAGTGCCGTCCTTCTACGCCTAAACACCTCAAGGGCAAAAACGCCCAACCTACCATAAGTACGATCGTCCAACAATACCCTACTGAAATCCCACACCCCCGCAGTATGAGTAATACCCATACTATCTAAATCCCTAACGTCATTATAGTCCGGGCACGAAGTCAGTACATGCCTCCAGTCCTCAGTTCCCCTCCCACACCGACAGTCCGCTGATTCAGTCTGGCCAATTCGATGCAAAAATGCATTGAAAGAGCCATGTCCCGTCAGTATGAACCCCAGACTCAAGCCAAAGCCAAAGTCAGGGTGTTCCCGTACGAACGTAACGTCCGGAATAAATCCATAAGTCACCCTTCCCTTGTCGCTGTTCGTCCATCTTGTCTGCCACCTATCTATGAGGCACCCCTGCAAAAGGGCCTTATACCTATCTCTCCCAATCTCGAGCTCCGAAACAGAAAGCCAGTCGTTCGTCCCAAGTGGCAGTCCCCTCTTGACCCTGAAAGCAATGCTACGACGCACCACTTCCAAGTCAAGCGGAGGTACACCAACAAGGACCTGTAAAGCATCGGTAGAGACCGTCCGACACACCGGAACACATGCCAAGGGTGCAATTCTCTGACACGTGAGAATCTTACTCTGTCCAACAACAGACATGACCGTCTTATACCACACCGACGCGCCATACGCCGCACAAGCGACGAAAAGCCCATCGTATATGATACGGACGGCACGCCTGCTGAGTACCCAATCACTCCTCAATATGCGCCTAACCTTTCCAACGATAGCTGCTAGCTTATGCCTGACATGGGTGAGATGAGCCTGGAAGCTCATACGCTCCCCAACAACTATTCCGAGGTACCTGACCTGAGTCACATAGCGAATGCTGTTGTCACCAATTCTAATGAGTGGAGGTCGCCCGGTTGACAATATGCCCTTAAGCAACATCATCACCGTTTTATCCACTGCGACGTCCACACCAACCCCCACACCCCACTCACAAGCAATGCGAATGGCCTGGGCACCCCTTCTCTCCAGCTCAGCACGAGACCGGCCTTCGATCAGGATGAGCAAGTCATCCGCATACGCACACAGTTTGAATGTCAGCCCGAGCTGCCTCAACAGAGTATCCATCATGAGATTCCAAATGAATGGACCACAGATGGACCCCTGCGGACAACCCCGAACAACCTCCATCCAAACCGTTTCAAAGGATCCAACAACACACGCTTTTCTATCCTCGAAATAGCTGCTCCAAATGCCCATCTCACGACAGCCAACCTCCGATAGCCTTCGTAATACCTTGTCCCACGAAAGATAATCGAAAGCTCCCTTAAAATCAATGAAAAGCCCAAGCATATACTTCGCAGATGATTGTTCGACAGAACTCTTCACATGCATCCAAGCGTCTTCGACGCATTTGCCTTCCCTAAAACCAAACTGGTAACATGAAGGGCCCTCGCTGTAGCATTCCTTGAGTCTGTACACCATAACTCTTTCCAGCACTTTTCCAAATACTGGCAAGAGGCTGATGCCCCGATAAGAGCGAGGATTACTCCTCACTCTATCAGGCGACTTAAGGAGTACCACAACACGAGCACATTTCCATGCCTTCGGGAAGTAGCCCTCATTGATGCACCTACCGTACACCGCCTCCAGGTATTCAGGGATGGCCTTCCAGATGTTCTTACACATCTCTCCGGTCAACCCATCCAAACCTGGGGACTTCCTGCTTCTCACCCGACAAAAACAGTCATCTAATTCCGACCTCACCAAGTTTGGAGGGTCAGCAACCTCCACCGGTGGGGGAGGATAGTTGCCTGGCTCCGCCCTTGGAAAGAAGACCCCCAACAATGCGTCCGTGCAGTCCCTCCATGAAGACAACACGGTGTCGCCAACATGGAGGCATCCTATGCCCACCTGACTCTATCTACCCCTGCAGATACGGTAAGCCCTACCCCAGGGGTCATCCCTATTGTCCTGTACAAATCTCCTCCACTCGTCCTCCTTAACTGTAACAATCATGTCCTTGTACGTCTTAAGGCTGCCAAGATATTCGGTCCTACGCTGAGCTAGATCTTCAGCATTGGTACGCCTACCCCTCTGGAAACGTCTCCGGAGGTGTCGAACGCGCCGCCGCATCGTCTCCAACTCAGGGGTCCACCATTTGACCCTCTCGGGCTTCGCATGACTAGCTCGGCCCAACAGTGCATCATTCACCGCAGATGCCGTCCGGACAATCTTGTCAACCTGGTCGTCAATCGTTAGTAGCCTAAAGTCTTCAATTGGCACCGATGACAATGCCTCCCTAAAACAGTACCGATAATGGTCCCAATCAACGTCACGCGTTCGCCATCGTAAAACGCCACCAGTCTCCCTAGTCCGTTGTGGACAAGTAACCCTAATCTCGATGAGATTATGGTCACTTATCCCCCAATCGTCACAAACTCTCCAACTAAAGTCCAAAGCAGTAATTGCCGCCCCATTCGCAGCTGTCACGTCAATGTCACTGACGCCCATTGGCCCATCGAAAGTATATAGCTCACTCGGCTCATTCAACACGCTCAAATCTCTCGAGAGCAACCATTCACTAAGCACTCCTCCTCGTATAAGGTTCGGATGTCCAGACCCAAGTCTGGAGATCTTACTGAACCACATACGAGAGGAGGCGTTCGCATCTAGGCCGAGGATAACAGGAATACTACTCGCCACGAGTAGTACCGTATCCATATACCCTAGATAGGGTTCCAATGAAACGCCAGGCCTACAGTAGATGCTAGCCAGAAACATCTCCCCAAACCACCCTTTTACCCTAACGCACACCCCAAGCTGGCTATCAACTAATTTGGTACAGTCCACGTCGCTGTCCCTAACTATAATCGCGGCCTTTCCCACACCGTCAGTAAATACGCGAAACCCCCCCGGAATCCCCCTAACATCACCATTCGCGAAATACGGCTCCTGGATCAGGGCAAAGCTAGCGTCCAGCCGACACATAGCCTGCCCCAGCTCGCACGTCACCGCCTTCGATCTACACTGCTACAGAATGATCTCCAAGATTTGCGTTTTGCGCTTCTAATCTAGTTTTTAAATCTATTCCAAGAGGATCTATAAGTGAACCACCAGTCGCCACCCTTATAGCCTCATTAAATAGCTGGCGACATTCCCTGCGGATGTCGCTCAGATCGGAATTCCACCATGGTGGTTTCTTCCTACCCTTACAGACCCTTGTTCTGCACGCCTCACCCGTTTCCGTCAAAGTCTTAACAGAAACCCCGATATCGCGGCAACCATTTATATACGGAGGATCCGAAAGAGTTCGGGACAGGATGTTGCGATGCTCAACCCAAACGATCTTCCTGTTTTGGAAAGCCCTAGTCCCAGGCGACTTGACCGCAATTTTGAAGTCAATATACAGATGGTCAGAGATGGAGCATTCCCCAGAGACCCTCCATTCTCTAACTAAATCTGAGTGCGTGGAATTGGCCAACGTAACATCAAGAACTTCCCTTCAATTCGAAACCACAAAGGTAAGTTCCCTTTATTATATCTAAACTACCACAAATGATAAAATCAAAAAGAGACTCACCCTTCGCATTAGTGTCCGAGCTTCCCCAAGCAATGTGGTGTGCGTTGGCATCAGCCACCATAATAAGCGGTTAACCTGAGTTACCTTCACCATTATTGTCCTTTTTGTCGCCTTGGTCAGAGTCCAAGAGAGCGTCCTCGTCAACCACTTCGTCCATTGGATCAAAGAGATCTCCCAGGAGTGTTTCTTCTTGAGCGAAAGAACTCGTCACAAGACATATCCACCGCAGCAGGATCCTTCTCGTCCTGAACCGGTTTTTCCATGTACCCCGGTATACCTGTAGAAAGATCGACTCGAAGCCGTAGTAAATCTTTCCACCCTTCTTCTGTAAGGGTGGCAGAGATTCCTTGTTCAGGAGGAGAATTATTCTCTTGAAAGATTCATCCGATGCAGAGAGCCTGGCAACCATCCAATCATGTGTCGGGGTTACCACAACGTACGAGATCTAGGATCTCCTTCTTATCAATGGCCCTAGACCGACATGGAATCTCATCAAAAAACACTACGTCGAGTTTAGCACTCTCCAATAGGCCTTCCAAAAGGACGATCGCCTGCTTTAGAAGCAAAACCGATCACTCGTTTGAGCAGGCAATGAGCTTAACGCACCCGCGATACCATCCAGCATCATTACGCTGAGGGGAAGGGCCTGGGTTTTCCCTTAGGATTCTCCAGAACACCCCCATTAGCTTCTTCCACACTAGTTCTAGTTCTCAGCTCTCCCGGGAAATAGATCAATCAGCGTCGCTTCTATATGGCTCGTATGAGATGACTTCTGGCCGCCTCACTATAGGACCTATCCATTGATGGCTTCGGACGTTTCCCGGGCTGTTGACCCTGCCTTTGCTTCTCCTCTTCCAAACATTGCCGTTTAGGCGCGCCCTTTGAGCAGACAGACCACCAAGCCGTACAATATGGAAACAGACGCAGGTGGATTTCGGACAATTACATTGACGAAGGAATCCGGGGATTAAACGGACATTGCCTACCCCATAGGGGAAAAACAGACGCTATCAGACAGGCGATGGGCATTTTTTAGCTTAGTGCTCGACATGAGCCACTTTGGTATAGGAGGCCCCGCCAGATCAGCCTCATTGGTCCTTACACGTACGCCTTCGCATCGCAACATGATAACGACCCTTCGCGAAGAAGCTGATATTATAACTAAATGGAGAATACATAAAAATGGTTAGTTGTTCTGTAACGAACGTAATGTAGGCGTAGTGTCTCTGTTTTCAGCAAAATTTTTCTGTGTTCTTTCTTCATAAAATTGCAAACAAAGAATTCGCGCTTAAATGAAATAAATAAAGAAAAATTTGAAAGTGTGTGTTTTATATTATAATTATTAAATAATAATAAACTTAAATAAAACGGATGATGAAACATTAATATTGTTGGTGCAAGAGCATCAATTAATTTATATTTTTTTCTTTTGCCTTTTGTTGCTTACACACATACAGTTGAAAACAGCTGAAACGTTTTTACTTCACCAGCTAACCACACTTGACGTTTTGACCACGTTACTTTAACGTCCGTAGACTAATCGGGCCTTAAGTCAGCCAGTTGTAATTTAACAGTCGATAAGTAAAGTCGTGTTAAGGCGTAATTAAAAGTATTGAGTATGTGTATTAAGTGCAAGATAAATAAGTTGGATACTGTACAAACATAAAAGACTGTATAAGTAAATTAATAAACACGTGTTATTTATTTTATTTGACGTTTTAGAAAGCTTAAAATGTAACAATATGCTCATACACATTATTAAAAAATTTTAAAATAAATTAAGTCAATTTTTAAATAGACCGTTTAGTTGAAACTGTGTGTGAGACATAACTAAAATGAATTGATGGAAACAAATCTGTATTCTTTACTTACCTTTACTTTTTAATTAATATTTTTCACAATAAGCAATTTATTTTTTTCAAAGTGATAAATTGATTACAACGGAAAAAATTCTCATTCCACTTCGAACTGGCGGAGAGGTCAATTGACAAAAGTTTTCGCAGGTAGATTTTTCAGTTTTCATGTATTTTACTGCATGTAGTTTTTGATATAACCGTTTATTGAGAACGCAGGTAGCTTTTAAAAGAGTTTACAGTTTTTAAGAATTCTAAATGCGGAATAACTATTTATTTTGGGTTTTTTTATTAACTATGAATATGTAATTACATTTTATTGCCTTGAATTGTTATCTCTATAAAATTTGAATAGCAATATAAAATTATTCTTTTTACAATTCATTGCTCTATTAAACCGTAACCTTTTTTATACATAAACATTAACCATTAGTCGAAACGACTAACATACATTTACAACCGATTTTTACCGTATGTATAAATTGTCAATTTTATTGTAGTAGCTTTTTAACTTTGCGTTGAATAAAAATTAATTAAGAAATCAATATTATTTTAAATATTTATTAGGAACATACTGTAGGAGACACTTTTGAGATTAACTATTTTAATTAACAAAAAATTAATATTGAAATCCACAAATTCAGTTCATTTTAAAGAAAATAAACTAAATTAATTAAATAAGTATATTAATTTTTTATCAGCATTTGTTGCACGCTTCTTCCGTGTGTTCTCTTTACGCTCTTATCACATTTCGTGGATATTGAGTTTGTCATTACATGCTTTTAATAGGGACAAAAACCGCTAATTTTGCTTTTCTTTGCTTAATCTAATTTTCGTTCTCAAAAAAAAAAAACTTTATATTCAATAAAAACATAACAAAATATAAGATTGAAAGTTACATAAACATTAAACATTAGTCGAATCGACTAACACAAGCTTTATAACTAAAAAACACAATAGTTACTGAAGAAATGTGAATGCTCACTAGAAGAGAACACTGGAGAGAGAAAATACATAAAAGTTCAAGTTGATCGCGCTATCAAATAAAAAGCTGCATAAGAAAATAAAGGCGATGTTAGTCGAGTCGACTAAGGTTATGGTTCTAGGGTTAAAAAGTAATAAAATAAAGTCGGTGCAGAAACCTATTTGCTTAAGTAGAAACCTATTTGCATAGTTCCTATCTGCTTGTAGAAAACACTCTATAAAATTAATATTTTTATTAATATAATTATGAATAAACGAAATGCATATTCATTTTGTGTTTATAACTAGTAAAGTATAAAGTAAAATAAATTAAAAAATATTTATTTTTTACTTTTCTGTTAAATGTAATACAATACGGTATTTTATTACGGTCGAACGTGTTTTCTGCTCGCTCTTTGTACTTTTTACTTTTTTTCAAATTTTTGAATGTTTTTAAGCCTAAATCTGCAAAATTCTGTAATTTAATTGATAATAGAACATTTTATTGTAAAGACTTGTGCTACTGTTTTTCCTGTGTTGTATTTTTAATAATTTTCTAATATTGTTTTTTGTTCGCATGAGTTACATATCATCAATTTTGATCAGTTACAATAACAACATTAAGTTTTACTTGAAAAGTGACCTGAACGAAATATAAACACTCTCACAACAACAACATTATACGATTTTATATACATAAACAAAACAGAATACATTATAACACGAAGAAGTTAATTAGCAACAATAAGGACGGACATTTTCTATTTATTGAAAGTAAGCTTAACTTATACACAAATAAATAATACTTTAAAGCAACAGCAACAATAATAAAGTAAACACAAATACAACCCATTGAACATCTGCAGAAGTCTTATTTAAGTGGTTTGGTGTATTTGCTAATTGGTTGCGCCATCTTGCGTTTTATAATTAATCTGCTATTAACCAACAAACATTTCCGTTTTGATGAGAATTAACTGAGAATACATATTAAATATGAGTGCTTCAGGGTCAGAATGTTTGAATAGGAATTGTACTACTAAGTATGATGACGAAAGGATGATAAGTTTGGTTGTGCCGTGGTCTTTATTTGATGATTTTAAGCAACTTACATTCGCCCGAGTCTTCCCCAAAACATCGTAAAACGGCTATAAATAAGAATAATGGAATAATGTGACTGTTACATCAAATAACTTCTTCTGCGGTAATATCAGTTAAATGATTTCAATGTTCCTTCTGCTTATCTAGTTTCTGATCCGTCAATTTCTGTCAACTTTATGTAAAATTTCTCCTAGATATTTAACTTTATCCCTTAGTGAACCGGAACTCCCCTAGAATATATATGTCTGGTAGAAATACGTTTCAGCGACCTAATTTACGGAAATTTTATTGCCTGAGTCTTACTATCATTACGGCTGCAATTATTCCTGATGTACCTTCTATGCTTGCTAAAAATGTTGATTACTTAATGTCTCTTAGGGAATTGATTGTCATACCCCCGAAAAATATGTTTTTGTTTCTCGATTGGCTTATGATACTACCGTTGAGGACGTCGTGTTTATATAAAGTCTAAATTGAGACCATGTGTCGACATTTTTGTTTCCAAGTTTACATATACACAATCAAGAAGTATAGCATCGTCTAAAATTGCTGTTCCTGAAAATTGTGGACCCTTGTTCCTATCCTATGAATATTTCCGTTCGGGAATTTTTATTAAGACATAATTTGGAATTTAAAACTGGAAACACCTCGTCTGCCATCGACAAATTCAGCTGTTTCAAAAAACTATTTATATCTAGTAATCGGTTAAATACGATATACCAGAATGTACGTGGCTTGAATACTAAATTGTCAAATCTTTTAGTAAATTGTTTTTGTAGATTGTATTGTATTATATTGGAAATTGTATTGTTGTTATTTTATGTTCGATATTATTGTCTCTACTGAGACCTGGCTAAATGGTGATGTTTTTAATGCTGAGCTGCTTTGCAATAATGATGAAATATACGGATACAATCGGAATGAGCGTAGTTCTCTGGAATGATTGCTGTCTCTTCATTATATCCATCCGAAAATATTTTAACTCATAGGTCTAATATTGAGTTTGTCGCTGCTGTTGTAAAATTGAAAAAATCAAAAGTTTATGTTACTTGTTCATATATTCTTCCTGATTCTTATTTATTCTGATCATGTCGATGCGATAAAATCAGTTGTCCTGATTGCTGAAAAAAATTATTCTCTCTTTGTTGTTGGAGATTTTAATCTACCCTCAATATCATGGAAACAGTTATCTGATGTACCGTATTTAATTTCAGTAAAGAATAGAAATTGCCAAGACGAGTTTCTGGATAATATTTTGGGATTATCTCTATACCAAATTAATACTGTTTGCAGTTACTTTGCCTGAGGATCGATATCATCCCACAATTGAAATTAGTTTTTCTATTCCATCTGAATTAAGATTGAAGCCTTCTGCTGTAAGCAAAGTCTTCTGTTTTCAGCGAACTAATTATAATTTATAAATTTTTAAAATACGATTCATTCATTTCTTGAAATTTGTGTTCCCATGAGATGCTTACATACTTCAGTGGGCCTACCATGGAACTCAGCACTAAAAAACCTCAAGAATAAATATTAAAAGAAATATAAGAGGTCTGGCTCGGTTACTCATTATGGGAAGTATTCTGGTTGTCGGTCGGATTATAATTTGCTTAAGTACGCCTTATATAAAAACGATGTAAATAAAGTTAAAACCAATATCGTACAAGACCCTATGTCCTTCTATGCATTTGTCAATTCGAAAAGAAAATCCAGCGGATATCCATATACTAAAGAATCCTGTAATGTTGATGTCATATGTGATATGTTTGCCAATTTTTTTGCAAATACTTATTTTATTGCTACTTATAATGATAAAAATAAGTACCCTTATAAGCTTGCATCGAATCAAATAATATCCTTTCCTACTTTGAATGAGAGTGACATTTTAGAACACTTAAGAAAACTGAACGTTTCCTATAGTCCCAGTCCTGATGGTATTCCGAGTTGCAATTTATATCGATGTGCGGAATCATTCGTTACACTTCTTACTTTATTGTTTAATGTTTTGGTTAAGTATGGCTATTTTCCCAAGTTTTGGAAGGATTCATATATCTTACCGTTTTTTAATCTGGTAATAAATCCGATGAAACAAATTATAGAGGCATTGCTAAATTGAGTGCTCTATTCCGAAAATGTTTGGAAAACAAATTGCTGATTTTCTCTGCCATAACACTTCAACGGTAATTTCATCTTATCAGCATGGTTTCAAAAAAGGCTGCTCAACAACAACTAATGTTCTGTACTTCACATCATTAATTAATGCTGCATTTACTCAACGAAAACAAACTGATGTTATTTATACGGATTTCAGTAAAGCTTTTGATAAAGTGAATTATAGACTTTTGCTGACTAAAATGAATTCGTTGGGTGTTTCTAAGATTAGCTTAAGATAGCTTGAATCATATTCGACGGGAAGGAAGCAGGCTGTACGAGTTTAAAATACTACTTCCAAATACATTTGTGTTTCTTCGGGTGTTTCCCAGGGCAGCCATCTCGAGCCATTCCTATTTTATCTTTTAATTAATGATCTTCCCAATGTTATCAACTTTGCCAACATATTGATGTATGCAGATGACGTAAAAATATTTCTTTCTTTTAATGATTATGTTGATCAAGTCTATCTTCAAAATGATCTAAATAACTTTTTTGTGTGGTGTAAGCACAACATGTTGGAGCTGAATTTTAAAAAGTGTACGAGGGCGGATTGACATTGAAGCTACCTAGCGCTAGAGCGCAGCACACACACAAAAACTTTTTTTTTCTTAGAAATTACGATCTGTCAAACGTCAGCTGTTAAAATTTTAGCCAAATTCATCGATTAGTTTATTTGTTGTAGTCGTTTGAAGTATGCAACTTTTGTGTTTCTTGGAAATGGAAAAAAGTTAATTTCGTGTAGTGATTAAACACTATTATTTGAAAGGCAAAACGGCGAAAGAGACAAGAGAAAAGCTTGATAAACATTACGGCGAATCTGCTCCGTCAGCACTGCAACAATACCATCAACAGGAAGGCCAAAAGAGGTGGTTACTGAAGAAAATATCAAGAAAATCCTCGATATCGTTATGAATGATCGCCGGGTGAAAATACGTGAGATTGCTGAAATGGTAAACATATCATATGAACGTATGTTCAACATTTTGAATGAACATTTGCATACGAAAAAGCTATCGGCAAGATGGGTGCCGCGTTTGCTCAGTGTTGAACAAAAACGAGTTCGACAGATCACTTCACAGCGGTGTTTGGACATGATAAAGCATAATTAATAACTGTTGATGAAACGTGGGTCCACCACTACACACCTGAAACCAAAAATCATTCGAAGCAATGGGTGGAAGCTGGTGGAAGTGGTCCGAAGAAGGCGAAGATAGCGAAATCGGCTGGCAAGGTTATGGCGACTGTATTTTGGGATGCACGCGGAATATTGCTTATCGATTATCTTGAAAAGGGAGCCACAATCACAGGAGAGTATTATCGTGCATTATTGGATCAATTGGTTGATGCAATCAAGGAAAAACGACCACATTTAAACAAGAAAAAAGTGCTCTTTCTTCAAACAACGCACCGGTTCACACAGCATTAGATACGATGCTAAAACTACGAGAAACCACTTTGAATTGGTTGATCATCCACCCTATAGTCCAGATTTAGCCCCTAGTGACTTTTCCTGTTTCCAAACTTGAAAAAATGGATCGCAGGAAAAAGATTAATCTCAAACGAAACTAATGCGTATTTTGAGGAGTTCCCAAAATCGTATTATTCAGATGGTATAAGAAAGTTGGAAAATCGTCTTACTAAGTGTATTGAGCTAAAAGGAGACTATGTTGAGAAATGAATGGTTTTTGAAAAAAAATTTTTTTTTCCTACTTCAATATCAATCCGTAACTATCATATTTTGGGCGAAATATTTGCCACACCCATAAAAAAAATTTGAGCCAGATGGAAAATAACTGAAAACGGATTTGAATTCAGCGCATCAAAATCATTATATTCCATATAATTTTATTTAAAGGCTTTTTTTTCTGTAGACCAGTGTAATTAGTGCACTAAATTTTCGCTGCCACTACAATCGTTTCATTTAGTGCACTCAATATCCAGTATCACTGAACATTAAGGGCAATAATGCACTCCTTTTACCACTACCACTAAAAGTAGTGGGAAAAGAAATCTAATGCAATAAACCCAACTCTGACGATTACTAATTGACTAAGATTCCAAAAAATCTTAAATTACACCGGTCGACAAGATTTTTGAGTCTAACGTTAAAATGACAAATTTTGATTTCTTTTTATTACTAATAAAGAAAAAAATATTTTTTTTTTTATTATATACACACTATTGGACAAATTAAAGTCCCAATTACCTTTTTTATATTTCATCATAGAAAAAGAGAGACACACTCAATATTATTGTTAAAAAATTAATTGAATTTATTAATTTCGTTTACATTTCAGTGTGAAAAACATAAAAACTTAAATAATTTACTTAAACATCTTCAGCGAACCAACATTGGACAAAACGGTTGGACAAAATAAAGTGCTAATGCGAAATATTGGATGATAACCGCATAAATATGAAGGGATAATATAATAATAAGAACTTAGAACCTCTCCCTTTATTAAATATGTCCTCACAAAGTTTTTTGGGTTTACTTAGTCAAATTTTTCAAAAATTTTAGCGGAATAAGTAGTTCTTTACGATCTTGCTTGTATGGTTGAGGTCATTATCTTGTTGTAATATAAAGTTCCAAAAGCCCATGACCATATGACTACTTTTAACACAATGCTCACCAGTCATTTTTGTTTCAATTCTGACTATTCGACCCACTTCCAAAAAAATAAAACCAGTCCTGCATTATAGAAATTCCTTCAATTTTTTTCACTGATGATTTTTATTGACAAAAAAGTCATTTAGTTTGAACTACCTACGTTAAATGGGTTTATGCAAGACTGTCTGAGGGGGCCAAGTTCTTAGGAGTTTGAAATAGGAAATTTGATAGGAAACTTAATTCGATGGAAAATACCCTTTTGAGGATGGCTTCAATTCTTATTATACTTTTAGAAGTGCCATTGGTGAAAGATGTGGTCGGTGATGGTGAAGTGGATCTATGACTCCATAGTCATACCTGTCCTCACCTATGGCTTTATCATACGGTTAGAGTTTTAGAAAATGCCAGTCGGAGGAGGCTTCTGAATAAGGTGCACAGGTGTGTTGCTATGGACATATCTGGTGCCTTTAGAAGTACTCCTCAAGCAGCTCTGAATATTATCCTGGGCTTGACTTCCCTTGCGTTGCTGTGAAGAGGACTGCTAGAAGCTTCTTAAGGATTTTCTAAGGAGGCCTGGCCAAGGCTCTGTGTTATGGGGGCGCATTCGGTGATTCGTGCTGGTCCTATGAACTATAGTGTCGGGAAATGTGACTTCAGCACGTGACTTGAGGCAGTTTTTCCGGATAGTCTTGGCGGGATGTTGACAGACTTTTGAATGGCCACGCCATCTTTACAGATGTATCTAAGACCGAGGAGGGACTTGTGCGGGAGTCTACCTTGGGCAGTGATATTAAACTGTCCTTTAGACTTCCGGATGAGTGCAGCGATTTTCAGGCCGAGATCTTTGCTGTCCTCAGAGCAGCTGAGCGTTTTCGCGATTTGGCTACTGAAAGGGATGGTGTGGTCTTTTACGTGGATAGTCAGGCAGCTATTGGTGCGTTGACTGGTCGCCATGTCAGCTCAAGGCTGGTTGCATCTGAGGAGAGAGTCTCCTAGGGTTCAGATAAATTTTGTGACTGGGCATTGTGCTCCGAGCGCAAGGTCGGGGATATGGGAAGCAGGCACCCCAAATTTCAGCGGAGTTTGTGGCGATACAGGGGAGCCGGAGACTATGAAACATATCCTCGCCATTGCCCTACTATTCTTGGGCGCAGGCTCAGTTTGCTAGGCCAGGGATTTTCCAATGGCCTGGGTGAAGTCGCGTCAACCAGGATATGTGACCTGGAGGGCTTTTTGTCAGATCTAGGCTGGATCACTAGGTGATGACCGGTTCTATTTGGGCGTCTGTTACATTTCCATGACTTCTTTTCATTCTTATACACTCCTTTTAAAAATTTTTCCTTCGTTATTTTCTTTTCTTTTAATTTCATAATTTTGTTCCTTTTGTGTCTTTTCAGGGAAAGGTCTTTCCGCAATAATCCTCTGTGGTCTCTGGGTGGGTACTTCGGTACCGCCTTTCGCACCTACCTACCTACTTTACTAATGATATCAACATTATTAATTAAAGTCTTCTATTAATATTAATAATGCCAGTTAGATTTTGTAATTAAAAAATTTTATATTTTGCGTTAACTTTTAACTTATTGCAAATCAAGAATTTTGATTTAATTATCTTCTTGATTACATATGGAACAACATTTTACAAATAATTTAAATATCAAATTAAAGAAATGACTAGAGTTTTAAACAAAAGCTAAATAAAGATTTTTATTAATACCAGTATCTGTCTATTATAGCGGTATATGCAAGAATAAACATCAATTTTACATTTGAAACAACTTAAGCTTTTAATGTTAAATATTTGAACATATTTTATCTGTTGTACTGTTAAACTAATTATAAACCATAAATTTATATCATTGTTCATTTGCGATGCCACTATAGGCATTCACGCCGTTTTTGTTTATTGTAATGGCAAAATTTTACGAAAACTGGTAAGTTGGGAGCTATTATCAAAATTCTTCTCATTAATAGTTTTGTTAGCACTATCTTGTGTGGTAGCAGTATTCAGTATGGGTAAATTTACGTTTTCCGTCAGGAACCATCGTTTTTTATTAAACAAAAACAATAACATTAAGAGAGGTAGATGAATTAAAGAAAAACGGAAAAGCTGACGAGACGTTCCACTGTCAGATTTTTTATAAAATTTATATGCTGAAATAGAAAAATAAGGGAATATTATATATTATATTAAAAATTTTTAATTTATTTTTTTTTAACTTTAAAAGTAACAGATTGATTATTGATTAATAACATTTTAAGAGCTATATTAGTTGTAAAAAATTTTTATTTTTACTGCGTTTCATTATTTTTTAGCGTAGATTTATTTTTAAAGTGACTAAATGTAGGAAATTAGGCTGTTTTAATATTACGTATAGTTTTATTTTATTATAAAATCTTGTATAAATAGAGGTTCAGAATTGAGCTTTCTTATGAATTAAGTTTTAAAAATATTAAAAATGCGGCTGCATAGAAGGTAATCTGTATCAGGAGGAGAATTGTTTGCTTCAAATGGGGGTTCTATAAAAATAGATCAAATTCATCAAAAGTAGTAGTTTCTACATTAGGGGCAACATAGGACGGTATTCTTTAGTGAGGGCAAACGTAATGCCCTTCGATAGAAGTAGTTGCTACAAAAAAGATTTAAATTAGTCTTAGAGAAAACAACTTAACACGTATCACATAACATCATTATTTTTCAAGCAATATTGGGCATTACTTAATAAGATGCCCCAAAGTTCCGTGTCAAAATCAACATACAGCAAGCTTAACGTTTAAAATTACGAAGAATTTCAAGTACTCTAATCTATATACTAATTTCTATTTCTCTTCTTCTTTTCTCTACAAAAGAGAACTTGCTGCATAGAATCTTTTATCGTCCTCATGAAAACCTACTTTTACATAAAATTTTGTAAATATAGGGTGGGCCATCTGTCGGTTTAAATTTGAACCAGCGGTTATTTCAAATCTGGCAATACTTCTATTACAAAATTCAGTATATTATCTCTACTGAACGAAATGAATCGATTTACGCTTGAGCGACGTTGGGATTTATTGAAAATTTATTTCCAAAACAAGGACAAGTGGTCGGAAATTGCAAAAAAATCATCTTTTCGGATGAAGCTCAGTTTCATCTTAGTGGGTACGTTAATAAGCAAAATTGCCGTATTTGTATCTCAAATACTCAAACGTGGTCTTACGGAAGTCAATGTACCCATTACGATTGACTGTATGGTGCGGCTTCGGGAGCGGAGGCATCATTGGCCCGTATCACTTTGAAAATGAAGACGGCGCAACCATTACGGTCAATAGAGACACCTATCGCACCATGATGGCCGTTTAATTAGCCGAAATGGTATTGCTAGTTGGCCGTCAAGAAGCTGCGATTTAACGCCGTTGGACTATTATCTGTGGGGTGCCATTAAAGACAAGTGTTATATCAAACCAGAGACATTTGAGCATTTGAAGGCCAACATTCGTGACGCATTGCGGAGATACGACCCAAAACACTCGAAAATTGGTTCGATGGAATGGGGTACGGTGAGGCCAGCCGTGGCAGCCATATGCATGAAATAATATTTCATTTTTGACTGGGACAAGTTACTTCACAACAAAAAAATAAATATGGCAAAATATCAAACCGTTTTTGTTTATTGCATTTTTAAATTTGAACTCACCCTATATTACTACTGAAAAACTTCTATGTACTATGAGCGTAAAAACGAACAACAGAAAACACAAACATTCTCTAGAATCTACCTTATATTTCAGTGTTTTAAAATACAATAAATTTAAGCATTTTATATGCTTTAAGACTGTATTTACAGCTTTACGATAAAACAACAACAAAATTCTTACAATAATTAAAGATATAGAACAAAAAAGATATTTACTCTATTTTTTACGCTTCAAAATAAAGCGCACAAGATAAAAACCAATGCGACAATAAAGAATAAAGTAGAAATATATGTGAAGTAATACAATTTTTCTGATAGGTGTTATCGAGCACAAGAATCTGATTTATAAATTTTCATAACACCGCCAAAATCCTGAGTTACGGGTAAAAAACCGTGTTTTCTTAACTTCAACCACTTATAAGTTAGTAACTTAGCTATATATTGACCGACTTTAAGATTCTTGGCGGATTTGGAAAGAGTAGGAGCAGACCTATTAATCCTGGAAGGGTACTCTTCATTTTAGTAAGATTAATTAGCAAGATTATTCGTCATCGAATCGACAAACTATTAAAAAAAAAACGCTAGCCGAGCTATTTTTAAGGAAAAAAAAAAAAAATAAATAAACAAATTTTTTAAGTTAAACCTTTTTTAAAAAAATATGAAAAAAAAATAAATACAAAAGTACAAATTTTTTCTTACTCTTAAAATTGATAATCGATAAAATTAAAATTGATAAAGATAATTGGTTAGATAATATTTTACGCACGGGACTCAAAGTTCAACTTTGTGTTCACCACAGATGCTTTTCCGGCATATACTACATAGTTTTCGTAAATCTGCGTTTCAATTTTTTGTTCTTTGTCAACATTTTAGACACAAACTCATGGATTATGTTTATATTATGAATCTTTTCTTGAATTTGGGTCAACAATGTATGTGTCGAGTCTGCCTCCAAAATCGGCAGCTACGGGAAATTCACAAAGATCTTTTAGGTACCCTCGTCGGTATTTTGGTTTTTGGCCTTTAAGAAACATATTGTGAATATATATGACGTAGCCGTTCACAAAAATATTACATATTTAAAATTGAAAAAATACACACATTGGCCTTTTGTTGTTTTTTCGAAAATACAAGACAAGGATGCACGTTTGGTCCAAATTATCGACACTGCATTTTTGTATAATTCTACCATGTGGGGTTTACCCGTTTTAAGGTTAATGGTTTCTTCTTTATCGGAGCTTAATAAAATATATATAAATTTATCTGGTTTAGGTTTGTAGGATAATAAAGTCAATTCATTGCTCTCTGGCCTTTTACATTTCTCATTTAATTTATAGTTTCTCTCTTGTTTGACCCTAAAGTGCCAACAATAAGTACATTATAGGGTTCTAGAAGCAGTAATTCGGTAAGAGGAACTAATGTGAACCAGTTGAAAGTCACACTAAAGTTACTCTTCGTCGTTGCGACGAATACACACCTGTTAATTTAAACTTTAAAAAAATAAGTATTCAGCGAACTTTCCCTCTCCACAAGTTTCGTTATCAACAAACGTCAAAAAGAGCGTAATTCGAACACACAAAAAAGTTATATAATAAAGAATAAATGGGTTTCGTCGATTCAACGAAGAGTAACCATCCAGGGTTAAGACTATAAAACATGTCGGCGATAATATTGTTGTTTAGGAGTTATTTTTCTAACATGATGTTTGGTCACCACATCGTCTACAGAAACTTATGAAAGCAACAGATTATGATGAAATCACCATTTTGATGGGTGTTGCACTGCAAAGTGTTCGAAGAAAGGGTTGAAAGATAACAATATCATTGTATTAAACAGAGTCTCCAGATTTAAATGTGATAGGGAATTTATGGAATGTGGAATCACAGGAATCTGTCCCACAATTTATGAGCTTTGGGAATTAATTCAGGTGACGCGGTACGATATAACGGATTCAGTGGGCCATGTTGTTGCCTACCCTATGCCTATATAATGTTGGTAAATTTTAAACAACCATGTAGCCTCGACAAAATATTAATTACTCTAAAACAACATTAGAACTAAAATTAGTCTAAATCTATTTTCAAATATTTCTTTTTTATAACAATTTTGAAAATGTCCTTTATTTCTTTTTCCCTTTATTAGAATTATTTATCAGAACTTGTCTAATTTTACGTACTTTCTTATTAAATATCAATATGCCATATTAGTGTCCATATTATTTTTCACATCACCGTATATCTTATAAAATGTCTGTGTTCTCATCTTTCCAAGTCAGATTGGAATCTTAAAATCGGTTAATATTTAGATAAGTTATTAACTTTATTTCAATGAGCTTAAAAAAGGAATCGGGTGCAGCTCATTGACTGGGAGAAGTCCCCATGTTCCTTCATGGAATGTTATGGGAATTAATAATAATAATAATAATTTATAAGTTCTTGAATGTACGAAAACCCGTTTTTTACCCGTAACTCAAGCTTTTAACGGTTTTAAGAAAATTTCTAACTCTAATTCTTGTTGCACTCGATAGCAATATTTCAAGTTAATTCTTTTTGTCGCTAGTGTCTATCCTTGTTTACTTATCTTTGATGTGTTTTTAGTTTTTGTTGCATAAATCTAGTGTTTGTAAGAATTTTGTTGTTAAATTTTATGAATTTTGTAAAACCGTAAATAGTCTTAAAAAAATATAAATTGTTTAAATTCATCGTATATTAAAATGTAAACTAAATTCTAGAGGTGTTTACTTTGACGATCACAGTACGTACCTAAAAACAAATATTAAAGAAAAATTGTTGAATAAAAAATATACAAAAAATCGTTCGTCTTAAGTGTTTTATCTCAACCGACACAATAACTATTAGTAGGTCATCAGAGTGACGACGAAAAAACTTAGACGCCAAAAAGCCGTTATCCTGATAATAAGTGAAAAAATAGCTCCATTTCAGGCGTTGGTCAAAACGGAGCTTCACACAAAATTGGTTATATTAGCTGTATTAAAACAACAAAACATCTAAAAATATTCTCCTGTAAATTATTATATTATATATAAGTTTTGTTAAATGTCACAATTCAATAATGTAATTAATCTTTCTAAATAATGTAATAAATAAACATAAAACTTACCTAAATAGCAAAAATATCCATTAAGTGGCAATGTTTCTAGTGGAAACCAATAATTCGTAACGTTGAAAACAGGAGCAAGAAATGAAAGTACACCGATCAGAAATGTATATCGTAATGCGGTACGTCTGCACAGACCAGGATTAGTAACTGCCATCATTCTGTACCCAGCCCGAGAATAATCGGGCCTCAAGTTCCATGATAATGCATTAAAGTGTGGAAATTGCCAAGCATATAATAAACCAGCTAATACCCAGGCCCCTGCATCAAGACTACCACAGCAACCTGCCCAGCCGATTAGTGGCGGTATAGCACCAACGATAGACCCAACCCAAGTGTTGAGTATAGACATTCTTTTCATTGGTGTATATACTGATGTATATAAGACCAAGTTTCCAAGGCCTAATGCAGCTGTTAATCCATTAACACCATAGTATAACATACTTAGTCCTGAAACTGCTGATACTACCGCAAACCCAACAGCATGCAGTGGGGTAAGTTGTCCTGTAACAAGTACACGGCTTTTCGTTCTTGACATTTGTGAGTCAAATGGAACTTCGTGATACTGATTTATTGAATTTGCAGCTGCAGAAACTAGGCCAGTACCTATTGAACATAACAAGAACGAAGCTGGGTCAAATGGTGCGGGCGCCACAGCATAGCCGCCCATAGCTGTTATTACTACAAGAGCTGAAATGAAGAGTGTAAGCACGAACATATTTTAATGACATCTGAATTTGTAGTACTCTATTGTAAACAACCAAGCGCATATGAACATAATGTGTATTGAAACACTATTAATTATAACACACTTTATATTTTCTTTTCGTTCTTTATTTTAAAACTTCGTTTACTATGACGTCAATAAGCCTATCGAGGCATGAATTGAGTAAAAAATATTCAATATCACCGGTACATTTTGGAGGACGTACACGCAAAACAACGGAATCCTTGATCACAAGAGCAATAAAAAACAACATCTGCGCTAGTCAAATAGGAAAAAATTAGAACGATTCGTGCAAGAGAGGTAGAAGCCGGTTTATTTAGTCGACGACCAGCAGAAAAGGATTTCATATCAGAAAAGCACAAAAAAAAAGCCAGATTGATTGGAGAGTCTAAAAATAGAAAACAGTTACGTTCTCTGATGGAGTCATTTAGTTTGAACTACCTAGGTTAAATGGGATTATGCAAGACTGTCTGAGGGGGCCAAGTTCTTAGGAGTTTGAAATAGGAAATTTGATAGGAAACTTAATTGGATGGAAAATACCCTTTTGAGGATGGCTTCAATGCTTATTATACTTTTAGAAGTGCCATTGGTAAAAGATGTGGTCGGTGATGGTGAAGTAGATCTATGACTCCATAGTCATACCTGTCCTCACCTATGGCTTTATCATACGGTTAGAGTTTTAGAAAATGCCAGTCGGAGGAGGCTTGTGAATAAGGTGCACAGGTGTGTTGCTATGGGCATATCTGGTGCCTTTAGAAGTATTCCTCAAGCAGCTCTGAATATTATCCTGGGTTTGACCTCCCTTGAGGTTGCTGTGATGAGAAGGGCTGCTAGAAGCTTCTTAAGGATTTTCTAAGGAGGCCTGGCAAAGGCTCTGGGTTATGGACACTCTGTCATTTTAGACGGGCTGGACTGGGGGCACATTCGGTGATTCGTGCTGGTCCTACGAACTATAGTGTCGGTAAATGTGACTTCAGCATGTGATTTGAGGCAGTTTTTCCGGATAGTCTTGGTGGTATGTTGACAGACTTTTGAATGGTCACGCCATCTTTACAGATGGATCTAAGACCGAGGAGGGCACTGGTGCGGGGGTCTACCTTAGGCAGTGATATTAAACTGTCCTTTAGACTTCCGGATGAGTGCAGCGTTTTTCAGGCCGAGATCTTTACTGTCCTCAGAGCACCTGCGCGTTTTCGTGACTTGGCTACTGAGGGGGCTACTTGGCTACTGTGGTCTTTTACGTGGATAGTCAGGCAGCTATTGGGGCGTTGACTGGTAGCCGTGTCAGCTAAAGGGTGGTTGCATTGTGCAAGAGTACCCTAGCGTCGCTCCTGGATGTGTGCAGTGTAAAACTGCTGGGTTCCGGGGCACATAGGCGCGAGGAAAAATGAGATTGCAGTTGAACTGGCAAGAGCGGGCGCGGCTGGAGCATAGAGCAGGCTGATGTGTCTGTGAAACCACCGCTCGTCGTAGAACGGAGGAATAGAGGAGACTATAGGGTCTCTAGGCTGCTTTGGCCGCGACTAGACCGCTCTAGGACAGAATGGGTCTCTAATTTGAGGAAGGAATCTCTTAGAAATCTGATAGGCTTTGTGACTGGGCACTACGCTCTGAGGGCAAGGACTGGGATTTGGGAAGCAGGCTCCCAGAATTTCTGCTGAGATTGCGGCGATACAGGGGAGCCGTAGACTTTGGAACATATTCTCTGTCATTGCCCGGCTCTTTATAGGCGTAGGCTTAGGTTGCTTTGCCGGGTCTCTTTTAATGGCCTGGGTGATATTGCTTCAAACAAGATATGCGACTTGGAGGGCTTTCTGTCACGTCTGAGCTGGCTTCTTAGGTGATTTTTGGGCGTCTTTGTTTACTGTACACTTTTTTGATCCTTTCTCTACTTCTTTCTTTTTCTCCTTCTGTCTTTCCGTTCTCTCTTCCTTGCACTCATTTTCTTTATTTCTTTTCAGGGAAAGGTCATTCCACAATGGCTATTGTGGTCTCGCTTTTCTTACCTACCTACCTAAATAAGAAAAGAAAATATAGAAAATGCAGAGATGTATTTGAAACGCAGAATAGGGGAGATTATGGTGTTAAAAAATTAACGAAGCTTGTAAATTTTATTTTTTGTGGTTTTCTTTAAGTATAGAAAAATATTTTATTTTGTCCATAATTTCGCCAATGAATTCCAGTTTCACAGTTACAGCATGGTTCCGTTTTTCTAGCTTAGTATTTGACTTTTTCGACACAGTTTGGCGGTCATCAGAGTGAAAGATTTTGTACTTGCTTTCATCTGAGATTATCACTGTGCCTTTAAAATCATTTGGCTTATTTAAATACTCCTTGGCGTATGAAATAGAGATTTTCGTCTACCTACACTAAAATTATATTTTGCTTTATGAAGTCCTTCGGACCGCAATAGTAAGAAAACTTTTCAAAACTATTGTCTGTTCTAATAATAATATTAACAAGTCATTTGTGTTGGGTTTATTTTCAGAATCACTTTAACTTTTCTGACTATCTGGCTGGAATCATAGCCGTATGCTGTACATAATGCTTCGAATGGTAACACGACTTTTACCTATTATTTCCACAATTTTGACGTAAGTTTTGTCTTGATTGGGCAGATATAGAATAATTTTGCAGAGATTTTGTTGTTTACTCATTTTTGAGCAAATCTACTAATTTCATTTAATTTAAGCCGCAGTCACTTTTTTACTCTGATATATGAAAAAGAAGTCTTCATGAAATTTGTGGATTGTAGCTATGTGTGCCAATAATTTTGTTCAGCGAAATTTTGTATTTTTTGTTGTTTTTGAAACATATGTGACGTTTGTGGGAAATTTTTCATATTAATTAGAAGGAATATTAGTTTATTAAAAATGTCTTTAATAGTCCATTGATTTTTTAAAATATCCATTGATATGATAGAATATCATACAAGTTGAAAGTGCTTACTGTGCAAATACTTTACTGCGTCACAGTACAGTGTTGGTCTTATAATTAGCACATCCATCCATTAAAAAGTTAGAGCTAGAATTTTGTAATCCATTATTTATATTAACTTACAAGACTGTGTTTAACATAATCAAGTAAATTAATAGTAACACCTACAACAGTTATCAAAATTAACTGTTTTTAAAGACAAAACAAAAAAATCAACGGACATATAATTAGCATACCAAGCATTTTTTTATTATTTTCACAGTAACTTGAGAAAAGTGATGTTAAATTTACATGATTTTGTATTAATTATGTTACATTATGTTCTAAGAAAAAAATTGTTTTGTGTTAAAATGGGTAAAAATCGTCTTGTATACCCGATCTTTTCAAAATAATAAATATGCACAAAAATGAAAAAAAAATATTTCTGAAATTTCAAGAATAATTGGCAAATCTCGAAAAATTGTCCAAAATATATTATATTAAACAAATCATAAAACTGCTGAAGCTATTAGAAGAAATCCGCGGCCAAGGAAGACTACTAGTAAGGAAGATCGCATAATAATTGCTTTTGTGGAAAGAATCCTCTCTTAACATTATCGGAAATCCGGAAATGTATTATGGACGAACATAATATATCAACTTCCACAAAAACAAAACGCCGGTGGCTAAATAAAAATAACTTAATCGGGTATGTAGCACAACACAAGCCTCTTGTGTATAAAAAACAAACATTGCGGCACGCCTCTCATTCGCTAGAATGTATATTATTTATTATTATTTATTTAGAATTATTTTCTAATACTTTAAACATCTTTAAGATAAAATTATTTTACTAAATAAGTTTCATCTCATTATTTCTTACGAATTGAACAATACTTCTTTCATACTTTTTAAAATTTGTTTCTGTTTTAATAAATTCAGGTAGCATGTTGAAAAGTTTAAGTCCTTTGATAAAAGTGACTTCTGCATGGTACTGTTGAACATCTCTTACATATCCAAGTTGTTAGTTTGATAAATAGACGCTTTTCCTATTTTTATTTTTTGAAAAATTGAAAGGTGTTACGAGCCAGTCTGTGTTGGACATTTAATCATTTTAGTGTGTCCAACATAAGTTGAATTGGAGTGTATCTATTATATTTCAGTATTGACCACATGGCCTTATTTTGTAGGTATATAAAATTGTAGATCCGAATTCAAAGTGAGGTTTTATCATTGTATTATATATTGTATTATATATATATATATATATATATATATATATATATATATATATATTTATTGCGTTTATTACTGATATTTTATTTAATATGTTCATTTAGTTTTAAGTTCGTATTTTATTAACTTTTTCGTTTGTTTCATTATTAATTTTAATTATTGAGTCATCGTTCATGTTAATTTCAAGTAGCTTGATTTTATTTTCATTTAGCTTTAGTTTATTCATCTTTAGCCAATAATTTATGTTATTTAAGTCGTGTAGAAGGTGTTGTTTACATTGCTCATCTGTTTCTCCTTCCGTATATATTAGGGTGTCGTCTGCATAAAGTATAATTTTACATCTTTTAAGTACGTGTGGCATATCATTCATGTAAATTATATATAGTAATGCGCCCAATAAAGAGCCTTGAGGTGCTCCAAATTCATTATTCACTTCATCAGATTTTGTACCATTTACCTTTGTCCTTACCTCACTTTAAGCCACTCAAGTCTATTTTCTCTAATATTTAATTTTTTAATAGGTATTTCCCTGTAATTGTTTCAAATGCTCTTTTGAAGTCTATAAATATTGCCTTTATTTTTTTCATTCTACCTATAAATTTCCACCTGTGTATCAAATGATTTACCGTTGTTTCGCAAAAGAAATGTCCCTGACTGATATTTTGAGAACAAGTTATGTCGCTTCTAGTTGTTCCTTAATTACATTTTCCATATTTTTTCGCAGTTTTTTAATGTATTTATTGGGCGGAATTAATCAATTTGTTTGTTTTTTATTTTTTTTACCGGGGATATCATAGAGTATTTTCAGTTATCTTGAAAAACTTCTGTCCTCATTGACATATTTATAATATCACATGTTTCGTCCACAATATGTTCCAATTATCCATAATAATTTTAATTGTAACATTCTTATATTATTTATTTTTCATGCTCTTGCAGATATTCTTAATTTCTTGAGTTGTTATTGCACGGAATTTAAATCTATTTGTTATCATAGGTAAATTGTTTATACATATATCACACATCTTCTATTGTATTATTAATTGACTTAATACTATTTACAAAGTAATTATTAAATTGAATGGCTATTTGGTGGTCGTCATTCTTATATTCTATTCCATTAAATATCAAATTTGTTATCACAGTTTTATGTTTCTCTTAAAGACTAGCGGCTATATTCACAAAAATGTTTATTTGGATGAATTTATTTCTCATTTACAATGTGAAGAATATAAATTCTACAAACTGCAAATTTTATTTATTTGAATTCTATTATTTTTCTAAAAATTTATGATTAAAACACTTTTCGTATATTACTATTAAGAAAGAAAACTTTTTTGATCCAAAATCGTATAAAAAAGATTATTTTCGTTATTTAGTTTGCTAAACAAAGTCCTTTGAAAAAAACATGCTTTCTGAAAAAGTGTACGAATGTTGATTTGGCAAACAGTAAATTATGATAAAGACAAATTTGACAATTTGTCATAATTAAGAAAAATTTTGTATTTATAAAGCAACAAAATGTATGTATATATCTTCTTGATATCTTATAACGGTGAAAATAATATGGCGCTAGTTTCTAGCTTGCGTCACCAAGCAATCGCTCTCTAAATTCGTTATTTTCTTTCAAAATGAAGTGAAACAGTAGAGGGTACTGTACCCTTTCTTGTCACTATATCTACTTTTAGCCCTTGTAATCCACCTGCAAACCTAAACAAATAAAACTTGAATTTGCAAATAAATTTTCTTCTTTTTTGTTTGAATAGTATTCGCCTGGTTACTTTCAGTTTTTTAATTTTAAACTAGGTTACATCTTAATCGTTTTGACTTTTTTTACTTCTTCTTCAACAGTTGTGAAGTCAAAATGAGAGCGTTATTGTGACAATTATATTCTTTGTCTATACCGATCAGGCACTATTGCAGGACACTACGACCTATGGGATCTATTCTGCCTTTCCGGTATATGTTGTTCAGCAAATCTGCTGTCTTCCTAATGCACAAGCAGATCTGAAACCATAATGGTGAATATGTCACCTAGTGGGAACCTATGCCTACCTAAACATTTCTATCTAAGCATGCCAAGTACCGCACAATATGTAGCATTCACATCTGTGTCCGTCATCCTCTTCAGGTGCGTTTTTAGTTCACACTGGCATGTAAGAAACTCCGCTAAGGGATTTAAATCCGTCCTGCCAAATTTAAGAACCTTCGAACGACGCCCTTAGGATGGATTGATCGTAGATCTAGAGTGGCGATCATACTAGTGTTCCAAGCATGCATTTTCTATCTAATTTTCTATTTAATCTTCGACTAGATAGAGAATGGTAGTCAGTGGTGCTGTACACTAAGGTTCCGGCCAATATATGTATGGTGTAACGGAATCTTTTCTAGGCAATACCTTTACTGACTAATTACCATCTAATCCAGTGTCCAGGAAAATGAGAGCAAGTTTTGAACAAACCCTGTATACCATGCAAGCACTTGAAGGTCTCCAGCATTATGTTGAAACTATTATTGTTGATAATTTTTATCTAGTATGGTGAAATGAGCGCTTCTCTTTTTTTAATTTTTTAAGCTTTCGTTCTATGATGCTTTGAAATTTTCCTTTAAAAAATATTTATTAAATTTTGAAATTGTTCTTTCCAATTATTTTATCAATAAAATATTTCCCTTGTTTTAAAAATTTCGTTAAACTTTAGATTCTGTTTTTTTTTTTTCACAATAATGTCGAACCAACTTTAAAATTTGTTTATTTAATATTGATTTAAAATAGGAATTTTAAGCTAAAGTTCGTTTGTGAATAATAATTTAGTAAATTTTTCTTTAAGTAGGTACGAAATTAACTTTGTTTTGTTTTTGAATTCAGCCGTAGGTCTTTTATCTCTTTCCTTTGATCTAGGTAGTACTTTAATTTCATTTTTTGCCAATATATTTATTGCCAGTTATATTGATTTTTATATATATTGCTTCATGATCTATTATCTTTTTTGAAATATAATTGTTTGCTGTTATGTTTTGTTGTTGGCTATGACATAGTCTATTATTGTTTTTGTGCTTGCCGTTACTCTGGTATAATAATTATTATTATTATTATTTATTTATTTAGTAGTATTTATAATACTTTCAATTTTACATTTATGATAATACAAAAAAAAAGAGATTTCAATTTACAATATCCTTAATGAAATATATAATTTTTCTTTTAAATTCATTTATATTATTTGCATTCTTAGTATCATCCGGCAGCATATTGTAGTAGTGTAACCCTTTATGGAGTAACGACCTCTGCATTGATGTTGTGGTTGTCCTTGGTAGTCTTCATTTCTCAAGTGATATGGTTGAATATCCCCTAGACGCCTTAGTTGCTTAATTAACTACTGTGGGGCAGTTCCATTTTTCATTTTTTGTATAAAAATCAGTGTGTTCATCTTTAATCTCTGTTTTACATTGAGCCATTTAAGTGCATTAAGCATTCCTTCTATTGGAGTATATATATTACATTTTAATATCGAACGCATTCCTTTATTTTGTAACTTTTGGATTCCCTCAATTTGTGTTTCGGTGCAGCAAGTATATGATATTGTTGAGGCGAATTTAAAATGTGGCTTTATCATGGTGTTGTAGATATTAATTGCAGTAATTATAGAAACTTTATTACGTATTCGTCTAAAAAACCAATTTTTTTTTTTACCAATTTTCTTGCATATATAATTTATATGTTCATTAAATTTTAATTTGTTATCTATTATTAAACCAGGGTATTTAATTTGATTGACTTTTTCTATTATTTGATTATTTATCTTAAATACTGTATCATTGTCCATATTTATTTGCATAAGTTTCGTTTTACCTTCATTCATTTAACTTTAATTTATTCATTTTTAACCATTCATTAACATAGCATTGTTGATCCGTATCTCCTTCTGTAAATATTAGTGTATCGTCAGCATATAATATAATTTCACTTTTTTGAAGTACTTCTGGCATATCATTTATGTATATAATAAATAGCAATGCTCCTAAAACTGATCCTTGAGCTACACCATAGTCATTATTTACATGTCCTGACCTTATGTTATTTACTTTCACCATTTGTTTCCTATTAGTTAGGTATGATTTAAACCACTTTAGTTCATTTTCCTGTATCCCGTAATTATAAAGTTTCCATAATAAAATATCACGATCAATCGTCTCGAAAGCTCTTTTGAAATCTAAAAAAACAGCCATAATTCTTTTGTCCTTCTCCACATATATCCATTTATTTATAACATGATTTAACGTTGTTTCACATGAAAAGTTTTTCCTAAATCCAGATTGGTATTTCGAAAATATATCGTTTCCCTCAAAATATTCCTCAAGTTGTTGTTTCACTACCTTTTCGATAATTTTCTCACAAGTCTTTAGTGTATTTATTGGTCTAAATTCCTCACATTGTTTTGTTTTAGTAATTTTCTCTACTGGTGTTATTAATGATATTTTCCAGCTTTCCGGGAATTCTCCTTCTTCAAAAGATTTATTAATTATATTTAACAAACTATTTCCTATGGTGTTCCAATTATCCATTATCAGGTTTATTTTTAATAGTTCTACATATATTTTTCAATTCGGTAAGATTGATTGCACGAAACTTAAATTTAGAATTTATCTCTGGTATTCGGTTTATATATTGCACTTGCTCTATTGAATTTCAAATTGATTTAATACTCTCAACAAAATAATCATTAAATTTATTGCCTATTATATGGTTTTCCTTATATTCTAACTGATTAAATATCACAGATTGTATCACATTTTGTTTTTTATTAATTACTAAATTCTTTATTTTTCTCCACATTTGCTTTTGGTCGTTGGCTTCACTAATACTCTTATTAATAAATTTGTTTTTTTTTTCATTTTTTATTGTTGTTTCATATGTGTTTCTTATTAATTTGTAGTTATTCCAAGCTTCGCTTGTGTTTAACATTCTCGCGATATAATATTTCACGTTTTTGTCCTTTTTAAGTTTTCTTAGGTCTCTATTAAACCATTTTTTCATATTATTTTGTTCATTTATAGTTTTCTCTTTTGTAAATTTTCTTATTGCATTTTCAATGCATTTATCGATGTAATAGATTATATAATTGACGCTGTTATTTTCGCAATGATTTAAATTATTTCTTAATTCTCTATTAAACATATCTCTACTATATTTAAATATTTCTATCACTTTCTTCGTTGATTGATTATAGTCTTTATTATTTATTATTATATCTATTGCTTCATGATCCGCAATTTTATTATCAGCATTGGTTTTGGCGACAACATTCACATTATTTGTTATAACAAAATCTATTAATGTTTTTGTACTTTCCATAATTCTCGTGTTTTCAGTTATTACTTGCTTTAGTCCATTATTATTCAAAATTGATTGTATCCTATTTTTATATGTATCATTTTTTATCCAGTCTATGTTGAAGTCACCTGCAATAATTATTTCAAGATTCGTTTCAGTAATTAATTCAGTGATTTCTTCGAATGCATTGCAAAATTCCATTTCACTATAGCTTGGTGATTTATAAACTGCCATTATTATTAAGTTTGTATTTTTATTTTTTACTTTATAAGCACACATCCAATATTTTGATTCGGCTACTTTTTCACACAGTTTTTCGACATTCGATTCTTTTTTAAAATATATTATAACCCCACCGGTGCGTGTTGAATTTAAGAACGTTACAAAATGTTCATAATTAAACAGCTGATATTCATGCTCTTCAATGTCATTCGTTAAATGCGTTTCCGATAGTATTATAAATTCAGGTTCTTTTAATCCTGCTATTATTTCTACTTTATAAAAGTTATTCAATAGTCCTTGACCATTTGTATATATACCGTTCATGCATTTTAATTGTTATATATTAAAACCAATCATTCTCATTTTTATTTTTAATTTATTTTGATATACTGGACATTCTCTGTTTGTATAGCTATGATTATCAAGTCCGAGATTAAATTTTTGATTATATCGTATGCAGTTTATGCATTTGGCTCTAACTTCCTCCTTACATTCTTCCGGTTTATGGTTACCATGGCATCTATAACACACTTCTTGGTTTCTGCATTCTCTAGCTTTATGATTAAATCCTTTACATTTGTAACACATCAATACTTCAGTTCCATCAAATACTCGGCATTTTTCCCATCCAATGTTAATTTTTTGTATTGACAGTAATTTTGGGTACGACTCGTTATCAATTAATATTCTCGCGCTGTATTTGATATAGTTGTTCCTTTTTGTTTCATATGTTCTAATAATTTTTATATTACTATTTTTTATAACCTCATTTTGCTTTTTCATTTTTTCAATTAATTCATCATTAGAATATTTAAATGACATATCTGTTATTGTAACGCTCATTTCATTATTGCTTGGTGTTTTAATTATAATAATTGACTATTTGTTTGAGTCCATTATCATTAAAGCCACATTTCAGTCTGTTTTTATACGTTCCTTCTTTGCTCCACTCTATATTTAAATTGCCAGCTTTTATTATATTGTATTGGAATTTACATATTTCTTCTATTACTTCGTCTAATACTTGACAGAACTCTACTTCACTGCTGCTTGGTGATCTATTTATATATTGATACTATTACAAATTGATTGTTCTTGATTGTAACCTTATTTGCACTTATCCAATAGTTATAGGTAGAAAACTTTTCCCCAATTTTTATACCATTATATTCCTGTATAAAATAAACAACAACCACCAGTCCTGTTTGAATTTGAGTACTTAATATAGTTATTATACCCATTATTTTGTATTTCTTGTTCTTCCATATCATGCGTTAAATGTGTTTCCGATAGAATAATAAAATCAGGGTTTTGTTCATTGACTATAACTTCTATTTGGTTGTAATTGTTAATTATTCCACATACATATGTCCGTACCATACTTTTTTAACCGTTTCAGTAAAGGACAATTTGTTTTGTTTATCGTTGTTTACCTTTACTACTTTTTTTTATTTCATTACACATCTTTGCAGTATTTTTTTCTATTTTGTTATAAATATCTCTATTTTTCCATCACATTGCATAATTTCTTGACTTCAATTACATTGTTTTGACATATTATCTGCGCCTTATCTATTTTTATCATCCTCCCTTCATATCTCTTTTCAATTGCCTCCAATAATTGTTTAATTTCATTTTCATTTTGTTTTAAAGATATCTCAAATTCCTTTTTGCATTCATTCAACCTTGTTTTGTTTTCGTTGATACCAAATTGAATTTCTCCTAAGACCAATTCAACGTTATGAATATATTGTATGCAATCTTCACACATATATAATTTAAAAACGGATTAGATTCTAAAACCTTTAATGAATACTGATCAATACCCGAGCATTTATGAGTACAATGATATATACATTATTCCTGTTTCGCAAATATCATTCTGGAAAAAAATGTTTTTTGGAGTGATTAATCTAAATTCAATCGATTCGGCTCTGACGCAAAGAAGCATATTTGGCGCCCTCCGAAGCAAGACTTTAATCCGCGGTATACATTGAAGATAATTAAAAATTAAGGGGATTACATAATGGTATAGGCAGCCTTCACATCGCAAGGTATGGTGTCAATTGTAAAAGATTGATTTCAAAATGGATGTAAATGTTACATAAGCATATTTTGGAGAATCATATGATTCTATTTGCTGATGAAAACTTGTGTGTGAAATGGATTTTTATGTATGATAGTGATCCTAAGCGCACCGCACGAATAGTAAAGAGATATTTAGATGAATTATCAGTGGAAGTTTTACCATGGCCAATACAAAGCCAAGATCACATTCCAATTTAGAATTTATGGAATGACATTAAGAAACAAGTTGAGCTAAAAAACCAAAAATCTTCAAAAACTCGAGGAAGTGGTTCGAGAGGAATGGAATGGTATATCACTTACAAGATGCCAGAGACTGGTTGAAAGTATTCCAAGATTAGAATTGGTAATTAAACAGAATTGGTGATTAAAAATTAAACACAAATCACACTTGATCAACAGTTTTTCACCTCTACTGAAAATCCCAAAATTTAGAGTTAATACCCTCTTGTTGATCAATTGCGAAATGATGATTTTGTCCACCTTTTATCGGGTGTGCTAAATATGTGTCCAATGAATTTTTTGATTTTACAATTTAGTGTAATTTTTTGTTCAATTGTTTTATTTAAGCTTCTTTTCTTCTATACCTTATTTTAGGTATACCACAAGTAATGTTTTATAGTCATTAAATAAATTTAAGATATTAATTCATCTGTGTTTTTAACTGGAATTAAAATCACGTGCTAATTATAAGGCCACAACTGTACATATCGCCCATCTGCTAATCTAGTGTCATAACTCAAAAAAAAAAAAAAAATTTCAGTAGAGCTGTTTTACACTTCCAATTTCCTATTATTTAGTATTGATAAATTAATAAACATTTTGCTCCTGTGCTCTTAATTTTGTACGAATGAGTAATAATTATATATACAATATAGATCATAATACTGCGCATATTTTTGTGCACTTAGCTAAAATATTATGTTTTTTGAGTTATGACACTATATTAGTAAATGAGCGATATGTAACTCAATATTTATAGATACTTACATGTCAATCTAAACTTTGATAATTTTTTGTAGTAGTTTAGAATTTTATCATTCTCTAAACTAGGACTAGGCTGCCAAACATGACGAGTTACTTCCAGACTGCTAATACTTCCTCCACTTTCGGCGGATTGATTTACATTGTTTTTAATATTATTTGTTATAGACCCGTAACCATCTTTAGAGTTCGTTCTTTCTGAGGAAAAACTGTTGTCTTTTTTAATATTTTCAACACCGCCTGCAAAATTCTATAAGAAAAACTTTACCATGTTTATATAATTTTAAATAAAAAAAACTTACACGTAAAGTCAACTTGCATAAATTGTTTATGAAAAAAACATTATGTGCTGACCTGTTAAAAACTAATTTAAACATACTTCTAAACTGAATCATAACAATAATAAATCAACAATTGTTTATTTCATATTTCCGTCGTAATTCTTTGCACCCAATTCCCTTAAAAACAAATGTATTTTCCTCATTTAGTAAATAACGTGGGTAGCAAGCTGCCATATCGATGTTAGTTATAACTTTTGCGTAAAAAGTTGCCACATTTAAAAATGTTGTTAAAACATATGGGAACGTAGCCACAGTCAGGGTACACTTAAGAAGGCACTTGCAAGCCTTCATATCGTCATATGATATCCAAAGAGCTCTATGTTACAAAAAATTCAAAATGGATTTTTTGATTGATAATGATGTATTTTGCCGAAATACATGTTCGCATGATTTTTACATTTTTACAATTAAAAACAATGTTCTTATTAACAATATTCTATGTCAAACCTGAATGGTTTATTATTACATATTGAAAAGTTTTATTCTTTTCTTGTAAAATTTTTGAGCTGTGACTTAGGGCCTTTTGGATTTTATATGACGTACATACGTACGTATGTAACGAAAACAAACTTTAATTTACAGTTATTCTAGGAAAAACAAATTGTAATCAATAATAGGAGAACAAACGTTACCTTTTTAAATAATTAATTCATAATGTTAGAATGCAAAAATTGAAGATGTAAATAACTAATATAAGAGAAAAACACCTCCTCAATAACATTTTTTGAATGTCATAAAAATCCTTTTTGAAATAAAAAAGTTTCAGCCCTTCAAAATTTAGTTAAAAAGTGGACAGACTGACCATTTTCCGTAAAAATGTTTTTATGTAACTCATTCTATGCAAATACACTAGTTTAAAAGATTTTAAAGATTTACAGTCGAATTCATAAACTTTCATCAATGCCCACATTTTAGGTTTTATGTACACATTAGGTATTAAACGCTTTTTGCCTGGCAAACTCAAATTAACTATTAAACGTTTATGTTGTTCTACTGGCAGCACGATGCTTTTTTATTTGTCACTTTGGGGTTAGTGATGCATACAGTAAACAATCGATTGCTTAAGTAGTTGTTCACAATTAATAAAAGTAGTGAAATAATATTATTATATGAAATTTATAAGAATAAAATAATATTACTCATTGTTAAAAAAATTAAAACAAATTATTATTATTATCACATCGACCAGGCACTATTGCAAGACATTTCGACCATTAGAACCTGTTGTGTCCATTCCGGTCTGTAGTTTGTTCAACAGATCTGCTGCCTTCCTAATGAACACCAGCAGATCTTGAACCATAATGGTGGATATGGCTTTCCGTGAGACCCTATGTCCACCTAAACCTATCAAGAATGCAACATTCACATAATATATGTTCAGCCCTCTCTGATGCCTCTAACCACAGTTTACAAACATCCACATTTGTGACCGCCATAATCTTTAGATGCGCTCTTAGCCTGTAGCGACCCGTAAGAAACTCCGTAAGGAGTTTCAAACTCGGCTTGAAATACTTGAGAACCTCAGAACGACCGCCGCCCTAGATTGACCTCCTTTGAGCATTCCACTATTTCAGGCGTTTGGCAATTACCCAATCTTTGATTGAGGATGGTAGTGAGTGGTGCTGCACAGCAAGATTCTGGACTGATATATGGTGTCATAGAACCCTTTCTGGCCAAAGCATCCGCTATATCATTACCATCGAACTAAGGCTCTATTAGACAACTATCGGTCCGGGAATTCAATCTTTACTCTCTGCCAAAGTACAGATCCAAAGGCATAACATGCAGGACTGAAGACGGTTCTCCGACCACCCTGCGTACAATTGAGAGACTTTCCGACGCATTTCGGTACCTTTTGGCGACAATTTTGTAGCGGAACATGACGCAACCCACATCACATGGAGGTGGTAGCTTTATTTTCTCTACCAAGCTACCGCCGCATAAGTGATAATGGGCCGAATAATAGCAGCGCCCGTAACTGTTTTAACAATCGTTGCGAACGGATGAATGTTCCTAATAGAAGTGTATTACTTTTGATAATAGTGTGCATATAAAAAATAAAAAACAATCCAATTAGATAAAATAGTTACAAGTTGATGAAAAAACGTGCTAACAACCCTATCTTATCACAGCAAATTTAATAAATATATGCACATAACTAAGCAAATCTCAAAAATAATGTAAATAAACAGACTAAAAAAAGAAAAGCTAAAAATTAAAAACGAGTACCATTCTTTGCTATACTTGTAAGAATGCAATTACATCTGATTTTGTTAAATGTTACAGTCGCAATTCAAATTACCTTTTCCCTGTTGCCCTCTGTCAGAAATTACATATGCTAACATGTACGGAGAGAGGAAAACAAATTGGAAGTGCCAAGTATGTAAACCACGATCTAAATCTAATAACACCTTAAATCAGGCTGTCGTTATGGTCGAGAAAACTCAACGACGCAAATTAAGAGACGATGATGAGAAAATTTTTGATGAAAACAGAGCAAAAATATTCAAAGATTCCCTCTCCCTTAACAGCATCAACTCAACATTATGCTCGGTTCAATCTGAAAGGGATAAAACCAAATATTGAACAATTGGCAACGAGTGTAAAAAACTCTCACATACAGATAGAAGATGAGTTGAAAAGTGCACTCTCCACAATAACAGATACTCTTGCTAAATTAGTGGACGAAGTAAGAGATTTGACTGAAAAAGATAAGCAAAGGATGCAACAAATCAATACATTGGAAACACGCATAAACAAAATAGGACAGCAGAATATTGCAAAAAATATTGAAAAATAAAAAAATTACAAACAAAGACTCCAAATGAGATAATAAAAACAATATCATACTCATTAGACGTAGAAATGAGAGAAACCAATATAAGTATTGCCTACACACCTAAAAAGTAAAATTTTAAGGTAGTTGTCGAATTTACATCTCTTAGCAAAAAAAAAAAAAAAATGAGAGTTAATGAGTAATATTACACGAAACCGACTTGATGCTCATATAAAAAATAATATTGGAAACCAAAACCATTCTAATAATAACAAATTTATTTATATTAACGAGCAACTAACTTAATAATCGTCGTTTGCTTTGGATAACAAAAACCAAAGCAAAAGAGGCAAATTGGAAATATGTATGGGTCAAAAATGGCCAAGTTTTTGCCCGTGTGAACGAAGATTCTCCTTTTACAATTATAAACAATGTTACTGATATTGAGCAAATTATTTGAACAGCAAATTAATTTTATGTGAATTAAATTGAATAATAATAATAAAAAAAAAAAAAAAATAATAATAATAATAATAATAATAATAATAATAATAATAATAATAATAATAATAATAATAATAATAATAATAATAATAATAATAATAATAATAATAATAATAATAATAATAATAATAATAATAATAATAATAATAATAATAATAATAATAATAATAATAATAATAATAATAATAATAATAATAATAATAATAATAATAATAAATAATAATAATAATAATAATAATAATAATAATAATAATAATAATAATAATAATAATAATAATAATAATAATAATAATAATAATAATAATAATAATAATAATAATAATAATAATAATAATAATAATAATAATAATAATAATAATAATAATAATAATAATAATAATAATAATAATAATAATAATAATAATAATAATAATAATAATAATAATAATAATAATAATAATAATAATAATAATAATAATAATAATAATAATAATAATAATAATAATAATAATAATAATAATAATAATAATAATAATAATAATAATAATAATAATAATAATAATAATAATAATAATAATAATAATAATAATAATAATAATAATAATAATAATAATAATAATAATAATAATAATAATAATAATAATAATAATAATAATAATAATAATAATAATAATAATAATAATAATAATAATAATAATAATAATAATAATAATAATAATAATAATAATAATAATAATAATAATAATAATAATAATAATAATAATAATAATAATAATAATAATAATAATAATAATAATAATAATAATAATAATAATAATAATAATAATAATAATAATAATAATAATAATAATAATAATAATAATAATAATAATAATAATAATAATAATAATAATAATAATAATAATAATAATAATAATAATAATAATAATAATAATAATAATAATAATAATAATAATAATAATAATAATAATAATAATAATAATAATAATAATAATAATAATAATAATAATAATAATAATAATAATAATAATAATAATAATAATAATAATAATAATAATAATAATAATAATAATAATAATAATAATAATAATAATAATAATAATAATAATAATAATAATAATAATAATAATAATAATAATAATAATAATAATAATAATAATAATAATAATAATAATAATAATAATAATAATAATAATAATAATAATAATAATAATAATAATAATAATAATAATAATAATAATAATAATAATAATAATAATAATAATAATAATAATAATAATAATAATAATAATAATAATAATAATAATAATAATAATAATAATAATAATAATAATAATAATAATAATAATAATAATAATAATAATAATAATAATAATAATAATAATAATAATAATAATAATAATAATAATAATAATAATAATAATAATAATAATAATAATAATAATAATAATAATAATAATAATAATAATAATAATAATAATAATAATAATAATAATAATAATAATAATAATAATAATAATAATAATAATAATAATAATAATAATAATAATAATAATAATAATAATAATAATAATAATAATAATAATAATAATAATAATAATAATAATAATAATAATAATAATAATAATAATAATAATAATAATAATAATAATAATAATAATAATAATAATAATAATAATAATAATAATAATAATAATAATAATAATAATAATAATAATAATAATAATAATAATAATAATAATAATAATAATAATAATAATAATAATAATAATAATAATAATAATAATAATAATAATAATAATAATAATAATAATAATAATAATAATAATAATAATAATAATAATAATAATAATAATAATAATAATAATAATAATAATAATAATAATAATAATAATAATAATAATAATAATAATAATAATAATAATAATAATAATAATAATAATAATAATAATAATAATAATAATAATAATAATAATAATAATAATAATAATAATAATAATAATAATAATAATAATAATAATAATAATAATAATAATAATAATAATAATAATAATAATAATAATAATAATAATAATAATAATAATAATAATAATAATAATAAACAGATAATAATGGATATTAAAATCCAAACTTTACAGAATTTAATTGAATCAATGAAATCAATAAACAGTGCCTAAGTTATCCCATACACTAACATTCGTTCACTCAGGTTTATAGTGAGCATAAATCAAATAATAGACAAAATAAAATTTTTAATATTAGTAGAAACTGATATAAAGTGAAATGATATAAGTGAAAATAAATGATATAAGTGAAAATTCTCTTCACAACATAAAAGGTTTTAATTCGGGTTTCTGCAATAGTTATGAAAGAGGAGGAGTAATCGCGGTTTATGTAAGAGAAAACATGCAATGTGCACAAATCACTTTTAATACAAAATTATTTGAACTCTCCTATGTTTTGATGTTAAAATAAACAACAAAATAATTACCCTTTTTGCGTCGTATCGTTCACCAAATCAAAGAATTACTGACTATATGGACGAACTAGAAAAAGTCATAAGCAAAATAAACATAAAACAAGAATGTGTAGAAGTTGGAGATATAAATATTGATATTTCAAAACAAAACAACAACAACATATCTTGATATGATGCTAGCTAATGGTATGCAAAGTATGATAAATGAAAATACACGTGAAGATAAAAACACATACTCTTGCACATATTCATAAAAAATAAACAAGTAAACGCACATACGTACGCAGTAATAATAACAACAACTATTAGTGATCATTACACTCTTTTTTGTGCTAAACATGAAGAAGAAAACAACCAGAGTAGTGCCAACCTAAATACGCGGGAAACTTTATCAGAATAAACAATATAAAAGTAGTAAATACAATTAAAGAAACAAACTGGAACGAATTAATGTATCGAGCAGAAAACGCTACCGATTTATTTAATATACTATATTTACAATTTTGTGAAATTTATAGTCAATCAACAAAATTATCAAAAACCAGTAAAAGAGATCACCAAACCCACGGATAAGCGAAGAGTTAATGAAATACTGTGATTATCGGGATAAACTTTACAAAAGATGGCGAAATAATACAAATAATAAAAACTATGAATTATAATTTGAAAAAATTAAGCAATTTTGTAAATAAAAAAATAAACTGTGAAAAAAACAATTATTTTATTATTATTATTGAAAATAGAAGTAACATGAGAGTAACGTGGCAAATTATAAATAAAATAATTGGAAAAAAACTGACAATATTGATGAAGTTATAACAAGAAATTTTAAAAACAATACTTTAAATGAATTAGTAAATGATTTTGCAACAAATTTTAAACATAACATAAACCAAATATTGCGACCTGTAATATAAAAACAATAAGTAGTGTCAATAGTGAGTCAGAACTCCTTATATGTGGAATATACACATGAAGTGAAAATTTTTAATATCTTAAGAACATTAGAATCAAAGTAAGGCCCGGGAGTAAGCGGTATATATAGTGCAAGCTACCTCACACCTATTTTAACCAAATTTATCAATCCAAGTTTGGAAAACGGTATTGTAACAAATTTACTGAAAACTTCGTTAATACGATCCATTTATAAAAGCGGATGTAAGACACAATTTTAAAAACTACAGGCCTATTACTATTTTGCCAGCTATTGAGAAAGTGCTAGAAGAAGTCGTTGTGAGAAGATAAACCTTGTTCATGAGGAGGTATATAATAATAAATGAAAACCAATCCGGATTCCAAAAAATTTAAATAAATTATTGGGAAACTTTTCAAATCTCATCAATAGTTGCCTCAGTAAGCATATGCATTGTCTAGTGCTTTTCGTTGGTTTCACACCCTCTCACACGCTAAGCTGCTAAAAATTCTAGAGAGAATTTGTGTTAGAGTAAGCACATTGAATTGGTTTAAAAACTATCTTAATTGCAGAACGTATCGTATGAATATGCAATAACCATAGCAAAGAAATGATATTGGATTGCGGTGTTTCACATGGCTCTAAACTTGTATATAATATATGCCAATGAAATGATAAGGAAACTCAACATTCGCTTATGCAGACATTACCGCAATAGTAAAAACGGTGCACATGCCACAGAAATAATGCAAGATCAACTAAATACAGCAACAAAATTGTGTCACGACAATGGCCTAATTTTTAATGTAACAAAAGCTAAAATAATGCATGTAAGACCTCCACATTTTACACATTCAAATATACATCTAAAATTTCATAATTATGAATGTCTTCACAAAAATGCTAAAAACCCTAATATAACAAATGAAAACTGTAACACAAACGTACAAATATTGAGGTGTATACGTTGATAACAAATTCAAATGGAAGACCCATATATTAAACCTACAGAAAAAACTTCGAAAGTCTGCGTATATGCCCTATCATTTAAGTATCTCCTCTACCTACGAAGTTTTAAGACAAGCGTATTATTCATTGGCCGAATCTCATTGCAGAATATTACAAAATAAACAAGACCAATTACTAAAAATCCTTCAAAAGAACTACAACTTAATAATAACCGGCTAATAAATAATGTAAGCAACAATTTAAAGCATCACAATTTTTTATTTAAATACCTTATTTAACATATCCAACATCGACACAATCAACAACACGTCCACTAATAACAACTTATTAATAGAAACAAACAGCACATCGTTAAGAACAACCGACAACACAACAACAAGAACAACAGACACAACCAACATGTAAACGAGCACAACAACATTCACCACTAGGAACACGGCTACGAATACGACAACGAAAACGGCAACGAACGATCCGGGTAATCTTGCCTCTAAGCTCAACGTATTGAGCATTAAGAATGTTTATTATTTCACGATAATACATTAATTCTTTAGGGACAATAGATTCCTTCACATAATCGATCACAAGCACAACACAAGACGTCGAGCTCAAGGAAGGTATAAGGTGAGATAAGCCAGTGGCTTAGGGAGTTGTATTAATGTATATTCATGTATACGTATGTATGTATGTATTAAAAATAAAAAAGTACATATCCATAGTGTCTTCTTGGCGAAAGACGACATGTCTTACCGTAGGAGGAGCAACTTGCCCAGATGGCTCTTATCGCTGTACTCTGGACGGCACCAATGTGCGAGTTCCAAAAAACCTCCTTTTCCAGAATGACACCTAGATACTTAATCTCTTTAGAAAAGTTGATGGTACTACCCATTACCCTTATCCACGTTATCGTTGGTGGCACTAAAGTGCCAATTTAACTCCTTTTTAGCCATCTTGGCACTTTTGATCACCCTTGCTAAAAATGACTCAATTCTGACTCTTTTTACATATTTTTTCCCTTTATTGACTCTTTACGTTTATTGTACCTCTGGTATAAAATTACGTTTATAAAACATGTAATTTTGGTATGCATACATTTCACAAAGAAAAGCAATTGTATGTAAGTTGTTTATTAATGGAAAAAGGAATATAAAGAGAGCTTTCATAAAAAACTGCCTTTGAATTCTTAATTATGAGTTCAGAATAAACCTAGGCTGAAAAAACATTGCTGAACTTAAGAAATTAATATTTTTGATAGTAAATACAAAATATATTATTAAATTAATATTTTTTATATTAAATACAAAATATTAATTTTTTATCAAAAATTGCGTAAGGAAATAATATGAAGAATTGATATTGTTACGAAAATAAAAATACACCACTGTATTTTGGGATTTTGGTATATTTTGTGTCACCCTGTCAATTTGGCAGCGCTGCCACATCGACCATTTTTACGTTACATTTGAGTTAATGGATATGGCAATAGAAGATGGTCGATATTACCTGAACCTTACAAACTGTAGGCAATTAGGTATATAAATTGCTGCTTTACCTCCACGTCAGTTAGTTGTCGTTTGGCTGTCAATAAACAAAGTTGTGTTAAAGCGAAATTAAAAGTGTTGTCTAAACAAATATTAAGTGTTGCATTAAGACAAACAGTATAAAAGTTATAGTGAAGTAAATAAAGAAACTGTAGCAACAAAATGAAGCGGTTTTTATTTTATTTTAACGCAATTTAAACGAACTCAAACGTTTTAAAAAGGTTAAAACGTAACAATATAAATAGTAAAAAATTAAACACATTGAAATATTTATTTAAATCTAATAAAAACATAAATTGTGCCGAACTAGTTTTGGAGTTTGCTGAATTTATTACTTGTCATGAAGAACTTCTTAATGAATTAAAGTTATTAGAATCTAAGATAAATGAAAAAAGCTACGGACATATAAGTAAGATTTCTGATGTTGAAAATTTTTGGTATGAAATAGTAAGATGTAAAAACATATTTAATGAATGTTTATGGAAATTTATACGAGTTTGTTACTAGTGTATTTACTTTGCCATACAGTAGTACATCTACTGAAAGAATCTATTAAAAATTGGCATTGATGAAAAATAAATTGTCCAATAGGCTTAAGATAGACACTTTAAATTTATTGAAAGAAGATTGGACTACAAGTACAGAACTTCTGCAAAAGTATAATCAATATAAATTATCAAAAATAATAAATAAAATTAAATTTTACTTATTAAAATCCATAAAAGTTGGAAAGACTTTATATTTGCACATTCTAATGCATAAAAGCAGACAAACAAAATATATACGAGTGTATTATATTAAAAACCATTAATAACAAAACATAAATAATGTGAATTATAAATTGGTGAGATATTAAAAAAGTTTTGTAAAAGAAATGTATTTTTAAAACATTTAGCTTACAAGAATTAAATGTAGATATCTAATATGTGTTAAATGTACATTTTTCTTTTTTTTTATTCAATCTACCGAAGTGAATACTTTTCCTTTTTTTTTATTATTTATTTATTAATAAAATTTATGTCCAAATCTTGTAAAACAAGACAAAATCTTATATTTTGAATACAGGAACGTAATATGTACACATTAAACAACTCAATTTAGTAAATGAATAAATAAATTTATAAAAAAAGTATTTTAATAAAAAATAAATAGATAAACAAATATAATATACAACAAGTGGTAAAAAAACATACAAATAAAACAAATATGAAAGGGAGACAAAAAATATCAACGAAAATATTGAAATAAAAATATCCTAAAGCTACTAGCGTTGGTGTTGCGTTGTTGATGTTGTGGAAGAATGTTCCAAAGTCGAATAGCATGTAAGTAGAACTGCTATTCGGAAAACAAGTAATGATGCCGAGGAATTATAATATTCCTACTATGAGGTGACTGAACAAAAGACTTTATGTGATCGACCCATACAAAATTGGTGTTAAAAATAATCCCCAAGTTCTTCGTCGCATAAACTATCTCAATTTTCTCACTATTTATCATAACATCCCCGAAAAATATAGGTATAATGCTTCTTATATGCAATACAATGCAATTTGATTTCCCGGGGTTTAAACAGATACCATTAACCCATACCCATAGGGAGATTCTATCAAGTTCCTCATTTAGACAATTAACAGCCAGTGACATATTGTCCACTGGAAATTGTTCCAATTGATGCTGTTAATCATTTGCCCATAAAGTATTTTACCCAAAACTTTCGAAAGAAAGCACAAGATTGAAATCGGGCGATAATCCCCATTCGGCTTGAGTAACGGATTTATTTTCGAATGCTTCCACTTTGTCGGCTACGTTGTATACGTAATAATGGTATTAAATAAATGGGTTATAAATGAGAGGATTAGGGGTCTGCCCGTACCGTGGGGGTATTCACACAGGATCTATTAAGGTCATTAGGATTTCTCTGGCAACTAGTATTCTTGCATGTGTTACAAACACCTATCACACGAATAGTCCTCCAAGTTTGCTCAGTCTCGATTGCAGATTTAAGCCGTCTAGAGCTGTATTACATTTTCGCACATCTGATCCTCTTGTTCACATTCGACCTTGCAACTCTATATTGCAATTTTAATTTTGGTGTTCTAAATCTCTTCCACCTTGATTATGCAAGATCCCGCAGATTAATAGCACATTTGATAAAGTTCGTAAACCAAGGTTTCTGTTTATGAGAGATTTTTCTAAATTTAATTGGTACCGTCATATCAAATAAGTTCTGTATATTTTCCTCCAAAAAAGAAGATCGCGTCTCCAAAGAAGGCATGCAATATATATCATTTCAAGCAACTTGCGAAAAACTTTCATATAAATGATCTCCGTTTATATTTCTAAAATCTCTGTAGCTGTAAATTTGTTCTGAAAATTGAGGTTTAAAATCATACGTTAAAAATAATAGACCATGTCTTGAAAAACATGGTGCAGATACTTGATCATACAATAATGTTTTCAAAGCATCAGTTACAAAAATAATGTCTATGTGTGTACTAGTCGTCGGGCTGTGAAGCGCAGGTGTAGTGGTATTAATACATACAAGACCCAGAGATAGCATGTTATAATATATGTATGTATAGTATGTACATAAATAAATCTAAAATGACAACAATTTTGAGTTTTTTTCTTATTTTATGGTGAGTGACCCTTAAAAAAAAAAAAAATCCTTTTTAGTGACCCTTTTTTTCAAAAATGACTTTTTAGGCTCTTTCTGAAATTCTTCAACGGTAACACACTGGCAACCACATTATCAAGTTTTGCTTTCGCTGTAAGCAATAAGTTGTTGTTTCTTTATGTTGATTTTGTTAAACCTGTTTTTTTGATGACCGTTTGTAGATGACTGCATTAGGTGTTTAAGGGTTAATGAAATACGTGTGTTTTAGTATTTATAGTGGAGAGAAATGCTTCGTCATGCACCAACACGTTGGTTCAACTTAGCTCTGGTAGTCGAAAGACTTTATGAAAATTACCTATGGATCAATAAAGAATTTTTTCCTTTTAGTGTTTTTTCAACCTATTTTTTCGAATAAGAAATCAGGTAGTTTATTTAGTTTTTTGCATAATATACACAGGTGCTGTTATACTTTATGCAGCATATAAAAACTAAAAGAGGATTACATAATAGTTGTTAATGTGCATCAGGTTATCAAGCGACTTCGAGGAAAATTACTGCAATGAGAACTTTATGGATGTACATACTTCCCTTATACTTCAATAGTAGCATAAGTATATTGTGAAACGTGTAAAGAAAAAAAAATAATTTCCAAAAACCAAGTGTTTGTAATTCAGATTCTGACATTTGGTTTGGTTTGGTTTGAGAACGAGAATCCATCCGGTCATATTGGACCGACGGGAGCAAACACTCGGAGACAAATGGTTAAAGATAATGATGAAAGAGAAGAAAAATAAAAACAATCCTAAAGAGAAAACCAAAGAAAACCGAAGAAGCTAAATTAAAAAACGCTCGAAGAAATTCAGTCAATCCTTATGCCACAACCTACTGATGTTCTTGGCAATCCGAAGGATAACCATAGGATCGGTACACGAAAGGGAGATTAGAGTTTCGATTAGAGTGCCGATACCACCTGCCAAAGAGTCTGGGATAATGACATAATAGGTGTTCGATCGTCTGTTACTCTTCTTCATCATCGCACAGCATACAGTAATCAGTGTCAGTATTTGCCTATCTACGTGTCATCGCATGGATACCGCATTGGACCGTAGTAAGCACCAGCTCAACTTTATCCATAGAGAGAAAAGCAGACGTCCTGCTACTGGAAATAACCGGCCATATGGATCTATAGACCCTGCAACCCAGTTCGTTGAATCAGGTTTGACCAGCCGTCTCAGCGAAGAACCTCTCTAGTACACAGATGTAATGAATCAATGACGGCTGGATAGAGTCTTCACTCCGGAGGACTGTTGACGCAGAGCCATGACGAGCCAATTCATCAACCTTTTCATTACCAGTGATACTACAATGATTTGGTATCCAGCAAAGTTGAACGTTCTTCCGCAGCCTACCCAAGGCTAATCTGCAGTTCCGAACGACCTTGGATCTGACCAAGCACGAACTAAGTGCTTTGAGAGTCGCCTTGCTATCCACGAAAACCGTCACCTGTCCTCAATGCACCCAATTTCATTCTCGATCATCACCACTGCCTTTCTAACCGTAAAAACTTCCATATAGAATACATTGCACTCACCGCTCAACTTATAGGAACAACTAAGGTCAAGGTTGTTCTCACAAATCAGCAATTTTAAATTTAAAATATTTTATATTCAATTAGTATTTAAGACTTCAAATTTGTATTAATAAAGTGAGAAATAATATATCAATTAAACAAAACGGTTGTTTTCTTTTTCTCGTCTCTTCAAATAACCAAGTTTCAAGTGCTTGCGTTATACTTACAATTGTCCTGGTGATACTGACTTGTCAAAACAAGAATACTTTAACAAAGTCAAAATTTTCAACTTCATTTAACATTGTAATAAAGTTTTATGTGCTGTAGTTACGCATTTAGGTAGGTGGGTACGAAAGGTGGTACCGAAGTAACCCACGCAGAGACCAGTTGTGGAAAGGTCTTTCCCTTGGAAGAAAAAAAGGACAAAAAGAAGAGAAAAGGAAGGAATAGAAAGACGAAGAAGGACCCAATCCGTTCTAGAGTGGTCAAGTCTTGTTCAAAGCAGCCTGGAGACCCTACAGTCTTTACTGCTTCTCCATGACTCTTCCATTCTACGACAGGCCCAGCTATCAATCAAGCTTCTAAAGAAACCAAGCGCCGGTTTCACGGACGATTTAGTTCTGAAAACGCTGCAATAGTTCGGGAGTCTAAAGGACAGTTTAATATCACTGTCACAAGGGACCCTCGCACCCTTGGTTTTAGATCTATCTGTGAAGATAGCATAGCCATTCAGCAATCTATCAACACCCTGCCAATACTCTCTTTTCGAAAAGTGACGAATGGATCCTACTGAAGTCGCATTCCTTGACCCTGCAGTCCGTAGAACCACTGCGGGCACCAAATGCGCACACCCAGTCCAGCCATCCTAAAGTAGCTGAAAGTCCAAAATCCAGAGCCTTAGCTAGACCTCCTTCCCAAAATCCTCAAGAAGCTCTTAGCAGCTCTCTTCTTTACCTCAACTTTTAGAGAGGTTAAGCCCATGATAATGACCGTCACTGCCTGAGGCGCAAGACATGCTATTAACGACACTTCTGTGCACCTTGTCTAAATTCCTTCTCCCACAGACATTTTCCGGAGCCCTACACAATACGATACAGCCATAGCTAAGGACAGGTATAATTAGATCCACTAGATCATAGATCCACTTCACCATCACTTGGCGAAGACCCCATCTTTTACCAATGCCGCTTCTAACCGCATAGAAAGCGTTAAAAGGGTGTTTTCCCTCCAATTAAGTTTCCTATCCAAGAAAACTCCCAAAAACTTGGCCATTTCAGACAATATTATTAACATTATCCCATTTAACCTAGATAGGTCAAACTTCTCCAATTTGTATCTCCTGGAGGAGAGAACTAGCTCAGTCTTGGAAGGATTGGTGTTAAGACCCCTAACTGATGCCCAGGAAGAAAGGTTGTTAAGTGCCGCTCACTGACGGTCGGGAGAAACCTCCCCGTTACAAGAATCACCAGATCGTCCGCATAGCAAGCCGCCTAATGATGGCATTTACAACCACATTTTAAAGCAAGGGCGAAAGTACCCCTCATTAAGGAGTACCGCGAAACACCAGTCCCTCAAGGCGTACCTTACCAAGTTCCGAGCGAACAATCCTGCCATTAAGCGCGCTGATTATCTATTCAACCAGGAAATCATGCTTCCCTGATCGCCCCGCTTTTACCTTCAATATCCAGGAAGGCTGCAAGGGTATAAATTCCATAGTGTAACCTCTCTCAATATAACCGAAGATCTCGTAAGAGAAGAATCCACAGACCTACCTTTCAGGTAGGCATATTGAGCCCCACTAAATTCTCTCCTATCGATCTTACTCCCCAGATACTCTTTCTATCGTTTTCAGCAAAAACGATGACAGGACCGAGCGGCCTAAAATCGGTATGAAAACCAGCTTCATCCTTCTCCACGACCTAGGGATAATTTTACCAAAAAGCAAACATTCTGTAACATGGCCGAAAAAATCCCATCCAAACCTGGAGACTTGTAAGACCAAAAGGATTGGACCGACCATGTCACCTTGTCCATTGATCCGAACAGGAGAAGCTGTCATCAACTCTCCAGTTCTCTATAACGACGTCCCTATTTGTGAGTGTCATATCAATGACCTCCTCTCTTATCCTATTCCTGAAAATGGGCACATTTCTCCTATTACACATAAAGAATCCTTGCGTGGTAATAAAATCAAAAACGGACTCACCTGTTACATTTATGTCACCACTGCCCCATTGGCAGTGATGAGCGTGGCCATCGCATCCCAGCACCAGGAGGACTCCATTCACCCTGGCAGACTCAACCAATCCTGCCAATTCAGCTCCTGGCGGATCCATCGCCTGGTAGGGCAGATAAACGGAAGCCAATATGTATCAGGCACCTTTATGCATCCAGATCGCCATTGCTGAAAGAATTCACTTCACCTAATTCAATGTGCATGGCACATAAAACTTGTAGCCCGTGACTTTTAATCCTCGAACCTTATTATTAACTATCCAAGGTTCTTCAATGAGAGCCACGTATACTTCCTGCGAGTAAAGTGAGGTCGATGGAGACTGTTTCATTGTGGTACAGGTTTATCTGCACCACCAATAATCCTGGGCCTTATCACCGTTAGAGTACCTAAACCTGACACTGCCTAAGCAAAATTTCGCTTTGTCAATAGCGAACCTGAAGTCTATACCCTTATTACCCTTACACGGCAAGCTCGTAATAGACTTCCATTGGCTTGTATCCAGAGCAGCATTCTGAATTGTCAGTATAGAAAGGGCGGTAGAATCCACACAGTCACTACTGGCCTAAGAGGCAGCTCGGATGAGAAAATCACTTCCAGTTTCGCTCCACCTTTGCCAATTACAGCAAGCAGGACGTCCACAGACTTTTTGCTAATGCAGCTCACAACTTTGAATCCACCAAGAATATTAAAATCTGTTAATATTTAGCTTAGTTATTAACTAATAAGTGCATGAAGGTACAAAAACCGGTTTTTTGTCCGTAACTTAGAATTGTGGAAGCGTTACGAAAATTTTTAAATTAAATTCTTTTCCGAGAAGACTAGAAGCCATAATCAAAATTCTTTGATCGCATTCCAAGTATTAATGTTGTTGTTCTAAGTAACTTTTTAGGAGAAAATTACAAATTACAAATTGGAACCTTAGAAATGAAATAATATATAAATTTATGTTTGTTTTTATTATAATATGGGAATATTTTTATTTTATTATCTTTAAATCTACCAAACGAGTATTTAATATAAAATTCTTAATTCTAAATATAAAATTAAACTTATTTAAAAAATATATAGAAATTGTATTTTTAAAAAAGTAGCTTTACGCATCCAAAATTACCAGGAAATCTTTGCTTAAAGCACCTGTATTTCAAAATCTACACCTAAAATACAAGAGTATAAATACTTAAATTTGAGTTTTTGATTGATAATGGCGCAACGCCTTAAAGCCAACGTCATTACTAATTTTGCAAAAATAACAACTTTGTTAGAGAAGTTCAATAGTACAACATATTAGGCCATATCCAATAAAGTATTTTTAAATATATATATTATTTTTCACGTTTCCTGTGGAGTTTATTAACTTATTAACATTACTCTCAATAAGAGCAAAAATGTACAAAGATACGCGAACGCTAAAAACCAAATATCTTACCACAAAATGAAAAAAAATGTATGTTTTGACAACTTAATTGACATAAAAGTTGTCGTTGTGTTTGAATTTGTATAAAATTGTGCAAATAATTTAATTATAATTTAAGTTAATAAAAAACTGTATTTTAATAAACTGTTCACTACAAGTGAACTTTTTTTAATAAAGTTTTTAAATTATTTTTGTTTTCCGAAAAAATATTTTATTCTTTTATTATCTCTCAAACATCTGATTTTTTATAAATTTATCCACATTTAAACAAAGAAAAAGTTCGGGTTGTTTCATGCACGAAGAAGAAAAATATTACTCTGTCAGAATATGTGTCATTTACCTAATTTTTGAATACGCGAACTCTTTTTGAATCCCAATGTAGAGTAAAGAAAGAAACCTATTTAAAGTTATCAATTTAATAAGTTTTTAATATTAAGTTTATGACAAACAATTTTTATTTAAATCTTTTAATTATGCCATTGAAGAAAGTACTGTATTTCCAAAAAGTAAGTTACAACGCAAAAAAGTTTGTCAACTTTCAACTTGATCAGCTGACTTGTATTTTTTCTGATGTGTTAAATTGCTTTAAAAAACTAAGTTAATTTAATGAAGCCAAAAACAACTTGAACTAAAAAATAATATATGAAAACAAACCAAAATTAAGCAATTAGTTCATTTAGATGTCGTCTCTAAAGCGTGTTGTGTACCTTGCCGTAGTTAAGGCGTTAAAAGTCTTAAGATACTAAACGCACCAAACGCTAAACGCGTGTTATATAACATTACCTTAAGTATTTTGGTATTACCTTAACTGTTCTCTCTTTATTTACAAATTGTATTAGACAATTGCTTAACATAAAATTGAAGTCCAATACATGACGTGGATGCCATAGTATGTGCGTTAAACATACAATTTACCAAAATTTTTGTAAAAAATAAGAGCATAATACTATTGTAAACAATATTTGTATATGTAATTCCGTGTGGAATCTTTATACAAATATAAAAATTAATGTGTGCTTGTACGTTTGTTTGTACCTTATAGACAGCTAAACGGCTGAACCGATTTTCCTGAAATATTTACAGTATCTCTGTGTATGTCTGGAAGAAACTATATGGCTATATAAATTTCAAAAATTCCGACTGGGCGTCGTTACAAAGTGTATATTTGTCAATATTTTCAAGATGTTAACAGCAAGATGCTCTGAATTTGGCCAAAAAAGATTCAGATTCAATGCAAATCATTAGTCAAAATGTAGTCGGAATTGAATTAATGGGCGTTGTACCTCCCATACAAAGTAAATACTTATTTTAGCATATCTTGAAAACGGTTAAACCAAAAGCTTCTGAATTCGGTCTGAATAACTGCATGGTCAATAAACATCAGACAAATGGGCATGAGTATCTTGAGAATGGTTAAATGACTGAGTAGTTAATACAATTCATCAGGCAAAAAGTGAGCGAATTGGACAGGTGGGCGAAGGGCCTCCAATAAAAGTAAAAATTAATTTTTGTATATCTTAAGAACGGAAATAGTAGAAGTTTCTAATTTATTTATTTTTATTTTATTTATTTCATTTTCAAAAAACAGTACAACAAGAAGTATGTGTCATGCATTACATTAGGTTCGAACAACGTCGTTAACAATACATATTATCCACAACTAGCTGGGCGTGTCATCTTCCATTTCTACTAAATATTGAATATTGTATATTTGTAGAATAAAAACTATTAAAGCTTCGTTATTTATCCAAATCTGCCAAAGAGAGGGAATTGTAGAAAGCATACTGGATGAATTCTATCTATATAGGCATACAGCTGAAATGCAGAACCCACAGTAATTTTTTGTAAGGAACATTTGTTTGAATTTTGACCGGAAGAAGACAAAATGGAGAAAAGGGAAAAAAGTGTAACTAAGATATAATTAAGGACGGGATAGCGAAGCATGCTGGGTTTTAGCTAGTGTTAAATAATTGCAAATAAGCCCCCTTTTTTTGCATTTTATTAATTTGAAATATAATGATCTGACTATAGTTATAATATTTGACAGTTATAATATTTGTTTAATCAAATTTTTGATATCTTAGAAAAGTTAAAAACAAAACTGTTATTTTATGCACCTTTTTAAAAATGTTACTGCCTACGAATTTGTTAAACATCATATACGTACATACACTGGTGTCCAATTATTTAGGGACAACAATTGTTTGATTACTGACATGTCAGTATACAAATATTTCCTGTCCATAAGTATTTGGCCACCAGTGCACAAATTATAAAAAGTTTGCAATTCAAATTAGAATGACTTTATTACATTAGAAAAACAATGTAAAATGAATTTTGCTACCTAAAAGCGCATCCTTGTTAGGCAACTGCAATGTGAAGTATAAAACCATAAAATACAAATTCAAATACAGAATAAAAAAGTAACATGAATGTGAATGCAAAATCAAATATGACACACAAAATACAAAATATAAATTCAAGCACAAAAACAAAGGACCACCGTCCTAAGCAATGCTCGTAACTCCTCCCTCGCTTAAATGAAAGAATACCGGCGTTGTATCGCTGCAGTCCCTTACCGCTAGTGTGCGATCATGGCAAGCGGCTAACGTAGCTCTTGTAAATGGAGAATTCGATGGCCATGAGCCACTGGGAGAATAGTAATTTTTTTAAATTTAAGCTTAAGGGTAGAGTATCTTATAAAGAAATATATTATACTGTCCTATTGTATAATTTTAATCCTAGTCACAGACATAATATCGGCTACAGTAAGGTTTATGAAGTGCTCAATTTCTATTTTAAAATTGATTTCGTTGCTGTCCAAAAAATAATGTTCAAAATTCCAGTTTTTGCGAAAGTGATGGAGATAATTATGTTATTCAGTTATGTTATTATCACCGTGTTTCTAGTCATGAGTGAATCATAAAGGTGACTCGCGTCTATCCATCTTTAGTCCTTGAGATTTTTATCCGAAACTGCGAAAGTTAGCGGTCAGTGAAAATACTAAGCTTTTGTACGCCAGAAAGGTAGTTTCTAAGCGCTTTTAATGCCCACACGATGACCAGCAATTCTCTCTAGTTCGTGGCGTAGTGTTTTTCGCCACTGGTCAAAATGTGAGAGATCATGGTTATAGGTTCTCTCTCCTGCGAGAGGACCGCTTCTATAGATGATAATACTTCTTTGAGCTTGTTGAAGGCCTCTTACTGTACAATTCTGATTTTTTGCGACTGTGGCGCAGTGACTTGACCGTTTTCTCCCTTCAGAATACCAGATAATGATTTCGCTGTTTTAGCGAAATCTGTTATAAAATAGTGGTAGTACCCTGCGAAGCCGAAAAATTATCTCAAACCCCTTAGTGTGGTGGATTCTAGAAAATTTCTAATTGTGTTCACTTTGTTCGGACACGTTTTGACTCCCACTTGTGAAACCAAAAACCCTACTTAGCTTCTGTTCTAAAAAATTTAGATTTCTCTGCCGAGACACTCATGTTGGCTTCGAATAGGTTTCTAAGAATCATTTCCACATCTTTGTGTTGCTGTTCGTTCTTTGAGAAAATGATGCATTCATCCATGTATTTGAAACAGTTTTACCAATGTGTTCCTTAACACATCTTCTATTGCCCTCTGGCCTCTAAAATTCATCCTTTCCGTGTTTGACGGAGAACGCAGTTTTCTCCCTATCGCGTTTCGCCAGTTTGATCTGATGGAAACCAGACTTCAGATCAAGGGCGATAAAATATTTGCTCCTGTCTAGATTGGCTAAGATTGCTACTGACGGTTTTTCGTTGAGTTTACCTATAACTATAACCTATAACTAATCGTCAAGAACCATTTTCTTAGCAACACATATAGCAGTATTATAAGGTGACCTTGAGAGACGAATGATACCATTCGCTAATAGGTCCTGGATTTCCTTATTCACGAAATCTTAAACATCCAATAGGTATGGATATAGTCTTGAGTATACCGGGTTTTCGTTATTGGGATCTGCAAATACTACATTTACGCCACGAAACACTTTGGAAAAGGCTTCCTCCAAATCCCTTGGGACTGCCTTGGCCTGCACTTGTAGATGATTTACATCCTGGCTTGTAATAAATAAAATGACTTCCTTACCGAAATCGTGAGTTATGGTATTTGTTCTTAAATCAATAAACGCATGGATTTTGTTCAATAGTCAAGACCGATTACATCATCGAATGATGTCAGATTGGATAATACAAATACTCCAAAAACCCTTATTCTGCATTTTTGTGTGATGGTGTATTGATTTTACTAAGAATGTATTTTCAATCGGGTATATTCCCTTAAGTTCTGGTAGGGGCTTGATATAGCTTTTTGACGCCACAGTATCTACGAGTTCATCGTATTCAATACCGTCTGCTACTTGCTCCGCCTCCCTGCTATACGCTGCATCATTATTTAATTCAGGTACTTCGTTCAGATTGTTTACACGCTGTTTTTAGGCCCAGTATAGCGTCCTGAATTGGCTGAACGTTTCTGAAGATTGCCTTGTGCTACTATTTGACGGATGCTAAAATTGAGATATAGAAGGTCCACATCCACAGGCTCGACCCGCCTTTGACCGAAATTGTTTATTGGTTGAATAATGTGGGTTTTTATGCCCAGAATAGGGCTCAGAATAATTTTTTTTTTATTTGGGCTCTGTGTCAGCCACTTTTTTTTTTAAATAAGAATTCTCGCTAAATCTGTTTGCAAAATTAGTCACAAAAACATATAGTTTGTTGTTAGCGTCTACCTCTTGGGCCAAAGCCAGGGCAGATGGAAAGTTGGATGGTCTCGAAGCGAACAGAATATAACATAAAAGTTTCCTTAGTTCCAAGACGAACACCACCGCTTATTCATTTATAGTGTCCGCTACATTTCGTGTTGCCATTAAAAAAAATTTTAATTCTACCACAATGTTTTCAAAAATTTATCAAACTCAAACAAACTCATACAAGTCTAGCAGCTTTCAAAAACCTTTAAAAACATACATATTTTAATATGAACGAAAATTTTTACCAATATTTTTACATGTGTTGATATACTATAAGCGGAAATATTAAGTATATACCCTTATTTCCTAATGCTCGATGTTAACTGTGAGTCACACTTTAACGTCATGTTTTTTGCCAACTTAATTTGACATTTCTTTGTTTCAGTCCTTCACAAATTCAACCATGGAGAGGTACACAATTGAGTAGCGCGTTAAATTGTTGAAGCTTTTTATAAAAATGGACGATGAAATCAAAATGCGTTCCGTGGTTTTTTGATCAGCATACTAGACCAAATGTGTCCACAAGCGAAAGAATTGTGAGCAAATTTCAGTAAACCGGGTCTGTAGGAAATGTGGAAACACCGGGCATGCTCGCCCAGTTCGTTCTGCGGTAAACGTTGATGATGTTCGCGATAGTGTGTCAGACGAGCCGTCAACCGCGACTCATCGTGCTGCCCAATAATTGAACATCTCACGAACATCACTGATAGCCAGAAATTGAAGATATGGACCTGAACAATATGTGGTTCCAACAGAATGATGCCACTTGCCAATGAAATAATGGCTCTTTTGTGCGAAATTCAATGGCCGTGTTATCTCGTTCGTGATGATGTTAATTAGCCACCACGATCATGTGATTTGACACCGTTGGACTTCTTTCTTTTAAAAGAACAATTCAAGAGGTAAATAATAAGATAATTCGTTACATTAATGACATTGAACCTCAATTATGTTTCAGAGTCGTTGAAGATATGGACCGACGGATAGAAGTATGCCACCGAAGTCGTGGTAAGCGTTTGGTCGATATTTTGTTTCACACATAATTATCATAGATCCTTCTATAAAAATATTAAGATAACTCTCTAAAAACTTTTTGTCTTATTTATAATTAACATCGAGCGTTTTGGTTGGACTACCCTTTACAGTTTAGATTTAAGTCTTTTAAAAAACATACAATAAATTTAAACATTTTATTTTTTTACACTGTTTGTGAGAATACAAAATTCTAAAAAAACAGTAAAATATATTTTACTATAAGATTTTCCGCCATTAGTCTGTTTTATGTCCTTTATTTATTTATTTGGTCTATGGAAAAACAATTCCGTACAGACTAAAGTAACATAGCATGAGTGAAATATCGAGTGGGCCATTTAAAAGTTTAGATTTCAAAATGCAATAAAACAAAAACGATTTGAAATTTTGCTAAATTTATTTCTTTGTTGTGAAGTACAATTGTTCCGGTTACAAATGAAATATTATTTCATTCATATGGCTTCCGCGGCTGATCTCACAGTACCTCATTCGATCGGACCAATTTTCAAGAACTTTTTTGAGTGTTTTGGGCCGTTTCTCGGTAATGGCATCTCTAATGTTGGCCTTCAAATGCTCAATTGTACTGATTTGTCGGCAGAACACTTGTCTTTAACGGCGCCCTACAGAAAATAGTCCAACGGTGTCAAATCACAGCTTCTTGGCGGCCAACTGACATCACCATTTCGTCTAAGTAAACGGCTATCAAACGTTTGACGCAATAAATCGATCGATCCTGTTGAAACCAAACATCAATACCATGAATAGCGGGCGATAGGTGTCTCCATTGACCTTAATTGTTGCGCCGCCCTCATTTTCATAGAAATATGGGCCAATGATGCCACCGCTCCACAAGCCGCACAAACCGTCTCTCATAATGGGTGCATTGGTTTCTGTAAGACCAGGTTAGGGTTTTCTGAGCCACAAATACGGCAATTTTGTTTGTTAACATATTCACCAAGATAAAAATGAGCTTCATCCTAAAAGATGATTTGTGCAATTTTTATTTTATTTTTTTATTTCCGTATATCCTGTTATAAAGTATTCTTTTCTTGCTGTTACAAATTGAATTTTGTTTTTTCATTTTATGATCAAAATGTTCCCGAAACCGCTCGATTGAGGTTAAATTCGGATATTAGGAAGAATACTACCATTGCACACTGGGTTATTTGATACCAAAAGTGAGATATATAAAAATATGTTTGGTATCATTTGCCTTTATGCTGCTACGTTCTTCCAAAGTAAGACTTTTTTTTGTCTTTTAAACAAGAGTAAGAACACAAATTTTTTACTTTTCAAAGTGAAGTTTCTATAGTTTTTTTAAGGATAATATAAAAAGTAATAATGGAACCATTAACTTCATTCTAGTGAGATTATTTTTGGGTTTTTTTGTTTTTGTGTTTAGTCAATGTACACATTTTTTATGTTTTTAGAAATAGAGGCTAAAAATCAGCCATTTTTGGGAAATATGTCGACTTAAAGTAGTGAATTAAGCAAAATTAAGCTAAATTTTTTATTTTTCCTCAAAATACAAACGTTCCATCAACTTCTAGTGAAGAAGAATCTTGCTCATACTTGCTCCTTTTAAAAATAAATTGATTTATGTTTATAGATACACGAAATACATATGTATGTATTAAAACTACATGCTGTAAATTATAACAGTATTTTTATGAACCACGTACGCATTTGGGGTTTTTTCTAAATAGCTATAATATTATTTTAAGTCAGTGAAAACCAGGCCTTTCCATCTTTCATGGATGAATTTGATTCATCGAATGGCTTCTTCATTTATCGTATAAACTTCCAATAATGAAGTGGCACGCTAAGAAAATTGTTTCAACTAACAAAGCCCGCGTCCAAAGTGAATTTAGGCGCCAAATGGGTGTGGTTATTGATCAGTCAAAACTTTGATTTGGAAATTGCGCTGACGCCAACACTGCAAGGCGTTTCTTCCAAAATGCAGACATTTCGGCACAAATAACAAACCTTGACGATAATTAAATAATACGAATGCACGTAATAATGGTTACAGTTTTAAATGTTTTTTAGAGTAATATTGACATTTTTTGGGAATTTGCACCTGATACCGCTAAATATTTTGTGAAAATGTATCTTTGGTATAATATGTCTCCAACTGTTCACAAATATTTAATTCATGGACTACAAATATAAATCATGCCTTATTACCGATAGGGCAGTTGTTAGAAGAGGCTCAAGATGCTCGAAATAGAGACCTAAAAAATTTTAGAGAGAATTTTTCGCGAAAATGTTCAAGAGCATAATCTATGGGAATATATGTTTAAGACTTCTGGTGACTTCCGATCCTATTATTTTCAATATGAGAAAAAAAGGTAATAATTTTCCACAAGAAGCCCTGAGCTTATTAATATTTGAACAAAATTTAGAAACTCTTCAATATAGTGATGATGATGACGACGATAATGATGATGTTGATAACAATGATGCTCATAAGTCCGATGATGCTGAATAAAGTCTTTTTCATTTACTATGATAATTTATATTATGAGAAAAATATAAAAATAAAAAAGAGAAGATAACTAAACATTTCCACTAAAGTATGCATAAAAACTATTTATTTTTACACTTCTTACTAAAATAGATCGAAATCCATTGAATTTAGTTTTCGAGAAAGGTTCACCTAATTGATTCCCAATTTAAGCATCAAATACCCCACTGTGTGTTGGTTAGAAGTTCGAAAGAGAAAGCATGCGAGCAGTATGATTAAAATCAGTATCTTGTTAAAGAAATCAAGATCTTTGCACGCCTAATTTCTATAAATTTAGCTATTACCCACACCTCACCAGCCTTTACGGAATATACAATATTGTTCTGAAAGTTTTTCGTTGATTTAGTTTTTCGATGAAATTTGATTTAATCGCTATCCTATTGTTCCAGAAAGAAACATCTTTGGTTTAATCTTTTTTACATAATCAAGAAGTCACTTCTAAATTAATCTTGGTATAAAAGACTTCTTTATGTGAAATGTATTATAGAAACTATTTGCATGTAGTACTGGCTTTAACACTAGGATCTGATATGGTCTAATATTTCAACATCACTTTTTGGTGAATTTTTCTTCACAGAGAGGCCGCATTATTTAAATTTTTCGGTCGGGAGATTTTCCAGTTAACTGCAGTTTTTTGTGTTATTTTCTTTTTCATAGTTTTAGGTCTTTTTCAAAGTTTACCATCAAATTTGCTTAGAATTTTATCAATTTTATCAATTGAAGTTACTTTACGATAAATACAGCATTTTAAGCCAATAAATAATTAATATTAATCAGTAATAATACAAAACTAATACGAGAAATAAAATACAACAAAAGTTTTTATTATATGAAAACTTCAAATTAATGTAGTACACTTTTTGACGCCTAAAATACAGAGTACATTCCGTAACATAACTATATATTTTTTACAAGAATTGTTTTCTAATTTTTTAAATTTTGCAACGCCTTAGATAGTTTTGATAATAATAATTCCCATAACATTCCATAAAGGAGCACGGGACTTCTCTCAGTCAATGATCTGAAAACGATTCTGTTTTTAGAATCATTAAAAGGGATCTACAGCATAACGCCGGCTCCGAACAGCAAATGCAATATAGAAGTGAAATTTTTTTTCTTTTTTAGATGGTCTGGCGTCGGATTGAACCGAGGACCTCTTGGTTGGTAGGCGGGTATCTTACCTACCATACCACGGCGGCAAAACTAAAAAGAAGAAAATAGCGTTGTTAAAGAAATCAAATTCTTTGAAAGTACTGGTGGTACATCAGTAATTTAGCAATGTCCATTCTTAGTACATATGTTTAAAAAAAAAATGGATCTTGGTTAAAATGGCTTGTTAAATAAGATTAATTCAATAACTAAATAAGCTTGAATTTTTTTGGAAAAATTTTTTCGATAGAGATAGGATAGCGCACCCGGGGTTTGAACTAGATCTTCGATTGAAAATATTTTGCTACCTAGATTTAACAATATTTAATATTTTGAAAAAATACGCTAATTTTTAAGGAAAAAAGATTTGTTTCGCCAATAAGTTTTGAATAACTCCGAAACTTTTGAAAATACAAATAAAATATTATTCGGATGACTTAAAAGAAAATTTATTTCTAATTATTTGGTGACATTATGATTAGTCGGGCAATTCGTTTATAAGTTATGATAAAATATATTGTGTTAACTACCACATTAACGCCGGAAAATTAGCCACTTTTATTAAAAAATTTGAGTTTGATGGGAAACAACTAGAACCGGATTTGAATTTAGCGCATCAAAATCTTTATATTTATTAAAAAAAAAAAAAAATACTTATACATATTTCATAATTTATTCAAACCATGGTGAAATTATTTATAAGATGCTGTTTAAGAACCAGATGTTTTTTTTTGGTCGTCCCAATACTGCCAACTGTTTTGTTTTTTTCATGTTTTTGTTTATATCTATTTATATTTTCTTATTAAAAACAAATACATAACTTTTTTGAAAATTTGTGAATATTTGTGGTTTTTCTACATTTTCGACTAAATGCAAACAATTCCACAAATTTTTTCCTGTAGTTTGCTGTCGGTAAACAAAACACCAACGATTGGCATATTTATAAATATTGTTACGTTTTAACATTTTCAAAAAGTACCTTTATTGCATTAAATAAAATAAATAAAAGAAGTTGTTATTTTTTTATACACTTTTACTTTATACAGCAACTTCAACTAAATACATAAATTACTTAACACTTTTATTTACACCTTAACACTTTATTTTATGACTGCAAGGCTGTAATTTAACTAACTAAGCGCAATGTGCACCGCTTTTCATATACAATTGACATTAAATTCGAATATTCTTGTAGTTACTATGTACAAATTTTGGTTTATCTACGTTAAATTCAAAAAATGGAAAATTATAATACAAAAAAAAAAAAAAATTCAACTGGCAACGCACTAATAGCACAGACAATGTGGTGTGGCGGATTGAGACCCTTGACACAAGCCAATAGATACCATAATAAATAAATAAATACCATAATAAGAAGTATCTTTTCTCTAGGCATTGTTTATTTTCATAAAAATATTTTTAAGAGAAGCATCACCAAATTGAAGCTTATTTGCCTTTGATGTGGTAGACGGGTCGTCATCATTATTTGAAATATTTTTTTTTATTATTATTTATATACATATTTTTTTTAATAAAAATTAAAATTAAATTTTTTATTTGTTTTCTTTTTAAAAAAGCAGCTGTCAACTTTTTTCACCACATCCACTTTTTAACATTATTAGAGCAAAAAATTCACTATTGTTTTTGCATTGTTGTAGGCCGCCACCACCTTATATAATTTCATGTTTCCAACATTAAAAAATTATTCGAACAAATTTTTGTTTAATTGAATATCCGAATAATTTTAATTATTTAGAAAATATATTTTTTTTAAGCAGAAATTTAATTTAGATATTTTTTTCAAACAAGTTTAAACTTGAATTGTCTAACTAACTTGAATAGTCTAACTCTAATTAAAAATTAGTAAGCGAAAATCCCTAAAAATTGAAAAGGTTAATATAAAAACCTAAAATATTTTATCTTAAAAAAATTTATAAATTATTATTTTATATACTATATATATTAACTTTACATTTTGCTAACGTATTTTAATTAAAATCTTCAACCATTTTCCTTGTAAGAAGAAAATAAGTACAATAATATTGTTACGAAAATAAAAATGCCTAAAAAGAAAACACACCGCATCAGGGACTGTATTGTGAAATTTTTGTCTATTGGTTTGTGTAAAAGTTGATAATGTGTTACCATGGTGTTGCCGTACTGATTTGTATATTTGATGGTTCGTACTGATTTATGTATTTGACGGCGTTGCCAATTCGAACATCTTTGGGTAACACAATCTCACGTGTTTAAAATAAACGGATATAAAATAGAGGATATAAGAACATTTGAGACATTTCCGGAGCTTTCAAAACTGTAGGCAATTATGTATATAGGAGACTGCTTTGCCTACGTCCGTTAGTTATCGTTTGGCTGCCATAAAGTAAAGTCGTTTTTATGCGTAAACAAAAGTGTTGTATAAACGAATATTAAATACAAGAAAAATAAGTTGCTGCATTAAGATAAACTGTATAAAGATAAAGTGCGGTAATAAAAACTGTAAAAGAAAACAACGTGATTTTATTTTATTTTGTCGCAATTAAAAAGAACTCAAACATTTTAAAAAAGGTTAAAACGTAACATTGGTGTCAGAAGTGGGATTGCGTATATGAAATAAAATAAATAAAAAATAAATAAATACAAATTAAATTAAAAAAAATGAAATTCAAAGAATTAAAAGTGGACAGGCTTAAACGCGAATTAAACAAATTGGAGCTGTCAACAACAGGTAATAATACCGAATTATAAAAACGTCTGTCAGAGGAATTTCGGAGACGCGGTATAGACATCGATACTCACGAATTTGACGATGATAATTATCCTGAGATAAGTGCCACTACAACAACAACTAGTATAGACGTTAATTCTCTGCTGGCTGCTATGATGGAAAAAATGCAGGTTCAGAGCAAAAAGCTTTTGTCTGTGGTACGAGAACTTCGAAGCAACTTAAGCACAAATATGCAGAAACAATCTAGAGTTTACGAGAAATATATTAGACGGTAAACAAAAGGCTAGATGGTGTGGAGACAAGAATGTTAAATTTCAAAAAGACTGTTAACGAAAAATTAAATGTAATGGAAGAGAAAATCAACAGTTTCCAGTGCCACAAGCTGGAACCAGTGCGAATCGTACCAGAAAGTTCTAGCAGAATAAAGACACCTTGCTTTGATGGCAGTACACCTTTGGCGGTATTCAAATTTCAGTTCGTTACAGTAGCCAGCAGAAACGGATGGGACGATTAAGAGAAGGCTCTGGAATTTGGCCTTAAGAGGTGCTGTAGCAGAGGTTCTAGAACTTATGCCAGCCTACTGTAGAAACAACTACAATGTCTTGATGGTGGCGCTACAGCGTAAATTTGGTGACGAACAAAAACTGAATTTGTACCGTACGGAATTAAGGTGCTGAACGCAAAAAGCTAATGAAGCATTACAAGCCTTTGCAATGGAGGCAGAGAGGTTGGTGCAGGTTAGTTATCTAGGAGAGACCCACCCATTAGTGGAGCAAATTAAGACCGAAGCACTCATTAATGGTATAAGGGACCCTGATGTTAAGTATGCGGTGTGTGCTGCTCGTAAGACAAACTTTGCGGATACCGTGGTGTTTGCATTAGCGCAGAACACTGCTCGAGAGATATTTAGGCCGCATATACATAAAGCATATAGCATGAAAACTGTATCTACCAAAGAAGATTTAATTACAGCTATCAAAGAGGTGGTAGAGTGGGTTTTGGCTGAAAAAGAGCAAAAGGCAAAAATGAGGTGCCAAAACTGAGCGGTCATTTTCAAAGGCATTGTAGGGCATCGCTCAGAAATGAAAGATTTGCGTCACCATGGAGATATGACAAATGGAAAAGCACTAGCTATAGAAAACCCGAAACATTTAGTGACAAACGCCTTACCAATAGAGGAGAGCCGCATAAAATGGGCTTAGGTATACACCATAGAGTATAAATAAATGAACGCCGTAATGTGAATGATGTTGCCCATAATGGTAATGGGTATCATAGAGACCGTGAGATGAAAAGATTTCCACATAACAGTGACGCTGGTTACCGGAGTGGAAAAATTGAAAACGACTGGAAGATAGCCGCTGATAAAACAGTGATAAGGCCAACGAGACCATTATCAACATCCGGCAATTACGTTTGGAGACTAATGAAGACTGGTCAGCGGCACAGAGAAATGACTCAGTACAAACTAGCAAAGAGATATCAGCAGATAGCACTATAATAAAAGCTTATTGGACTAATGAAGACTGGTCAGCGGCACAGAGAAATGACTCAGTACAAACTAGCAAAGAGATATCAGCAGATAGCACTATAATAAAAGCTTATTGGTCTCAATGGGATAGTTTAAAGTTTATTGATGGGTGCTTATACCAAAACTGGGAAAGTGCAGACGGCAATACAACTTCCAATCTAATAGTGGTTCCTTCCTCAAAAATGAATGAAATTTTGTTCGTAGATTGTAGTTAAAATAAAATAAATTTTGTGTTTGGTTTTTTTTATTAAAATCCTTTATTCAACACAGTTATGTGTACCACTGCTTGTAATCTTTTTACAGGCAATAACAATTTTTATTCTTAACTACTCTGTCTGTTTATAATCTTGTAAACAACAACAATTACTCGACAGATCTTTCCACTTAAAGATCTTCCAACCCGATCGTAGTTATAACTTAGGTTCGATCACAACTTTTTCAACCAGAGGTTATCCACACTTAACACTCCTTACTGAGTTAGCTCCAACTAAACTGGTTTTTACTTTACTACTAGATTCACGAGTTTACTCTTTATAAACACTCTTCACACCAATAACACATTTGCTGAGTAACTTTACTTAAAAACTGCACTCGCTGAGTTTACGACACATAAACTGATTGCTGTTCGCATCGATATGCTTTTTATATGGCTGAGTAAGCAACACATCGAAAACTCTCGAACCTCTCGATATTTCAGGTAGATTCCATTCCTTCTTTTAATTTCTTTTTAGTTCCTTTGTAGCCATGCGTATGTGAACATCTACCTCTTTAAGCTCTTAGTATTTCTTGTTGCTTGTTTATTGTCTGTTAATTGTTTTTTTTTGCTGCTTAATTATTGTTGTTGCCGTGTTATTTTTATTTACTTTGTGTCTACTAATGGTTGTTGTTGGTCAGGTCACACTTTGATGTAGTGTGTTTTTTATATTACTTTTCAATCACACAGCTGAATTGCGTAGTGTAGTGTGTTTTTTATATTACTTTTTAATCTCACAGCCGAATTGCTTTTATCGATGAGAAATTGTCACTAAAAAATAAACCGCTTTTTTGATTGTTTTGAAGTGTTGATTTTTAGATTTGGTTTGTATTGTTGAACAATTTTTGTATATACCCTTTTTTCGAGAATAATTTATATATTTTTCTTAAGAATTTTTTTTGGTTCGCTTTTTTATTGTCTTGTACCACTTGAATCCGAAAGGAATGGCAGCGTTGAAGCTCTTTAGTAGGACTCATAGTCGCCTGGCGAACTTTGAAAGTTTTGTTCAGGCTATTCCGCGTAAGGAGCATACTGTGCCCTCGTTAGGTACCCATCGGCAGGAGTTGAGCCGTTTGTGGGAAGTCTTTCGTGACAGTCACGAAGAAGTGCCGGCCAAGGACGCCAAGGACAAATATACGTCTGCATACACTATATATTTCAATGGCATATCGTTTATTGAGGGCTTGATGGACGACTTCAAGACCAAACCACTCACCCCGGCGAATAATAACTCAATTCCAATTCATCTGCCCTTTGTGACGCCCAAACATTTTCTGGGGATTATGGCTCTTGGTCTACATTTAGGGATATGTTTTCGCCTTATATGTCACTTACCCTCATATCGGGAATATCCAAAAAATGTACTATCTGTTGCAGAAAACTGAAGGTGAGGCCCCGCACTTGTCCCATGATGAATGATGGTTTCGACATGGCTTGGCAGATCTAGTTGATAGATATGAGAATAAACGAGTTTTAGTTAATTCTCGGCTCAAGACCCTTTTAAACCTCCCTTCAGTATCTAGGAAATCTGGCCCCGCTATTAAGAGCTTGCAAAGGACAATCAATGATTGTATTTCAAACTTTTCGTTATTGGGAATTGAAACTGCCAACTATGATATAATCTTCTTTTATATCTGTTTGACTATGCTACCTGAACATACCCTGGGATTTTGGGCACAATCTCAGAGACCCTGTTCGGATCTGGCGAAGTGGAGCAAAATGGACGAGTTCCTTACGGCTAGATACCGGAATTTGGAGTCTGTATCGGACATCATTGGAAGTCATAACTTCATCCAGGTTACTGCTCGTAATAGTAGCCAACGCAATTATAACAGTACCTGGAAATTGAAGTCTTTTGAAACGACCGTGTCCCATAGTATACGCAGAGGAAAATGTCCTATCTGCAGTGAAAGTCACCCGATTCGTTTGTGTTTGAACTTTCTAAGGATGTCAATTGGCGATCACTTCGCATCTGTTAGAAGGCACAAATGTTGCACGAATTGTTTGGCCGTTTCTCACGAATTTAAAAATGCAAGAGCTCTAATGTTTGCTATGTTTATAAGCAGAATCATCATTCGGCACTCCATCGTGTCAAATCTTCTACCCGGGAGAGACCGATGGCTTGAAATGATTCCGTTATCCCATTTAACCCTGATCGTCTTTTGGAAACCTCCCGGCCTTTTACGCGAAGGGAAAATGGAGGCGATGATAGACCGTCAACATCCGCTGCTTCCCGTTCGTTTCGAAACTTTTTCACCCACCACCTGCTCAACCCGTATACAGTCCACTTCCTGCCCAGCCTCTGTAGAATCCACTCCCTATTCAACCGTTTTGTTAGGAACTACCGGGACTAAGGTAATATAACATTGTGGTTTCTACTAGAGCTCTGATAAACTCGGCTTCTCAAGCCACTTTCATCTCTAAAAAACTACAACGTAAACTAGATCTTCCAACTTTTTCGACACCGCCTGCGATTGTTATGGGCATTAATGGCGCAGTAGCAGCAAATTCCTCTAAGATTTGTATTTTGCCGCTTGGATCACCTATCGATCCAGTGTTCGAATTGACTACGGAAGCGTATGTTGTTGAGAAACTTACTGGTTTTTTATCCACCTTTTCGATGAAAGACTTTGTGAATTTTAAATCACTCGGTACCCCCCGTTAACGGATCTGCTATTAGGTGGGGACATATACCCTCAAATCATGCTTATCGGACCAAGGAGGGTCGATATTTAGTTGCATTACCCTTTAAATTCGAATTTTCGATAAATGCAGGTCTTGGTCATCTCGTAGAAGTGCTCTTTGCCAATTCATATGGAACGAATCTAGATTGTTGAAAAACCCCGACGTTAAGGCTCAATACGATCGAGTTATTAAGGAATACCTAACTCTGGACATATGAGGAGAATAGATCGTGACTCCATGTACACACCCGAACCCAGTTATTATCTACCCCATCATGCCGTTTATAAGCCTGGTAGTACGACCACTAAGCTTCGTGTGGTTTTTAATGCTTCTTGTCCCTCGTCTAATGGTTTGAGTCTAAAAAACATTCTGCATACTGGTCCTGTTTTACAGTCCGATTTGACTATTTTGATACTCCGTTGGAGATTGTTTCGGTTTGTTTTCAACGCCGATATCGGAAAAATGTATATGCAGATAACGGTGAAATTCGATGACGTTGAACAGATGGCGTAAATTTGTTCATGGCTACCCAGCCATCGAAAGGTTAACATCCCCCGTTGTGTTAATTTCGACCCCCAATTTGAAGTACAACTTCATGCATTTTGTGATGCTTCTGAAAAAGCATATGCTTCCACACTGTATAGTAGAGTCCTAACGTCGTCTGGTGATATTATCACTCATTTGCTCGCTGTCAAGACAAAAGTGGCGTCTATAAAAGTACAATCTTTACCTCGTTTAGAGCTCTGCGGTGCAACTCTATTGGCAAAAATGGTACATTCACTTCGAAAGGTGCTGAATGTTACCAGTTCGGAAGCCTTCTGTTGGACGGATTCCACTATAGTTCTGTTCTGGCTTCAAAAACCCCCGTGCTCTTGGCCAACTTTTGTGGCAAATCGAGTTTTGTTTATCGTGGACCAGATAGATACTGACAAGTAGAATCACATAGAATCTCATAACAATCCTGCGAATTTGGCTAGTCGTGGTATTTCCGCTAGAGAGCTTTGTACTTCCAATATTTGGTAGAAGGGCCCTGAAGGGTTGAACCGCCCACAGTCGAAACCGGCCACTTAACTTGAAACGCGTTTGGTACTTATCTCGTGTCCTGCGAGTTTTGTCCTATATATTTCGTTTTTATCGCTCAACACACCCGAGAGAAAAATCAATTCAGAATACCCTGTCTGATAAGTTGAGTCAGACAGAAGTCAGGTTCGCTACCGATCGTTGATCATACTGTGTCAAACCACCCATTTTCCCGAGTATTCTTTAACGAAGAATAGCTCCATTTTACCCCGTACGAGTCAATTGCTTGTTTTTAACCCTTTATAGACTCTCAAGGATTTCTCCGTGTTAATGGTAGACTTTCTAGATCACCAAATATGACCTATAACGAACAGTTTCAGAAATTATTACCCTATAATGTTCGTTCCACTCGTCTATATTCAGAACATCTTCATAAGTTTTCGGCTCATGCGGATATCTCCCTAATGCTTCGACTTATGCGACAGGAATTTTGGTTTCCTAAATTGAAGAATTTAGGAAAATGGCATCCGTATATAAGCGGAAGCTCGGCTAGCAGATTATGGCTGCTTTACCCCCTGATTTTGCTGGTCCATTTGAAACAAAATCATAATAGGTCGTGGTTGTAGAATAACGAAAGGATATATCTTAGTATTAGTTTGTTTTGCTGCTCCAACAAATGCAGTATCATTATCAGAGTAAATGTGTGCAGAACAGCCACGACGGGAGAAGAATCTAGCGAAAGCGACCAAAAAATACTCAGTGGATATGTCATTTGTAGCCTCAAGGTGAATAGCTCGGGTAGCAAAACAAACTAATACTAAGACATATCCTTTCGTTATTCTACAACCACGACCTATTATGATTTTGTTTCAAATGGACCAGCAAAATCAGGGGGGTAAAGCAGCCATAATCTGCTAGCCGAGCTTCCGCTTATATACGGATGCCATTTTTCTAAATTCTTCAATTTAGGAAACCAAAATTCCTGTCGCATAAGTCGAAGCATTAGGGAGATATCCGCATGAGCCGAAAACTTATGAAGATGTTCTGAATATAGACGAGTGGAACGAACATTATAGGGTAATAATTTCTGAAACTGTTCGTTATAGGTCATATTTGGTGATCTAGAAAGTCTACCATTAACACGGAGAAATCCTTGAGAGTCTATAAAGGGTTAAAAACAAGCAATTGACTCGTACGGGGTAAAATGGAGCTATTCTTCGTTAAAGAATACTCGGGAAAATGGGTGGTTTGACACAGTATGATCAACGATCGGTAGCGAACCTGACTTCTGTCTGACTCAACTTATCAGACAGGGTATTCTGAATTGATTTTTCTCTCGGGTGTGTTGAGCGATAAAAACGAAATATATAGGACAAAACTCGCAGGACACGAGATAAGTACCAAACGCGTTTCAAGTTAAGTGGCCGGTTTCGACTGTGGGCGGTTCAACCCTTCAGGGCCCTTCTACCAAATATTGGAAGTACAAAGCTCTCTAGCGGAAATACCACGACTAGCCAAATTCGCAGGATTGTTATGAGATTCTATGTGATTCTACTTGTCAGTATCTATCTGGTCCACGATAAACAAAACTCGATTTGCCACAAAAGTTGGCCAAGAGCACGGGGGTTTTTGAAGCCAGAACAGAACTATAGTGGAATCCGTCCAACAGAAGGCTTCCGAACTGGTAACATTCAGCACCTTTCGAAGTGAATGTACCATTTTTGCCAATAGAGTTGCACCGCAGAGCTCTAAACGAGGTAAAGATTGTACTTTTATAGACGCCACTTTTGTCTTGACAGCGAGCAAATGAGTGATAATATCACCAGACGACGTTAGGACTCTACTATACAGTGTGGAAGCATATGCTTTTTCAGAAGCATCACAAAATGCATGAAGTTGTACTTCAAATTGGGGGTCGAAATTAACACAACGGGGGATGTTAACCTTTCGATGGCTGGGTAGCCATGAACAAATTTACGCCATCTGTTCAACGTCATCGAATTTCACCGTTATCTGCATATACATTTTTCCGATATCGGCGTTGAAAACAAACCGAAACAATCTCCAACGGAGTATCAAAATAGTCAAATCGGACTGTAAAACAGGACCAGTATGCAGAATGTTTTTTAGACTCAAACCATTAGACGAGGGACAAGAAGCATTAAAAAACCACACGAAGCTTAGTGGTCGTACTACCAGGCTTATAAACGGCATGATGGGGTAGATAATAACTGGGTTCGGGTGTGTACATGGAGTCACGATCTATTCTCCTCATATGTCCAGAGTTAGGTATTCCTTAATAACTCGATCGTATTGAGCCTTAACGTCGGGGGTTTTTCAACAATCTAGATTCGTTCCATATGAATTGGCAAAGAGCACTTCTACGAGATGACCAAGACCTGCATTTATCGAAAATTCGAATTTAAAGGGTAATGCAACTAAATATCGACCCTCCTTGGTCCGATAAGCATGATTTGAGGGTATATGTCCCCACCTAATAGCAGATCCGTTAACGGGGGGGTACCGAGTGATTTAAAATTCACAAAGTCTTTCATCGAAAAGGTGGATAAAAAACCAGTAAGTTTCTCAACAATATACGCTTCCGTAGTCAATTCGAACACTGGATCGATAGGTGATCCAAGCGGCAAAATACAAATCTTAGAGGAATTTGCTGCTACTGCGCCATTAATGCCCATAACAATCGCAGGCGGTGTCGAAAAAGTTGGAAGATCTAGTTTACGTTGTAGTTTTTTAGAGATGAAAGTGGCTTGAGAAGCCGAGTTTATCAGAGCTCTAGTAGAAACCACAATGTTATATTACCTTAGTCCCGGTAGTTCCTAACAAAACGGTTGAATAGGGAGTGGATTCTACAGAGGCTGGGCAGGAAGTGGACTGTATACGGGTTGAGCAGGTGGTGGGTGAAAAAGTTTCGAAACGAACGGGAAGCAGCGGATGTTGACGGTCTATCATCGCCTCCATTTTCCCTTCGCGTAAAAGGCCGGGAGGTTTCCAAAAGACGATCAGGGTTAAATGGGATAACGGAATCATTTCAAGCCATCGGTCTCTCCCGGGTAGAAGATTTGACACGATGGAGTGCCGAATGATGATTCTGCTTATAAACATAGCAAACATTAGAGCTCTTGCATTTTTAAATTCGTGAGAAACGGCCAAACAATTCGTGCAACATTTGTGCCTTCTAACAGATGCGAAGTGATCGCCAATTGACATCCTTAGAAAGTTCAAACACAAACGAATCGGGTGACTTTCACTGCAGATAGGACATTTTCCTCTGCGTATACTATGGGACACGGTCGTTTCAAAAGACTTCAATTTTCAGGTACTGTTATAATTGCGTTGGCTACTATTACGAGCAGTAACCTGGATGAAGTTATGACTTGCAATGATGTCCGATACAGACTCCAAATTCCGATATCTAGCCGTAAGGAACTCGTCCATTTTGCTCCACTTCGCCAGATCCGAACAGGGTCTCTGAGATTGTGCCCAAAATCCCAGGGTATGTTCAGGTAGCATAGTCAAACAGATATAAAAGAAGATTATATCATAGTTGGCAGTTTCAATTCCCAATAACGAAAAGTTTGAAATACAATCATTGATTGTCCTTTGCAAGCTCTTAATAGCGGGGCCAGATTTCCTAGATACTGAAGGGAGGTTTAAAAGGGTCTTGAGCCGAGAATTAACTAAAACTCGTTTATTCTCATATCTATCAACTAGATCTGCCAAGCCATGTCGAAACCATCATTCATCATGGGACAAGTGCGGGGCCTCACCTTCAGTTTTCTGCAACAGATAGTACATTTTTTGGATATTCCCGATATGAGGGTAAGTGACATATAAGGCGAAAACATATCCCTAAATGTAGACCAAGAGCCATAATCCCCAGAAAATGTTTGGGCGTCACAAAGGGCAGATGAATTGGAATTGAGTTATTATTCGCCGGGGTGAGTGGTTTGGTCTTGAAGTCGTCCATCAAGCCCTCAATAAACGATATGCCATTGAAATATATAGTGTATGCAGACGTATATTTGTCCTTGGCGTCCTTGGCCGGCACTTCTTCGTGACTGTCACGAAAGACTTCCCACAAACGGCTCAACTCCTGCCGATGGGTACCTAACGAGGGCACAGTATGCTCCTTACGCGGAATAGCCTGAACAAAAACTTTCAAAGTTCGCCAGGCGACTATGAGTCCTACTAAAGAGCTTCAACGCTGCCATTCCTTTCGGATTCAAGTGGTACAAGACAATAAAAAAGCGAACCAAAAAAAATTCTTAAGAAAAATATATAAATTATTCTCGAAAAAAGGGTATATACAAAAATTGTTCAACAATACAAACCAAATCTAAAAATCAACACTTCAAAACAATCAAAAAAGCGGTTTATTTTTTAGTGACAATTTCTCACCGATAAAAGCAATTCGGCTGTGAGATTAAAAAGTAATATAAAAAACACACTACACTACGCAATTCAGCTGTGTGATTGAAAAGTAATATAAAAAACACACTACATCAAAGTGTGACCTGACCAACAACAACCATTAGTAGACACAAAGTAAATAAAAATAACACGGCAACAACAATTATTAAGCAGCAAAAAAAAAAAAAACAATTAACAGACAATAAACAAGCAACAAGGAAGAAGGAATGGAATCTACCTGAAATATCGAGAGGTTCGAGAGTTTTCGATGTGTTGCTTACTCAGCCATATAAAAAGCATATCGATGCGAACAGCAATCAGTTTATGTGTCGCGCTAATGCAAACACCACGGTATCCGCAAAGTTTGTCTTACGAGCAGCACACACCGCATACTTAATATCAGGGTCCCTTATACCATTAATGAGTGCTTCGGTCTTAATTTGCTCCACTAGTGGGTGGGTCTCTCCTAGATAACTAACCTGCACCAACCTCTCTGCCTCCATTGCAAAGGCTTGTAATGCTTCATTAGCTTTTTGCGTTCAGCACCTTAATTCCGTACGGTACAAATTCAGTTTTTGTTCGTCACCAAATTTACGCTGCAGCGCCACCATCAAGACATTGTAGTTGTTTCTACAGTAGGCTGGCATAAGTTCTAGAACCTCTGCTGCAGCACCTCTTAAGGCCAAATTCCTGAGCCTTCTCTTAATCGTCTCATCCGTTTCTGCTGGCTACTGTAACGAACTGAAATTTGAATACCGCCAAAGGTGTACTGCCATCAAAGCAAGGTGTCTTTATTCTGCTAGAACTTTCTGATACGATTCGCACTGGTTCCAGCTTGTGGCACTGGAAACTATTGATTTTCTCTTCCATTACATTTAATTTTTCGTTAACAGTCTTTTTGAAATTTAACATTCTTGTCTCCACACTATCTAGCCTTTACCGTCTCATATATTTCTCGTAAACTCTAGATTGTTTCTGCAAATTTGTGCTTAAGTTGCTTCGAAGTTCTCGTACCTCAGACAAAAGCTTTTTGCTCTGAATCTGCATTTTTTCCATCATAGCAGCCAGCATAGAATTAACGTCTATACTAGTTGTTGTTGTAGTGGCACTTATCTCAGGATAATTATCATCGTCAAATTCGTGAGTATCGATGTCTATACCGCGTCTCCGAAATTCCTCTGACAGACGTTTTTATAATTCGGTATTATTACCTGTTGTTGACAGCTCCAATTTGTTTAATTCGCGTTTAAGCCTGTCCACTTTTAATTCTTGGAATTTCGAATGAGTCTCTAATCTATGGTGCAAGCTGAAAATTGTGCACCATTCGTTTGCTCGTCGTTGGAAAGACGAGTATTTAGCTGAATTGCATAAACGTTACAAATAATAAACGTAACAAAAGAGATTTTGAAATTGAAGATTTTGTTGGCATTCGTGATGATAACTTACCCCTTAATGAATGTAAGCTAGGTCGAATCGAGAGAGTCTACCAAGGCCCTGATTCGAAAGTGCGAGTAGCTGGTGTTCGACGGCCAATGGCGTTGGTTATAACGTACGCGTAAAATAAAAAAATATGCTTAAATTTAATAATGATAAAATCTAACAACAGCCTAGGATTGGACAACAATTCACGGGTAAGTGCAAGGTTTAAGTTATATTACATATACTATTTTTTATCTAAGTGTGTGGAAACTTCCTGTTTTTCAAAAAAAACCTTTGAATCGGATAAGAGTATAATTATTTAGTAGTCTAAATAATTAAAGAAGTAAATCTTATGTTTCAATAAAAGAAAAGGAAAAATTTTTACAAAGGCAATTAACAAATTAATAATATTTGGAAAAAATAATAAGGAAATTTTACCTTTAAATCTGTTTGTGGGGTTTGATAATTTAATTTAAAAATGGAGGATATACAGAAAAATGTAATATAAATGACAGGAGCTCTTAACGCAACCATAAACCAATTAAGAGCTATGGAAGCAAAAATAAAAAAGCTTGAAGACAAAGCCTCTACTTCTCCAACGGTAGCAACCGAGGTCGAACCACTACGAGCTCCTAGGGGTGAGTTGGAACTCAGAGAATTAAGCAGACTCCCCGATTGTGTTAAGGACTTACAGACATTCGATGGGAAGTCCACCCAATACGTTTCATGGATACATAGCGTTGAGGCAATCCTCAACGACTACGAAATTGTAAGGACTAAGCCAATTTATAAGGCTATCTTACAAAGCATACGACAAAGGGTTGGGCTCCGCGTTAGTATCATATAATATTTTCGACAATGATTGGAGTAATATAAAGGAATGTTTATCGCTCCATTACGCAGACAAAAGAGATATAAGGACTCTAGAGCATTAACTTAATCAACTACTCCAAAGAGGCTTAAAAATCGTTGAATTTTACTCGGCGGTAAATCATAAATTTTCTCTAATTATTAATAAAATAAAAACCGAGAACTATTCGAAGGAGACGGTAAGTGCTCTAATTGAAACATACAGGAATAGAGCTCTGGATGTCTTTGTTCGGGGTTTGAACGGGGAAATATCCCATTCCCTTTCACCAGAAAACAAATAAGTGTTTTAGGAGTAATTTTAGTAACACACAGTGGAGATACCCACCAAAGCAACATGATGTTCCACCGAAGCCTTTTGCTCAGAAGCCACAAGAAAAAATGGATGTTGATAATTGGGGCATATAAAGAAGTGTTAAATCGGAGAATATATCCAATCCCTGTTTCACACCTATGCTCAAAGGGACAATGTGCCCGAGTGGGCATATGAACACCACGAGTCCGTTGCCAATTATGCAGAGCAGGACAAGGCTACTGACCCAATAATTGAAACACAGAATGACAACCCCGAGGACTCTGAAATAAATTTTATGTCAAGGGCCTTCCTTCAAGCCTACCATATATAGAATACAATTCTAATGGGATGTTACTAAAATTCTTGGTCGACACGGGAGCAAACAAGAATTTTATAGGGTCTCACGTATGCACTAGCACAACACTTCTCCCTAAACCTTTTCCTGTAAGAACAGCAGTACGAAACTTAACTATCAATCGGAAATTAGATGGTAAATTTTTTGAGTCAGCCGGATTGAGTACAATAATCACATTCTATGTATTGCCTAAACTAAAATCTTTCGACGGAATTATTGGGGATGATACATTAAAGGACATGGAAGCCGTTATTGATAGGAAAAACAATATTCTTACTTTTAAAAATAGAATCGTTTTCCATTGAAGGGAAAGTTCTCTGAGGAGGTTAATAACATAACTCAGGATATGCCCGAGGAAGTAATAGGTAAATTAAGGGATATAAAGAAAAAAATTTGCTATTCTCTTTGGTCCCCTTGAGGCCGGTGAAATGGCGATGACATCGGTTAAAGCAGAAATTAAAACATTTACTGACGAACCGATATTTACCAAGAGCTATCCATATCCAACAAACTTATGTTCTGTCGTTGAGGAACAGATATCTGAACTTTTAGACGAGGAGATTATAAGACCTTCCAAAAGCCCCTATAATTCACCAATTTGGATTGTGCCCAAAAAACCCAAACCAAATGGTGAAAAACAATATCGAATGGTGGGGGAGTTGAAAAGATTGAATGCCGTTACGGTATCAGATATATATCCGATTCCGGATATTAACTCTACATTAGCTAGTTTAGGCAAGGCAAGGTATTTTAGTACTCTTGATTTAACGTCAGGATTTCACCAAATCCCAATGAAGGAATCCGATATCCCCAAGAATACATTCTCTAGACTTAATGGCAAGAATGAATTCCTACGCCTTCCTTCTATTTTCCAGAGGATGATTGATGACGTTCTTAAAGAATATATCGGAAAATTTGTTACGTCTATATTGACGATATTATTGTCTTTGGCCAGAATACTGAAGATCACCTGAATTTGGAGACCATTTTTAAAAGGCTATTGCTTTCAAACTTAAGGGTTAATTTAGAAAAGACTCAATTTCTTAAGACGGAGGTAACATTCCTAGGTTATATAGTCTCTGCCGACGGTATTCGTGCAGATCCCAGTAAGGTTGAGGCGATACAAATGTTAGCTCCCCCTGCTACGCTCAAGGATCTGAAAAGTTTCCTTGGGATGACTTCCTATTATAGAAAATTCATAAAGGACTATGCAAAAATCGTCAAAACCTTACGAATCTCACGAGGGGAGAGAACGCCAAATTAGAGCAAATATGTGCAAAAAGGTCTCTATTACTCTGACAGAAGATGTACTGCAAGCTTTTAATGATCTAAAAGCTTTGTTCATGTCATCCGAAATTCTAGCATTTCCCGAGTTTGATCAACAACTGATTGATTGACAACTGACGCTTCAAGCTACGCTATTGGAGCGGTATTATCTCAAAATCACTTAGGCATAGATAAACCGATAGCATATATCTCCCGTTCTCTTAGCAAAACAGAAGAAAATTATGCAACCAACGAGAAGGAGATGCTTGCCATCGTATGGGCATTGGACAATTTGCGTTCCTACCTGTATGGCGCGAAAAAATAAGAATATTCACAGATCATCAGCCGCTTACTTATGCGCTTGGAAATTAAAACCATAACGCCAAGTTAAAAAGATGGAAGACAAGGATTGAGGAGTACAATTACGAGCTTATATACAAACCTGGTAAGTCTAATGTAGTGGCCAATGCCCTTTCTAGGTTAGGTTCTAATTTCAATCAAATTAATACCCCTAGTGAGGATAAGACTTTAACAGCCTCAGAAATTGGTTCTGGAACTATAATGGCGGATGAATGATTTTAAAGAGAGTCACAGCGGTCTGACGCTACGATTCATAGTGCCGAACAAGACAATAGTGACCTTATTCCTTATGTGGAAGTCACTCTAAACGTCTCTAAGAATCAAATTGTAATAAGAATAGGCAAGGAACTATATAGTAGCATACAGCCACACCCGGGGTTTAACAGGTACCATGCAACTATCGAGCAAATCACTTCCGAGTCACTTACAGACATATTGAAAAGATGTTTGAGTCCCAATTGCATCAATGGTATCAAAATACCTGAAGCTTATATTCAACTTTTGAACGAAATTTATTTAGCTCACTTTGTTTGATACAAAATAAGAATCACCCAGCGGATGGTTGAGGATATATGTGTGAACATAAGCGAGCTTATCACAGTCCTAGAGAGAATGCTCAACAAATCTTGGAAAGGTTTTATTTCCCCCGTTTGGGAAGCCTAATCAAGCAGTACACAAATAACTGCGAAATTTGTAGGTTGAATAAATATGACAGACATCCAAGTAAGCCTAAGCTACAGCCAACCCATATTCCAAGCTATCCATGCGAGATTTTGCATGTTGATATTTTTGAAATTCAAGGTTTTAAATTTATTAGCTGCATAAATAACTTTTCGAAATTCGCTAAATTATTCCATATTAAAAATCGATCGGCCATTCATTTAAGAAATAAATTATCAAAAGTCTTACATTATTTCACAGCACCACGTATGATTGTGTCCGATAATGAAAAGGGATTCTTAAGTCCTGTCATTCTTAATTTCATACGGTCCCTTAACGTAGATATATTTTACCCCTGTACAAAGAAGCGAAGTAAACGGGCAGGTAGAAAGATTTCATTCTACTCTTATTGAAATATATAGATGTATGTTAAAATGTATAAGAAACCTCGGTCCTAGGGACTTAATTAATATAGCGGTAGATCGTTGAAATAATACGATACATTCAGTCACTAGAAGAAAACCATCTGATATCTTTTTTAACAGATCCGAACGGCTTAATTACCAACAGTTGACAAATTTTCGCGATCAAATCAAAGAGGATATTCGTGGTCTAATTGAACATAATCAAAATGTAACTAATGATCGTATAAATAAGAACAGGTCTGACGCAATTGACCTTACGGAAAATCAGGAAATTTTAATTAGGGACAGGCAAATCAAACCAAAAGACTAACCCTTATACAAACAGCACAAGGTTTCTACCAATAATAGAGTAACAATCTGAACTACAGCGGAGAGAAAATACCACAAAGCACAGATTAAAAATGTAAGATGACCGTTGCAGTTACCCTGAAGTTACCCATAAGTTAATAAGCATATATAAAAAAACACAAATAGGTGATAAATAAAATATATTCACTCATAAAAAATTGTAATATAGAAAACTATTTGAACCAAAATTTTTTAATTTGATTTAAAACCTTTATAAGAAAGATTGTGTGCTAAAAATGACTATGAACACTTAACATCATGGTTCTTACGGCATTTTTAGTGGAAAAAATGGACAAAAGGGAATGACTTCGAACCCATACGTATTTGATTAGCTTCTACAGTGATAAAGCTGACTGAAAACCTCTGACAATGTGTTTATCAGTTTAATATACTGAGAAAAGCGATAAGAACATCAATTTAGAAGGGAATGGTACCTCAATAGAAGAGAAAAAAGTTTTTACTAAAAGAATAAAACAAGAAATTCTATTTTTAGGAACGTCCAATTCTAAGCATAGCACCAAAAATAAGAAATATTATAAGATGCACCAACTAACCTATATTTAACGTTCTAAATTTTTAAGTATTTTTCTACTTTTAACATGTGTTGGAGGTTTTCACGTTTTCGAATATCGATCGCCGATTGTCACGATCAAAGATGGACATCTAAATATTGTACATGTGATTCAACTGGATAAACTTGAGAAAATGCTTGAAAAAACTGCAGACGTTTTCACCTCAACGGTAAAAGATGAGAAAGGAAAAGAAGTGTTTAAATACCAACTTCAAAAGGCATACGACCGAATAACAACAGTTAGAGGAATCACAAGAAGCAGGAGATCCATAGATTGGATAGGCTTCGCCTGGAAGTGGAGTGCTGGAAACCCCGACGCAACCGATTGGAACAAGATTTTGGAGATAACTAATCGAAAACAGCGAACAACAGTATATTGTAAATAAAAACCTTTTTGGTACAATAAATGACCTTAGCGACAGATTTAACAATAGAGTTGTGACTGCGGAGTCAGACGAAATTCTGCACGCGACGTTGAACCAAATTGTGGTTATCAAAGAAGATATGGAAGAAATTGTGCGGCCTTTTCAACTTGCTAAAGCGGGCATTGTTAACACAAACCTATTAAATATGGAAGAAATCTACCAGATTGTCTCTGAAGTTGAATCTTTGCCATATAGCAATGAGATCGAAGCTATAGAATATGGAAAACTAAGTATTTTCTCGAATGGAACGTCATTACTATACATTGTATCAATACCAAAAGTGGATTCTAAGAGGTATAATAAAATTCTACTTAGAGCAGCTGTATCCCAAATTCGGCAACTCGATATGGAATACAACACTGTCCTTCTAAGTCACGAAGACATCTATTGCATCAAGGATCACTGTTCAATGCTTAATAATGTTACAATTTGTTCCTTGCAACAATTGGAAAAGGTACAAGATGATCACTTCCTGTCGAGAATTTTACGAGGAATTGAGGCGAATTGTACATTTCGCTTAAGTGAAGAGACTACAATTGAGCTGTTGAAGATGACCTTATATATGTCACCAATTTCCAAGGGAACATTTCTTCGGATGTGAATATAGTAAGCTTAAATGGAACGTACCTTCTACGAATCTCTAATGAAACGGTTATAATCGGAGGAAGGAATTTCACGAATAAAAGAATTACAAGTTTACAGGCGCTGCCTCTTTTACTAACACATATACTAGAAGGAACTCGCAAAGTTGACACTAATCTTCTTCACGAGTTAAATGAGAGGAATATTAAACATATTAATCTTCTTGTGTATTATAATATCTCATTCATTCTAATTGCGATCTGGAAAAGAATATTCGGTCGTATCGGTATGCCAGCGGTGAACCCTACCGACCATTGTTGATCAGCGTGGCGTTGATTTTTAAGGAGGGAGGAGTTAACACACAATATATTGGTCAACCATAAGTTCATCGACCCATCCGTACACGCGCATATTACAGATTACAAGTAAGCAATTCTTGGAAAATTAATAGCGCAAACGTTTTAGTGCAATCATAATAGTGCTATAAAATAAGCGTAATCGTAAGAGTGTGATCGTTATAAAAAATCGAAGAAGTGTACACGGAATTGTGTAATCGTAAATGTGAAATCGTAATCGCAATTTCAATTGAGTTATTATACTAAAGTGTTTTCAATAGTGAAATCGTAATAGAGCATTTTTAATAGTGCAATCGTAATAAGATAACCGAATTACTGTTATGGTAAATGTGTGATCGTAATAGAGCATTTCTAATAGTGTAATCGTAATAGTTCAATTTTAATAGTTGAATCGTAATAGCGCGTTCTTAATAAAGCAATCGTAATAGAGCATTTCTAATGATGTAATCGTAATAGTGTAATCGTAATAGTAAAATCGTAATAGAGCAATTTTAATAATGTAATCTTAATAAAATAACCGAATTACTGTAATCGTAAAAGTTGAATCGTAATAGAGCATTTTTAATATTGTAATCGTAATAGTTCGATTTTAATAGTGTAATCGTAATGGTGTCGTAATAGTGCATTCCCGTATTCGTAATAGTGAAATCGGAATAGAGCATTTTTAATAGTGCAATCGTAAAAAATAATCGAATTAGTGTAATCGTAAAAGTGTAAACGTAATAGTGCAATTTTAATAGTGCTATCGTAATAAAATAACTTAATTACAGTAATTGAAAAAATGTGATCATAATAGAGCTTTTTTAATATTGTAATCGTAATATTTCAATTTTAATAGTGCAATCGTAATAGACGAGTTTTAACAGCGTGATCGTTATAGTGTAGTCGTAAAACGAAATCATAATAGTGTAATCGCAATTCCGTAATCGTAATAGTGAAATCGTAATAGAGCAAGTTTAATAATGTAATCGTAATAAAATAACCGAATTACTGTAATCGTAAAAGTGTAAGTGTTCTGTATTATGAAACCCTGATTGCGAAACACTTTTACAGATGCATGCCAAACGTTCCCATTAATTTAAGTTAGACTAAGCATTTTTCATTAATTAAAATTAGGTTTCTTTTATGATTGTGTAAAAACTTTAAAGCAGTTCAATTCTAGGTTGCAACGAAATAAAACAATAAAAAAACAAAATTTTCGTGTGTTCTTTGATTTAAAAGGTGAGTTGGGCCCCGTGGGCGGCCCAATGATTAATTTTTTAAAACACGCTCGGTGCCGTGTTACATAAAGGAAAAAAAGCTAGAAACATATTTCACTTGTTTATAGAAGTACATATGCAGGTATATTGTTCATAAATTTTTTAGTGAAATTGCAATTATTAATTTTTAAAATTTGTTTAAACTGTTCTAAATAGAATAAGTTTAGTTTGTCGTTACATATTTAATATAGTTTTTAATTAGATACATACTATTGTTTTATAAATTACTGATTCTGATTTTTTAATTTTTAATCTCGCAGCCCTGATTTAAATTTTAAAAATGGCGGACGTAAAAATATAAACAAAAGAAGAAAAAGTAAACAAATTTTGACAGCTGGAAATTGAAAACATGCAAAACATATAAATATATAGACTCGCAAGTACCTTCTTTAGTGTGCCCTGTTAACCCTTTATTTAGGTATGCCACTTCAGCGTCAAAACCAGCCGCCAGTAAACACAACGCTCAACGCTCTAATTTAGGTTTGGCTGTATGTCAGTACAACATCTTTGTGTATTTATAAGGCCATATGCAAAAAAAATCTACGGTAGACTTGTAGTGTACGTTAATTACCACACACTTTAAGCTTAACAAACATTACATAAAAAAACGTATGCAAAACTTTATTATAATAATGATCAGTGTTGCCACTAAAAATATTTTAATTCTACCAAAATGCATTCAAAAATCTACCAAAATCGATAGAAATCAACCAACCTTTAAAAACTAGTAAAAAACATATTTTTGATATGAATAAAATGCGTTGATATACGCAAAATATAATAATATTTTATAAAATTTTACCTTTAAAGTACGATACAATTTTTGTTTTTTTTTACACTGTATGTAGGGCTTTACAAAATTCCTAAAAAACAGCAAAAAACGTTTCATAACTAAAAAAAACGCAACAAAAACAAAAGGTGCATCATATTTAACAACAATTCATTAAGGAGAGAATATTTAGCATAAGGTTTCTTTTCCCTGTGTTTAACCAATAGAAGTAGATTCCATCAGATTGTTTTCTTCCACTTCCGATGAGTTTCTAAGTTGCGACGACGCCAGACTTAATTTCGTTCAGTATACTATAAATCATAATTTAGGAAGCATTATGGTTTAGATCTACCATTTTAAAAGAAGAGTTAGTAACTTAGTAAAAATTGATGGCAATATCGCAGCTAATGTATTTAATAGATTGTTAAAGACAAATTTTAAGAAATCTGTCGACTAATGAAATTCGGATCGATTGTCTTCTAACACGACAACAATCCTGAATATAAAGGGTGGTCCAACCATAATGTATGATGTTAATTGTGAGTCACACCTGAACATAAAGTTTACTGCCGAATTTAATTTGAAATTTTTTTACTTCAGTGTTTAACAAATTCAACCGTTGAGAGTTACACAATTGAGCAGCGCGTTAAGATTGTTGATGCCTTTTACGAAAATGGCAGTTCAAATCAATGAAAATTTAAAACAAGGTCGGCTAAGCAGTTACCGTGAATAGTGTTCGCTATCGCGAGATGATAACAAACTTCTTGTGGCCAGAAATTGATATGAAACTAGACGATATGTGGTTCCAACAGGATGGTGCCACTTGCCATACAGCCAACGAACCAATGGCTGTTTTGCACGAGAAATTCAATGGCCGTGTTATCTCATGTCGTGGCAATGTTAATTGGCCGCTACTATCATGTGATTTGACATCGTTGAAGTTCTTTCTTTGGGGATATTTATCCAATAAGCCCGGAACAATTAAAGAGCTAAAGGATGTGATAATTCTACACTCAATTATGTCTCAGAGTCATTGCAAATATGGACCGACGGATAGAGGTATGTCACCGAAGCCGTGGCGAGCATTTGGTCGATATTTTGTTTACCACATAATTGTCATAGATACTTCTATAATAATAATGAATATTAAGATAATTATCTGAAAATTTTTTGTTTCATTTACAATTAACATCGTTAGTTTTGGTTAGACCACCCTTTACTTTACGCATTGTAAAGTAATTTTTTGAAAATAATAAAAACCAAATATGGTAATGTGTGTCAGAATGATTAAATTTGAACTCTATTGATCAAAAATCGTCAGTTCTGGGCATTAAAATATCTTTAAGTAGTAGAGCTAAAGCCATAAGCTTATCAACAAGGATATAGGTGAAATAAGGAAGGAACTCCAAGGTGTCATTAAAAATAAAAGGGGTACGCGAAACAAATAATAAGTAGTTATAATTTTATGTAGGAATTATTTTAATCAAATATGTTTGATTTTTATACTTTCGATTGTCGCATGCGAAATATTCTTTAATTTATAAACAAATTTATAGAAATTAATTATTTTCTATGTTGTATACATATATCAAGATTGATTTTTATTTTTCAGATACGCTACTATTTTATATTTAAAATAAATTTTAGAAATATCTGATGTGATTTTTAGTTCTCAGCAAAATTATCATATTAGGTAAAAAGTTGTTTTTAATTGTCGCGTAGTGTATGTGATGGATTTTCCTTCAAAGATATGTCCATCAAAAAGGTTTATATATTTCTAGAAAGCGGTCGACTGCTGGTTTCTCGAGTTAGTATTAAACACTAATAATACAAAACTAATACAAGTAATAAAATATTACCAAATTTTGTATTTTATGTAATCCTTAAATTAATGCAGTGGTACTCTATGCACTTCTTTTGACGCCTAAGATATAGAGAACCTTAAGAACAGTTTTAAAGAAAAATAAATTAAATTCATTTTTCTTATATTAAAAGGCTAAAATTAAAGTTAAATTGAAAAAACTAAGGGCTTGCACTTTAATTTGATTCTTACAGTAAATTTATTCCTGGTGTTTTTACTGTTACTGTTAAGTTTATAAAACAACTAATACCTTGTAACTAATTGTGTAGATTTTTCTGATACTTGTTTGTTTGCTTTTGGTTTAAAGAAAACAAATACTTAGAATGACGAGCAATTAACAAATTTTAATAACATAGTGATTTTATAATTTTCAAAAATCTATTATCCTACCAAACGAAAAATTTTCTATCAATTTTAGTAGATTTCTACCAAAGGTGGCAAAACTGGCTACATTGTTTTACATGATATAACAGGGATCAAAAATAAGATTTTAAAATTGTATTAACTTTCATGAAAAAGTGTACATTTTGCAGTCTAATTGTACTATATTTTTTTATTTATTTATTTTTTTTAATTTTATTGTATACATACATACATTGTATGTGTATAAAAAACTTAACCAAAAGCACTGCAAGCTTACTTGTTCTTAGTACTGTAAATAAATTTAACAATTAATTCATAATTTAAAAAGGTAGACAAAATACTATTAGTTGATGAGAACTCTTTTTTACTCTTTTTTAATTTGTAGTAGCACGAATTAGATGACTTCATCAAATCCTTCTTTTGGATTAGATTGGAGACAGTCGAATAAGTGTCTTTCTTTCTTTCGCTTATATTATATTTTGATACGAATATGGAATTTTGAAATAGTGGCTTCTATTGTACTTTTGACTTACAAATAGTGCTAAAAAAGTACAATTGTACCAACTTTCCCATCCTTTGTTGCAGTTGTTTGAAAATAAATTCAAAAAGTAAATCACATAGAAATGAAAGATGAGTTGCCAATGTAAATCAATTAAACGATAAACTAGGTAAATTCCATTAAAAAAATAAACGAAGTTCGTAAATTGTACTAAATGCGTAATTGGTTTATCATTGTACTTTTGAGTCTGAAATTGTACCAACTTAATAAAATGGTTTTAATTGCCAACAGCGTAAGTTTCTTTTCTACCTCGTCGTAAAATTCTGAACATGACATTGAGCCCTGTCTTAGTGTGAACAGTTCCTGTTGGATAAGATATATCGGTCGTTTGTCTACGTAAATAAAGTCAAGTCGGGCAATTATATCGCTAATATCAAACACTATATTAAAGGATGAGAGTACCGCATCAGCAGCATCTCGCAATTTACTTCTAAGAATAGTTACTTATTGATAGTGTCGTTCTACGTTTCGCCAATGCTCTGAATGGAGATTATCTTCCTATAGAACTCTAATTTTTGGCTGCTGATGCCCTGCTCACCTCTGCCCTAACCAACTCGCTTACTTGTTCAGCGTTCATCGTTTGGTTTTCTAAATTTTTCACTTTAAGGTTGTTTTGTAAAAAACAGGGGTACCGCGAGGCTCTGTTCTTTCTCCAACTCTATTTCCTATATTTCTTAACGACTTTCTTTTTCTCACTTCCAATCCTATCTACTCTTTTGCAGATGACAGCAACATTTATCATTCATATTCTTTTGATCGCAGGCCGAACCTTTTGGAGATTGGAGCGAAAGCGAAATATGAGCGACACGCTTACAAGCGACTTGGCGTGGGGTCGCGCGAACAGGGTCGACTTTGACGCGCGCAAAACACAATGGGCATGAGAATTCACTGTGACGTTCGTTGGAACGAGCACATATTTCGGGTGTCGAAAGAAACATTCAAGTGTCTCGGCTTTTTAAGATGTAAGAACTACTTCACTCCATCTGATCTCCTTAATATTTACAAGACCTCTATCCGACCCAAATTAAAATACAACCCTCATGTATGGGCCGGTGCTTCAAAGTATATTTTGGAGCTTCTCGACCGCGTGCAGGAGAGGGCGAAGGTTCTTATTAATGACGGTAGGGTAGCCAACTCTATCGTTTCATTAGAGCATCGTAGTAATCGTGTGTATTTCATTGTTCTATCGGTACTATAATGGAATGTGTTCTAACGAAATGAAGGAACTAATTCCTGGTAACAATATATTCTTATGTAGTACTCGTATTTCTCGTAGAGCGTATGCCTTTGTAATTGATTGTCCTGTGAATCGCACAGCGCATTATATGAAGAAATTGTTCTTTGGTCGCACTGTTCGTTTGTGGAACAATCTTCTTGCGAATGTCTTCTTTGTTATCGTCTTCAGGATTCTTTGCTGGTAATTGCAGGTAAGAGAACGCTTCCGTGATTTCCACTGGCAATTGTAATTAATGGTGTTTCTGAATTATCTTCGGAATTCCTGTTGATAATTTCCGTTTCGCTGCTCAAGGAAAATCATTATAAACACCTTTTTTCAAGTTTGCGATTAAATTTGGAATGACTTTATTGTTTTAAAAAACATTAATGTAAACTAAATGTTAGCTAAAAGTGCTGACACCATGTCTGCACTTGTTAGGCAGAAATATAAAACCATAAAATACAAATTCAAATACAGAATACAAAAGTGGCATGAATGTGAAATGCAAAATCAAGTATGACACAAAAAATACAAAATAGAAAATTAAGCACGAAAACATAAAAAACGAGTGGCCTAAGCAACGTTTGTAACTCACATATTCGACTACAGTCGATATACGGTAAGACCTTATAGCTAATTTTTGAATACAACAGCTGAGCTTTCGCAGAAACTTGCAAATTTAGTATTATTAATATTATCTGTTTTTATTTGAACGTCATTATTGAAAGTTATATAATTATTATTATTCCTAAAAATAGCCTTTGATTATAAAGAGTCCTGCGCCTTGTGTCAGTGCCTTACGCTGGGAGAATATCGCCTTAATTTTTCTGATCTACGGTACTCTGGGATGTTTTAGAGCTATCGGTCAAAGGACTGATGTGTATGGAGTGCTTGATTAAGGCCAATAGCTGGTTCCGCATAGTGCCATAATTACTTTTCTGTTTTACTTGATCTGTTTTAGCATGTGTCCCCGTTCGACTCAAAGCTTCTCTATTGTCCTCTTTATTCTGACCTAAGGGTAGAAGAAATAAAGGAAATGAAGGTTCTTACTTTTTCTTAACAATTAAACTGGTGATAAGCCACTGGTACATAACTATTGTAATTTTTAGAAGTGTAATGTCCTTACTTCATCTTTTTTTAATTCACCAATCAATAACCTTCACAAAAGATTGGGTGATACGATACAATTAAATAGAGTTAATAAATATGAAGTGTTTGGTTTTTTATTTTAAATATCATTAACATAGTTAATAATATGAATTTCATGCATGATATTTATAAATAATAATATTTAACCTTACAAATTTACAATTTCACTTTTAAATTAATTAATTAAACTTCATCTATTGATGTTGTATATCTTGATGTCAGATAGGATGTTGATTAGCAGGTTACCTATGCTAACAGCATACGTCTTATATGTACAAAATAATATTATTTTGAGGTAAAATATACTTGGTATTACGTTCAAAGAATTGTTAGCAGTTGTAGTACCAGTTGTGCTCATGCTGTTGTTATTTATGTCTCCATCCCAAATTGTTCTATTAAAGTGTTGCATTGCAGCTGGTTTTTCATCTGTAAGAAAAATTCAACATACAAACATATAGTTAACTAAGAGAATAAAAGACAAAAATAATAAATATTAAAATTATTTTAATGTTAAACGTATAGGTGATAGTAAGCAGCGGACAGCCAGATTGACAGAATTAGAATAAACAGGCTTATATGGGGATGAATATTTTAATGGCAACTTAACAAAAGTCTAGGCAACACCCCTTGCTATTACTGCTTGGGAAATGAGATTTTTGATTTGGTATTAAAAACAATTTTTGAGAGTACTTTTTTAAAAACAAGTATAAAACAAGATTTTTTAATGAGTTGCTTTACTAAAAAACTTAGTAACTCCGTCAATTTCCAGCAGATTTTCAAAAGCAAATTAGCATTTCATTCTTAACTAAACATAGCATAGGTTAATTTGGAAAACTACAACGGCTCACATAGGTCCAAATTTAGAGTCCAATGATCCTTACAGCTCTTGTCTAGCATTCGTTAGCTATCCTGTCCCCCTAAAGGTGAAAATTTTGTTCACATCTCCCGATGGAAGGTTGCTGTTGTTGTTGATGCTGTTGTAATGTTTCCCGTCGATCCTATATAATTCAGTTCACGACGTGTTACGTAGATATTCCTTTGTCCCGTAACACTGGACATACCGCGCGAATTTATTTCTATTGCTTCCCTCTTCACATGAGAAACTTTAAATCATTAATATTCAGTTATCAGCCTATAACTGTATGAAAGAACGACATACCTGTTTTTTAAACATAACTTACGATTTTGAGGTGTTTCGAATATTTTAAAAACAGATTCATGTTTTATTCGATGGCGTTTATCAAAAAAATACAATCAATTTTTGAATATTTCAATTTCATTCTTTTTTGTTGCCATTAGTTCCAAAAATAAATACCGGAAAATGCTGAAACAAATGAACTAAGCTTACACACGGCTGTGTAAACAATCAACCAAATTTCTGCATTTTCAAGTATTTCGAATAGCTATGAAGTAGGTGGTACGCAACTCTAAATTAACTTGAAAACAATTTCTTTGTTAAAATGTATTCGCAGAAAAAACAACTATAAATTGTTCATTCCAGTTATGATCAGCTGTTGTTTTCAACCAAAATTGAAACACTGGATTCGAAGCAAAATTCATAGTTCAGTTATCAATTTCCATTAGCACATGCAACAAGCGTGAAAGAAAACGTTGCGAATATGAAGTTATTAATCAGTAAAATTAAATATTAACAGTGCACTTGGAACGTTTCTGCTGATTTGAAAGTTGTCGCTATGTTAATTGGACTAGAACTAAGATATAGAAAATCACGTTGCTTCTTATATGAATTGGATAGTCGTGCAAGAGATAAGTACTACGAAGTAAAAGATTGGCAAGAAGAATTAGCTTAATTCCTTTAATAAAGAGCGTGTCTGAGAACCTTTAGTTTAAAATGAAAAAATATTACTATCACCTCCTTATATAAGGCAGGGTCTAATGAAAAACTTTGTAAAAGCAATTAATAGAAATTCTGAAGTCTTTCTGTAACTTAAAACCAAATTCTTTCGCATCAGCGACGCCTATAAAGCTCTCAAATGTAAAATGTCTATTAAAAGAAAGGCGATACAATCAAAAATGTTGGAAGGAATGCTTGCAAATTTTTGTTGCTCGAACCTACGAGTAACTCCAACTGAAAATATGTATGTTGCCTAATAAGGTATTACAAATTTTTTGTCAGAGTTAGGTACCTGCCTTTATGGGTTATTTTTCTTTCAACATATCTGACTTTCATTTAAATACTTCAAATGTAAAATTTATATTCAAAGAATTTTTTTTATAACTTTTTGGAAAACAAATTCACTAATTTTGCAAGAAAAAATGTATTCGCTAATTTTGGTCAAAGTTAGGTACTTGCATTGAATTTTGAATATAATCAGCAGTAGCCAACCGATTTTAATGACTTATAACTTATTTTATTCTTAACATGTAAAATTACCATTCTGAAAAATTTGTTATGGCTTTTTGAAAAAAAAAAATATTGCTCTAACTTTGCGCGAATTTTTTTTCGCAAATAAGTTATGAATAACTCCGAAACTGTTGAAAATAAAAGAAAAATGTTATTCAGGTGGTTTATATTAAATTTTATTCTTAAGCATTCGGTGGTGGATTAAAATCGGTCGAAATATATTGACATAACTACCACATTTCGGGTGAAATATTTGCAACGCCTATATAAACAAAATTTGAGCCCGATGGGAAAAAAACTGAAAACGGATTTAAATTAAGCGCATCAATATCTTAATATTCCATATAGTTTTATTTGCTGTAAACAAATCAGTCGGTCAAAAGTTGGCTGCTTTGAATCAATCTGTTACGAACATTAGCTCTGGAATCTTCAGATGTCTTAAGGATACCGCCGAGATAAAAAATTGGATATTTCCCAAATTTCTGTTTTCAATTCGAAGTATCGTTGTGTTGTTAGATCGTTGAGCTGATTCGCATACTATTGGGTATGGAGATGTTTAGTATAATTCCGCCTGTGTATAATCCATCTTTCATTGCATGTCGCAGGAGTTAAATGTTGTCTGCATAATTCAGGTTTTTCAACTTTGTGTTAAGTTCCTAGGTTATACCACGTTGCAACTAACAATCGAGGTCAACGATAAACAGCAGTGGAGAAAGAAACAATTTTGTCTAGTACCAGCTCTAAAAGGTACTTTCTTAATATTACAACTGAACCCAAAAATGGATAAAGGTTTTAAGTTGTTGCTTTGTTCTAAATCGTATTTAATTATATTTTTTAAGCAATCGTTCAAATTATTAAAAAAAATCTTTGTTAGAAAAATCTTTGATAGAAATTTGAGTAATATAAATATTTTTTTATAAATTTGGTATATTTTTTATGTTTTAAAATAGTTTTAACGCTTTTTACAGCGCGTTTTGATTACAAATAATTAAATAAATTATAATTTAGTGCTTTTTAGCGCCTTTTGAATGGAAGGTCTGCGCGTTTTAATCATAAAAAGTTGACAGCACTGCTTGTTATCCCTGAACGAAGAAGGAGTGTACCGAATGTGTTTTTTAATTTCAGAGGTTTTGATGAGAGCTAAATTTTTGCTTGCTACAGCGAGAAATGTTAATAATAAACTACATAAATTTATGCATATTTATACTTTGTATAAATACCTATTTTTTACAGCATTTTAATTATGTGTATTTATTATTTTAAGTGTTTCAATTTTTGTGCGGATCTCTGCGCTAAATACACGAAATCAGTGAGAGAGGAAACCTTCATTTCACAACTTTTCATTCTCTTAAACAGGGGATGAAAGATGAGTTTGTGGTTCTATTTATGGACATGTGTAGTGTTACTACACTTAGCAAAAAATTGGTTTGTATTGCTGTGGTTTGAAGTAAATAATGAATATTAGTATAAATGAGGAAAAGAAAAAGTAGTTGAATTCGTTATTTATATGATATTCGTTTACTAAAGGGAGGCTTACACGATAATACAAGTCGTACGACATGTCAAGTTTTTATGTGGAAGAGAGCGGATGGTATCGTCTAAATTCAATATGTAATGAAGCGTATGACATTAAAAGAAAATGCGGATGAAAATATGGCAGTCGCACGGCTCTCTTTGCGTTTAATTTTTTTTAAACCATCACGCTTCATTAGATTAGGGGTGTATTTTTATAAATAAAATAGACAAGAACAGCAAATTTTTTCGCTCGCACTACTGGTCTCTTTTAAAACAGCTGCTGCATTTTCCCTTTTTTGGTTTTTTGCCTATTGTGTAAACGTAAAAAAATCTGTCGAAAGATTTTTACTCTAATTTTTAAAATACGTATAGAATTTTATAATATTTTGACTCTGATTTTACGTACATAAAGTATTATAGTGTAAACTAGCCTTTTATAATATAGGAACTGCGAAGAAAACTAATTTTTTTTATATAAAATAAATTCCATCTTAAAATAAAAAAAATCGATTGAGAAAAAATTAAACTTCATATTAATAAATTAATTCTAGTAAATAATTAATTAAAAAAAAAAACATTTGAAACTTAATAAAACGAAATAAAACTAAATGATTAGAAAAGTGCTCTAATAAAAAAAAAAATAATAATAATAACTGCAAGGTAATAAATTAAACTAATTGCTTTATTTAGCGCATTTAAACAAAAGAAAAAGTTTTGTCCCACTTCTTTTTCCATATAACCTGTTAAAAATTTTCTAAAAGAAGCCGATTTAAGTTGGACGCTCAAGCGTCCGCATGGTCAACGCTGGAATAGACACATAGACTCATGAGTGCCATTAGAATGACTTCTGAGGAATAACAAAATAAAGCTCCTTTATTTTATCGGCGATTCACAGGTGTTCAACAAAGTATGTCATGAAGGCTTGATGCATAAGCTGAGACAAAATTTACCATTGTCTGTAACCCATTACGAGAATATCTAACTGAACGTAAGTTTAAGGCTAGGGAAGACGATTACTTAACAGAATTTTAGACTGTTGAGGCCAGAGTACCCCAAGGAACCTATGCTCAATCCAATATATACATATCTCTGATATGCCAACATGCAGTCATTACCATACCTCAACATTCAATGCTTGAGCCATCTCAAGCATCCACTAAGACCCGCAGGAAGCAACTAAGTATTTCACGAAATATTCACAATGTTTAAAAGTTTATTAACTTTAATTTCGTTATTTTTCTAAAATACTTTTGATATTAAAATGTCCTTTCTCTATTTGTGTTAACAAATAAAACCTTTTTATTTAATTCATATAAAAAATATGTTTTTATTTATTTTATTAAAAACTGATTCTTTCGAAAAATGCGTACCATGATAATGATGGAGAGCAAAATTGTATATTATTATTGTATGTATATATATTCTTATGTATATACAAACATATGCACATATATAAAAGTAAGTTGTCCTTCAATGATCGTGTGTCTTTTCCATATCAAATGTGCATTGTTTTAAATTTGTGTCATAAGAAATACATTATATAGGTATACAGCAAAAAGGCCCCAGCAAGGCGAGAAGGATTATTCTAGTCTTAATTAAACAATAAAAACATAAGCTTATATATTATATATATAAGTTTATATATTAAATATACCCTTCGCCTTTGAACATTTAGAGAATTAGTGAGTTGAAAGATCTTTAGGTAGAAAGATCTGTCAAGTAGGTTATAAATATCTAAAAAGAGTAATTACAAATAAAAATTGTTATTGATCGTGAAAAGGTTATGAGCATTGGAGCACAGAACTGTGTTAAAAAAGAATTGTTAATTGAAAACCAAACATAAGATTTATTTTATTTTAACTGTGTTGAAATAGCGAAGTTTTCAAATGAGTTGACAACACTGTTTATATTGTACTTTTTTTCTTATGACGCTTATCTCTTATTCCTTTTTGCACTTCACACGTTATTTGAATTAACTGACGATTTTAAAGGCGTCAATAGCCGAACGTAAAAATCGTAAATGTAAACGTTTTGCCACGTGTCATGTGTTTTTGACACAAAGAATTAGAAAAAATATTTAGATATGCATACATCAAACACAAAAACTTGTATATTAAAAAATAATAACAGCTGTGCAAAACATTAATGGCACTTAAATATGTGCACACTATTTGAAATTATATGAAAAAAGTACGGAAATTATTTAAATGGTACCAAGATATTACTTTAAGCTTTCATATTTCAATTTCAAAAATTTCTGAAGCTAGATATTTTAATGAAAAATTATTTTATTTTTATATCAATAAGTACATATATACATCTATATGTAATTTATTACAAATAAATATAATTACATATTTGCTCCCGAAGCTACACAAAGAAGTGGCGAAATATCGATAAAAAAGTAAAGAAATTTTTATTTAAAAATGTCTTAGACTTGAATAGGTTTTCCACATACCTGCATATATTACCGGATATATACAATATATTTATGTAGCTTCGCAGAAAAAGCGCTGCGTAATACAACAGAAACCACAATGGTTTCAACATGCGAAAATGAATACTGGTGTCTTGATAGCGGTAGCACAGCACATATGAGAGCACGATAACTAAATTGTCATATATCAAAATCCCACAATGCAGTGTTGTATTTTTATTTTCGTAATAATGTAATTGCCTGACTCTCATTCCATTATTTGAATTTGATACTTTTTGTTTATGTTTTTTAAGGACCTAACAATAAATAAGTGTATGAAGTTTTGTTTTATTTGATGGCGTGTTTAAAGTTTTACAAAAAACTTTTTAGTTTAACTTCAAAACGTATTTGGGTTTGCTCCCCACTGTACTTCAGCATTTTTTTTAATAAAATTTTAAATATGAACACGAAATACGCTTTTTACAGAAATTAGAGTTCACTTTTTCAACAACCATTATTTCTTTTTCTATTTTCTCATTGTTGATTACTAAATGTGACGTAACGAACATTAAATTATTTTTCAAATAATACGAAACACAGTGAAAACACATGCATAAGAAAAAAACTGTTGACTCCTGTCCCTTGCTTTCTACACACATATTCCTCTACAGTTCTTACCCAAAATGCAGCAAATTAATAATATTTAACAAAAATCGTAATTTTAAAAGCAAACTTCGTCATTTGTTTGTTTTGTCATCTGAAAACATCAAAATGACGACAAATCGTCACATCTGGCACCAATGGCAACAAGTCCTGGTCCAAAGCTGCAGAGGACAAATATGTTGCTCAGCTACTAAACAACACGTGGAATACCGGTGAATGCCCAAACGGACTAAGAGTTGTTGAAAACCGCTTTGTATTGAGAATAAAAGATAACAAGTAGAAATCACGTCTAGTAGCAGAAGGTTGTTCCAACGTCAAGGGGTGGATTTCACTGATACCTACTCCTCAGTGGTTCGATCAACATCGGTTAGATTACTGTCTGCCGTATCTACAAAATTAGATTTCATCAGATATATCTGCCTACTTTTTTGGTGAATTAAAAGAAAAAGTTTGCATGAATATAACTGAAAATCTGAAAATAATTTGGAGCTGCTTAATGCAGGTAAGACAATTGGTGCTTCAGCAGCAAAATCTAAGCAAGTTAAAGATGTGGCAAAGGAAATGTTTAAACGCATATAAAGCCTGCGAACCACCTATATGTGAAATTAGGAAGGTATTATATGGCCTTTGCCAATTCGGCTTAAAATGGTACCAGAAATTAATATCAAAGTTATGTGGACTAAATTTTAAACCATCTCAACAAGACCCATGTTTATTCGTTTCAAGAAAATATGGAGAAATTGTAATTGTTACGGTAACGTCGACAATTTGTTAATAAGTGCGAAAAACATTATTTTTTTAAACAAAATTAAGTAGGCTTTTGCAGAATCCTTTAAAGTGAAAGCTTCAGTACAAGTTAAGTTTTGTCTTGGCATTCAGTTTAGATTAATGTGAATCTAATACATTTGACTCAAAGTAAGTACATAAAGAACATATTGGCCAAATACAATATAAGTGACTGTAAACCTGTGCAAACACCGATGACGTCGAACTGTAAGCTTGAACAACCAAATAAAGTTGATAAAGCTAAAGCGCAAAAATATCTCTACCAGAACTTAATTGGCGCTCTTATGCATTTAGTAGTCAACACTCGTCCGGACATAGCATACGCATTAAATTTCTTAAGCTGGTTTAATAATAATTTTAATGAAGAATATTGGCAGGCAACCAAACGTGTATGTAGGTATTCAAAGTGCACATTGTATTTTGGATTATTATACCCAAATGATAAGGAGCCACGTTATGGTATGGTTGATGCTGATTGGGGCAGAAATGTCGCCGTTCATATTCTGGGTACGCCTTTATTTTAGCTGGTGCGGCTATACCTATGTTGGGAGGCTCGTAAATACAGAAATAGAATATTTAGCAATGTCTGAGACAGCCCAAGAAGTCATAGTTATGTCTAAAGGAGCTTGTATGTGAAATTACTATAAATTGTGAAACAGTACCACTTTACAACGAAAAGTGTGCGCAGAAGTTAGCAAGCAGTAACGGTTACCATTACCGTACCAATAATATAGATATACGACATCATTTTATAAAACAGAAATTACAAAATGGTGACACCAACCTAGTGTATAAGCCAACTGAGAAGATGCCAACCGATGTGTTAACAAAGGTTGTGACCAATGCCGGTGATCATTGATGACTTGGTTCTCTCTACTTAGAGTAGAGGTGAAACTGTCCAAGTATTTCGAATGAGTTGACGACACTATTTTTATTTATTAATTTTTTTCTTATGACATTTGTCTTTTATTCCTTTTTGCAGGCAAAAATTCGGGTTTAAAAAAACTAAACCCACCGAGTTTAGTTAGTACTTTTTTTTGTTGGTTTTATTGGGTTTTATTTCTTCTTCCAAATTTCGTACATTTCGACAATATTTTTTGTTTGTTAGTACAATTACGTTGTTTTAGTATTTACATTGCAACTACGCATTCTTGATAGGATCAAGACGGCATTGTGTACTATGAACTACTAAAACTCGGTGAATGGAGCAGGCTGCAATTACTTCGTTTAAACCGCGCATCATGAGAAAAACGTTCGTAATATAAAGATGGACAGACAGACGAACAGCACTCGGTCTCACATCACAAAAGTTGCCAAGCAATTGTTAGAAATGATCGAATCCCGCACCCGTCATATTCTCCAAACATTGCTCCTCCTGACTATTGGTATTTCGACGGATACAACGGACGGATATTTTGGCATGTCACCAAATCACTTCTTTTGAAGATATATAAAATCAGCTTCAAAGTGGATCGCCTCAAAGCTCGATAAGTTTTTCTAAAACGGGGTTCGGATATTGGCTCAGAGGTGGGCAAAAATTTATGCAGTGGTTCGATAAATCTTTATTTCGATAAACTTGTTAATTCAATTTCTATTTTGGGTTAAAAAAATTGACTGAATTAATTTGTACTCCCAATAAGTAAATTTTAATTATTTTTCTACGAAAACCTTTAAATAAATAACTCACCCGGGTTTTTTAAAATATAATACCCAATTAAACCCACCCGTTTACCCAATGGGTTGCCAATTCTGACTTTACATGTAATTTGAACTAACTGACGATTTCATGGTTAGTTTTATGCAAGCCTTACTGAAATAACACTTGTATTGCTTAAAAAATCTGGTTTTTATAAATTTAGAAGAATCTGCAATCTACGAACACATAAGTACATGAGCGTTTCTAAAAGGTAAAAACGTAACAATATGTAAAAAATATGACATAGAAGTTATTATAGAAAAAATAATAAATAGCCTGAAAAACGTCTACATACAACGTGCAACTACTAACATAATGTTGTTAATAATAAATAAACAAAAGCTGCAAGAATAACTATACGTGCTGTTTACAAATAACCAAATCTACAACAACAATCATTAGCAGCGATAAAGTAAATAAAAAAAAACACGACAAAAACAATAATAAAGCAGCAAAAAAAACGAATAACAGACAATAAACAAGCAACAACAAATACTAAGAGCTGAAAGAAGTAGATGTTTACATTCGCATGGCTACATAAGAACTACAAAGAAAATGAAAGAAAGAAATGGAATCTACGTGAAATATCGAGAGGTTCGAGAGCTTTCGATATATTGTTTACTCAGCCATATAAAAAGCACATCGATGCGAACAGCAATCAGTTTATGTGTCGTAAACTCAGCGAGTGCAGTTTGTGTGAAGAGAGATTATACGGAGTAAACTCGTGAAGTAAAAATCCAGTTTAGTTGGAGCTAACTCAGTAAAGAGAGTTAAGTGTGGATAACCTCTGGTTGAAAAGGTTGTGATCGAACCTAAGTTATAGCTACGATCGGGTTGGTAATTGTTGTTGCTTACAAAGTTGTAAACAGACAGAGTAATTAAGAATAAAAATTGTTATTGCTCGAAAAAGATTACAAGCAGTGGTACACAAAACTGTGTTGAATAAAAGATTTTTTAATTAAAATCAAACACAAAATTTATTTTATTTTAACTACAATCTACGAACTCATAAAAACACGTTTTTAAAAAGGTAAAAACGTAACAATATGAAATAGAAATTTAAAAACGAAGAAAGGGAAATAATAGTTATCTTTGTTGAATTATTAAAAATTACAAACGTTGCAATTGTTAAGGCGGACAAAGCGAAAATGAAAGATGTTTTTATTTTAACTTTTATCCTTAAAAATGGTAAATCAAAAAGAGATACATACCTTAGTTCAGAAAATTTTAGTAAATCATCAAAAGGAAAACCGATCTTATCGAGAAATTGCTAAGGCAACATGACACGATCTGGCAGACCTAAAAAGCTTTCGAGACGTCATGTTACCAGTATTGTGAAATTAGTCGATTAGGATCCAACAATAAGCGCTCCAAGATAGGCGGAACATATCGCAAAAAACCATTAATTTAAAAATCGTGAACTTCGCTTGAGTTCTCTGAAGCACATGTAGACAAGGATATCTATATTTAATCGTGTTATGTTTACCGACGAATGTAAGCATATCATTTTCGGAAGTGATAGCCGTCCCTAAGTTTGGAGACACTGCACTCGATCAAAAGAATATTATACCTACAGTCAAACATGGTGGGAGTCAACGTTCAAATTATCAATAATCTAAACAAAAAGAATAATTCGAATTCACATATTAAATCAATTATCAATATTAAGGAAAATAACTAAGAAAAGTGCTTGAATATAGCAGTTCCGAAATGGTTTGCATTGCTAAGAATTTGTGTCCGAGGGGGAAGTTGGCTCCAGAGACGTATCGAATTAATAAAGAAATGTTGCTCAGATATGGCCCTATTATATTTTATAGTATGCTTTCTGTTTTCCCTAATTGACCTGGCCAATTTTATTTTCCGATATAGATATGGTGGTTGCTAACGATATATGATCCTATGTAGAAAAACTAGTGTTCGGTAGATTGTCAAATGTGACACCATAACTTTGTGTAGAAAAATGTGATATGCTTCTGGCCATACAAATACCAAATACATATCTAACTATACTGTTATATGCTATATTCAGCCTTCGTTTACTAACTGTATCACAGCTAGCAAACAGTTCACAACCATACAAAAGTGTTGGCAATATACATATATGTTTTCGTCAATAGGATTGGAACATGAGTAGGTGTAAAATATTGCGACATCCAGAGATTTCGAAGCATACCAAAAGTTTTTTCAGAGTTAATTTTAATATGGTCAGACCAATTTAGCTCCTTGTTCAAGATAACACCAAGCTTCTTAGCGGAATTGACAAAGTTAATATTCATTCCATCAATATGTATGGGTGGTGAACTTGAAATTAAATTTTCCGCTGGTCCTATAACTAAAGCAGCTGACTTGTTGGGGTTATTGCATAACTCATTTGCAGAGGACTTCATAAAAATAAAAAAAACTTGTGCAAGTCCTGGTTTATCAAATGTACACAGTTAGACGCATCAGAAACGATGCAGTTAATATATAACTGTACATAAATAGAATAAAATATGACATTGTGTTCTGTTTATCAATTTGGCTCTAATTTCATCGGTTACATCAACCAAAGCACTAAGATAGCTATGTTTGTGTCTAAATCCAGATTGTATTTAGTTAATAATGAATTGGTATATAAATGATGGCTAATTGGTGAATGTATAAATTTTTCCAAGTCCTTTAGCAATAGGTCGAAAACTTTTGACAGATTTTAAAATCGGTACAATTTTTGCATGTTTCTACACCGATGGAAAAGTGTACAATATACTCCTCTCATAAAAATTAATATCTATATATGGCAAAGGTATATTAGTAAACTGTTGGTTCACCTTCTCTACGTCAATTATTTGAGAATCAATATTGACACGATTCACAAACCCATATTCCGAATTTTCCTCCATTTTCTCCGTGAGTCCATATACGTTCGAAAATTACCACTATAGAACATAAATTTAGCCTTCCTAAATTCAGAACTAACAGTATCCCTTGCAGTTTTAATACTCTCGTAAGGCTCCTAAGTTCTAAGGCGCTTCCACCTTGCATACGTGTAATTTATAATGCCTATTAGATTATTAATCTCAGAAGTGAACCAAGGTTTATTATTCCTGATTAATTTTGTTCTCATTACATGTTTATCATAAAGATACCTCAGATTATGATCAAGATGGTTCAATTGTCCATCAAAAGCATGATCCAAAAAAACATGACCCAAATCGAAGGATAATAAGTCAGCATCAAGAGAATTATAGTTTATATTTTTAAAGTCCCTATATTGCAAAATTTGTGTTCGAGATCCTTTTACAACTTCAAAATTATACGATATAAAGAGCAGATCATGTAGCGAAAACATGCAGATAGCTCATCAAACATTAGATCGAATAAAGCACTTGAGGATAAAGTAAAATGCGTTGGATTGGAACCGTTGACTAAGTAAATATAAACCTATAGCGCCCGTATCTGCTAATAAATTATTATCTTTTAGAATATTCAAGTTGAAATCACCAGATAAAACGATGTGATCATATCCAATAGTATAGGAACTTAGTACTTCCAACATGTGGTCCATATTGATATATCTGTTGGGTCTATAAAGAGTACCAACTAGTAGCCTCTCATTGTCATTATAAATTTCCATCAATATATACTCAATATTGCCTTCAACATTCCTACTCTCCCTACATGTAATGTTTGTCCTTACATACATAGCAACACTACCACCTTTAATAGTCTGATCTAAATAGACGATACCCATTCAAATTGTGCATATTACTACCAACATTCGTCAAAAACCATTTTGGAATCCTCAAAAATAAAACGGAATTCATCCATTTTATTATTTAAGCTTTGCGCATTAATACGGCAAAAATTAAGTCCGGTTTCATTATTGGAGAGAATTTTCAACATGGTGTTTATATTATCTCTAGAGCCAACCCTCATATTATTATAAATCATCCACGTTATGTAAAAAAATTATTTTAGCAATGCAAACAAGTATTGAGTACTTAAAAAGCACAATTAAGGTACAATTTTCAATAGTAATAAACAAATATTGATAAAGATTTGACAATCATTAATTCAGTATAGTAATAATTGCCAGAATCAGATAATAAATATATATGGTAAAGGGTTAGATCAAACACAGGCAATGTCACGTTCTTTATTAAAAGGGTAAAGTTGTTGTTAAATACTAGTTACATCATTGTTTGGACGAAAAAATTGGTCTAAAGCATCACATTCATCGATCTGAATTGGCTCTTCACTCCAAAACGCCTTAATATACACTATACTTTGTTGTATGTACGCTGCAGCATTCATTTTGCCCTTTTTCACCCGATGCACCCGTCAGATTCTCATTAACGTAGAACGGAGTTGTACTGTTTAAGCTAATTAAATTCAAGCGAAGAAGGTCTTTTTTTCCTTTATGTATTTTTTTATTGACTTTAGGATATAGTTTCTAATCATACGAACTGGAGAATTTTATGATAATTGGGGCATCTTGCTTTTTATTTAAACCACAATTGTTTTTATTGAGTTTTATCTCAACAATTTTCTTAACAACTGGAGGATCAATATCCACAGTCACGCAGATACGTTCTTAAAATTCATTGAGATTTTTAATATCAGAATGTGGAACACTATTTACACGTAAATCCTGTGTAACCATGGAATTACATTTAGATTTGATATATATATTCTTTTAATAATTCAATATCCCTTTTCATCTTACAATTTTAATTTTCAGGTGCTAATATTTTCTCCGACGCTTTATTTACCATACCTTGTCCTATTGATTCTAGAGTAGACACTCTTTTAAATACATTATTGATGTAACTCCTTGCTATACCTAATCTCTTATCAATATCATCTAAAAGACGTTCTTCATAATCTGAATAAATCTTAAGGGAGAGCTAGTACCGGTTAAATAAAGAGATTCGTGTTCCGTACAACGACCAGTGTTGCCAGTGTATTTAGAAAAACTGAAAATTTTGAAGAAAAAACGGATTTTCAATGGAAAAGACTGTACATACGTAAAAAAGTAAAAAATATATATGTACATATAAAAAATATACATATAAGTATTTCAATTTCACTCGTTTTCGGTTAACAGAACATACCCGATAACTTATTCCATAATGTATTTTATATTCAAGCATAACACTACAAATTAAATGTGATATGCATGAATGATATGATGTAATTTCATTGTGATAAAGTTAGACACATTTATTTCCAGACAAGCGTGCTCTTATTTTTGAGACATATCGTTATTTCCAAAATGGAAGAGGTAGCACAACATATATTCACGTAATTTAAACCCGGTTTAGTTTGTAGGCCTTTAAGTACGCCCAAAATTTTGTTTAAATTAAATATATCAAACATAATTTTTTAGCAAAAGAACAGTGGGAACACATTACTTCGTAAGTACGTACGTATGAGTAACATATCTTCATCATTTATAAAATATCCCATCGTTCTTATGCGAAAATAATTATATGTCTAAAACCACTTCGCAGAAAAACGCAACTTTGTGAGTATCACACACTGTGTGAATTTTCTCTTTCTTTGTTATATTAAGCAAATAGGGCGCAATTTTAGCTTCAAAAATGTTAATTTATATAACAAAATTGAAAGTAAAAAATTAAAATGCTGAAAACTGAAAGATCTTTACCATTTAGAGGAAAACTTATTTTGTAAACAAAAAAGATTTGAAACTGCTCAATGTTTGAAAAAACTGAAAAATACAAATAAATCTTCGCATTTGGCAAAGCTAACCACGACACAATTTGGGTGTGTTCTCAGCAAGATAAATTTGGTTTACTTCTCTTAATCGTCTTTGCAAGGGAGAGTACGATTTATCACATACTCATAACTGGTTTTTCTGTTTGTTGTTATTTTTATTTTAATTTAGACTTATAAACTGATTTGTTTTGATCATTGATTCGTTAATTTTTCTTATTTAGTTTTTTTTTTCTTTTTTTTGTAAGTTTACTTTGTTATTTGTTTTGTTTATATTTTGTATTAATAGCTAGAGCAAGGTAACAAAATACTTTATAAGATATTGTTACGTTTTAACCTTTTTTAAAACGTTTGAGTTCGTTTAAATTGCGTTAAAATAAAATAAACACTATTTGGTTGTTGTTTACAGTTTTTTATTTACTACTCTATAACTTTTATACAGTTTATCTTAATATATCAGCTTAATATTCGTTTCTACAACACTTTTATTTCCGCTTAAACACGACTTTATTTTATGAGAGCAAAACGTTAATTAACTGTGACGTAGGTAAAGCAGCCTCTTTATATATCTAATTGTCTACAGTTTGGAAGGCTCCGGTAGTGTCTCATATCCTCTATGTATATAACTCAAAGGTAAGACTTAAAATTGGTCGAATTGGCAGTGCTGCCAGAAACGCACGGCATTGACTGTGTGACACGTAATTACCAAATATACCACAATTTCACAATACAGTGTTGAAGGCGTATTTTCTTTTTAGGCATTTTTATTTTCGTAACACTGCCTCCCACTTAAACCTGTTCGTCCCGCATAGGCCCATTATTACCCTTAGCTTGCAAGACGTTCTACCACTTTCATTTTTGATTGCGGGATATTGTTTTTCTGTATTCTGTATACCACATCGATTAATATTTTGACTACTTTATAAGGTCCATCCCGGTTAGTTTGAAGATTGGGAGATATTCCTTTCTTCCGCTGTGGCTTGTAGAGTAGAACCAGTTGCCCCTCTTGGAAGTCCTCCGTATTTGCTTGCCGATCATATCCGGCTTTCATTTTATCGCTGACCATTTTAATTCTTGCAGTTCATTGAGGATTGTTATGCAGCTGACCTCGGCTATCCAATCCGCCTCTGCCTGCTGACATCCAATCCAATTAAAACGTTGCCTTACTTTCTCCACACCATCTTCTTGGTCATCCCAAGGTGTGGAGGAAGACACCTCTATTAGGTTGGATGCACTTTACCATCTGCACTTTCGTGATGGTGATATAAGCAGCCACTAATCAACATTAATGTTTTATGCATTCCATTCACGTCGAGTCATAATTCCGTCAGGCTTTGACAGAGTGCGGCTATATTAGTCTAAGACTTTATCCAATTGACCACCTGTGAAAGTACACTGACATCATTGTCAGGGATGAAGTTCTTCACCTGGGACTGGATACGCCAAAGCCGGTGCAGCACACAATAGGTCTTTTGGTGTCTGGAACGCCTTTTCTTGTGACTCCCCATAATGATATGGGGTTTCTTGGTCAGCTCTTGTAAGCTTGCTTCCATGTTCGCAAATTTAGGTTGCGGGTAGTTGTCCTTTTTAGTGATATCGTTCAACCTCCTGTTGTCTACGCAGTCTGATAATACCGTCTTTCTTTTTAACTAAGACTACAGTTGAGCTCCAAGGACTCGATGCTGGTTCAATAACATCGCCTTTCTCCATTACATTTATCAGCTACTTAACCTCATTACGCTTCGCCAGAGGTATACTTCTGGGTGCCTGTTTTATTGGTCTCGCTTCACCAGTATTTATTTCATGTTTGACTATAGCCTTGATTTTTATTTTTCATGACGAATACGCAGGCGTACTTCTTTAGCAGTGTCCAAAAACAACAAAAAATGAATTTTTATATTTATATATATTTTTATTAAAAAAAGAAAGCATTTAATGAATTATTAATTGAACTTTAGTATTATCATTAATTATTTTATATGTATCTGTAAATGTATTGAATTAGCTTTTTAATGACCTTGAATTTTAATTGTTTATCGCTAAATCGACAACACTGAAATTTAGAAGTGAAAATTGTTCAAATTCAGGTGTTATATCGGTTCGACAAACACAGACTTCTTTAAAATTGAAAAGAAAGAAATTTTCACTTATCGTTTGTCAACCAAAGAGTATGAAACTCTCCTTCCGAATTAATTAGCTTAAAACAGAACAAATTTACTTACCTTTTTAAATTTTATATCATGAATTATACTTACCTGTAAAACATTTTCATACTTGCCATTGAAGTTATACTTACCAATACCTATAGTTATACTTACCTATCCTTAAACTCTTAAGTATAAAACAATAAATTATACTCACCGTCAAAACCTGAAATAAAAAATAATTATATCGTTGAAATAAAAGAAAACCAACCAGATTTGTTCTTGGTATGTGGTATACTCTCTCATCTCAGGTAATTATCTTTTACCAAATTTATAAAAAAGGAGAAATTTTTTAATTTTATTTTTTCTTTAAAACCTTAGGATATTTGCTTCGATAATGAATAATAAATTCTCTTTAAAAATTGGCATTTTTTGTTGCCCCTCTACCAATTTGACTAAGAGAATTTTTTTAATGAAATAAGTTATTTTTTCATGGTCCTTAATCAGCATTACCCCCAAAAGTCCACTCCAGGCATAAATTTAATAAACAAAAAGAAATAATAATAATTAAATCTATACTAAAAACAAAACTATAAAGAGGCCTTATCGGTTACCTCCTGTCACGATCAGCCGGCAACACTAAGCTAAAGAGAATAAGGAGAAAAGAGAAAAAAACCACCACCGAACAAGCAAGCAAGATAAAATACAAATCACAGCAAATTTCATCTTTAATAAGCAAAAAGTAACACGCACATATTTTAAATTAACAAAAAGGAAAAATTAAAAAAAACCATACACATACATATATATAAAATTGAAAATTAAAATTAGTTAATATAATTTTAGTAAATAAAAAGTTAAAAGATTTAAAGGAAAATATAACATAAAAAGTTTATACACATATATGCATAAAAGAAAAAAAAGCAAAAAAAAATGTTATTATTAAAGAAAGGAACAGTGAAAAGTGTAATGTGGTGAAAGAAGAAATTTCAGGAAAATACATACAGTGTACAGCTAAGTCTAGGTACCCTTATTTATATAAATAATTTTATGAATTTTAAGCTAGAACATTCAAATATATGCATGTTTTATTACTTATATTATTGATTTATTTCTACTTTGAAATAAAATAAAAAAATTATTCATGTATTTAACAAAACAAAAGAAAAATAAGGAAAATTTTCTGGTAGCTCTATATTTTCGCACAGCAAAAGTGTAGGTACCCTCTAAAATATATATCCACGAAGAAGCATTGGTGACTCTATAACTTTAATAAAAATGTATAACGTTAAATTCAAAACGTGTTTAAAAGTTGTATTCGTAGGAGTAAGTCATCTATACAAAAAGGAATAAATCGCTTTCAAAAGAAAAAACATAATTGCTTTACTGCTGCTACTACTTACAGCTAGAAAATCTAAAGTGGAAGTAATTAATAATTATAGAGGTAATTCGAATGCGGATATAATTACCTTTTTATTTTCCAACTTATCTCTTACTTCCAAAGTAAATATAAGATTATCATTAATAGAAGAGGATATTCAACTCCCTCATCTCAGGTAATTATCTTTTACCAAATTTGTAAAAAAGGAGAAATTTATTAATTTTATCAATTTCTTTAAACCCCTTTTATATCTGATTCGATTGAGCAAATATAATAACAAATTCTCTTTAAAAATTGGCATTTGTTGTTACTCCCTCTACCAATTTTACTAAGAGAATTTGCTTCATAAAATAACCAAAAAGATTTTTTCCCTAATTGGTCTCTTTTCTTCCCTATACTTGACTTGATAAACAAATTACATTTGACTTGATAGACTAATATAGTGACAAACTTTTCTTTTATAATTTTTAATTTTAATTTGTTGTAAATTTGGTTATTTGTAAACAGCACGTATAGTTGTTCTTGCAGCTTTTGTTTATTTATTTTAGCGATGTAATATACGCTGGGGTGCGCAACGTTATTGTCGTCACACTGCCGCCAACTTAAGCCTGTTCGTCCCGAATGGCTCATTAATTCTGCCCAAATAGTTTGCCTCTTGCGCTCTTCATTTTTGTCCTCGGGTCGTAGTGTTTTTGGATTCGGTAAACTACATCGTTCAGTCTTTTGACTACCTTATAAGGACCATCCCAGTTAGTTGGTAGCTTTGGGGACACTCTTTTCTTCCTCTGTGGATTGTAGGGCAGTACCAGTTGTCCTTCATGGAAGCCCTTAGCACATGCTGCTCGATCATACCTGGCTTTCAATCTATCACGGGCCCTTTCTAGATGTGTATGTATCGTTTCAAAAAATCTTTGGGTTTTTCACTTTTCTCGGCTTTACCGACTGGTGCTCTTGATTGGTATTGCTGCAGATGATTTTGACTTGTTCTGACTGCATTTTTAGCCGCAATACATTCAGTGCACTTCGCTATCCACCCTGCGGTAGCTTGCTTGTATCCAACCCAATAGTAACGCTGTTTTAATTTTTCAACATTCTTCGCCACGCCACCGCTGGGTTCTTTATGAGACTGATGTAAAATTTCATTAATTTTCGAGGAACCACTATTGAATTGGTTGTATTTCCGTCTTCACTTTCCCAGCTTCGGTATAAGCACCCGTCTATCAGCTTTAAACTATTTCACTGAGCCCAATAAGCCTTTATTAGAGGGCTATCTGCTAATATCTCTTTACCATAGGACGTTTGTCTTTCTCTTTAGCCGCTATTATCCTCGCCAGTACAGGGTCTCTCCTCTGAGCCGTTGACCAGTCCTCGTTAAACTTTAGACGTAATTATCTGATATGGGCCTTATCACCCGTTTTATCAGCGGCTATCTTACTTTCGTTTTTACTCTTTCCACTCCTGTAACCCGTTTCACTGTTACTTGTAAATCTTTTCCTGTTACAATCCCTATGATACCCACTTCCATCATGGTCAACCTCATTTATGTTACAGCGTTCATTTATTCGTACCCTGTTTTGTGGCTCTCCTCTATCGGTAAGGCGTTTGTACCTAATTTTTGTGGGCTTTCTATAGCTAGTGTTTTTCCATTTCTTATATTTCCATGGTGACGCAAATCTTGCACTTTTGAGCGGTGCCCTACAATGCCTTTGAAAATAACCCCTCTTGCCACAGTTTTGGCACTTCTGTTTTGCGTTTTGTGTTTTGCTCTTTATCATCCAAAAGACGCTCTACCACCTCTTTGATAGCTGCAATGAAATCTCCTTTGGTATTTACGGTTTTCATGCCATACACTTTATGTACCTGTGGCTTGGATATCTCTCGAGCGGTTTCCTGTGCCAGTGCAAATGCCACGGTCTCCGCAAAAGTTGCCTTTTGTGCTGTACATACGGCTAGTCTTCGGTCTTCAGATGATCTACTAGTAGGTGATTTTCCCCTGGATAGGTTAGCTGCACCAACCTCTTGACTTCCATTACAAAGGCTTAAGCGGCTCATTATCTTTGTGTGTTCGGCACATTAACTTCATGCGGTACAAATCGCGTTTGGGTTCGTCGCTAAATTTACGCTGTAGCGCCACTATTAAGTCATTGTAGTTGTTTCTGCAGCTGGCATGGTTTCTAAAATTTCTACTGCAGCATCTTTTAACGCCAAAATTAATTCCAGGGCCTTCTGTTGATCGTCCTATCTATTTCTGCTGCAACTGTCTCGAATTGAAATTTCAATATGGATAGGGGTGAGCTACCATCAAAGCAAGGTGTTTTTATTTTGTTAGAAACTTCTGGTATAACACGCACTGGTTCCGGTTGCTGGCACTGTAGACTATTGATTTTCTCTTCCTTACACTCAATTTCTCGTCAACAGTTTTCACAAAATTTTCCATTCTTGTCTCCATACTATCTACCCTTTTGCTTACCGTTGCATATATTTCACGTAATTGCTCAGCTGTATCTTCAAATTTGTGTTCAAGTTGTTTAGTAATTTCTCGTACCTCAGTAGAAGTTTCCCGTACCTGCGCCAACAATTTCTCATTATCAGCATTAGAACTTTCTTGTGCACTCGCCAGAGCTTTAAGTTTTTCTATAAGCTTTTCATTATCAGCTTTAGAAGATTCTTTTACCTGCGCCAACAGCTTTTCATTATCAGCTTTAGAAGATTCTTTTACCTGCGCCAACAGCTTTTCATTATCAGCTTTAGAAGTTCCTCGGACCTCAGCCAAAAGCATTTGGTTTGCAATTGCATTTTTTCCATCATAGCGGCAAGCAGTGCATTGATATCTGTATTACTTTTAGCTGAAAGGGCACTCACTTCAGGCTCTTCCTCATCATCAAATATGTGAGTATCAGCATTAATGCCCCGCCGTTGAAAATCCTCATACAACCGTTTTTGCAATTTCGTCTTGGTCACAGTTGACGACAAGTCCAATTTTGCCACCTCACACCTAAAGCGATCCACATTAAGTTCTCTGAACTTCATTCTATATTTTAAAAGACTAGAATCCCACTTCTGACACCAATTGTTACGTTTTTACTTTTTAAAACGTGTATTTATGATTTCGTAAATTGTAGTTGAAATAAAATAAACTTTGTGTTTAGCTTTTAATTAAAATCCTTAATTCAACACAATTTTGTGCACCACTGCTTGTAATCTTTTTACGGGCAATAACAATTTTCTATTCGTAATTACTCCGTCTGTTTACAATCTTGTAAACAACAACAATTACTCGACAGATCATTCTACTTAAAGATCTTCCAGCCCGATCGTAGTTATATAGTTACGTAGTTAGGTTCGATCAGAACCTTTTCAACCAGAGGTTATCCACGCTTAACTCTCTTTACTGAGTTAGCTCCAACTAAACTTGTTTCTTTTACTTCACGATTCACTTCACGAGTTTACTCCTTATAAACTCTCTTCACACAAACTGCACTCGCTGGGCTTACTTTACTTAAACTGCACTCGCTGAGTTTACGACACATAAACTGATGCTGTTCTTTCTTTTAATTTCTTTTTAGTTCGTTGTAGCCATGCGTATGTAAACATCTACCTTTTTCAGCTCTTAGTATTATTTGTTGCTTGTTTATTGTCTGTTACTTGTTTTCTCTACTGCTTAATTATTGTTGTTGTCGTGTTATTTTTAATTACTTTATCTCTGCTAATGTTTGTTGTTGTAGATTTAGTTATTTGTAAACAGAACGTGTAGTTGTTCTTGCAGCTTTTGTTTATTTATTTTAGCGATGTAATAAACGCTGGGTGCGCAACCTTGTTGTCGTAACAATACGACCCTTGTGTAATTGTTCAATGTTCTACGTCTGAAAACTTTTGGAACAACCAATCTATCGCCACTCATGATTGTGTTATTAACAACGCTTAAAGTTTCTCTTCTATTTTAGTATGGCTTGATATGACAGGCAATGTTTGATGAATGCGGCCACCCTTTTTCAATACACTTGATTACCGCTTGTAGCGCTGTGTCCTTTGATGTTGCAGCTGGAATCATATTTTGTGCAACTGGAAGGTGTTTTATGCTGTCTTTAATAATAACATTTAAATCACTTTGTTCTGCCGCTACTATAAAGTCTTCGTTTGATGTTTGGTTCCCGATAAAGCGTGAAAGGACGTCGACATTTTCAAATTCGTTTGTATTTACGTACTGAATTTTGAAATTGTAACACAAAAAATGAGGATCCATCGTTTGCAGCGGTTTGCGGTATGTCTAGGGATAAAAAGAGATTAGATTGGAGCATTTGCTTAAATTTTTGAAACGATGATTCGCATTTGTCGTCCCAGGCCCACTTAAGCTCAGATTTCAGTAGATTATCCAGAGGATGCCTAAGATCTCGCATTTGATTAATAAACTTACCATAATAATTTATGGCACCCAAGAAGGAGCGAAGTTGCGAAATATTTTGAGGGCGCGGCATGTTCGACACTGCTTCTATCTTCTTCGGATCGGGGTGAATGCCTTGCGACAGATGCCACAGATACTTTATTGTAGTTTGAAATACATCACTTTTTTCCCACCTTATTGTCAGCCCGTGTTCGTGGAAACGCCCGATTATCTCTCGGAGTTGTGTTGCATTTTCCTCTAAGGTGGTGGTCGCAATAATGACGTCATCTAAGTAAGCTATAATTTCATTGAGACCTAGAAGTATGATGCCCATTGCTTTTTGGAATGCACCAAGTCCAGATGTTATGCCCGGGGGTAAACGGTTAGATAAATACAGACCTTTATGTGTTGTGATGGTCAATAACTTCTTTGAAGCTTCATCAACTTCAAATCGTAGATATGCATCCGAAAGATCGATTTTACTAAAGATTTTGTATATAAATTTGTTTAGAGCATTGATTCAGTCCCGTCGAATAGTCTCCGCAAATTCGAATCTTGTTGTTAGGTTTGCGAACGACAACTATTGGAGCCGCCCATTCGGAGTGCGTAACAGATGTTATTATTTCTTTAGCCTCAAAACGTTCAATTCGGCATCTACTAGTGTTAAGGTCGCAAAACGAACTGGTCTTTTCACTTTAAAATCAGGTGTACAGTTTGTTTTATGTATAAAGTGAGAGCAAAACGAGTTCAGCGGCCTGTTTTGTCTTGAATTACCGTTGGCATGTGTCTATGATTTTATGCAAGATTGTACTTTTATCGACAACTAGTGAAATTTGTTTGCAAATATGAGCTAAAATGCAATTTCAATTATTAAATTTTTCTATTAAATCTGACCCAAAAATGTTTAAATTTTTCAATTCCCTTACACAAATTGTTCCTGTTTGTTCCGTGTTGTTATGTTGTACTTTTGTGTGAAATTCACCAATGACCGGTATTTTATTGTTAGTTACCGTTGTAATTCTGGTTTACCAATTTTTATCCAATTGGATTTTGATATTATTGTTATATCAGCCGCTGTATCTAATTGTAATACTACAAGTTGCTTGTTTATTTGTATTGTTATGAACTTTTTGCGTGCTACATGGCTTTTTACTGATTTTATATTTCGCTTTTGCTTGGGCGTGGCTGCTAGAACATTCGTGCGACGATCGCGGTTGAATTTGTCTTCGTTGTGTAATTTGCGATTGTAGCTGTGTTTGTGCATTGTCTCGTTGCTGCTTATTGTTGTTATGCTTCGATGTAACGGACTTTTTAAAACAACTACAATAGCCTTCCTTATATTCCAATTTGCCGCATGTTTCGCATTTGTGGTTAGAATAGGCGCAATCTATAACAAAGTGCATGGCACACGCATTGCCAACAATGCCGTTTTGGGCCATCAGAAACATTATCATTTGGTGTGAATATGGAATTACCGGAATGTGGTCGACGTTCGAATTTATTGGTCTTATATTTAAGGGTTCTTACCTGTGGTGTTTGTGCTTCCACGAGCTTGATGTCGTTCTTGAGGATGGTCACGCGTTGTATTTCTCTTGCAAGCTTCTCCCGGCTTATGTCTGAAGTGTTCTCCAGCATCGAAATTAGCTTACTACGTACTTCGGCGTATAAGGGTAATTGAAAACCGATGACAAAAATAAGGCACTTCAATTGTTGCGTTGACAATTGCGACTGTAGAAAACGTTCGCACTGTTTGTTCACTCTGCCGGCATACATGACGATGTCTTCGTTGTCCTCTTTAATTAACCTTAGGCAATTGTAGCGTATGCTAAACAAAAACTCCTTGCAGTCGAACAAAAATATTAACTGCAATAACGTTTCCCTAAAAGTTAATTCTTGAGGCTTCTTTTGCAACAAAAAATTTGCATATTTGTCATACACTGCTTGGCTTAATTTTTGAAGTATTAACCCAACTTTTGATGCGTCGTCTAATACCTTTGCGTCTTCCATGAAAATAGCTTCTTTGGCAACAAAAAATTTGCATATTTGTCATATACTGCTTGGCTTAATTTTTGAAGAACTAACCCCAACTTTTGATGCGTCGTCTAATGAAAATAGCTTCGTGTCTGTTGTACCAATCTGAAAAAAAAAGCGTCTCAGTCTGGGCCGTATTGGAATTCGCTTATACTTGCAAGAATGTCCATTACGTTTTCGTTCCCAGATTGTGATGTGTGTTGTGGTACTGACCTTTCAACGATACTGGCGAGTTTATCCAGTAGCTCCTGCTGGCGTTTGGAAGTTTCGGTCTGTTGGGTTAAAATTTTCGCTAACCACAGCTTCTAGAGTTGACATCTTTTATTTTGTTGTTGAGGTGTTGTTGTGTTGCACAGAAAAACAAAAAAAAAATATTCCCTTTCCACGATCCTCGTCGACCCTGTTGTGGTTTTTTTATGGTTTGTTGATCAACGTTTGGGTTTTAAAATGAAGGAATATTGTGGTTTTCTTATACTAAATTTATTTATTATCTTTAAAAGAACCGTTCGCGGTAAGAAC